>CM042692.1:184882980-186087165 GCA_023614405.1 Avena insularis
ATTGCAACCTTAGTTTTCAAGCTGGGAGTATTCCTGTAATTTTTTTGGAACTAGGTTATATTGTTTATATTCTTCCGGGTCATTGTAATAGATGTATTGCACTCTTTAATATATAACACATCTCTTGGCCCCCTGGGACTCTTCGGTTAAAAAGACAAGGTTGATAGTTATGCAATTTCCTTAAATTATTTCGCGATACCCACCACCTTCTCTGTACTATGTAAGGCGCCACTTTCTTAGAGCATTCCAAAAGGCTTCTCATAAACGGTCCCTAATTTCCTCTTTCATCCCCTTGTGTGAGTGGCATAGGGCCTCCCTATACCTTAATTTTGTGCCGTCACATTTCACTCTTTTCACCGTCCTCTCTCTCGTTGTCACCTCCCCTATCCTACATCGCATGTTCCCCTCCTTTTTGACCACTTCCTCCCCTCCCCCAAGATTGTCGTCGCCCCATCTCAACCTCCCTCACCACACTCCCGTGTCAAATCATGGAGGATCGACTCACCGTATACCCTCCACCGCCTTGTGACCTTCCTCCATCAGACTCCATTACCAAGTCGAGGCCGCCCAATGCAAGCTAACCCGAGGTGAGTTTATTCCTTTTTTCTCCTTTTTTTTGTGAAATTGACTACAACGATTTGATATATGTATGAATTTTGTGTATTGAAGATGACCGATGAACTTGATCAATGGTGGGAGGAAGTGGAGTCTGACGATGACTTCTTTTCATTTCCTCTTCCTGTTGACATTCTGGGCATGCGAGGAACTACTGTATGGCTTTGATCATGTATGCTATAAAATGATTCTTTGAGCATGTATGATATAGATAAATATTTGTAATTTGATGGAAAATAACACAAGTCACACGCACATATGATGCAAGGTGGAGCTATGACGGACGTCAATGATGCAGACCTTGGCTTTTTGTTTCCAGGAGACAAACGTTTGTTTCTAGGACCACATGCTCGTACCACATCACGAGACCAAAGGATGAGTTCTTAGATTTTTGTTTCTAGGAGACAGACGCTTTTAATGACCCGTCGTACGACCGGAGCTGCCCATACCATGCGATCGTACCGTACCCGGAGCAAACATCAGGAATTAAGAAAAGGTACTGCACACTTAACGACCAACGGTACAGGGGCGTGCGACCGTACTGTGTGCCCGTACCGAGTGCATCGCCTATAGTCTACTTTGACCCCAAGGTAATGACACACGGTACGGGCGGGCTGCGACTGTACCGCTCGCCCGTACTACCTGTTCGACCGCAATTTTAACCCTAGGGCGGAGGTAAACCTAAACCTAAAACACTTATTCTCTTTCTTCTTCCTCTAAAATCCAAACCACCTCCATTAGATCTTCAATTCTACTCGTTCTTTCTTCGATTTTTCGCACACAAGTGATCCAAGGTATGTTTCTCCTTCGATCCCCTACTTATTTCCATCAAAACCTTGCTCAATCCTTTGCCATTGTCAATCACTAATCTTGATTATGAGCATCTTAGTTTTGTTTTTAGAGGAGATTCTTTTGTAGAAAATGTAGAGGATTACTTTTGCTATGTTTTTATTGGATCAAATCATTAATTAGCTTTATTTTTATTTTTAGATGAACACAAGAAGCCGTACGCGTGTGATGGCTACGTAACAAGCCGCACAACCCATTGAAGAGATACCTCAAGTCACCTAGCATCGAGTTCACCGAGGAATAGCACCTCAGCTGTTTCAACTATCTCAAGAGCTGAGAAATCAAGTCCACCAAATGAGCGCGTCCTTATATTCTTAACCAACTAGGCCTTGGCCATGATTTCAATTTATTATGCAACAATGTTGGTTTGTTTCACTTTGTGTTTGAGGACGTTGTCACTTATCGCCGCTTGACACTTGAGTTCCTCAACACCTTGTCACATACGGTGTGTCGAGTCTATTACTCCGAGCAAGATAGCCGGGGGTTGATCACATCACCTCCCGCCTAATGAACCCTGAGTATGACTTAACACTTGATCAATGGGCTCAATGTTTTGGGTTTGCTAATAACACCACTGACATCAACTCCACTAGTTTCATTTTTGAGTCCTACGCCCTTGAAATATTTTAAATATATGAGAGGTCCTTCAACTACACCCAAGGGTAATTGACATGGGTATAACTACTCAGGGTCCTTATGATTAGCTACCCCGGTTACATGATGGCTCATAGCCCACAAAGCCCAAGAAGAAGGCCCAGGAAGCATCCGACGGAAAGCATAGCTTGCTAGATAAGGAAATAGAAACCGATATTGTATTAGTGTTGTAATTGTAAGATTGTAACCTATCCGTATATGGCCTCGGTACCCATCCTATTATATATAGGCTGGGTGGAGCCAACGGAGAGGCATCGAAAAAGCCTTGAGTGATCTGTAATCGATTTGACCATAATCAATCAGACGACTTCGACTCCCTTGATTGTCTGATCAGCCCACGAAATCCCCAACGTTCTCTTTTCCACGAAACCCTAAGTCCATAACCATGGACATTGTCGAGGTTACCCTTGTCAGTAATCAAATTGAGTGTATTTTTGTTCATTATTTGTTCTATGTTATTCCTTACACCTTGCAGGAACATGGTGAGTTTACTAGAGTCAATGAAGAGGACATAATGATCCTTGCAAGAGCTACTATTCCCAACTGTAACTTAACGCCAAATTTGGATGCTCTTCTCGTGTTTTATCTTAAGCATCAAGCTCTTAAAGTCCATGGTCCCATATGCGGAGGATGATTTTTCACCGCTCTCGCTCGAGCACTCCACATCAACCTAGGTAATATCCAACCGTTGGTAGGTGTTCGTCATCTCGATTTCACTACTCTCAAAGCTTATGGTATGATTTCTAAATTACATGGTAGATACTTCTTTGATGTACCTAGGGCAAATCACTTGATCCATGCTCCTTTGACTAATGGTTCATTCCCTATCAAGAATGGACGTTTGCATTATGACCTGCAGGTTGAAGCAGGACTACCCCAACAAGAAGAACTCGTGGATGAAGAAGGATGATGTCTACGCACTTCTATTCTTGTAGACAGTTGTTGGGCCTCCAAGTGTAGAGGTTTGTAGAACAACAACAAGTTTTCCCTTAAGTGGATCACCCAAGGTTTATCGAACTTAGGGAGGAAGTGGTCAAAGGTATTCCCTCTCAAGCAACCCTACAATCAAGATACAAGAAGTCTCTTGTGTCCCCAACATACCCAATACACTTGTCAGGTGTATAGGTGCACTAGTTCGGTGAAGAGATAGTGAAATACAAGTGGTATGGATAATTATAAGTGGTAACGATTGCGGAAAATAGCTTCTTTGGCGTGTGGTTGACGTGGGAAAAGACTAAGGGCAAACTGAAATAAAGAAGGAAGCAAGCAAACATGTAACAGATCTAATTGCAAACGGTGTATCAATTCTTAGAAATAAGTCCTAGGGATCATACTTTCACTAGTGAACACTCTCATATAAATATCTTCTCTTCATGATACTACTCTTAACTACTCTTTGGTTGGACACTCTAATCCATGGTAGGGCTATAACAACACACCTCAAAGTAAGCCTTTCCCATCTAGATAACCCCACACTGTCACCTTGAGCACTAGATGGTTCAAACAAACACCACAATTTCAAAGAAACATCCAACTCCAAATATAACTCATAACAAGTATTTGTAATCTCTAGCCTAAGTGCCACCATGGTGTGCACACTGTCAACTTCACACACATGGGGAGAGCAGAGATCTATTAAAGCACTTGAGTAGCAAGGTAGATCTATATATTACAAGCTCATGATCTCAATAAGATCATGCATAGAGAGAGAGAGATGAACACATAGCTACCGGTAGAACCCTTACCCTCGAGAGAGAACTACTCCCTCCTCATCATGGGAATCAACAATGGTGATGGAGATGGTGGTGGAGATCGATGGAGATGGCTCCGGGGGCACTTCCCTGTCCCGGCAGGGTGCCAGAACAGAGACTTTCTGTCCCCCGAATCTCCCCTTGATGGCGGTAACTTTTCAGAACTTTTCGTGGCTGGAGGCTGGATGATTTAGGGTTTATGCATCGGGAGGCTTCTTATAGGCGAGAGGGGAGACCGAGGGGGTGCCGGAGGGGCCCACACCACCCCCTGGCGCGGCTAGCCTGGCCCGCGCCACCAGGTGGTGTGGCCAACCCCTGACCCCTCTCCATCTCGTCTTCTGGCTCCGTGAGTCCTCCGGAAAAATATCGACTTTGGCTTTTGTCCTGTACAATTCCGAGAATATTCATCTTCTGACTTTCTAGAACCAAAAACAGCAGAAAACAGGCAACTGGCACTGTGGCATCTTGTTAATAGGTTAGTCCAAGAAATCATATGAAAAATACTCCAAAGTGTGGATAAAACATAAGAAAATAGATAAAACCAAGCATGGAACATCAAAAATTATAGATACATTTGCAATGTATCAAAGGAGAAGATGAAGAAGTAGAACAAGAAGACCCCGAACAAGAGCAACAACCACCAAACTACTACACCACCTATGAAGACATCTACGCGCTCGAAGGAAACATCCAGAACATGAGAAAACTCTTCATTGACCTTCAAGATGCCATTGAAAATCTCTCAACCCAGTTCACTAGTTGGAGAAGCCAATGGAACTTTGGATATTAACCACCACCACCACAATGAGCACCAAAAGGGCTTGAAAAATCCTAAGATTGGGGATGTGTTTCCTAAGCATTTATATTTGTGTAACAATGAGGTTATACTCCAGCTCCGTGAGAGCTTTGAAACACTCGTGTTGGGTTGTTCCAACATTTTTCTATTTTGTTTGCTTTTCGCTTTTGTTTTCCTTTTTTCGTTTGTTTGTTTTATTTTCTTTAGTATCTCGCCTGGTCGCAAGTATTTTCTATTCTTTAATCCCCATCCTAAAAAATACAAAAAACATTTTTTACCTTTTATCCCTTTTCGTGAAAGTGGATTTGCGTATTGCCGCTTTGCTTCAATATTATTATGAGAGTGTTTTGACTTGAGTTTCGAAGGAACACATCCCCATAAGTAAGAGATCCAGTGAAGTCACTCATGAGAGGTATGTCCTATGTCTCCCAATTTATAAATTTGAAATGTTTAACCTAGTTATTAGTTGATTTGTTAAGATGCTATGCTAGTGG
The DNA here is from genome assembly GCA_023614405.1 of Avena insularis. Classification (NCBI taxonomy): domain Eukaryota; kingdom Viridiplantae; phylum Streptophyta; class Magnoliopsida; order Poales; family Poaceae; genus Avena; species Avena insularis. The sequence goes on from CM042692.1 coordinate 184,888,140, forward strand.
GAGTAATTCAAAATAGTTGGAGTAAAGATTTTTATTTGTATGGACAATTAGTTGAGGAAGATTTTGCTCTAGTTCTTGTAGCTAACTGAGTCTTGACTTGGAAATAATATTCCCAAACAAGTACAACAAGAAAAAGTCTCCAATTTATGACTTGTATGTTGAGTGATTGTCTCAGGAGTTTACCTTTGAAGATACTTAACCCCATAGATATACTAATAGACTTGATGACACTCTTGAAATGAGTTGTTTGATTGAAATGAAGTCTAGTGGTAATTGAGATGCATGCTAAAGCTGAAAGTTGTGAGTCAAAGTATGTTATTGCTTATTTATAAATTTTTGATGCACACCTTTGGGATGCCAACAACTCCGATGGCCTACGAACAATCAATGGTATAACCCCTGATTTCGGCTATTGAGTTGATGACATGGGTAACAACTCTTACCGTAATTGGCAAAAATATTGGTACTCTTGAAGTTTGTGTGAAGTATTGCTAAAAATACATTAAATGATCCTTGTTGTATATTTTATTTGAAAGAAAGTCATAGAAGAGTCTTTGGCATGGTCTCGTTACTACTACATGAATTTTCTTGAAAGACAATGAATGGAATAGTAGTGTTTTTATAGTCTTGATCTATTGATGTGGGTGTCAATAATACACTTTATTGTTAAGCTATTTTGGACATGATCACTCATAATTAATTCCGCTAATAAGAAACTTCCTAGTGTTCCATGGCAAGCTGAGAGTTAAGTAGAGGAATTAGAATGATTGTTACACCTCTAATTGTTTATACTTATATCAAATCTGCTTTGATTGTTCTAAGTTAATGAAGCTTGTATAATACTCTTGGCATTTCTCTAATTTTGATAAGCCTTTCAAATGGAAGAAGTGCTGGATGAATATGACTACCAACCATAACTGAATTCATCTTCTCATCATTTCAGTTTGAACGTTGAGTTCCTTATGGTTTCTTTTGTTTCTTGCTCGAGGATGATCAAGGTTTGAGCTTTGGAGAAGTTGATGGCTATGAAAATGGCCATCTTTCTCCATGTATAAATCACATTAAGTCAAGTATTTGACTAAGAATATCTCTAGTCTTGCTACTAATGACTAATTATTGCAAAGTTGTGAAATCCTTGGTTTTAATTTGTGTTGTGCAAGAAATCACACTTTTAAGGCGAAATCAGGAGTATTCATTGCAGATTATCACATTGTCTACTCAGCCAAGTTAACTGGGGATGAAAAGGAGTCGTCTACAAGCTTAACGACTTGTCGTATGGACAAGGCCCGTTGATAACCCCCAAGTGTAGGGGATCACCGTAGTACAATTCGATAAGTATTTGAGTTTTGAACCCATGAGGAGCTGAAGGTAAACTATGTATTCTCTAAAGACCTATAACCCTCTTAAATGGCCTTCTATGCAAAGCTAGGTTCTAAGTGTGTGTTTTGTTTTGGTACTAGGTAGAAAATAAATGAAGTATGTGTTAGTGGAAACTTCAAGTAAACTAGTGCAAGTTAAATTGATCTAATGAAGTGGAGCGGAGTGGTGGCAAGTTTTCTCAAGTAGCAAGTTCCTTAAGTAGCAAGTTTCTCTAAGGGAGCAAATGTTTAGGCAATTGTTATTTCATTCGTTTGTTTGGTTGCTTATTGTTTCTTCTAGGATGGAGCCTTAATTAGGTGCAGCTAAATAAATATGCATACACAACTCTTATGATGGATCCTAAGACCATGTTACTGAGCAAACATAGGAATTATTAAGACATAATTGTCCCACCATAGCTATAAACTCTAGGGTCCCCGATATATGTCCCCCCTAATGTAACTTTATGGATTGGACCACGGTTTTCTGTCCTCCACGGTCCTCCCCATGCCATTACAGTAGGGTGATCACCTTACATGCATTCCCCAACATATGTGTGTACTCATATATTGTACAAGAAGAGAATCATAAAAGATAACAATGCTGTATGCAACCAATAAACAAACTATTTCACTTTTGCCATAACAATTCACTACTCAAACAAAGACATGGAGACACAATAGACCAAGGGAAAATAATATGTTGCTTCACACATCATTTTTGCCAAGAGATTACAGTAGGGAGAGGGAGGGAATCTTTTGTAGGTGTTGATGATGAACACGCCGGAGGGGGTGTGGATCCCTCTGGAGGCAATTTTAGCGGCGTTTCCCCCTCCGATCTTCTCCGGTGACTCTTTGTTTCTGTGTTTTTGATCTCCACCTCCGTCTGCATCGAGGATCGCTGAAAGGGGGTATATATAGTAGGTTTTAGGTCAAGACAAGTCATTTTGCGAAAGAGTCGACAGCATCGGAGACTCAAGGGAGGAAAGAGCATACCAGCCGTGGCCAGGGGGTGGGCCACGACTGCTGTGCCCGTTCCCTCCTCGGTCTTATTTTCTCGCAGATCGTTGGCCCATCATTCTTCATTCTGATAAATTCTAGGTCCCATGAAGTTTCAGGTTAATTGGACATCGTTTGCGTACCTGAAAGTCAAAAACATTGAAGTAGGGGTTTTCTGTCTCGGCAGGGTTAATTCCAAAGCAATATGGGAAGTGTGAATTATTTCCAATAATCATTATAAAACATGAATATAATCTATATATGATGCAAATATGTTGGATTATCAAGTAATAAAGTGCAAAGTTCATGTATGAATTTTACATGCATCAATATCCCCAAGCTTAACCTATACTCGTCCTCGAGTATGAATGTGATAAAACTAACATGGACTTTGTACTTTAATACTATTTTGGATATCAAAACTGATTACTATTTCTACACAAAGTCAAATGATTCATTCTTCAAAGGAATAGCAATATGCAAGATAGATAATGAAGTGATATCTCATATACAATGAAAGGATGATCAATAGTAATTCACAAAGTGTAACATAGAAGAAAGAGCTATGGACCAAATGAATTCAAAATGCAAAAGCAAAAGTAAAGTAAAAAACATCATATAGTGGTCATAGAGTTTTCTTCTAAATTCTGAGTATTAAAGTGGACACTTTGGAAAGATAGATAATAAGCAGAGATTAATCATGAATAAGTTTTATATAGCTTCCAGACGCTTCCTCTTATGATTATGTTTGAACTATGGTATTCATTAGCTTTGAGCTCTCATTTCCCTCTATCATTAGCATCTTGAATGGTTAAGGTTAATGTGATGGCAAGTATGAGGTATATGCTTGACAAAGTATGAGTTGAATGTCTCATGCCCCTTGAATACGAGTACCTAAACCACATGCTACTCAACTTAGGTCCCAAATAAGTTCTTGTCATTGTAAGCATACATGTATCATTGAGAACGCCAACGGGGTACCTCTCGTCCCATGATATAGGAGGTTTCCCATATCAAAACAACAAGACAAACAGACAATGAGCATCTCAGCAATTATTTTTATTTACTATGGCATAGCTTTTTTATTGAAGATGCTTCATCGAATGATCAATATGGACTGCTGTAAATTTCCACCATAAATGATGCATGGCTTGGGTTAGCGGCCCAGGCGTTTCTATAACACATATACAAACTCCAAGCTTACAAGTTTCCAACTTATTTTACATCGATAGGCATCCATAACAAAAGAACATGATATCAACTAAATATAAATAAGTGCAATGTTGAAAACGTGCCCTATGAAAAACATGGTTGTGCTAACTCGTAACCCATAATATGACGAGCACATACCTCATAATATAGTCACAATGGTTCAAGTTCATTATGTGCAGGAAAATAAAATGTGCCATCAAGTTCGTGAGAGATTTACTAACTAACTTTCTCATAACAAACACAATCATAAGCATTTTAATTTGGAAGCTAGATAAAACAATAAAGCATGATAAATATACTTGGAATAGCAATTATACTAATATGTAGGTATGTTGGACACACTAGAAAATTTTGGTTCAAAGGGAGTTGGATAAATAAGTTTTAACTTGTTGGGTTTATTTTTGGGTTAGCAAGAGGGAGAAAGTTGACCGTCTATATGCATGCATAAGAGTCCATAGTTCTAATCAATCCATGTCAAACAATGTAAACTAATAGCAAGCATCAAAACATGAATAAAAGATAGCTCTACATAACTCACTTGCAAATTAATATTCATTCAAAGCATATGAATCATGCAACTATATGTATCCTTTTTGAATCAACTTCAACATCCCTATTCCAACTCTTTTATAGAATCCAAGTTAATTTATTTCTATAGAAAGTATATATTGATAATGGTCTTGGCAACATGAACAAAATGAAAACTAAAAATAAAAGAAGTAAGATACAAACGCTCCAAGTTTATGCAATAGTAATGTGTTGCTCGAAAAACAGAAAGTAGATGTGTGCAAACCGAGAGTGTGGTTGGTCCAGTGGGGTGCATTGGGCATCCCTAAGCTTATGGTTTTCACCATCCTTAGATAGATCTTGGTGCAGCTCCTCTAATTCCTGTGAAAAAACTTCAACACAAAATTTTCTCCCATCTTTTTTCTACGGGGTGACATTAGTGGGCATAAAAGACATAATATTTGTTGTAAGAAATCCTTAAATAAATGTATATATGAAGTTTCCAGTATGTATATAATGTTGTATGCTTTCTCATAAGCTCAAATTAATCAAAAATATTCAACTTAAAAGCTCAAAGAATGCATCAAACAAAATGGGACAAAATCTGTCTAGAAAAACAGCAGCAGCAAAACACAGTAAGTTAACCTACTTAAACATGCCCATTTTTTTTAAAAAAATTTACAAGCATACAGAGGATGAAAAGTTGTAATAACAATTAAAATTTGAGATCAATCGGAGTTAAATATTAGAAATGAAAAATCATATGGTAAACAGATTCGTGCAGGAATTTGCAACTCCATATATATGTTCAACCCTTTCAATCCAATATGGGTAAAACTTGGTACTTTGTTACAAATTCCAGAACAAAAACAAAAACTTTCTCTTGTTATAGTAAGAGGACACAAATAAAATCAAAACAAAAATAATCGGGTTGCCTCGTGCTTTCTTTATAGCCATATAGCTATGCTTACTTACTTGATATCAAGATGGTTTGAGCTTATGAGGTAACTTAGACATCCCCAATTTTGAATGCTTGTATTCCTTTGATACATGTGGGGTTCTCCCAAGGGTAACATCCCCAAGCTTGAGTATTTGTCCTTCTTAATCTTCATTCATCACCCTCAACTCTTTCACTTGAAAACTCTTTCCACATAAAACTCATCATAAAACTTGATTAGAGTGGTTAGTGCCTCCATAAATTAAATCCCAATAGGTACAACAAATACATATCATGAAATAAACATTATCTACTGTTACTATGGTTCATATTTCTCTTTTATAAAAAGGAACCGCACAAAACAAAGGTAACAAGACTAATGCATAATAGAAATAAAATCTGTCAAAAACTGGACAGTCTATAAAGAAGTGAATTTTCAGAGGCACTTACATTGATCAAATAAAACAACTTTGAACGAATGAAATATGGGTAAAGAGCTGAATATTGCTAACATGAAATTTCAGGTCAAAATTCCTCTTCTGTGATTTTTAACATTTTTTGCAGTGAAGCTCAGGAATCTGTTTTCTAGAGAGCAAGTTACAATTGTTTGATCTTACCTCTCAAAAGAGGTTATTATTGGCACAAAGATGAGAAAGTAAGATACAAGGGTGATGTTATAGTAGTAATAAACACTCTTTTTTATTTTGTCTTATAATGGGAGAAGTTTTAATGATAGATATTTTGCAATGGTTCCATTGGCATGAACAACACATGTTCAAGGTCGACCCTAACTTCTCAATTGCTCATCATTCTCATTTACTTTCCCAAAATTTATAAAAGTGAAAATCTTAAACTAATTGTTAGAAATCAGTAGGTAAAGTTATTTTACATGTTACATGGATATCAACGTGTGCTCAAATTTAATAGTATTTGAATGCATGTGGAGCACACCACAAAGCACATATACATTAAATTTTAAGTCTAACTCTCTTCCTATACATTGGTATTTTATATGTAAATAAATAGCAGCAAGGTTGTGATATCTAATGCATAGAATGATCAGTAGCTTGCATTTTAAATAACATGGAAATATAAAGAGGGCTCTTATCTCTTCCTCTCTTATAATAGTTGCAAACATCAAAAGCAAACTTAATCTCATAGTTTTGAATAGATTCACTGTATAAAGACAAGTCATCTAATGAGCATATTGGATCATCTAACTCAATTATATCACTTTGATCCTCCCATAAATTGGTCATAATTATTCCACATAGAGGACTACTAAACAATGAAAGATCATCATCGTTAATAAGAATGTGTTCATTACCATTGTTGGGTATAGGAGATGGGTAGCTACTCCATTCTTCTTCCACTTGTTCTTCCTTTTCCTCTTCTTCTTAGGGTGGCATGGACATCCTTAAGCTTAGGATTTTGTCATCAACTTCCTTGGTACTTTTAACATTATCTCTTGCATCCAAAAGGTTAGTGCCCAAAAGAATATATTTGACATAAAAAACATATATCTCATGGTTAATCTTGGGAAAAGGATCCATATAATTTTTTGGGTTTTAGTTTTATAAAAATAAACTAGCAATGCAAGCAAGAATAAAAGCCTAGCACTACGCTCCCCGGCAACATCGCCAGAAAAGTATCTTGATAACCCCAAGTGCGGGGGATCACCGTAGTACAATTTGATAAGTATTTGAGTGTCGAACCCACGAGGAGCTGAAGGTAAACTATGTATTCTCTAAAGCCCTATAACCCTATTATATGGCCTTCTATGCAAAGCTAGGATCTAAGTGTTTTTTGGTACTAGGTAGAAAATAAATGAAGTGTGTGTTAGTGGAAACTACAAGTAAACTAGTGCAAGTTAAATTGATCTAATGAAGTGGAGTGGAGTGGTGGAAAGTTTTCTCAAGTAACAAGTTCCTCAAGTAGCAAGTTTCTCTAAGGGAGTAAATGTTTAGGCAATTGTTATTTTATTCGTTTGTTTGGTTGTTTATTTTTTCTTCCAGGACGGAGGCTTAATTAGGTGCAGCCAAATAAATGTGCATACAGAACTCTTATGATGGATCCTAAGATCATATTACTGAGAAAACATAGGAATTATTAAGACATAATTGTACCACTATAGATATAAACTGTAGGGTCCCCGATATATGCCCCCCTAATGTAATTTTATGGATTGGACCACAGTTTTTTGTCCTCCACGGTCCTCCCCATGCCATTACACTACAGTGATCACTTTACATGCATTCCCCAACATATGCGTACACTCATATATTGTACAAGAAGATAATCATAAAAGATAACAACGTTGTATGCAACCAATAAATGAACTATTTCACTTTTTCCATAATAATTCATGATACATCCATTTTCAATCACTATTCTATATCATAATTTATTTTTATTTGTTGATATATTTCATATTAATAGATGGTACATATGTTATTTCATCTATTTTTGCATGGTTGACGACTTTGGGAGCATGAACCGCTGCAGTCAGGATTCTGATGGAAAATGTGCTATTTAGAGGCAAAATTCGCGAAGATCAGAAAATCCGGGAAAATACATGGAAAAGCCTATTTTTCCAGAAGACGAAGAAAGCCAGAAGGGGAAGTGGAGATGGGCCACAAGGGGCCCACACCACCCCCTGGCGCGGGGCCACCTTAGGCCGCGCCACCAGGTGGTGTGGCCGTCCTGGTCCACCCCTGGCTCTCCCCTCTAGCGTATATATTATCCTCCCGAAACCCTAAGACTCGGGGAGCGACCATAGAAAGATTCTGCCACCTCTGCGGGGCGGAAAACACCGAGAGAGAAAGATCTCTCCAGCAAACAGAATTCTGCCGGGGAATTCCTTTCCGGAGAGGGGAGATCGTCGCTATCAACACCACCATCAAGTTGGACTTTATCGGGATCATCATCATCACCAACACCATCATCATCACCAACACCATCATCACCACTTCATACCACTGAAACAATTGGGTTGAATCTTGCATAGTTCTTAGGGGAAATTTTCCCGGTATTGATTACTCCTTGTAGTTGATTCTATTGAGTGAACCATTGAATTATTGTTTATGTTCAGATTGTTACACATCATTATTTCATCTCTGATCATGATCCATATGATGTCTTGTGAGTAGTTCATTTAGTTCTTGAGGACATGAGAGGAGTCATGTTGTTAGTAGTGGAATTGTGTTGAGAAAGATTCAATAGTTTGATATTTAAGTTGTGGTGTACTTCTTCTAGTGGTGTCATGTGAACGTCGACTACATGACACTTCACCTATATGGGCCTAGGGGAATGCATTGTGTATTTTTCTACTAATTATAGGGGTTGCCAGAGTGACAGAAATCTGAACCTCCGTTAGGAAACCATTGCACAAGGGACGTCAGGGTCTTAGAATTTAAAGCTATGGTTAGATTTCTACCTTAATTACTTTCTTGTACTTGCGGATGCTTGCAAGGGGTATAATCACAAGTATGTATTAGTCCTAGGAAGGTCGGTACATTAACACAGGTTCACCCACACAACACTTAGCAAACTAAAGAGGATTAATTAACTATATGAAGCGAAAGCACTTGATGATATTCCCATGTGTCCTCGAGAACGTTTGGTCATCTTAAGTAATACAACCGGCTTGTCCTTTGCTAAAGAAAGGATTGGGCCACTTGCTGCATTTATTCTTATTGTCTTTTATTTACTCGTACTTTATTTACCTGCATTATCAAAAACCTCTAAAAATCCGTTTGCTAAGTATTTACAGAGAATTCCTGCTCCTAGCCACTCGCCAGCACCTGCCGCTCCTCGTTGAATTCGACACTCTTACTTATCGAAAATACTGCGATACACCCCCTATACTTGTGGGTCATCAATTCACTACTCAAACAAAGACATGGAGACACAATAAACCAATAAAAATAATATATTGCTTCACACATCATGTTTGCCAAGATATTACAGTAGGAAGATGGAGAGGATCTTGCTGTAGGTGTTGATGATGAACACGCCAGAGGGGGGTGGAGTCCTCCGGAGGCGATTCTGGCGGCATTTCCCTCCTCCGATCTTCTCCTGCGACTCTCTATTTTTTGTGTCTAGGATCGCCGAAAGAGGGTATATATAGTAGGTTTTAGGTCAAGACAAGTCGTTTGCGAAAGAATCGATGGCATCGGAGACTCGAGGGAGGAAATAGCATACCAGCCGCGGCTAGGGGGTGGACCGTGGCTGCTGTGCCCGTTCCCTCCTCAGCCTTATTTTCTCACGGATCTTTGGCCCATTGTTCTTCATTCTAATAAATGTTGGGTCCCGTGAAGTTTCAGGTCAATTGGATGTCGTTTGGGTACCTGAAAGTCAAAAACATTGAAATAGGGGTTTTCTGCCTTGGTAGGGTTAATTCCAAAGCAATATGGGAAGTGTGAGTTATTCCCAATAATCATTATAAAACATGAATATAACTCATATATGATGCAAATATGTTGGAATATCAGGTAATAAAGTGCAAAGTTCATGTATGCATTTTACATGCATCACCCACCTGTACGGCCTGCCTGTACTGTGTGGCGACGGCTTCGTTAGGTCAAATGCTGCAACTTTCGTGAAGACGTCTATATATTTTGAGACTCTAGCTGTCGTGCAGAGAGCCACCATTCTCAAATTGCATCACAATACCACCGAGGGAGATTCACCACCATAGGTCATCCTCTCTGTTCTCCATCCACTCCATAACCATAGCCATTATCTTGTAGCTGAGTTCTCCTCGTGATTCAGCGACAATTGTAAGAATATTTGATTTCAATCTAAATATTTGCACAATATTTTCTATCATTAATCTTATTGTTATGAGTGAGTAACCTCGTGGGCCGCGGTTTGGGGTGAAATATCGCAGCGATTATGTGCATATAATACATGAGAATATTGTGTGGTGATTGATATGAGATATGTATCTTTGTTTCTTTGTCTCTTGTCTCGATCCATGGATTTATAGGTACCCAAGATCCCAGAGATTGATAAAGGCTCGAGGTAAGATGAGTGGTGAACGACAATTTCACGCGAAATTCAGTGAGAACAAGAAGAGTACGGTTTTTAGGGATCCACTTGGGAGTAACAACAACCTAACCCTTTTTAATGCTTGGATCTATATTTTACTTAATAATTATTATAGCTCGATACTTCGTGGTATAATGATTGGATCAAAAGACTATTGATATGCCTGTGGCTCGTAGGGCTTTAGTGGTTATTGATGTGGTGCTCACACCCCTATCTACATTAGATCATTTCACACATGAGTGTGTTTATTATTATCTTTATCCCTTATATATGTGTAGTTGTAGGTGAATATTAACCTTGGCTTATTTCCATCCATTGCAACAACCAACGATTCAAAGTAAATTAGAAAGGTCCGATAAACATAAAATAAAACGAGTAAAGAAAGTTTTGTAGACGTGTCTTATTATTTCATACAACGGTCGTTTCCCTTAGGGTTGATAAACCTAGGTTTATTAGAAAAAAAAGCTATTATACTATATCTGTAATCCGGATTGAAGCTGCGCCTGAAATCCACCGAGCGATGACATCGACTACCAAGAGCTCTACCGCCACCCATGCATGATCTAAGCGGTTTCTACTGTTTTATCTATTTTTTAGTTCAAAATCGCCGAACTTACCCATGTATGACGAATTCCCTCTAATATATGTAAATTTCGACTGAATTTGGTTAAGTTTGCTTGTATTTCGATGTGTTCAAATTATTTCACCATTGTGTCATTGAGATCACGACCGTGACTCGAAATTCTCACCATCCGACGCTAAATAGCGTCGGAAAACAGCCTCGCCCACGAAACAATGGAGATTTTGTGCTTTGAAGAACCGAGACAAGGTCTCTCAATAGCTGTTTAGGGGGATGTTTTAACTGTTAGTAAGTGCCAGATTTTAGTTAAAAACCGCCGGACTTACCCATGTATGCCGAATTCCCTCTAATATATATGTAAATTTCAACGGATTTTGGTTAAGTTCGCGTGTATTTAGACGTGTTCAAATTATTTCTCCATTGTGTCCTTGAGATCAGGACTGGGACTCGAAATTCTCACCATCCGACGCTAAATAGCGCCGGAAAACAGCCTCGGCCACAAACGAGTGGAGATTTTGTGGTTTGAAGAACCGAGACCGGGTCTCTCAATAGCTATTTAGGGGGCTTTTTTTTTGAATATGTACGCTCGTGGGCCAACATTACTTGTATTTATAATTGTAGCAATACAAAGACGGTACGAATACAAGTAATAAAAAATAAGGAGAAAACAAACGGTTGAACAGCTGCAAACCGTCCTCACCGCAACTACTAAGGACCCAAATCCTCCGCCGTCGTCGAAGAAGAACATCCCCCGCATCTGGTCCGCACTTCGGCACTGAAGAAACCTCTAGCCATAAGGTGTCAATAAGCCGCAAAAACCACCAGCACTGTAAGACTGGATCTAGCCCATTGCTAAGGAACATCGGCCAGAGGAGCCCCCCGAGCATCTTCAACGTCGGATCCGGGGCCAACGCCACCCCACCTATCAAGCGGCTGGATCCTCCACCATCCACCACAAACCAGCAGCAAGCCGCACCGTCACACTCCAAGACCGCCAGGAATAGACCGACGACAAGATCAACACCACACGAAGCCGGAGCACACGTCCGACAAAGACATAATCCCCATAAGCTTTTCGACGCCCTAAACGTCACCAAGATGGGGTTGAAGCCGGGATACCATTATTCGATGTAGCGCACTACCGGCATCTGAGTTGCGCCACCACAAAAACGCTAACATTAGGGACCTTGAAGAAAACCGAGCATAGGTACTGGGTCCCCACCCCTTGTAGCCCGCGTGGGCGGAAGCAGGGGAGGCGCGGACCCGCGGATCACCGGTGGGGAGAAGGCTGCGGCTAATTTTTTTTTGAGGAGGCGACGGCTGTGGGACGGGGATAGCTTGGACCAAATTTAACTATTGGGGCTTGTTTGATTCAAAGGAATCACATAGGAATTTTGGAGGATTTTGATCCTTAGGATTTTTTCCTACGTGCATCGTTTGATTCGTAGGATTTGATCCTTAGGAATTTTTCCCATAGGATTGCATTGCACTATGTTTTGGAGGAAACTTTTCATCCACCTCAAGCTCATATTACAATTCCTTTGCTTTTCCTGTGAATCAAACACTTCTTTTAGAATTTTTTTGGTAGACTCTAAATCCTGTAAGATTCAACTGGACATGACATTCCAACTCTGTGTTTTTCCCATTCCTACGTTTTTCCCATCCCGCGAATCAAACATGCCCTTAGTAAGTGCCAGATTCAATCGAGCGATTTTAGTTTTGCTTGTTCAAGGCATTGCTGCTTCCCCGACTTCATCTCCTTGCACGCTGAGGTGAACAACGGCGGTGACTAGGTTCGGCAGGCTGCATGGCCCCTCCCTCCGGGACGTCGACAACCTCCCGTCCCCATCCCCCCTCCTCCTCTAAGCTCATAGTCCCAGCCAGCCCGTGATTTCCGCCTCTCCCTAGCCTAATCTCCCTTCCCCTTTTTATTAGGGAAGGAGGATGGAAGGTGCTCACGAAGACATCGGTAAGCCGATCCCAAACTTGCGTTCGATGCATTCAGCTTCAAAAGATGCAATTTTTAAGCCGCGAGAGTGGTCGTCGGCAGATGCAGAGTTCCGATTTCTTATTTTTTTCTGTGGTACATTACTTTTCTTTCACCATTTGTCCATTTGTTTGTCTTACAGATTTCATTTAATTTTTTTTAGCACAAATAGATGCAGTTTTTTTCCTGGCAAGCAAGGGCCTAGGCCGAATCGTATTCAACTCTCCACTTGATTTTCCAATTTCCTTGTAATTCCGTTCGTCACAACAGCTTGACCGTCCGACTGTCCGAGTCCGACTAATAGATGTATTGGGCCTTGTTTTGCTATTAGGGATATTAAAACTGGGACAAAAGGGAGCTCTCTCACGCCCTGGGCATTCTGGACCGTCCGATCGTTCCTGTCCGCACTTCCTGGCCGTTCGATTTTCCTCAATCCCACATGGGCCAAAATATCCCTAGGGGAAGAGCCTCTGGAACACAAATCGACCTGATGTGGTTAACTAGACCCCGAGAACACACTAAAACCCATGTAATGATCTATCCTTTCGCCTCAGTTAGCGACATCCATTCAATCGACAGAGGAATTAGGGATTGAGAATGGGAAGAGATGCTGCAGGGGAGGCGATTCGGCGAGCAGTGTGGCGCATATGTCCTTCAAGGTGGAGTGGCGGCACCTTTGTTGTCCAACCACCGCCTTCCTCCTTACGTGGTGGTGCAGCGGGGAAGGATCCAACTTGGGACGGTAGAAGCTTCACACTTAGACCAGTGGTGGCGCTACATCATCAACGCATCAACCAACCTGTTTTATACGTGAGATTTGTAGTCCTTCGGCGTGCCGCTATTCGCCTTCGTCACCCCGCGTCCTGCGCGAAACGCCCTACCAGTTCTCCCATGGTTTTTTCATGTGGATGATTGGTTTTTGTGTTCTTGCAGATGAAGGGTAAGATGGAGGAGTTCCGCACACGGCTGGTCCGTGGTGTGACGCAGGCCGACGTCCAGGCTGGTTGGTACTCTCGTTGCTCTTCAGTATTGCACTATAATGTTTCTTTCAAGCTGTGTCGATCTCTAATGCACTGTTGTGTGTTTCCATATATCCCGAAAGCATGCTGGTAGTTTGCTATGTAGTTACACATAATAGCAATTATGTATTATTTGCTGCCAATTTCTTATGCTGCCAACTCAGTCTTTCATAGTAAAACTATGTACTTTCGATTTAGGACAGGTTGTGTCTATTTACAAAACCCGAGTAGCTTCCACTAGCTTGTAAAAATCGTTAGTTAGTTTGCAATATGCTTTAGTTCCTATAAAATTATATTTTCCCCTACAGGTTAGCATGGTAAGAAAATCAGTTTGTAGTTGTGAATCAGTTCTTTCTAGAGGGGAGTCAAAAGGTACTGTCTTTGATTATTATCAGTTGTACTTGAGTAAGTATATATAAGGATCTACACGGTACAAGTTTCTTATAATTCATTGTTTTCAAATATATTGCTATGGACTATTGTGTAGTTTTTTTGTCGCTACTACATACCGTATACTGACCAATTTTCAGTACCCAGTTAGATAGCTCCTTTTATGTGCTAAATAGTTCGAAAATAAATATTTAACTTTGATCCCAATGTCAGTTTTCTGTGCTCTACACTACAGCAGCGATACATAAGGGTGGTTGGTTTGTCACTACCGGGTCATAACTTCGTTTGGGTGACACCGGTCCATGGTACAATTTGTTGTATGAAGCTTTCCCTCCGCTAATATATCGAAAGCAAGTATTTATTGGATCTTTCAAAAAAAAGTAGCGATCCATGTGACTATTATTGTTCGTTTACGTCATCGCCGGGACCATATAAGGGGATCTCAAACATCAGTTCGGGAGAATATCTAAGATGTGGCATGGAGTTTTGTTTTTATTCCTTGCATCTACCGACATGTACTATTTTTTATTTATTTTTTGCATTTCTTCCTCTAGTGATAATTGTCTTCTCTTATACATTTTTCAATCTGCTATCCAGTTATTGCAGGTTTGATGCGAAAATTATCTGCTCATATGAGCAGGCCAACATTGTTGATTTCAGTAAGTTGTTCCTAGAGCTGGAATTAGAAGGGCTTTGCTTTCCATAGAAGAAAGATGTTGCATTTTTCTCTTAGAATGTCACTCTTTGTAGTATACGTGTTTTAAAACAAGTAGACGATCATTGAATTTTAAATGATCATTGATGTTTACGAATTGAATATTGTTTGTATGAAATCTATGAAATTAGAGGTGTTATATTATGATCCCGACCACCACCAAGTTGTCACTTGAGTTAGTTTTGGGTAGTGGTCGGTGTGTCCATATATTTAGAAACATTTAAGGCTTTTTATTGGATGACACATCAATACGCTGCTATCATGGTGTATAGCAGTAATGATATTTTCTTAAAAGTATAATTCAAAAGATACTTTATGCTGAATATATCAGTTCAGATCTAAATAAATTTTTACTATTTCTTTAGGTTCTGATCCAAATAAATTTCTATGATTACCTAATATTATACTATTATGGAGATTTTGCAGATGTATCTCAGGTAAATACAAATCCAAACGAGCAATTAGGTACCATGTTATTTACTTATCAATTTTTTTGCATAACTCAGTTAAATGTGGAACTTCCTAACAATCTATTTACCTAATGAACGGTGCGGCAACGCGCACCCACGTGATCTAGTATACTATATAAACAAGCCTACAGGTTCCGGCAATATTTGTCCCGGCTGTTACGTCCTCGACAATGTTCGTACTCTCCGTTCGCCAGCGACGTCGATCAGGCTGTTCGGTTAATTTTCCCTGAAATACTTGTGTTGGATCTCTTGCCGATGTTGATTGATTACCTTAATAGCTGCGCGCGTGCACGTAGCCTTGGCACTGCGGCTCAAAAAATTATGGGAGAACCTTCATTGGTATTTACAGGTTATGATTCGATATTTATCAGCATTTGGCTACCTTTAGAGAAGTGCAAGATTATGTCTTGGAAGAAGAAAGAGATTGAAGACCTCAAAGATTTGCTAGTTTTTTTTAGACTTTATTTTGTAATCAATAGAGTCAGCTTATGTATCTCTACCATGTACTATTTGCTACTTTGAATATAACGTGGTATTGATTGTCAAAAAAAAAAAAAGCCTACAGGCACATAACATGAAGTATATATCTTACAATGACAGGACCTTATGCAAGTTCCAGTTGGTCGGACCTTCTGACAGATCTCCTTCTCAGCATCCTGCAACGCCTCAAGCTTCGGGAATCCTTTGCTTTTGCATCCGTCTGCACATCGTGGTGCTCTGCTGCGGCGGCTGCCGGCGTCCCACTTACTTGCAGACCGTGGCTCATGTCTTGGGCCCATCTCGTCGAGAAAAGTGAAGCCAAGATCAGCGGCAGCTCGGCTGTGACCTGCCAGTTCCGCCATCTCCTGGACGTCAACAAGACTTACGATGTTGATTTTCCCAAGGGTTTCTTTGTTGCATGTTGCGGAGCTTCTCATGGATGGCTCGTTCTGGTAAATGAACTGGCCAATCTCGTTCTCTTCAACCCCATCACGACGGAGATGCTCCCTCTACCCCCGATCACCGATTTCACATTTGTGGAGGCAGTATATGATGACCAAGGAAGCATACAAGGTTATCATCTTTTCTACCAAGATAAACTCTATGATGCAAAAGATGTGGCAACATGGTTCTACCAGAAGGCAGTTTTGTCCTCTACTCCATCCATAGGTGGGAACTACGCTGTCATGATCATTCATTATGATAGCAATTGGCTCTCTTTTGTTAGGGCAGGGGAGAGCAAGTGGCAAGTGGCAAGTGGTTTCAACTTTAGCTATGAGCGAACGAGATCGGTATGCAGACTGTGCATTTCATAATGGGAGGTTCTACACTGTGACGTACCAGGGAATAGTACAGAAATATGAGCATGGTGAATCAAATGGACCAATAAAGGAGGCGATTATTATGCATAGAAACTTTTTATGTGTTCTTACTAGGCACTTGGTGTCTACACCATTGCAGGTCCGGGTAATTTCTGCAAAGCGCGCGGAAAATGTTAGATTTGACATTGACATAGTCCACCCCGAAGGATTAAGAAGGTATCGTTGCACGACTCGACGGGGCATGCCATTTTTGTTGGACTCAATCACTCATCATGTTTACCGACAAGGAAATTCCCTGGTTTAAGACCTCAATGTGTATTTCTCTGCTCCATGGATGACATATAAATTTGAATTAATGGGCCGATGTCATGGCTGGGGAGGTGTAAGGTCCTATGGCGTAGAAGGTTTCAAGCATGTTTTCCCCTTAGAAGGGATGCCTAAAAGATGGAGCTGGAGCTTGCATATTCCATCAGAGATATGGATCACAACGAATATGTAATACTCAGGGCCAATATGTCTCCAGAAGTGGTGTTTCTTTTGTCATTTGACGCTATAGCCTTATAGTTAGATTCCACGAGCCACAGTTTGGTATATGGTAGAACAGCTACGCATGTTTTTTTCCGTGCATGGCACAAATATACATTTGTGAATTCCAAAACAATTCTTCATTTCTCCAATTAGTACATTGAATCAAGTTTTCATATATTGTAATCGACATTGCAATTGTACAATGCAGATAGCTACTCGGAGTAGGATAGAAAGAGACATAATGCTAGCTGAACTGAAAAGGAGGAAAGGGCGAGAACTTTGTCTTAACGAGATGCTCCCGATACAATCGAATTAGACCTAGCTTCCGATACAAAGTCGAATTAGACCTAGCTCCAGGATTTAATTACGGTATTAATTCGCTGCATCTGGAAAGGGAAGTTGGTAACAGCCAAAACGGGAAGGACATGAAGAAGTAAAGCACGTAAGATGATGGTTTTAGGGTTTATTCATGTCAAGCCTCCACTCTCCATGGTTTTATACCCTGCCCTACTACCGCAGCTTCATGAGATTGCTGCGACACAGTGAAGCCTTGTTGGCTCTAGCCCGCTGCGCCTCCACGGTTAGCTCGGGCTAGAAATGTTAGTAACGAGACTACGAGATGATCGCCTGCTCATGCACGTGTGCGCAATGCGGTCAAGGAACGAGACCAGGGAAGGAGAGAACCGTAGTTTGGCCTCGCTTTTGTACCGTGAGCGTGCGGTAGTAGGAACTAGCTCTCGTGGCGCCGTAATTTGATGGACGGTGAGTATTTATGTTTAGATGGTGCGCATTTCTTAACTTGGAGATCATAAGCATTGAGGATATATATACACTCGCCCGTCAACATCGTCTGTCATAAATCCGCGCCACGTTAGTTAACGGTTAACGAGGTAGAAGACCTAAGAACTCCACGTGTAAAACTTTCAAACTTGGACAACCCCCAATGTGTCTCTACCGGTTCTTCTTTGATCGAAGTCGAACGGCTATTGCATGTTGTGACGCAGCAGCCTTCCTACCGCCATAGTTGTCTCAACACATTTGATTTAAACATGTGTATGGACCGCAAAGTCGTCCTTGTTATTTGCCCATTAGTCCGACACTGGTTCAAAGCAACTACACGCTTTCATCATGTCAAAAAATACTACTCCCTCCATCTCAAGGCTTAAGGCATATAACTTTTTTAAAAAGTCAAGCTATGTAAAGTTTGACCAAATTTTTAGAAAAAAATATCAAGAACTATTATATTATATAGATACCATGTGAAAATATGTTTCATAATGTATAAAAGGGTATGGATTACGTATTGTAAATATTAATATTTTTCTCTAAAACTTAATCAAACTTTAGTTGGTTTGACTTTTGAAAAAAGTTATATGCCTTAAGCCTTGGGACGAAGGTAGTACACTTTTTCATGTTTTGGATGGCACACACCCATTGCATGTGTGAATTTGCCTTCAACTAATGTGTTTTATCTTGTACTCCCTCCATTTCCGTGATCAAGAAAAATATTTTATTTCATTAAAACAAGCCCTTGAACGATGATTACTTTTTTTATATGTGATTAATGTGATACAAAATCAGTAGCATGGCAAAGTACTTATGAAAACGAACTCAGTGTCACAAATTTCATGGCATATAACCTTTTTGTTCATTGAACAATTATTGGTCAAAAACTTAATTTAGCGAAGAAAAATATGTCTCACTTTTAGGTGATAGAATACATGTATATTGTGTACACATATATGTAGTAGGTTTTGTATACACGCCTAACCAACTGTAATATGTATTGTAAAATCTTGGTCTATATTAATACAAGAGGAGAACGCCGGCTGTGTTACGTCGTGCGACCCAAACATCTTTTCTCCCGTTTCTTGTTACGGTATCAGAGCCAAAGCGCTCCTGACCTAATCGCCGCCGCCGCGATCTACAATCGCCGCCGCTGCCGCAGTTTCTCTCGCCTGCCGCCGTCTTTCCGATGGCCATGGACTCCTCCGCATCTGCAGCGATGTCTGCTGCCTCGACCACGGCGCCTCCACTGTCGCCAGTGATGGCTTCCACCGCGCCGCCGTCAACAGCTCTTCCGTCGCCATCGCTTGCGTTCTCTGCCACGAGCCTGTTCGCCTCTAGTTCGGAGATCTTCACCGCCCCACTCGTCTCTGCGTCGGGCACACCCTCCAGTGGATATACTCCTACCATGTACGCGGGGTTCCCACCATCCGCGTCGCCGAGTCCCTCCTCAGGTGGACATGCTCCTGCCATGCACGGGGGTTTCCCGCCTGCTACGTATACTGGGTATCCACCCGGTGTGCTCACCCTTGCAGGATACCAAGCGAGCTTCCAAAATTCGCTGGGTGCTACTTCTGGCTTCCAAGGATACCAGACAATGTCGGGCCTTGTTCCCGGGTTTCAAGGAGGACCGCCGCAGTCAATGCCGGGCGCCGCTCCTGGTTTTCAAGCCTTTACACAGTCTATGGGGCTACCTCCTATCATCAACATCAGCTCCTCGATCACCATCCGTCTGACGAGCAAAAATTATCTGATATGGAGGGCTCAAGTCGGTCCTCTCCTCCAAAGCCAGCTCCTGATGGGATACATTGATGGTTCTTCGACGTGTCCGGCTGCCCACACCGTCATCGATCGTGGCGGCGTCATGGTGCCACAGCCCAACCCTCTACATCAACACTGGGTCCAACAAGATCAGGCTATCCTTTCCGCTTTCGTCTCTTCCATGACGGAGGGGGTTGTTGGCATGGTGATGTTCGCCGCTACCGCACAAGAGGCATGGGAGACTCTTGCGGGTGCCTTTGCCGCTACCACGGTTTCTCTCTCCTCCGGCATTCGCTAGCAGATGGCCGAGCTCAAGAAGAGGGACATGACCGTGATAGCCTACTTTCACAAGATGAAGGCCCTATCTGATGAGCTGACAAGCATCGGCCAGTCTATTCGTGACATAGAATTCATCTCCTACCTCATCGCTGGTCTAGGACATGAGTACGATGCACTCTACCAGGTTGTCAATGCTCACACCACGCCCATGCCGGTCCGTGACTTGTATGCACAGCTCCTCCCCACGAAGCAGCGCCAGTCTTCACGTCGCACGGAGACGAGCCTCCACTTTCCAGCGGCCCATGTTGCCGCGTATGGGGCACCGCGTGGTGGTGGCTTCCACCCTAGCTATTGCCCGGACGCAAGACCTCAATAGCTCAACAACCAGACGCCGAGGCCTCCACCTCCAAATGCGTCTGGAAAGCCCAACTATGGGCGCAACACTGTCATGTGTCAGCTTTGCGGTATTCCTCGACACACTGCTGCAAAATGCTTCAAGCGCTTTAACAAAGACTTCCTTGGAATTGGCAATGATGGAAGCAACACGGAGCGCCAACTTACTATGGCGGCAAATGACGTCACACACGGCGCCCATGGAGGACAGGTGACAAACGTAGATCTGCCGTGGTATGCGGACTCCGGCGCCACTCATCATGTCACCCACGAGCTCGAGAAGCTCACTACCAGGGAGCCCTACTACGGCACCGAGCAAGTCCACACGGCAAACGGAGCAGGTATGCATATTCATAATATTGGTCATGCCCTTTTACCTACTCCATCCTCTAAGGCACTACATTTAAACCATGTCCTTCATGTTCCAAATGCTCGTCGTAACCTTTTGTCTATGAGTAAACTTTCCCACGACAATAATGTGTTTATTGAACTTCATCCTCATGATCTTTTTGTAAAGGACCGGGACACGAGAGAACCCATTCTTAGAGGTCGGTGCCATGGTGGTCTTTATGAGATTAAAGCTCATGTCATCAAGCACGCACTCAGCAGTGTCAAGGTGTCACGTGATATGTGGCACAGTCGCCTAGGTCATCCAGCATTGCAAGTCGTCCAACATGTTCTTCATAGTCATGATTTACCATCTTTCATAGAGTCAAACAAGCATACGAAAGTTTGTGATGCGTGTCAACAAGGGAAGAGTGACCAGTTGCCCTTTTCTTTATCCACTCGTGTAACAAAATTTCCATTAGAGATCATTTATTCCGATGTGTGGGGCCCTGCCCAAACTTCTATTAGTGGACATCGCTTTTATGTGAGTTTTGTTGATGCTTATAATCGTTTCACTTGGCTCTATTTGCTTAAGCATAAATCTGATGTCTATGATGTGTTTCTCCAGTTTCAAAAATATGTTGAACGTTTTCTTAATCGCAAAATTATTCATATCCAAACTGATTGGGGAGGCGAGTATGAGAAACTCCATCCCTTCTTTCACAATCTAGGCATCTCACATCAAGTTTCATGTCCACATACTCATCAACAAAATAGCACTGCTGAACGTAAACACTAGCACATTGTTGAGACAGGTCTTACTTTGCTTGCACATGCTTCTGTTCCGCCGCCTTATTGGAATGATGCCTTTTCTACAGCTTGTTTTCTGATAAATAGGCTTCCTAGTCGTACCATTGATATGAAAACTCCACTTGAGCGGCTTATTAATGAAACTCTTGACTATACTTTTTTCAAGGTGTTTGGATGTGCCTGTTGGCCTCATCTTCGACCCTACAATAATCATAAACTTAAATTCTGCTCCAAAAAGTGTGTCTTTCTAGGTTACAGTCCGTTGCACAAAGGATATAAGTATCTCCATGTTCCTTCTAATTGAGTCTATATCTCTGGGACGTGATCTTTGACGAGACCGTTTTTCCTTTTGCCAACTTTCCCACGTCACAAACGCCACCATTCACAGAGTCATCTTTACTTTCAGCTGACCAATTTATGGATATTGCATATGCCCTGTCTTTGGTCGCTAATCATGGTGCAGGTACAGGTCGTGGCGCTCGTTTAGAGCTTCTAATGCCAAAAATGACGACGTGACTGCTGTTGATTCTTCACGGTCACCTCACGTTGATCAACAGCCCTTCATGCATGCCCCCGCCTTGGGCCTGCTGCCCATGCATGGCTGCTCACGTACGCCAGCGCCTGGCTTGGCTTCTTCGGTCCCTGCTTCAAATAGACTCGTGGAGGAGCCAGGGGCGGACCAAGAGAAAATAATCAGTGGGGGCACAAGTGTTGACTGGGGGCCTTTCTATTGCTAATTCAAAAATTCTTTGTATTTTCCGTCAAAATTTAAAAGGATTTGCCAAATTTGAGTGGGGGCCTAGGCCCCCACTAAGCTTTTCTTGAGTCCATCCCTGGGAGGAGCTGATCGAACCTGCCTCGACCTCCGTGCTGGGACATGGAGATGCTCCATCGCCCGCTTCACCCTCAGCGTGTGGCGCGCTGTCTCCTGAGCGAGCTAGCTCGCTCTCACCTGCTCCCCTTGATCCGACACTGGGTGAGGAACCTGAGGCCACGACGATCGTGACTCCTGCCTCCCCTGAAGCCGCGTCCACTCCTGCCTCACCGCAATCATCAACCAGTATAGAACCGGAGCAACCTGTCCAGCTTGGGCCGATTACGCATCGTCGCTGCGGTATTGTGCAAACAAAAATTCGTATAGATGGCACAGTGGCCTGGAGCAGTATTTTGGCAGCATGAGAGGCATCCAAAGACACAACTGAACCCCGTGATTTTCGTGAAGCGTTTCGTGTCCCGCATTGGCGCAAGGCTATGGAGACAGAGTTTTCTGCTTTACAAGCTAATGGTACCTAGAATTTGGTACCTCTTGTTTCTGGTGTTAATCTAATTGACTCTAAGTGGGTGTTTAAGGTGAAGCTGCATGCTGATGGTTCCGTTGAGCGGTATAAGGCCCGTTTAGTTGCTAAGGGATTTAAGCAACTCTATGGTCTTGATTATGAAGAGACCTTCAGTCCTGTGGTCAAGCCAGCAACTATCAGACTGTTGCTGTCTATGGCTCTTTCTCGCTGGTGGCATCTCCGCCAACCTGATGTTCAGAATGCGTTTCTCAATGGCTTCCTTGATGAGCAGGTATACATGCGACAACCTCCTGGTTTTGTTGATCCTGATAAACCTGATCATTATTGTCATCTTGTCAAATCGCTATATGGTCTGAAGCAAGCTCCTCGGGCTTGGCATGCCCGTCTCAGTTCAGTACTTGGTTCACTGGGATTTTCACCATCAGCCACTGATACATCTCTGTTTACCCTTCAGCGCCCAGATGTCACTATTTATCTGCTGGTATATGTTGATGATATTATTGTCATTAGCTCCATTGCTTCAGCTATTCCCAGGTTAATTGCTCAGCTCTAATCTGCATTCTCTGTTAAGGATCTTAGTGTTCTGCATTATTTTCTGGGAATTGAGGTACCTTCACCCTCATCTGGCAGTCTTCTCCTTCGACAACGCAAGTATGCTCTTGAGCTTCTTGCGCGTGCTGGTATGTTGAAGTGTAGCCCTGTGACTACTCCTATGGCATCTTCTGAGCGTTTGTCCAGTATGGATGGTGATATTCTCTCCTCTGAGGAGGCCACTCAGTATCGCAGTCTTGTTGGCAGCCTTCAATACCTTACAGTGACACGACCAGACTTGTCCTTTGTGGTCAATACGGTGTGCCAATACCTTCATGAGACTCGCACTACCCATTTGTCTGCTGTTAAGCGCATACTTCATTATGTGCGCTTTACTCTTGACAATGGTCTGTTGTTTCGGTCCTCTACCTCCACACTACTCTCCACTTTTTCGGATGCCGATTGGGATGGCAGCATGGATGATAGGCGATCCACGGGGGGATATGCTATCTTCTACGGAGGAAATCTGATCGCCTGGAGTGCTCGGAAGCAGTCTACCGTTTCCAGGTCGAGCATCGAGTCTGAATATAAGGCTCTTGCTAATGCTACCGCAGAACTTGTCTGGGTTCAGTCTTTGTTACAGGAGCTTGGAGTTACACAAGCGCAACCTCCAGTGTTATGGTGTGACAATATTGGAGCGACATACCTGTCTTCAAACCCAGTTTTTCATGCGAGAACAATGCATATTGAGGTAAATTTTCACTTTGTCCGAGAGCGTGTTGCTCAGAAGCAGCTTTAGATTCACTTCATCTCCTCTAAAGACTAAGTTGCTGATATCTTCACCAAACCACTTCCATTGCCTTTATATGAGCACTGTAGACGCAATCTCAATCTTCTATCACCGGTTGAGATTGAGGGAGGGTGATAGAATTCATGTATATTGTGTACACGTATATGTAGTAGGTTTTGTATACACGCCTAACCAACTGTAATATGTATTGTAAAATCTTGGTCTATATTAATACAAGAGGAGAACGCCAGCTGTGTTACGTTGTGCGACCCAAACATCTTTTCTCCCGTTTCTTGTTATTAGGAACACAGAGAGTAATAAACTTGACATAGTTTGTTAACCGAGATCTATCAGGAACTCTAGAATTCAAATCATTTAAAATCCCTAGCTCCATTTTACAAGTGAGAGCTAATTATATCATGCATCATGTATTGCATCCACCATAGTACCACACTAATTAGCCAAGGATCCGGATCACAATAACTGCATGAACTGAACGTTATTGGTGTATTGGTGTACAAGAGACGTTGAATGAAGTAGACAAAAGAATTCAAACCTTCACACTGCCTTTGTACCCTGCTTGTCATGACTCGCTATTATAGACACTGAAGTCGTGTCATCACAAAAGATATCTCAAACAATGAGTATGTCAATAGATAGGGTAAACAAGACACATTCAAATCAACCACATGGCATATGTGGTGAGCAACCTGTATTAAACAATGTCAAGATAAAAAAAGACACATTTGAATCATAAGTTGCACATGTGTGTAGAGATCGCCAAACTAGACAACTAGTGAGTTAGGGCACGAGTAGCATCAGGAATTTTACCCTTGTCTATGTTGACCTAACAAATGGTGATTCACTTGCTAGGATGGGAGATATGAGGTAGTCGTGTGCCAGATCTGGAGTGGAAATAGTCGATCGGTCGGCATGGATTTAGCCGAACAGAAGTGAGCGATCGCACGCCGAGACGCTCCTGAAAAACTAATCGCTCATTGGCTGGTGCAATGCTATCAAGTAACGGTGTTTCAAAGGACTGCTCTTCCAAACAACGTGCACGTGATGTGATTGCCTAAATGGGGAAACTTTGAAGCAGCACATAATGAAAGGGATAAAAGCGAGCGAGAGAGAAGAACCTCCTTTCCCTTTATAGCGATCAGATAGCGATGCTTAATACAAGGTAAATGACTAATTATGCCCCTGATTATGTGCGCCTAACTTTTGCTTAGCGCGTCAATATCTAGAGAAGCCTAGCAATAGTAGCCCACCATTGGAAAAGAAGTGTGCCCTCGATCCATAATAAGTGTCGCTGATTGAGTATAAAGTTAGCGACACATATTATTGATGTGAGGGAGTAGTAGACACAACCCACATAGACATCTTATTGATGTGAGGGAGTAATAGACACAACCCACATAGATGGTTTAGTTTGCCTTCGATGCCTGTCCGCCGCTATCCATCGCTGTTTCTAATTGCCAAACAATCGAAGGCGGTGGGGACAAGGGAATTCATGTTGAGGCTTGCTTCGGTGCCCCCCTCCCCCAACCACCAACCAAAACTTGAATGGGTAAGTTTGCCGTGGACAGTATTTTTGGCCAACAAAACACATATTCAGGCCCTATATACCCTCATATCAGTGTACGAGGTAGAGTTGGGTATACTCCGGGTCCCCATATCGGGCGATGTGGGCGACGTAGTTATATATACTCCGACTTTCCGCCTCCCGCAGACACGTGAACACCCGCACACGTACACCGTTGTACCGTGTGTATACGTCCAAGCGGGCCGTACGGACTACGGCTGGGTTCATATGGGCTTCACACCGAGATGGTATCGTACAATCCCAACCATCATTATGCGTTTCTGTTTGCCAAAGTTTAGAGGAGAGGGAACGCCGAAGCAAAAGTGATTCATGTTAGTTTACTCTTCACTCCAATTACTATTGGCTCGAATATCAATTGTTTCGGCTCATCTCTGAAATGTTAGATCATTTTATGCTTTCATCGTATATAGATATAACTTTTCTAGAAAACTATAAAAGTAGAATTCTAGGAACTACAGACATGAATATGAATATTATATTAGCATATGTTGGGTTATCCCCACTTGTTTTGTTGATACAGAGAGAAAGAGATCGACTCAAAATCTTTTCAAGCCAGCTGGTTAAATCTGTTAGATTGTATATACGGTTGCCCTTGTATTTGTACTAATCTTGTACCTAATCCTAACCGGCATAGTCTCTAATATAAATACCGGAACCCCACGATCCATCGTGTGTGGCGTCCCCCCTAAACCTGTCTACATGGTATCAACCTCCCTCCGATCCTAAACCCTAGCCATCGCCTAAAACCTAGGTTGTCGCCGCCTCCCATATCTAGTTGTCGCACCCTCCTTCCGCTGCTTCGATGACGATGCAGGCTGCCCTCTTCGATGGCACGTCCAGCGCAATCGTCAGCTCCGCCGCCGACACGATCATCCCCATCAGTTCGTATGGGCTTCACACCGAGATGGTATCGTACAATCCCAACCATCATTATGCGTTTCTGTTTGCCAAGTTTCGGCTCATCTCTGAAATGTTAGATTACTTTTTCCTTTCACAGTATATAGATATAACTTTTTTTTTGGAAAACTATAAAAAACCAGCTGGTTAAATATGTTAGATTATATATACGGTTGCCCTTGTATTTATACTAATCTTGTACCTAATCCTAACTGGCCTAGTGTCTAATATAAATACCGGAACCCCACGACCCATCGTGTGTGGCTTCCCTCCCTAAATCTGTCTACATGGTATCAACCTCCCTCTGATCCTAAACCCTAGCCGTCGCCTAAAACCTAGGTTGTCGCCACCTCCCATATCTAGTTGTCGCACCCTCCTTCCGTTGCTTCGATGACGATGCAGGCTGCCCTCTCCGATGGCACGTCCAGCGCGATCGCCAGCTCCGCCGCCGGCACGCTCGTCCCCATCGCCGTGCCCGTCGGTGGTGCCCCTAGATCGACTGGCCCGATCATCCTGTCCTTCAACAACGACAACTACACCAAGTGGTGCATCTACATGCGCGTTGTACTTGTCCGCGCCGGCTACATTGGCCACATCGAGAACACCACCGCCGCTGCTCCGACCGACGCTGCGTGGAGCATGGCAGACTACACCGTCCTAATGTCCTACACGCCGCCATCGACGAGGACATTGCCGACATGATCCTCACTGGAAATCAGACCGCGTCAACTCTGGCTCGCGGCTGGCGATCTCTTCACCGCGAACAAGCCAAACAAGGCGATCTACCTCGACAACGAGTTTCGCCAAGTTCTGCAGGGGGGCATGTCCATCCACGAGTATTGCCGCTGCTAGAAGCAACTCGTGGATGCCCTCGCCGGTATTGACTCATCGGTCTTCGATCGCGCGCTCGTCCTCAACATACTGGGCAGCCTCGGTCCACGCTTCACCTCCATCGATATCCATGACCGAACCTCTATCATCCTTCCTCCAGACCCGCGACATGCTGCTCATGGATGAGATGTAGCAGGCGAACGTCGCGTCTACTGCCATCGTCGCTCAAGCTCAAGCCAGCGGCCTTGCTCCTCCCTGCACTGGACATGGCTAACATGGTGACTCCGCCAACACCTCTAAGGGCAAGCAGCTGTCCAAGCCAAAGAACAAGAACGGCGGGTGCAACGGTGGCGGCTATGGCTAGGCCAACCACGAGATGCCCGACCCCACTGGACCATGGGTGTGCTTCTCCCCGGGCACGGGGGAGTGGGGTGCACTCTCCGGCCCCATCTTCCTTGACCCTCGCCCGCAGGCCTACCACACCACGTCAGTGCCGGTGTACTAGTCCGTGCAACCGGGGCCCTCTACATCAACTTGGGATAGCTCCTCCCTCATCGCCGTAATGAACAACCTTTCCCTCTACATCAACCAGCCGGCGTGTTTCGGTTCTCTCCAGTGTTCGGTCGCAAGCGCCGTTCCGGTGACCATACCCGGAACGGGCACTGCGGCTGCCCACCGGCGTTAGCCGTAACGCATAAAGTCAAATACTCTCAAAGCTCATCGTCGTATGCCTGTCTGTACACTCTTCTTCGCCCTCTCTTCTTGTACCGAGAGTGTCTTGTTCACCTCGCAGGTACACCTCTGCACGTCGCTTCTTTCTCTCTTCTCGTCTCAACTTTTGTCCCTGGCGCGCAAGAGCCCGCCGACTCGACGGCGGTGATGTAGAAGACTACGTGTGGGAGGCGAAGCAGGCTGGTCTAGACCAGACTACGATTACGCTTCAAGCTGCCCCTAGCCTCTCGCACCTCGGTGCGGTCATAGGTTGGGAGTTGCTTTCGTGATTCGTTAGTCTGGGGCTTCTCTCGTGACGCGGGAGGTCGACGAAGGCGTAAGTACCATCTTTTGTATTCTTCCTTTTTTCAATTTATCTTATTTCCCTTTTTCTTTATCTTTTCATCATTTTATCTTTTCCCCCTGTTTTCTTTCTTAGGCGGTGTGTATAAATTCTTTGAAAACCGAAAACGTTGAATGCGAATCAGTCGAATGTGATTACGTTGAATGCGAAACATTGACTGTGACCGTTTTAATTCAATATGTTTGAATTGGATGAGATGAAAATGTAAAATGGAAGTCGGGTGACTAGCGATGAAAGGGGATCGATGAAGTTTAACGATTGCTCAGAAAATAAATGTTGAAAACGCGAAAACATTTAATGCGAATATGTAGAATGTATGAATGTTGAACGAGAGTATATTGGCTGCGAAATGTTTCTAGCGAACATGCGAAATCATGTTGTACTAAATCAACAAGATGATAAAGGTTAAATGAAAGCCAGGTGAATGACGATGAAAACGGAATGAAGAATGGGCCGCGTTACCATTGCTCGGAAAATAAAAATTGAAAACCGAACACATTGGATGCGAGTAAACCGTGTGTGAATATGTTGAATGCGAGAATGTTGACTGAGAAGGTACTGAATCGTGTTGTTCAGACTCGATGAGATGAAATGGTAAAATAAGAAACATGCTAATAACCATGCAAACAGACCGAAAAATAAAACAGGTTAACATTGCTAAGAAAATAAAGAGGACAATAGCTGAATGCGAGTAAGTTGAATGCTAAAACGTTGAATGCGAGTATGTTGACTGCGGTTGTTTTGAAAATCGAGATAGCTAGCTGAGAAGAGAACATAGCAAATCGTAGTGTTCGAAATGGACGGAAAGTTGAATGCGAACATGTTGACTGCGGATCGTGATTTTCGAGATCGACAAGATAAAAAAAGTTGACAGAAAACAAAGAAATACAAGCATAAGATAAATACGAAAATAATAGACACGAGTATATAAAATATAGGTTATTTTCCTGAATCTATATCCTATATCGATTTAGTCTATTGTCATCTAATCATGAACTGTCTAGCTTTTCTCTTCTATCGATATTATCTGGCTAAACGCATGTCTTAGACTAATCTCATAGACACATGATTCATTTGGTTTCTGTTGAAATACGCGTTGAATTATCAGAAGAAAACTTCAGAACCGTCATGCGTCATTGATTATTTATATCAGTTAGATTTGGCCAAACGTATGGTCTAAAGCATGCTGGTTACACGCGTGGTTCCATCAAAATAATGAAAATAAAAGCGAACAGACTATACAATACATGTGTTGAATAACGGACTGAAGGGCTCGAACATTTCGCTCGCCACTTTTTGCCTAATACTAGCCGGTACGTTTTTTCCAACAGGCCGATGCTCTGCGATATTTCATTCCACCTGGTCCAAATGGTGGGTTGGTAAACTGTGACATTTTGTTCGTTGTGAAATTACACGAAATAGTGTGAGACGTTTTAGTCCCATCTCGCCAGTTTACGGCGAGCCCTACCAGTTTATATACCCAGCTGAGATGGCTTGCATCAGCGTTTGTACATCTTCTTTTGGTCGCAGGTTGTGAATGCGACAAAACTTTTGACCACAAGAAGATGTCCATCCGTTTTTGCTAGTCTTATCGCTGATTTTTCGTTAAAAAAATTCACAACTATGTTTTTTGCTTATCGGAGTACCCATCAACCGTGTCAGCATCTTCCCCCTTTGCCACAATATAAAAGTTCTCTTCTATTGTGTCACCTAACGATTTCCTAGCTCACATCACGAACTTCGGTATCCGCACTTTGAAACAATGTAAAGCTTCTGCGATAATTGCACAAGTGTCTACCATTCAACATCTGTGTTAACCTGTTATAGATGTATAGTCAAACGTTTTGTCTAACGGCCATGCCTTGGGGTCGCAGGGAGAAGTCTAGTAACTTTTATTCATATTGCAAAATACAATCTCTATTTTGACTACCAAAACGTACTATATGTCTTATTGTTTTTTAACCTTTGATGCCTCTAGTTCTACCACCCCTCTCCATCGCCTATCTTGAATTTCTGGCTCCAGTCCCATACGCCTCAGTTAAGGATGAGCATAAAATGATGCACCAATTATAAAATAAATCTTCTACTCCCTTCGGTCCAAATTAATTGTCTAGATATGGATATATCTCGACACATTTTAGTGTTAGATACATCCATATCTAAACGAATCTGAGTCCATTAATTAAGATCGGAGGGAGTACCAAATCAATTCTTGAACTCGTGGCGTGGCGGGGCATGTCAAGGGAGAGTGAGTCGCATGTTGGTGCTTTTTCCCCATGCAATAAGAGTAGAACAACTTACTTTTATGTTGTTCATTATTTTTCTCCATTAGTAGTATGTTACTAAACTCACTATAAATGACATGCAAATCAAAATGACCTTTTGAGATTTTCAAGGATTTATACATGAAATGGGCTGCATATGTCCCATGAACCATAAAAAACCACAATTAATTTACACCTTTAAAAGAAGTAGTTACATTTTTAACTTGTTATATCCCCTGTGGTAAGATTTTTTTTTTAAATCGACCATTCAATTCCTAAATCTCAAAACTTCGACGATAATGAAAACCTTGTATAAATGTGGTTGCATCTTACAACAGATTGTTTTTGTTCATTCTTGTTGCCATGTACAAACAACTTTACTATTGATTTTCTTAAGTTCTCGAAGCTGGAGTTGTAAAAAATATCCACTTGTTTCTTCTTTATTCTATCGAAAGAAACCCACTTGTTTCTTTAGACCAGCTGGCTAGAAATATCTAATATGTGAACCTATATGAAATTTAATAACTATGATTTTTGATGGATGCATCGATATTTGTTGATCAATCTGCAATGAAAATATCAATTTTTTACGAGAACCCGCAGGAGAACTGTGTGTCATTGTATTAAGTTTGAAAGAGGGAGTTTTTAAATGCCTAAGTAGGAGAAGACAACCCATGGAGAGGTGTAGGCACTACTCACTCTACCTTTCGTGTTAGCCCACCTCCACGTCTACACGATAGCCACAAATGCCACTCCTCAAGAGGATGCCATCTAACACTTTCACGACCGAGGTGGATTTTGCACCGAAGATCCTAGCGTTGCGCTCTCAAAGGGATCGCAAAACTAAAATGATGATAGCAATAGTACCATGTTCGAAAGCTTCTTTTTTTTACAATATAACATGTTCGTTGCTGGTGTTGTTGATTATGGTATTTATTGTTTATATGGTTGAACATTTTCTCAACTTGAAGCTCGTTCATATGCTTTGACGCATGCTAATACGTACTAGTGACCATGTTATAAAATCGTCATTGCATATGGGACAATGTACCTAGATGACTGTTCACAACTCAATCAGCTTAGGAGGTGCGTGCGTGATGGTGTTTCTTCCATTCCTTTGTATGTTTGACAGGTGACAAAGTCAAATGTTTTCGTTGACAAGCAAGATGGTAAGTAATTAGCTGGTCATGGCTAATGGTACTTGGTATTTCCTCTTGATAATGCCGACATAAACTAGGATATTCATCATTTTATTCTGTTCTAGTACTTTTCAATCAGGTGCACAAGGAGGTGCCTCGTGGACTTTGGCATTGAAGAAGAAGGAGGAATGCAAATGGAAACATGGTGCCCTCACTTCTTCAATATCAAGAAGTATGTTTCGCCGAAGAAGAACAAGACAATGGATATGGTCATCTTAACGACTGGCTAGGCTGATGTTGTGAAGGCCTTTGAACTGAAGGATAAAACAATATGCGTCTTCAGCTGCAACATTGAAACTGATGTCGTTCGCCTAGCTATAACCCCCGGCATGGGTTAATGCATTAAGATGTCAACTGTTTGTCTATGTTAGACTTTGTAGTTTGTTCATGTGAGTCGATTTGGTATATCTCATAATATTGTGTGCTTATATTTGCCAATATATAGTTGGCAAATATTTCTCGATAGCAATAAGTTTGTTGTTTAGTAATTCATGGTATGTACTTTGGATACTTTTCTTTATGGTTTCTGGTGATTGGCGATATATGTGTGAGCATAGATATGTTGGTGTTTGTTTTGATTGTGAAGTACACGTTGGTACCCTAACATATTGTGTGTTGGTATTACAATGAACATGGTAGAGAATCACACAAAATTCGGCGGACATAATCGTGTGTCACCTTCACAAACGAATTAGAGACATGAAAGCGTGTGCGTTGCGAAAGACCCGTCAGGGCCCATTTGGTGGAACCCTACCTTTATAAAAAGGGGACCAGACATCCCATACGACAGCACTCCACACCACAATCATCAATTTCTTTTTTGTGCTTGCCTGTACCCCTAGTCGAAGCTATGTTGCGAGGCGCTGCATTAGCTACTCTCTGACAGTTCTCCGGTGTGATGTTCATCAATGTCGACGAGGCGATGCATCTGTGTTGGCACGTCCTCTTCTTCCACGCGGCATGGGATGGCCAGCTTCTCGACCTACGACGCCACAGATGTTTCCTACTAAAGGTTGTTAAATCCTTCACATGCACTACCTAGTCTTTTAAATCACTTCAAATACGTAGTTGATTTGTTAATTACTCTTCTTTGTGAAACCCGACTTTAGATCTACATATCTGCACTATACCGATCTTTTGTTGGTATTTTTAATCTCTTCACATGAACGGTGGATTTATTAATTACTTTGATGTTAGTTTGATTCTGCATTTTACATCGAGATATGCACTAGGACAACCTTATGTAGGTATTTTTAATCCCGTCAAAGGCACAATGGATTTGTTAATTATTTTGTTGTTAGTATGGTTGTGAACTTTAGATCTACATATGCACTAGGCCGACCTTATGTTGCTATTTTTAAACAATGAATGATTGATTTGTTAATGACTTTGTTGTTAATACGGTTGTGTACTTTAGATGTATATATGAACTTTTATATTTGTGTTGGTCTTTTTAAATTCCTTCAAATGAAGTATGAATGTGTATAGCCGTCTATATTAATATATTTTCATAATATACTTGTATAATAGGTATATTATTTTGGTAACACTGCATAGTACGAAGGCAAAGGAAGGGCAAGGGATGTGTGGTGTTTAGCAAGCTAAAAGAATTGTGGATTCAAAAATTACGGAGGCTCACCTTCATTTGCCTTCTCCCACGATATCCGCAGCTGCATGCAAGTGAATAATTACTTGAATTTGCACATGTAATGATCGTTTTTATATGTTTACATTTCTCACATTGAAGTACATGTTGTACTATAGTTGCAGATCCTTGGAGCAATACTTGCAAGAGCGGAAGTGTCTGACCTACAACGTGGGGTGTCTACCCTCTTCAGAGAAGAGATATCACGAATCTATTATTCCTGCTACACGATGA
Source organism: Avena insularis (assembly GCA_023614405.1). NCBI lineage: Eukaryota > Viridiplantae > Streptophyta > Magnoliopsida > Poales > Poaceae > Avena > Avena insularis. The sequence goes on from CM042692.1 coordinate 184,921,921, forward strand.
TGGTGACTCAGAGATAAGTGGAGAAATCTTCCATTTTATTCTTGCAAGGTCACCAACACGAAGATAAAGACATAACCAAGACAAACTCTATATTTTTCTCTTTTTGCGTATCTTCTCATTTGTATAGCTACAAAAAATTAAGCTATGTCATAAATGTATATATAAACATATTATGTATTCAATGTGCAATCAAATAAAATTAAGATTCATCTTGGGTTTGCACTAGAGATGGTTCAGAGTAAAAAATGTTTGCAAATGTCCGGAATCAGCATACAGCTAATTCTAACTAATCATGTGCAAAATGAGATGAGAACATACGATGAAATAACACAAGTCATTTTCAATCATACGAAAACACGGGCATTCAATAAGAAAAAACACGTTTGCAAAGGCCTTGTATTTTCATACGGTTGAATTTATGGAATTGTTGGTCCTTCGCACATGGGAAGATAAACCGTGTGTGTGCAGTAGAGGCTCATCGTTCACCCACGAGTTGCGACGGTTCACTTCACCGTGTGTGAAGCGCGACTTTCATCGTGTACGAAGGCCCAATCTACACTAGTATATGCTAATTCGTTGTAAGTGAGTGTGCTATCAAAATTATAAAACCTCCGTCTTTGGCATCCCCAAAATGTGAGAAAGTCATAAAAATGTGTCTAATAGACACTATGTATTAAACTTGTGAGATTCTCGGCCTGCCAATGCTCCACGCAATGAGCATTGTAGATGCTGAATTTTGTCCAATCTGGGGCAGCCACGAGTCGCCACCATTTGTTACAGTTTGTCTTTTTACATTCCACCTTTTACACTTTTTGATAGTAATTTCTCGGTGCACCTTCCCGGCCCTGATTTTTCGATGATAGCTCCGACATAACTTCTCGACCGTAATTTTTCGCTAATAGTTATCCTATGGTAATTTTCTGATGTGCGTAATTTCCTAGCCATGATTGTATGTCTCTTTTTTAAACTGCTCGCCGATAGTTCTTCGATGAACCTTTCCGTCCGTAATTTCCGACCACAATTAGCCTACGCCTAAGACGGTAATTTTAATCTTATTTTCACTGACTCGACGGTAACTTTTGGGGAACAACCTTTTGCAATAATTTCCCGGTAGTAACGTATTTAGCTTACGTCTATTTACCACGGTATTTATCTTATGTCTATTAAAATATTTACTTAAGGCAGATTTTTTTAGCTTATTTTAATGACTTGACGGTAACTATTACGACACAACTTTCTGGCTATAATATCCTGAGGGTAATTACCCCACGTTTACAATGGTACTTTTATTACATCCCTTTACTTACCGGACATCGCACCTTCCGACCGTCATTTACAACGGTAGTTACCTTACGTCTACGACAATATTTATTTAGCTCATTTTCTTACTTACTCGATGGTAATTTTCTGACAAAGCTTTTCGGCCATAATTTCCTGTCGTCAGTTAGCCCATGGTAACTCCTCGATGGCTAATTCTCTAACCGTATTTCATCCTTATTATTATTATTTTATTTTTTTCCTATTCTTTGACAATAATTTTCCATCACACTTTTTCAACTGTAATTTGCACACGGTAATTACCCTTTGGTAATTTTTCAAGGCTGGGTAATTTTTTGGTCGTACAACAGTAATTCAATTTTTTGTACTCCCTCCAACCCAAATTAGTTGACTTAGATTTGTAGATTCGGTTGTATCTAGACATGATATATTATTAGATACATCAGTATCTTGACAAATTTGAGTCAACTAATTTGGATCAGAGAGAGTATTTTTTATTACTTTGACACTAATTCCACTCCCCACCGGCTCTTTTGTATGGGCAAAATACTACTGTTGTATTCTGCGGTAACTTCGGACACGAATACAAAACTACATATGTTGTAATCTCGAACAATATCTTTACATATTTTCTACTGTCATTTCTGCATGGTAACTACCAATGATACCTTTAACCGACTATTCGACAACGATTGCCCCGTCAAGGATCCCGGCGTGACGCCGTGCCAGGTTCCCCTAGTATCACTTAATAGCTGTTATACTTTGTTGGTAATCACCTCAGTCCTGAGACACCAAATATGGATATTCAGATCTCTGTCAGAATAAGCGCAGTGAGAAAAAATAGAATTGTGCTGGCCACTAATGATTGATGAAGATTCAGAAATACTAAGTACAGTACAACCAAATTTGATAATTAATACTCCCTCCGATCCAAACTAATTGATTCGGATTTGTCTAGATTCGGATATACCTAGACATATTTTGGTGCTAGATACATCCGAATTTAGACAAATCTAAGTCAATTAATTTGAATCAGAGGGAGTAGGAGCAATGAAAATATATATTCGGAAGCTTCAGGGTTAGTAACCAAAATAACCAAAACATCAATGTACAGAGAAATATAAATGTTGGTGTATAGCAGTTCATCATTATTCGATCCAGAAGCATTTGGGAGCATTTGGACCAGGAAAAACATGTTAATTTACAATCTACGACATACATTTTCTGTATGATTTCAGCATTCAAAATTGCAACAGGTAAAAGGATTATGAGTTCTTCAATTTAGAACACCTTTCACCTCCTTGTCGATCACTTTTCTTCGTGTAAATGGTATCTACAGTGATAAGGGTCGTATGGTTAGAACAAAGGCGGGCGAGCACATGAGGAATAGATTCCTGTGTGAAACAGAATAAAATTGAACAGTTTAATCATAAGCATAGACTGGATTAAGTTGTGTTAGGACTTGAGAGCGGTGATGAAAGAAGCTAAGTAAAACTCAACTTAGATTGAGCCGATTGAATCAATTTAGCTAGGGAGAAAGCGGGAGAGAAGGGAGTCGTGGAATTTGCCTAGTGTACACTTTTTTTTGCGAAATTTCACCAATCTTTAATAATCATCAACAACGGTACAAAGAGATCCAAAAGTAATAAAAATTACAAATAGATCATTCGACCACCTAGCGACGACTATAAACACTAGTGTGAGCCGAAGGCGCGCCGTCGTCGTCACCCCTCCATCACCGGAGCCGGACAAAGCTTGTCGTAGTAGAGCTTGATGTAGTAGACAGACGGGAAGTCGTCGTGCTAAGGCCACAAAGGACCAACGTACTAGGGCAGCAACCATCGTCAATGATGACAGCCGTAGATCGGAAGAGACTAACCTGAGAACAAAACAACGAACACGAAAACGGACCAGATCCAAGGAGATCCGTCGGCCAAACGACGCTACACGCCCTCCGTCGATGCTAGATGCACCACCGGAACGAGGATAGAGCGATGATGACCTTATTCTAACTTTAGGACGTAGCCTTCGTCTCAACATCCCGAAGAAGACACTAAAAAACAGGGTAAACAAAGAACGAAAAAGTCCCGCCGGTGAGAGGTCGTGGTCCGCCACACCTCCAAGGCCCTAGAGCCAGACGGTGGCAACTTGTGGAGTATATCATAACTAATCCAAGCGATACTAGGGTAAAATCGGAAATACAAAATGAAGTAAGGTAGTAGTAGTAAAGATATAGAGAAAAACAGCTTTGGTGCTAATGTCTAGCACATGTTTTATTGCACTTTTTTTATGTACGAGAGATCTTGTCCTCGCCGGCCCGATCCGATGCCGAGCTCACCAGCCCCGCCGGTTGAGCGAGGCGGAGGAGAGGTGCCGGCGTCCCCTCTGTGCTTAGTAGGGTTAGGTAGCTAGCCTCGTGCCTGTAGTTGGCGCCATGCCATAGGGCTTGGCACTGTGTTTCTCTAGCCGGATCCGGTGGTGGTGGTTCGTCCCTCCTCGTGTTGCCTGTGCGGCGGCATGGTGGAGGCTGAGGGCTGCCTGTGCCCTTAATAAGGCCCCTCCAGGTGTTGCCCTGGGCGTGGCTACCGCCCTCCTCTTCGGCCGACCATGGCGGCGGGGGAAGGTGGCTTGGCGTCGGCGGCCCATCTCGTTTCCTCACCTGCAGGCTCCTCTGCCCCTGCTGCTCTTGCACGGCGGCCTGGGGCGGTCCACGCTCGCTCCTCCCCGGTGAGGCCCGTTGTGAAGGAAATATGTCCTGAGAGGCAATAATAAAGTTGTTATTATGTATTCCTTGTATATGATAGATGTTTATTTTGCATGCTATAATTGTATTGATAGGAAACGTCAATACATGTGTGTTTAATAAACAAAAAGGGTTTCTAGTTATGCCTCTCTTATAGACTAGCTCGTTGATTAACAAGATGATCAAAGTTTCCTGATCATGGACATTGGATGTTGTTAATAACGAGGTCACAGCATTTGTGAAATGATGTGATGAACATTCATCCGAAGTATAGCATTACGATCAAAATCATTATGTTTATATTGCTATAACATCATACAAAGTAATCTTAATCCTTAGACCATGAGATCATGTTAATCGCTAACACCGGAAGAGTATCTTGATAACATCAAACGTTACACCATAACAGGGTGACTATAAAGGTAGGTTCACTGCTACAAAGGTGTTATATTGAGGCTCATGGATCAAGAGTGGAATTTGTCAATCCTGATGACGGATAGATATACTCTGGGCCCTCTCGGTGATATCACATTAAGATAGCTTGCAAGCAAGTGATGTGATCACTAGAATGTTATATCACGGGACCAAGAAAAGAATGCATGTCGGTAACGAGATCAAACTAGGTATTTGGATACCGATGATCGAATCTCGGACATGTATTATATCATGATACAAAGGGATTAATTTACTAGCATTAAAGGTTCTCACGATCACAGAAGTCATCGTTGAATGTGCGGGAGTCAGTATGGATCTCCTGGTCCCGCTTCTGATTATTGATCTGAGAGGATTCTCAATCATGTATGCATTATTCGCAAACCATAGGGTGACACACTTAAGGGTTGCCGGACACCATTTTGGAGCACATATGTTTCAGACGAAAGAATTGCAAAGCACAGGAATTGTTTCGATAGAAACCGGAATTGTTTCGGGTGAAATTGCAGAAAGTGGTTCTGCATGTGATATTGAAATGTTGCAAGGGGTTTTATGTGAATGTTTGTTAATTAAAGTAATTAACAAAATTCTGAATAAAATAAATAAAAGAGTTTTATTAACTGAGAGTTGCATTAAATTTGGTGGAAATTTAATGCATGTGAGTGGAATTTTGGATGGAGCTTCAATTGATGTGAGTGGAGCTTCCACCACATGAATGAGGAAGAGGTGGGGGCATCCCCTTGGTCACTTGGCCATGGGAGGAGCCCCCCTCTCCTATAAAATTCCCCCTCTCCTCCCTCACAAAGCACACCTCCTCGTGAAGGATCTCTCTCCCCCTCTATATATATTCCCCCATGGTCTCGGATTAGCGAGATACATATTCTCGGTGGCCTTGCGTTTGAAAGGAGTTGCTGCTTCCGCTGATTCGCTGGAGCGAGGAGGTGGAGGTTGTCCGGTGCCTTGAACGTGTGTGCGAGGACGGATGCGCTGCTGATTTGCGGCGCTAGGACTTCCACACGATCTTGAGATCGGCAAGCGTACGACTACATCGTCCACGAGTTCCAACTCATTAACAAAACTCTGTTGTCTTCGAGGGTAAGTTCTCTATGGATGTATATCCACCCGTTGCTCTATATCTATTAGATAGATCTTGGCGTATAGTTCTCATCGTAGAATTTTTTTTGTTTTCTATGCTGCAAACCCAACAGTGGTATCAGAGCCTGATCTATTTGTAGGTGCTTTGCACGGGTAGTACACATATGTTTATATGTGGGCGATGATGATCATGTTATTGCTTCTTTCATGTATTTTGGATATTGGTGGCATAGTGGGATGAAGCGGCCCGGATCAACCTTACATGTCATCGTACATGAGACTGGTTCCACGACTGACATGCAACTAGTTTTGCATAAGTGGCCGGCGGGTGTCTGTCTCTCCTACTATAGTCAATATCTGATTTACAACGAGTTGCTAATAACTTGGTTATCCTCGTTGTGGTTCCATGTTCGTAGGTAAGACCGGTTCTATCTCCGAAAACCCTAAGCCACGTAAAACTTGCAATGGATAAATTAGAGGCATCTAGTTTAGATTGTTGCTGGGCTAGTGTATTGATATGGTAATGTTGTAAGTAGATGTATGGTAGATACTCTTACAACACACTTAACGTGTAAGTTTCATAGACCTTGGCCTTACACACAAAGGAATGATAGAGATCATACCACGATGCAAATGATAGAGATGAAATGCATGGACCATATCATCTCACTTTACACATTAGATGTTTACATCTTATACTGCTAGTTTGGCGCTTTTAGTAGCATTGTAAGATGATCCCTCATTTAGATATCAAGATAAAAATGTGTTCTTCCTTGAGTATGCACCGTTCTATGGATCGTGTTTCGAGACATCACATGATGATCGGGTGTACTCGACTCCACGCTTTCATAAAACGGGTGTAAGACAGTTTTACACACACGAATACTAAGGTTCTTACTTGGCGAGCCTAGCATGTACAGACATGGCCTCGAAACACGGACCGAAAGGTTAAGCATGAGTCATATAGTTGATATGATGCCCATATAGATGCTCGCCTTTAAAGCTACACCGACTCACGTGATGATCGGACTTGGTGTAGTGGATTTGGTTCATGTAATCACCAAAAAGACACGAGGGATGTCGTTTTTGAGTGGGAGTTCATTAGTAATTTGGATTAGTTGAACTCAATCTATCATAAACTTAGTCTAAATAAACTTTACAAATTCTGTTGTAGATAGCACCACCTGCTTTTAATTTCAATCTGTTCATGGAGAAAGAGAAACTTGCTACGAATGGTAGCAACTTCACCACTGGGCTATGAATTTGAGGATTCTCCTCACTGCTGCACAAAAGCAATATGTGCTAGAGGCGCCGCTAGGCCCCCCACCAGCTCCTGATGCCCCTGACGAGGAAAAGAATGTCTATATAACTCATCAGGAGGACCACAACTTAGTTGATTGTGGCATACTGTATGGGCTAGAGCCAGAACTTTAAAAGCGTTTCGAAAATGGCAATGCCTTTGATACCATGGGAGAATTCAAAATGATTTTCGATACCCATGTTGCCATAGAGAGTTATAATGCTTCTGAAAAGTTCTTTAGCTGCATGATGGAGGAGAACAGCTCCGTTAGTGAGCACGTACTCAAAATGTCTAGGTACGCCGATAAGCTTCTGTCCTTGGGAATAACGATTCCTATTGACTTAGGCATACATCGTGTTCTCCAATCTCTGCCACCTAGCTACAAGAGCGTCGTGATGAACTATAACATGCAGGGCATGAAGAAGTCTCTTTCCGAGCTTCTGTCAATGCTTAAGACTTCAGAAGTGGAGATTAGGAAAGAACATCAAGTGTTGATGATCAATAAGACCACCGGTTTCAAGAAGGACAAGAAAGGCAAGCAGAAGGGAAAGAAGGGTGGCAAATCTGTTGCCACACCTGAAAAGAAATCCCGAGCTGGCCCTAAGTCTGATACCGAGTGCTACTATTGCAAGGATGGCCATTGGGCATAATCGCCCTAAGTATTTGGCGGACAAGAAGGCCGGCAAGGCAAACAAAGGTATATGTGATATACATGTTATTGATGTGTACTTGACTAGTACTCGTAGTAGCACCTGGGTATTTGATACGGGATCGGTTGCTAATATATGTAACTCGATTCAGGGGCTACGGAACAAGCGACAGCTAGCAAGGGATGAGGTCACTATGCGGGTCGGCAATGGATCAAGAGTTGATGTGATCGCCGTCGGAACGCTGCCTCTCCATATGCCGTCGGGATTAGTGATAAATCTAAATAATTGTTATTTGGTGCCTGCACTGAGCATGAACATTGTATCCGGATCGTGTTTGATGCGAAGTGGTTATTCCTTTAAATCTGAAAATAATGGTTGTTCGATTTATATGAATGATGTCTTTTATGGTCATGCACCTGTGTTGAATGGTTTATTTCTGTTGGATCTCGATAGTAGTATTACGCATATTCATTATGTTGATGCTAAAAGGATTAAACTTGATAATGATATATCTGCATATATGTGGCACTTCCGTCTAGGTCATATTAGCGTTAAACGCATGAAGAAACGCCATTCTGATAGACTTTTAGAATCACTTGATTTTGAATCATTTGATACATGTGAGCCATGCCTTATGGGCAAGATGACTAGAACGCCGTTTTCCGGTTCAATGGAACAGGCGATAGATTTATTGGAAATCATACATACTGATGTGTGTGGACCAATGAGTGTGTCAGTGCGAGGTGGATATCGTTATTTTGTTACTTTCACAGATGCTTTGAGTAGATACGGGTATATCTATTTGATGAAACATAAGTCTGAAACCTTTGAAAAGTTCAAGGAATTTCAGAATGAAGTGGAAAATCATCGTAACAGAAAGATCAAATTTCTGCGGTCCGACCGTGGAGGAGAGTATCTTAGTTACGAGTTTAGCACACATATGAAAGACTGTGGAATAGTTTCACAACTCACGCCTGCCGGAACACCACAATGTAATGGTGTGTCGGAACATCGTAATCGTACTTTATTAGATATGGTTCGATCTATGATGTCTCTGACTGACTTGCCACTGTCATTTTGGGGTTATGCACTGGAAACCGCTGCATTCACTTTAAATCGGGCACCATCTAAATCCATTGAAACGACACCGTATGAATTATGGTTTGGAGACAAACCTAAGCTATCATTTCTTAAAGTTTGGGGATGCGATGTTTATGTGAAGAAACTTCAGCTGGATAAACTCGAACCCAAAGTGGAAAAATGCATCTTCATAGGATACCCTAAGGAAATGATTGGTATACCTTCTATCACAGATCCGATGGCAAGGTTTTTGTTGCCAAGAATGGATCCTTTCTTGAGAAGGAGTTTCTTGCGAAAGGTGTGAGTAGTCGGAAGGTAGAACTCGAAGAGGTTATTGAACCTTCTCTTCATGAAATGGCGAGTAGCGCAGCACCGGAAGTTGTTTCAGAGTTGACTTCACCTAATGAAGAGAGAGCTAATGATATTGATCATGAAACTCTGAAAGAGGACACTACCAAACCTCGCAGGTCAAGCAGGACACATGCAACTCCTGAACTGTACGGCAATCCTGTTATGAATTTCATGATTGATGAAATAGATGACCCTGCGACGTATGAAGAAGCGATGATGAGCCCGAATTCCAACAAATGGCTAGAAGACATGAAATCCAAGATGGAATCCATGTACGAAAACCAGGTTTGGACCTTGGTGGACTTACCTCACGATCGAAAGGCCATGGAGAATAAATGGATTTTCAAAAGAAAAACTGATGCTGATGGTAATGTGACCATCAATAAATCTCGACTTGTCGCAAAGGGGTTTTGACAAATTCAAGGAGTTGACTACGATTAGACATTCTCTCCCGTAGCGATGCTTAAGTTGGTTAGGATTATGTTAGCAATTGCTGCATATTTCGATTATGAAATATGGCAGATGGATGTCAAAACTGCATTCCTCAATGGTAATATTGAAGAAGAGTTGGATATTATACAACCTAAGGATTTTATCGATCCTAGGGATGCTGATAAGGTATGCAAACTTTAGCGATCCATCTATGGACTGAAGTAAGCATCCTGGAGTTGGAATCTCCACTTTGATGAGGTGATCAAAGAGTTTGGATTTGTCCAAACTTATGGAGAGGCTTGTATTTACAAGAAAGTGAGTGGGAGCAATGTGGCATTTCTGATATTATATGTGGATGACATATTATTGATTGGAAATGATATAGATCTTTTAAATAGTGTTAAAAGTTATCTAAATAGCAAATTTTCGATGAAATACCTTAGTGAAGCTTCATATATATTAGGCATTAAAATCTATAGAGATAGATCAAGGCGCCTAATTGGGATATCGCAAAGTACATACCTTGATAAGATATTAAAAAAGTTCAATATGGACGTAAGTAAGAAGGGGTTCTTACCTATGTTGCAAGGCAAGACATTGAGTAATACTCAAAGTACGGCTACATCGGAAGAAAGAGAGATAATGGATAAGATCCCCTATGCCTCAGCCATATGATCTATAATGTACACCATGCTATGTACAAGACCGGATGTGGCACATGCTATTAGTTTGACTAGTAGGTACCAATCAGATCCAGGTTCAGAACACTAGATAACGGTCAAGAATATCCTTAAGTACTTAAGAAGAACTAAGGATATGTTTCTTGTATACGAAGGTGAAGAAGAGCTAGTCGCTAAGTGTTATGTCGATGCTAGCTTTGACACCGATCCGGATGACTCTAGGTCTCAATCCGGATATGTATTTCTCTTGAACGGAGCAACAGTTAGTTGGAGGAGTTCCAAACAACCTGTGGTGGCTGGATCAATGATGGAGGCGGAATATGTTGCTGCTTCAGAAGTGGCGCAGGAAGCGGTTTGGATGAAGGAGTTCATAACAGAACTAGGTGTGGTTCCTAGTGCATTGGACCCAATGGTGATCTATTGTGACAACAATGGATCCATAGCCAACGCCAAGGAACCAAGGTCTCACAAGAATTCCAAGCATATTAAGCGCCGGTTTCACTCCATCCGTGAGCATGTCAAGGATGGAGTGATGACCCACAAGTATAGGGGGTGTATCACAATATTTTCGAGGGAAGTGAAACCCAATTTATTGATTCGACACAAGGGGAGCCAAAGAATATTTATCAGCCTTAACAACTGAGTTGTCAATTCAGCTGCACCTGGAAACAATCTTGCTCACAGCAGTTTATCAGTAGCAACAGTTTTGTAGTAGGAATAACAAAGTAACAGCAGTAGCAAAACAAAAGATGAGTAACAAAAGCGAAGCAATTGGGATTCGAGTGCGGTAGGCATAGGGATGGATGAACGAGCATTGCATGGACAAGGCAATTCACATAGCAAACAGAACATAGGGCAATTGCAGATAAATAAGATAAAGCATCCAAGTACTAGACAATCCTAGGCATGTGTTCCATATATAGTCATACGTGCTCGCAATGAGAACTTGCACAACATCTTTTGTCCTGCCAGCCCGTTTGCAGCGGGGCCTCTAGGGAACTACTGGCAATTAAGGTGCTCCTTTTAATAGAGCACCGGAGCAAAGCATTAACACTCCATGAACACATGTGATCCTCACATCAAAGCCTTTCCCTCCGGTTGTCCCGATTTCTGTCACTTCGGGGCCATTGGTTCCAGACAACAACGTGTGTATACAACTTGCAGATAAGACCAAGAACAATACTATCATAATGAATCAATAATAAGTTCAGATCTGAAATCATGGCACTTGGTCCCTAGTGACAAGCATTAAGCACAACAAGTCGCAACAAAGTCATAAAGCACTAATAAAAGATACTAGGCACCATGCCCTAACAATCTGATGCCATTACATGAACGATCTCATCCAATCCCTACCATCCCCATAGCCTACCGCGGGGGATTACTCACTCATAGATGGGGGAAACATGGATGGTCGATGGAGAAGCGATGGTGATGATGATGGCGATGATCTCCTCAATTCCCGTCCGGCAGGTGCGAACGGAGTTTCTGGTGCTGTTTCGTGGAATCTGGTGGTGGCGGCGGAGCGGAACTCCTTCTGGAAAAACGTCGAACCCTCCGAAGTTTTTAGGTCAGAAGGCTCCTTATAGGCGAAGAGAGAGACCGAGGGGGTGCCTAGGGGGTCCCACACCACCCCCTGGCGTGGCATGGCCTGGCCCGCGCCACCAGGTGGTGTGGCCACCCCAGGGCTCCTCTCCGTCTCGTATTCTGGCTCCTGGAGTCTTCGGGTGAAATAGGATTTTTGGCATATTTTCCGGGATTTTTCCTGATAGTTGATTTTCTGCACAAAAAGTAGACACTAAGGCAATTCTACTGAAAACAGCGTTAGTCTGCATTAGTTGCATCCAAATCACACAAGTATAGAGGAGAAACAATAGCAAAAGTGTTCGGGAAAGTAGATACGTTTTGGACGTATCAACTCCCCCAAGCTTAGCTTATTGCTTGTCCTCAAGCAATTCAGTTGAAAACTGAGTGCGATAAAAGAACTTTCACGAACACATTTGCTTCATATGATGTAAATATTCTCAGCAATGTGACCAACTACTTAGACAATTCATAATAAAGAGTATGCAACTGAGTCTACTTAATAGTCATTGCAAGCTATGAAGAGATTCCAACTCAAGAATAATAAGTAGCATGAAGCACAAACATAAGCAACATTACAATGCTCATAGAAAGGTATGATAGAGTGGTATCTCGCTTGCCTTTGATTATGAATGTCAAGGCACCTCTGAAGTTCAAGTGATGACTAGAAGTAAAGATATCAAAGATACAAGCATCAAAGTCATAACACAAATAATCAAGTATTGGAACAAACACAAAGAATGACAACTATGCTCTCAAGAAGGTGCTCAAAGAATATGTGGAGACTCAACAAGTGGAAGAAAAGGTTTTGAATAATTTGAAAGGCTTCCAAATGCTGAAAGTATGGTACTTGTTAGCTTTGAGCTCTCATTGCCCCTATCATAAGCATCTTAAATGTGGTTAGGGTGAAAGTGACACAACTAAGAGGATATGCTTGACAAGTTATAAACTGAAGTCTCATGCCCCTTACTTATGAAGACCGATCCTCATGCTACTCAACTTCAGTCACAAGTAAGCTCTTGTCATTGTAAGTACATACGTATCATAGAGAACCGCCAACGGGGTACCCCTTGCGCATGACACGGGAGCTATCCCATGATCAAAACGACAAGGCAAGCAGATAATGAGCATCTCAGCGATCTTTTTATTTACTATGTGCATAGATTTTTATTGAGGATGCTTCATAGAATGCTAATTATGGTTATGCTGCAAGTTTCCACCATGATTAGGCATTATAACACCCCGTCCACTCCTGGGCCCGGGGAGTGTCACTCCTGGCAGCTTAATAGGATATCTAGACTGGCCCCACATACCAACACTAGTCGCACTTTGTCCTCACTCGTGCGCACCCGGTTACCCACTTCCCGGTCGGTCACCCATCCTAGAATTGCTCTAGGCCAAGCAAGCTTAACCTTAGAGTTCTTTTTGAATGAGCTTCCGGAAAAGAAGTTGCAAGTTGTTGATATGGGTATCCTATCAATCCTATTAAGCCATGTGCCTAGATCTCACAGGCATGGCTTAGGCTAGCGGCCCAGGCGTTTCTCTAACATACATACAAACTCCATGATCTTACAAGTTCCACTTTTATTTCACACCGCCGGGATCCATAAGCAAAAGAACATGATATCAACTAGGTACAAAGTACCTATGAAGTGTTGAAAGCGGTCTCCATGATACATGGTTCTGCTAACTTCAACTCATAAAGCGCAAGCATATGCACAACAAAGAAGGACGCAATGGTTCAGGTTTATTAAGTGCAAGAAAATAAAGTGTGCCATCAAGTTCGTGAGCTTTACTAACTAACTTTCTCATAACAAGCAAACATTTTATTTGGAAGAAAACAAGGCATATTGAATATGCACGGAGATAGCAAATGATGCTAATAGGTAGGTATGGTGGACACTTTGGAAATATTTGGTTTAGGGAGTTGGAAACATGAGTAAAACACTCAGTGGAAGTGAAGGCTAGCAAAAGTAAGGGAGCGACAAACGAGAGAGCAATAGCTATCATTATCATGCTTGCAACAAAACAGGACTACTCATGGCATTAAAATGATTCAAGATCCTCAAGGCAAAATAATTCATCAAGGCTTAACTGATTATCACAGTCTTGTGCATGCGTGAGCATGTGCCAAGTCAATTCAAATGAAACATTCAGAGGAGGATACCACGGTGTCATACCAATTTATGAATAGAGTAATGCAAGCAAACATTCATGAGACATGCTACAAACTATTAGCGGGCTGGAGCTAATCACAAGAAAGCAAGAACTACTAAGCATCCAAAGAAAACATACACCTTACATGAACGGACTAAGCAAGCTCACAATGATGAGTATATGTACAAAAATGAAGACAAATAGAGTTCGTTACCAGCCTCTTACCACGCCTCAAGTTGTCATTAATCCTCATTATTGCTCTTCACTTGTATGGCTTGAATAATAATATGAAACCAATAATCCACTGAGAACTGCCGAACCCTGAAGCAAACGCGCAAAAACCAAAGAAGAACGACAAATATTTTTGATGTTTTTGATTTTTGAACAAGAACCAAAAGAGAGAAACAAGCAAAGCAAAATCTTTTTGGGTTTTTCGAATAGTTCAAACAAAGCAAAAAGGAAAAAAGCAAACCAAGGCAAAAAGAAGAAGCAAGCCAAAGAGAAACAACAAAAATATTTTTGGTCTTTTTGTGTTTTTAGAAAGCAAAAGCAAAGAAGAACGAAAACTAGAAAGAGAATGAAAACATGAATATACAAAGTACCGACGCAACATGATATGGAGATGAGTGCGGTGTCGGCGTACCTCCCCCCAAGCTTAGGCTTTGGGCCTAAATGGGTATCAATCCCAGGCTGTCCAAGATGAAGTGTCACCGGGGTACGACGAGGAGGTACCTCGCCCCGTGCGAGCCAGCACGTCCCTTCGTAATGTGCGGATTAATCATAGGAGGGCACATCCTCCTGGTGCTGCTCGTGGAAACCCAACAAGCGAAGCTGCTCGTCCACCTCCTCCTTGGAGCGCGACCACGGTCTCCTGTCAACACTGAACAAAGCAGGCTGTGGCAAAAGGATCTCCCTTTCATCCCCATCAGTGAAAAGCATCCTATATACTAGATTGTTCAAATCAGAGGTAGCAGTGACAAAGTGATGAGTTTTCATGGCAACAAGGTCGAGCCTCTGTGGTGCTAGCATAACATCATCAGGAGCCACCGAAAGATCTAATGCATCGACTACACGCGAGGCAATGATGCCCCCATAGATAGGCCCCCTAGCAGCTAGGCGGCGAGCAATAAGCGAGCCAAGATTGTACCGAGTATCGTTGTTGAGCGCAGCAGCAAGGAAAGCTAAGTGATAGTTGGAGATATTACTAGTGTTCTCCCTACCCCATACACTAGTGGCAAGATAGTATGCAAAGTATCTAAGAGCAGGGAGTTGGATATTTCTTATCTTTCCGCACTGTGCACCGCGGTCATCATCATTAGTCACCCCTCGGTAAAACTCCAACAAATCAGCAGGTCGCCCTTGAATTTTCTTCACGGTCCCTGTCATACGCACACCTACAATACTACAAAATCTCTCCAAAGGCATGGTGAAGGGCATATCATAGATTTTAAAGGAGACAGTGGAATGATAGGATGTGTTAGTAAATGAGAAGCTCTCAACAAAAGTTTTAGTGAGCACAGCGTATTGTGCACTCTCATCTTGCATATAAGAGGTCAAGCCAACCCTCTCAATCAGTAGCAAGAAATCATCAAGAATACCTGCAGCTTGCAAGAAAGTAAAACAAGGAAAAGAGGATGGGTGAGCATCTCCATCATCTCTTTCACTGCCAATACGTGTTGCAATGAGGTCTTCATTATATGATGGCCTAGCTTGAGAGGCTGTTCTTGAGGGCCTTGACCTCCTAGGTGCATCACTCTTAAATATCTCTCCAAAAGTGTAGTTGTTCATGCTTGGTATTCTGAAATTTAAACACCTATTAAACAAGTGATTGCAAAGTAAATATAATGAAGGATTCTACTCATAGGGACTTGCAAGAGGCCTAAACATGCATCAAAACTATATCTCTAAGCATCAAACAAGCTTACAAGCTCTCAAAACCAGTCACCTACAGCAGCAAAATACTCAACATATAATCTACCAAACACAAATCTACTTGGATAAGGGGAGGAGTCACATACCAAGGAACAATTGCTCCAAATTTCAGCAAGAAAGATGGGCTGAGCAAAGAGATCGAAGAAATCGAGAGCAAGCACAGAAAGAACATGATTTTGAGCTATGAACTGGAGCTTACTCGGGAGAGAGAAGAAAATGGGAGGTGAGAGAAGTAGTGGGGGCCAGGGGTGGCCCACACCAGGGCATGGCGCCACCCAGGGCTGGCCGCGCCACCACATGGTGTGCCTGCCTGGTGGGCCCCCCTAGTACCTACCAGGTACTCCTCTGCCCCTTTTTTCATGTAAAAAATTAATATGAATTTTCTGGAATTTTTCGAGACACTTTATTTTTGGGCTTTTTTTAGAAATAGAAGAATGATTTTTCTGACATACAGATTTTTTTTCTTTTGGAAACATGATGCAAGGACACAACAAGGCTAGAACTACATAAGTTCTAGCATGCAAGCAACTAACAACACAAAGAAAACTAAATGAAAGCAAAAACTAAAATGCAAAGGATAGAAATAAACGGATATAACCATAATGAAAACATTGTTTTGTTCAATGGAATCCTTTTGTTAGCAAGGTTGATCAAGTCTTGCTACCAAAACAATTGCATATGAGACAAAACTTTGTATTCCACTAATGATTATGTTACCTCAACCTTGATAGCAATGGTCCCAATCATAATTGTTTCAAATTTTTCTCTTGGTATGGGACAATATATTTCTCCAACTTGAATGCCTTCAACATGTTCAATTGAATTCAAACCATAAGTCCTTTCAATCTTCTTGGGGAAATAGACATTATGTTCTTTGTCATTAACATTGAAGGTCACCTTTCCTCGATTACAATTAATAACAGCTCCTGCAGTATTAAGAAAAGGTCTCCCAAGAATAATAGACATATTATCATCTTCAGGCATTTCAAGCACAACAAAATCAGTTAATATCAAGCAATTGTGAGCCACCTGAACAGGTACATCCTCACATATAACCATAGTTATAGTGGTAGATTTATCAGCCATTTGCAAAGATATATCAGTTGGTATCAATTTTTCAAGCTGAAGCCTCTTATATAGAGAGAAAGGCATAACACTAACTCCAGCTCCCAAATCACACAAAGCAGTTCTAACATAACTGTTCTTAATAGAGCAAGGGATAGTTGGAATCCCTGGGTCTCCAAGTTTCTTAGGAACCTTACCATTGAAGGAATAATTAGCAAGCAAAGTAGAAATTTCTTCATTAGGGATCTTCCTTTTATTCGAGACAATGTCCTTCATATACTTTGAGTAAGGAGGCAATTTAATAGCATCAATCAAAGGAATTTGCAAGAATAAAGGCTTCATCCACTCACAAAACTTATTATAGTGTTCATCTTCCTTTGACTTGTGTTTCTTACCAGGGAAAGGCATAGGTTTTTGGACCCAAGGTTCTCTTTCACTACCATGTTTCTTAGCAATAAAATCTTATTTAGTGTATTTAGTAGTCTTAGTGTGATTTTCAGGTTCTTCTTCAACTTTTTCTTCATTAGGAACTTCATTTTCTTCATTACCACTTTCAGTTTTAGCATCAGAGATAGATATACTATTAGGATCCATAGCAGGTTCAGAGGGTTCTACAACAGTTTTATGTTTATTTTTCCTTTTCTCACGAGTAGAACCACTATTTTCAGCTTGTTGAGAATCCTGCTCAATTCTTTTGGGATGCCCCTCAGGATATAGAGGATCCTGGGTAGCAGCTCCACTTCTAGTTCTAATTTCATAGGCATGTTTTTCTTTAGCAGCATTAACTAGCAAGTCATTTTGCACTTTAACGAGTTGATATATTTGAGTTTGAACCATTTGAAAGTGTTTAACAATCATTTTAACATCATTAGAGGTTCTTTCCACAATATCTTTCAACTCAACAATAGCTCTAGTGTTTTCCATTAGATGATTTTGCACCCTATTATTAAAGTTACCTTGCTTAACAATAAAGATATCGAATTCTTCTAAGCATTGATCAGGAGGTTTAGAGTAAGGGATATCACCTTCATCAAAGTGTTGGAGAGAGTGTACCTCAATAGTGGATGAGTAGGGAATAGGCTTACATAATTCTTATATAGGAGGTAAATTCTTGACATCTGCAGCTTTAATTCCCTTCTCCTTAAGACATTTCTTAGCTTCCTTCATCACTTCATCATTTAATTCAATAACTCCCCTCTTCTTTGATGTTGGAATAGGCACATGAATAGATGGTTCAGATACAATTACTTCAGGTGTAACTTGTTTAGGAGGAGTCCAATCTTCATAATTCTTGCTTATTTTAGCCATTAATTCCTCAGCTTCCTTTGGAGTCCTATTCCTGAAAACACAATCAGCACAACTATCCAGGTATGTCCTAGATTCTTTAGTTAGTCCATTATAAAATATATCAAGAAGGTCACTCTTAGGTAATGGACTTCCAGCCTAGGCATGAATCAAAGCACAAAACCTTGCCCAAGATTCGGGCAATACCTCTTTTTCTCCCTGTTTAAAATCAAAAAGTTCCTGCAAAATAGCATGTCTAGCACTAGGAGGAAAATATTTCTGCAGGAAAGTACTAATCAAACACTCAGGGCTATCAATAGATCCAGGAGGTAAATTACTAAACCAAGTTTTAGCTTCTCCTTTTAGTGAGAAGGGGAAGATCTTGGAAACAAAGTAAGTTCGCATCTTAATATCATCAAAAATCAAGCCACTCATAGTAGAAAGTTCATTCGTATGTGCTACCGCACTTTCATTCTTAGTCCCACAAAAAGGTTCTTTCTCGACAATAGCTATGTAAGATAGATCGAGAGAGAAATCATAATCTTCATCTGTAATGTTTATGGGAGAAGCAGCAAACTTAGCCGCAGGATATAATTTGGGTCTAATAGTACGCCTCTCAAGGAGACTCTTAGCAGCATCCTATCATGGGTGTTCCTACATTCTTCAATAAACTCATCAGTCATCTCAACATAATCTTCTTCAGCATCATAACTCTTACTAGACTCAGGTGAGCTAACAGGTGTGGTAGTGTCTTCATTAGGAGTTTCGGTATTTCCAGCTATAGTTCTAGCAATCGTAGCATCTAGGAAAGGACCTAATGAACCACTCTTATCAAGCACAGTAGAAGCAACATCATAAGTATCAGAAGTTTCAGATTCAACAGTAGTAGCAGTGTGTGTAGCATGTGTATGTGGTGGTGTAAGGAACTTACTCAAAACAGATGGTGAATCAAGAGCAGTAGAGGTGTTCAGAACCGTACTTCTTCTTGTAGTGGATGGTAAAATAGGAACCTTGCCATCACGAGACTTACCAATGATGGATGGATAGCAGCGAACAATAAAGAATCCAAGTGCACTTGATAAATAAAGCTATGCTCCCCGGCAACGGCGCCAGAAAATAGTCTTGATGACCCACAAGTATAGGGGGTGTATCGCAGTATTTTCGAGGGAAGTGAAACCCAATTTATTGATTCGACACAAGGGGAGCCAAAGAATATTTATCAGCCTTAACAACTGAGTTGTCAATTCAGCTACACCTAGAAACAATCTTGCTCACAGCAGTTTATCAGTAGCAACAGTTTTGTAGCAGGAATAGCAATGTAACAGCAGTAGCAAAACAAAGACAGTAGTAACAAAAGCAGTAAACAGTGGGATTCGAGTGCGGTAGGCATAGGGATGGATGAACGGGCGTTGCATGGACAAGACAATTCACATAGCAAACAGAACATAGGGCAATTGCAGATAAATAAGATAAAGCATCCAAGTACTAGACAATCCTAGGCATGTGTTCCATATATAGTCATACGTGCTCGCAATGAGAACTTGCACAACATCTTTTGTCCTGCCAGCACGTTTGCAGCGGGGCCTCTAGGGAACTACTGGCAATTAAGGTGCTCATTTTAATAGAGCACCGGAGCAAAGCATTAACACTCCATGAACACATGTGATCCTCACATCAAAGCCTTTCCCTCTGGTTGTCCCGATTTACATCGCACTGGGGCCATTGGTTCCGCATAACAACGTGTATACAACTTGCAGATAAGACCAAGAACAATACTATCATAATGAATCAATAATAAGTTCAGATCTGAAATCATGGCACTCGGTCCCTAGTGACAAGCATTAAGCACAACAAGTCGCAACAAAGTCATAAAGCACTAATAAAAGATACTAGGCACCATGCCCTAACAATCTGATGCCATTACATGAACGATCTCATCCAATCCCTACCATCCCCATAGCCTATAGCGGGGGATTACTCAGTCATAGATGGGGGAAACATGGATGGTCGATGGAGAAGCGATGGTGATGATGATGGCGATGATCTCCTCCAATTCCTCGTCCCGGAAGGGTGCCATAACGGAGTTTCTGGTGCTGTTTCGTGGAATCTGGTGGTGGCGGCAGAGCGGAACTCCTTCTGGAAAAACGTCGAACCCTCCGAAGTTTTTAGGTCAGAAGGCTCCTTATAGGCGAAGAGAGAGACCGAGGGGGTGCCTAGGGGGGGCCACACCACCCCCTGGCGTGGCCTGGCCTAGCCCGCGCCACCAGGTGGTGTGGCCACCCCAGGGCTCCTCTCCGTCTCGTATTCTGGCTCCTGGAGTCTTCGGTGAAATATGATTTTTGGCATATTTTCCGGGATTTTTCCTGATAGTTGATTTTCTGCACAAAATGTAGACACCAAGGCAATTCTGCTGAAAACAACGTTAGTCCGCATTAGTTGTATACAAATCACACAAGTATAGATGAGAAACAATAGCAAAAGTGTTCGGGAAAGTAGATACGTTTTGGACGTATCATGGAGATATAAATATTTGTAAAGTACACACAAACCTAAATGTAGCAGATCCGTTGACTAAAATTCTCCCTAGGGAAAAACATGATCAACACCAGAACTCCATGGGTGTTAGATTTATCACTATGTAAACTAGATTATTGTCTCTAGTGCAAGTGGGAGACTGAAGGAAATATGCCCTGAGAGGCAATAATAAAGTTGTTATTATGTATTCCTTGTATATGATAGATGTTTATTTTGCATGCTATAATTGTATTGGTAGGAAACATCAATACATGTGTGTTTAATAAACAAAAAGGGTACCTAGTTATGCCTCTCTTATAGACTAGCTCGTTGATTAACAAGATGATCAAAGTTTCCTGATCATGGACATTGGATGTTGTTAATAACGAGGTCATAGCATTTGTGAAATGATGTGATGAACATTCATCCAAAGTATAGCATTACAATCAAAGTCATTATGTTTATATTGTATAACATCATACGAAGTAATCTTAGTCCTTAGACCATGAGGTCATGTTAATTGCTAACACCGGAAGAGTATCTTGATAACATCACACGTCACACCGTAGCAGGGTGACTACAAAGGTGGGTTCAGTGCTACGAAGGTGTTATGTTGAGGCTCATGGATCAAGAGTGGAATTTTTCAATCCCGATGACGGATAGATATACTCTGGGCCCTCCCGGTGATATCACAGTAAGATGGCTTGCAAGCAAGTGATGTGATCACTAGAATGTTATATCACGGGAACGAGAAAAGAGTGCATGTCGGTAACGAGATCAAACTAGGTATTTGGATACCGATGATCAAATCTCGGACATGTATAATATCATGAGACAAAGGGATTAAGTTACTAGCGTTAAAGGTTCTCACGATCACATAAGTCATCGTTGAATGTGCAGGAGTCGGTATGGATCTCGAGGTCCCGCTTCTGATTATTGATCTGAGAGGAGTCTCAATCATGTCTGCATTATTCGCAAACCGTAGGGTGACACACTTAAAGGTTGCCGAACACCATTTTGGAGCACATATGTTTCAGACGAAAGAATTGCAAAGCGCAGGAATTATTTCGATAGAAACCAGAATTGTTTCGGGTGAAATTACAGAAAGTGGTTCTGCATGTGATATTGAAATGTTGCAAGGGGTTTTATGTGAATGTTTGTTAATTAAAGTAATTAACAAAATTCTGAATAAAATAAATAAAAGAGTTTTATTAATTGAGAGTTGCATTAAATTTGGTGGAAATTTAATGCATGTGAGTGGAATTTTGGGTGGAGCTTGAATTGATGTGAGTGGAGCTTCCACCACATGAATGAGGAAGAGGTGGGGGCACCCCCCTTGGCCGCCGACCATGGGAGGGGAGGAGCCCCCCTTCTCCTATAAAAGGCCCCACTCTCCTCCCTCACAAAGCACACCTCCTCGTGAAGGATCTCTTTCCCCCTCTAGATATATT
Source organism: Avena insularis (assembly GCA_023614405.1). Lineage (NCBI taxonomy): Eukaryota > Viridiplantae > Streptophyta > Magnoliopsida > Poales > Poaceae > Avena > Avena insularis. The sequence continues at coordinate 184,943,949 of CM042692.1, forward strand.
CCTCCATGGTCTCGGATTAGCGAGATACATGTTCCTGGTGGCCTTCCGTCTGGATGGAGTTACTGCTTCCGCTGATTTGCTGGAGCGAGGAGGTGGAGGTTGTCCGGTGGCTTGAACGTGTGTGCGAGGACGGATGCGCTGCTGATTTGCGGCGCTAGGACTTCCACACGATCTTGAGATCGGCAAGCGTATGAGTACATCATCCACGAGTTCCAACTCGTTAACAAAACTCTGTTGTCTTCGAGGGTAAGTTCTCTATGGATGTATATCCACCCGTTGCTCTGTATCTAGTAGATAGATCTTGGCGTATAGTTCTCATCGTAGGAATTTTTTTTGTTTTCTATGCTGCAAACCCAACACGTTGGTGGGGTCTCACGGTGAGTTGGGGGTTGACCGGGAGCCGCCTTACTAAGTGCTGTGCTTCCTCTTGCCCGAGTGCATCGCTGTTGCTTATCTCTTGCCGGCCGGCCATGGTGGTGAGGGGCTAAGGGATTTGTGCAGGGATGTTGCCTTGATTTGTTAACATGGACTTGTTGTTGCTTCTTCGGCCGACCGTGGTGGCGAGGAGAGGAGTGAAGTTGAGTCCTTGTTCTGCAGCTCCGGGGAGTGGAAGATCCTTGCCTCTGTGGTGCTATGTTGATGTGTTTCTTCCCAGGAGCTTCTCTTCAGTGTTTTCTTGGCGGCTCCACTACCAACGCGCCGGACCTTATGGCAGTAGGGCTGCCGCTCCGGCGCTACTCCTCCTCTGCGTCGGTGCTTGTCATCGCCTCTTCGCCAAGTGGTTCGTCCCTGGTGGCTTGGTGGTGGCCGGTTGCGAGGTTTTTTTCGCTGGTTTGAGTGTGCTCGAGCCCTTTCTTAGACCTCGTTGATGGCGCACCTCCGAGGTCGCCGCCGTTTGTGGCAGAGACGCTCAGTCCTTGATTGTGTTTGTTGTTCGTTTTCAGGGTGTTTTTGTATTTGGTGGAGGTCCTTATCTTCGAACGTAGCTCCTTTACGAGTGTTGTTTGGACCTCTCTGTACTTCGTACCTGCCATGGGTTTCCTTTGCAGCAATGAAAAATATTTGGGTGCTTTGTACCCTTAATCGTTCAAAACAAAAATACACTATGGTACATGTACAATTGTTCTATACATTTATCTACACTAAACAAATTATTATTTTTTGCTCATGCCTTCATCCCGAAGGTAAAGCTGTACGACCTGCCCGGGTTTTTAAAAAGGTGTCACGGTCCGTTGTTTAGCGATGTGGGACAAATCATGGACGGTCGTTCAACCCAGAAAGAGAGAACGACTCTTCTGCCGTTTTCCTTCTCCCGCTAGGCTCGTGGACGATCTGGGACAAATCGTGGACGGCATTACAGCAACCGGCCAACCGCGTCGCAACTTGGCGATCCAATGTTCCGGAGGTTCGTTTTTGGCCATGGAGTTTTCCGTGGGATCTGGAAGGAAAAGGATGGCAGATACCTAGATAGGGCTCGTAGAATTGTCAGTTGCCCAGAATGGAATCTATGGATACGATCCACGATCGGCGGATTTTTTGCCAATGGCTAGCGCGGGGCTGAGTATAGCTATTTTCGGGAGATAGCTGATTAGTTAGGGCATCTCAAACACAGGCTTTAAATTTTTGGTGTTGTAAAACCGTTTTGCAGCGCTGTATTCAGTTTTAGCACACACGGTCGTTTTCAGTTTTTTTAGAAGACCTAAAATACAGCGCGGAGCCGACAGCGCTTTACCAGTGACTGTAAAATTGGCTCCAAAATTTTACAAAGAAGACCCTGCACATATTTTAAGAAAAACAATCGGTTCCTTTAATCATAATTGCACACATGGGGAGGCTGGCCGTGGTGATGGAGCCTTCACGCGCGAGGCCCAGTACACACCGGCCATGGTGGTGGAGCGTGCGAGGTCAGAGGGGAGGCTAGCGGATGGGGGGCGACGGGTGGACGACCAGGGGTTGGCAGGGCGACAGACGGGCGGCGATGGGCGAGCGGCCAGGGGATGGCGGAGGACCGACGACGGGAGGATGTGAAGGGGATGGCAGAGGCGACAGCAAGGCGATGTCCCACGGTGTCGTCCCACGACGTCGGAGCGCGGCGTCCACGGTGTCATCGGCGGCGCGGGCGGTGGAGGGCCGGGTCGGCGTGGACGAGAAAGGCGATGCCATGGTCGCCTGTCTGCACGAGCGGGAGTGGACCAGCGGCGACGGGCAGCCGGCCGGTTGCTGGCGGGATTGGACCTCTCGTCAAGCGGGTGGCGGGAGTGGGCCAGCAGCGACGGACGGCTCCTGCGCGCGGGTAAAATTTTCGTTGGCCGTTGGGCTTCGCGCGTGCTCTCGATTTTACAGCCAGCTTTAGCGCGCGCCTTAGCTGCAATTTTTTTTTGGACGCCCTCTATTTTACGGCCTCTGTTGGAGTACGGTCTGTTGGCACTAAGCCATGTCAGTGCATGGTTTGTGCATGTATCGTGTGCGTGCGTGAGTTTTCCGTTAGTTTGTTAGCGAGAACAGTGGGGAGTCGACCAGGTCCTGAGCGCGAGTGGCTGGCCGCGTTGTTCGTGTTCGAGCGCGACATGGGCGCGAGCTGGGGTCGTGTGGATCAATGGGGGAGTGGCGTGCGTGGGCGTGGGCAGGAGTGCGTGCTCCGCCCTTTAAAACCCAACCCTCTGTAATCGCATGTATCGAGTTGGAGCTCGAGAGAAAGAACTAGGCGTCAGTGCGCCGGCGTACGTGCGCCTGAAATCCTCTGTCTCCTGTTCGTTTTCTTCCTCTCTGTCTGTGAGCTGCGAGGAGGAGAGCTAGGGGGCTTTCATTTGGTATCAGAGCCACGGCGATGGCGTTGGTTCCGCACGGTGGTGGCGCCGGGGGGAGCGCGGTGCCGCTCTCCTGTCCGGTGCTCACCGGCGACAACTACACCATCTGGGCGATCAAGGTCGAGGCGAACCTCGACGCACAAGGGCTGTGGGAGGCAGTGGTCCCGGCGGAGGACGCGGCTGCGGCGGTCATCGCGAAGAAGGACAAGCCGGCGAGGGCATACCTCTTTGGAGGCCTCTCCGAGGACATCTTGCTGCAGGTGTCGTCGAAGAAGACGGCGGCGGAGGTATGGGCGAGCCTCAAAGCGCGTTTCGTCGGAGCGGATCGCGTGCGGGCGGCTCGGCTGTCCACGCTCCGCGGCGACTTCGATCGGCTGGTCATGGCGGACGGCGAGGCGCTGGACGTGTACGCAGGGAAGATCAGCGGCATGGCGGCTAAGTACGCGAGCCTCGGCGCGACGCTCGACGACGCCGAGATGGTGAAGAAGCTGCTGGACACAGTGCCTGACGACCTGTACACGGCGGTGGCCGGCATCGAGCAGTTCTGCGACGTCGAGACGGTGTGCTTCGACGAGGTGCTCGGGCGGCTGAAGGCGTTCCAGGAACGGTCGGCACGACGCAAGGTGGCTCTTGGTGGCGAGCGTCGTGAGGACCAGCTGCTGCTCACGGCGGCGCAGTGGGAGGCGCGGCGTCGAGCACGCGGCGGCGGCTACGACGACGACGACGGCAGCAGCACAGCTTCGGGAGCTGCTGGAAAGGGACGGAAGGGCAGGTGCCACAACTGCGGTGTACGTGGACACTTCGCCCGCGACTGCTGGAAGCCCAAGAAGAAGCAGCACGAGGATGCGCTGCTCTGCGACGCCGGCGACCAGCCGAGCCTGCTCTAGGCATGGCTTAGGGGGAGATTGTTGGCACTAAGCCATGTCAGTGCATGGTTTGTGCATGTATCGTGTGCGTGCGTGAGTTTTCCGTTAGTTTGTTAGCGAGAACAGTGGTGAGTCGACCAGGTCCTGAGCGCGAGTGGCTGGCCGCGTTGTTCGTGTTCGAGCGCGACATGGGCGCGAGCTGGGGTCGTGTGGATCAATGGGGGAGTGGCGTGCGTGGGCGTGGGCAGGAGTGCGTGCTCCGCCCTTTAAAACCCAACCCTCTGTAATCGCATGTATCGAGTTGGAGCTCGAGAGAAAGAACTAGGCGTCAGTGCGCCGGCGTACGTGCGCCTGAAATCCTCTGTCTCCTGTTCGTTTTCTTCCTCTCTGTCTGTGAGCTGCGAGGGGGAGAGCTAGGGGGCTTTCACGGTCTTTTTTCCTTCCACGCGTTAAAACTATAGTTTTTAGCACGACGGGCATTTTTACCGGCGTTGTTGGAGATACCCTTAGAGCTACTACGCCGTTTTTGGGATTTTGTGGAAGTCTTTACGCATCTCCATATCTTTTGTAACTATAGTTTTATCCCATAGGATACCGCCATGATTTGTGAAAGTTGGCCCTGCGATTTTTTAATACTACTCCCTCCGTTCTAAAATATAATTTGTTTTAGCTTATATGAAATGAATGTATTTAGAACCTTTTAATGTGTAGATTTGGAGTGAACTTACACACTAAAAGTTTAGATACACTCATTTTATAAAAACTAAAACATTTTATATTATGGGACAAAGTGAGTACATTTTTACCCGTGCGTTGTCACGAGATATTATACTATAGCTTAAGCATGAATAAAAGCGAGCCATCTGAGTCCATTTATTTGCATACACGTTTGTGGCTGTCTGATCTTCACTTTGAGTCATCTCTACCGTGTAGTTTCAGGTGTTGACCGTAGTCTTACGAGTTGGTTTCTCCCGTTCCCGCCCCCACCCCCATCGCCATCTCGATCACGTTCCCTCCACCCGAGCTCCCGCTCCTCCCAGCAACGTGCGCTGCCCCCTCCGCTCCGGAGCTCTCCCTCTCAGATCCGCTCCCTCCGTGCCCTTCACTCACGATAACCTCTTCTCCCATCATCTCCTCCCTTCTGGACCTAGCGTGGCCCCTTGCGTGAAACCCTAGCATGGGTAAACCAGCAGCTATACGGGGTTGAGATGGTGTCTCCGCGTCTGCTCCTCCTTGCCTCCGGCAACTCACCGACGACCGGGACTCCGCCCCGGTGCCCCTCCTCTCCCACTGGACCCTCTTTCCCAGGCAATTGCTCCCCCACGGTCAAGCTCCACCGCTAGGTACTTCCCTCGGCGGTCTCCACTTCTTGGTCGCTCACCCCCGTAGCAAGGCACTACAAGAAAAAATGGCTTTTACAATGGACGATTTTCGTGGTTGAAGGCCTGATTTTCGTGGCCAAATTCCACGATGGATGACCTTCGTGGTAAAAGCCCCGTCACAAATGAATCAACCACGGGTTTTTTTCGACCGTGGCGGATAGCACCCTTCAGCCACGAAAACTTGTTCCGTCGTAGATCTGTTCGCCAGCTGCGTTGACTGCCGACGTCATGAAAATTGCCACATGGAAGCCGCTGTTAGCGGCCGGTTTCGGCTGTTAACTGTCACATAAACCGTGGCAGAAGCCAGGCCCCAGCCAAGGCCTCCTAAATACTAACTGGACCGACCCATGAGGAGATCCCAATAAGAAGACAACCCATTACTGTTTTGTCCTGCACTGCTTGAAATTGGCCTAATAATGCAGCCAGCAGTGACCCGCAAACTTTTAGGCCCCATACTGTTTCGTCCTACAGAAGGCCCATGTTGGTCCAACACCGTGCAGCCCATTAGCAGCCTGCACAAAGTCGCTTCTGTACACTTAAGGCATGCAGTCAGCCCATCACTGTTATCGCAACCCGTCGTGGGCCGCCTACTGATGACCCTTTTTTGAGATGGTTTGTTACTGTTCTTCCCTTTTGCTGTTTCGGCCGTTAACTGTTCAGGCCCACAAGCGGCATGTTATTGTTCTAACCTGGTAAATTTGTCGGTCTATTACTGCCCTCGTCTGAAAATTTCTCGGGTAGTTACTATTCAGACTCGTTACTATTCTGGCCTTTAACTGCTTTGGCCCTTTACTGTTGTGGCCCTTTATTGTTGAGGCCCGCTACTATTCTGACCCGATAATTCTCTGACCTGTTACTGTTCTACCATTTTTACAGTTTCTTGCATGTTACTGTAACGACATGTTTCTGTTCTAGCCTGCTACTGTTATGGCCTATTACTGTTACAGTCTGATACTGTTATGACCTGTTACCACATGTGGGTTGGCACATTATGTTTACGGACTTTTATAGTTTCGACCTTTCCGAAGCCCATGCCAATGTCATAAAACGTGTATAATAGCATCTTTACTGTTCATCGTCGGCTAAATACAAGACGGGCCAATAACAAAGCACGATATTGTTCCCTAATCGACCTGCCTGATGTAGGTACCGTAACGACTACTGCCATGTGTGGACAGCGTTAACTAAATTGCTACATGGCCTATACGAGTTCTCTAAATATTAAATCAGCTGAAAACTTCTTAATTTTTTACATATTATCAACTCAAGAGAAAGAAAATTCGGCATTTCAGTTGACAATGAAGTTAATAGCAGAATCCTCAATTTTCTTTCTCAATCGATCACCTGCATCTTTCTTTGAGTGTGATAGCTACATTGGAGGAGGCATAATCTTGCAACCCCCTATTTAGTGGCAATAGCAATAATTACAGTCTAAAACTAAGTAATAACAAGTTAATACATCAAACAAGATAAATTACACATTTGACTGATATGATAGGAGCTATGAGTGGAGTTTACAACTGGTCGATGGTTCAATTATTGACCAACACGTTAAACAAACAGGACAAGCAAGCACGCATTAAACAAGTGTGCCTACCGTGAAACGAGCAATCAAAAAATGTATGCGTGTGGCTTAGAATTTTAGCAAATATAAACTAGCCAGGTCATTTCAACAAATATATATGGAAGCAATTGTATACCCTAAAATGCAAGAGACGTTGGGTGAATCCAAATTTGCGCTGTGCCACAAAATGGCATGCAGTTACTGTCGTAGCGAAGAATGAACCTGATATAAATTATAACCGCATCATACGAGAACTTGTAGAGCAGGAATACAAACCACGAATGAACTATATATTGTAGAGGATAGTTATGTCGTGGCTTAGGACGAACCAGAACCAGATGCGAGATATAATGACATCGCTTGTGAACCTATAGAACAGGACAAACACGCATTATACAAGTGTGCCTAGAATGAAATGAGCAATCAAACAAAGTGTTTCTTAGAATTTCAGTAAATATAAACTAGCTAGGTCATTTCAACAAATATATATGAAAGCAGTGGCATCTCCTAGGATGCAAAGAGTCGTTGGGTGACTCAGAATTTGCGGTAAGCTACACAATATCATGTGGTTACTATCATAGCTAAGAATCAACTAGATAGACATTATAATGGCATCATAAGTGAACTTCTAGAGCAGAAATGCAAACCACGAGTGAACTACATAGTAGAGGATAGTGATACCGTTGCTCAGGACGAACCAGCACTAGATAACAAAGTAATGGCATCCCTTGTGAACCTGTAGAATAGGCTATGCAAACCAACATGTTCATTGTTCCATTTTGAGCTCTATGCAAGAAAAAGAAAATAGTTAGTGATGCAGCTTTTGAAGAATCAGATGGCAACAACAAAATTATAATCGAATTAGTACAAAGAGTTTAAACGGCTACTACAGGATAGCAGAATGATGCAAAGGAGGAAATAATAGAAGGAACTGATCTCAGGATGAACCGATAGATTCAACAACCGTAGAGCAGGGAATCCACACTAATATTTTCCACTGACCCCAGATTTTGCAAGAATTACATGGTAGTAGACAATTACTATTGTATGGAGTAGCTAAGAACATGTGCATGACAAAATAACAAACATGTACAAGACTTGAAATTTGTAGAGCAGCGAATGCAAACCAACATGTCTAATGACCTTGTATGTGCTAGCAAGAAGAATAGGCATGCCTAGTGACTTGTATGTACTAGCAAGATTACAAAAATGCAGTTCACTGTGACATGCTTGAACCTGCTATACTGCTGACAAAACAAAAACGGGTTGGAGATTTGGTTAACCTTGGTCAAAGAGGCGTCTAAGCATCGTCGGTACCGTGCGAGTGACGTCCAGGTCACCGATGGTGTTGTGGTTGCAGTGGCTGTTGGCATCGGGGAAGCAGATCTTGGGCGGTCGATGCCGGCTTGAGCGCGGTGGACGAGAGTATCGCTGAGGCAGATCCAGCGCAGTGAACAATGATGGCCGTGCAGCTGGTCTGGAGCGATGGACATGAAACCCTTTGAACTAGATCACGTCCGATGGACACCGGTGAAGCAGATCCGGTTCAGTTGGGTAGCTTTCGGCAACGAGGAAGCAGAACTTGGATGGTCGATGACGCCATCAGCATGGTGACCAACACCGCAACTCCTAGATTTGGTGGGTGAGCGTAAGTGAAGCGGCTCCGCGATGGTGCATGAGACCGTAGCTCAAGCCGGTGCACGCGCCGGTTGTGGAGGGGACAGAGGAGCTTGGGATTTTTGGGAGGGCCGACGGGAAAAATTGGGCGAATCGGGACCACAGAGGTGAGAAGAAAAAAATAATTACGATCATGTCCCCGAGCTACCGAATTTAGCATGCCCATTTGTCGTCTAAACAATAGGTAGATTTGGAATTTTAAATTCTAAACTTTTTGAAATGGAAGGGCGCGAAATGCTTCAAGGTCGGTGTGTGGTTTTGCCGGTCGATTGAGATTTTGAATTTGGCTAGCGCCCATCTAATAATAATAGAAAAATGGTACTCCCCCGGTCGGTGGGATATTTTGGCTCAAAGTTTTTGTAACAGTGGGGCGGGAAATGCTTCAAGGTAGGTGGGTGATTTTGCCGCTCGATTGAGATTTTGAATTTGGATAACATCCATCTACTAATAGAAAAAGGTAGTAGATCATACGCTATCTGTTCAGGAATTCAAGGCCGAGAGTCACATCAATTGATTATCCATAACCATATTTTTGCATATAAACTAGGATACCTTTCGATTCACACAGCGTAGGCGGTAAATTTTGCCGCTTGACTCGGATTTTAAATTTGTTTAGCATCCATGTAATAATATAAAAATGGTACTACTTCGGTGGGCGATTTTGCCTCAAAATGTTTGAAACAGAGGGGGTGCGAAATGCTTCGGGGTCGGTGGGTTATTTTGTCGCTCGATTACGATTTTGAATTTGGCTGCCGACCAAGTTTTATTACTAGAAAAAATGTTGTGTAGATCAAACACCATCTGGTCAGGAATTTAAGGCGAGAGTCACATCAACTGATGCCTCCGATTCAAACGGGGTAGGCGGTAGGTTTTGGTGGTCAACTGTGATTTTGAATTTAGAGATTGTCCAAAGAATAATTACAAAAATAGGCCATTCTCCCTCTACTTCAGGGATCCAAGTCAGGGAGAGTAATTATCTACCACGTGTATAAAAATATAGATTTCTGATACAAGAATGTTTGTTTAACATAACAACAAACAAATGTCTGAAGTAGCTTTGATTCAAGCATGTGAAAATAGTGTGCAACCAAGGTCTACTAATTATTTAGCTGTTGGCACAGACTCTTCTACAGGAAGCACTAACTAAATGGTAGTACTAATTCAGATCAAATAAAAAGCCTGTTGCGAAACAAATACTCCTACTACTGCATACTATCAAAACACAAACACCAGCTAGAAGTATATGTAGAACACATAAAACAAGATTTTATCACGCATACACTACTATATAGAGAGCATCATTTAATCATATAAAACAATGTTTTATCAAACACGCATAGGCCCGCAAAACGAATAGACAACTCTAATATTCTTGCCCCTGCCGCGGTGACTACATCACAAACAAAGGTGCCGCCACAGTTCCATCAGCTACCAAAACAAACAAACATCAGACCACAGTTCCAAATAAAACAACCTGGGCAAACACATGCTTGCCCAACAAGTCTTGCTTGTTCATCCGAGTGTTATTTTCATCTCCTTGATATTGCAGTCTGAATCAGCTGTGTTGCTAACATGGCTTCCTTTTCATTTCTTTGATTTAGCACTCCGAATCACGCTGATTGCTGAAGGAAATAAACAAAATGATCAGCAAAATCATAGGTATACAAAAATACAAGGGTTGCACATGCATGACTGCACTAACCAGGTGTCATTATTTAGGGATGTAAAGTATACCAACGTTTACGAGATCTGAACTTCTTAGACTTCATGTTGCTGATATCTAATTCGAATACTCCCTCCTTCGCTCATATAATCACCATTTCTCTATCCTCAAATGCGCAGAGTAACCTTACTGCATCTTTCCCACCATATGCCCATGATTTCTCAAGGCCAAGGAGAGTATCCAACTCAACCTTTATATGAGGCACCCAAGCTTCCCATTTGCCTGTTGATGACCTTGCACTAGACCACGTGTTTTGAGTGAAGTCTCTTATAACCGCAAGGGCAACATCTCCATTATGCCCCTTAGCGATGACAAAATTGTGTCTGGAAATATCATGTGTCTCATGGGGGCACTCAATATAACATAGTTTTGTTGTCACGTTGTCAAAGCAATTATATATCTGGAGTTCATTGTTGGCCAGTACAAAATATCCCCTATGAGAGTTGACGGCCTGCGATCAATCTTAGCCAGCATCTCAGCAGGTTCAATCCAGTCCTCCCATTTTCCTAACTCTGATGAGTACCTCTGCACCAGTGCTTGGTTGCCATTGGTTACTATCCAAACAACCCAGAAAATTCTACAATAGTGTGAAGACAATTGCCCATGGTTTCTCGAATAGAGAATTGTGCCGCTATTATACTCATGTCTCTGCCAAATTGGTGGTTCTGGTATCACTATTTCACTTCCACTGATTGGATCCCAGGCCTTTATCATGTTAGACCCTTGCGGATAATGAAGTAGCACCCTACCATTGCGACATCCGAGTACATATGGTTTGTAGGCTTTATGTACTTCCACCAGCCTGTTCAGCTTCTGGAAGATGGATTGGTCAAGATTACGATCTGTTAAGAATCGAGCATCCTCGGAGCTGTTGGTGAAAAATCCAAGTAATGTCATTCCTCTGTTGTGTGACAGGGTTAGCCTTTTGAAATCGTTGCTTCGCATGAAGTCAATCCAATGTTTTTGGGCGACTGATACCCTCAGTATGCAGGATGGGTGCAGAGGACGGCTGACAAGAATTTGACCAAATACATCGCCTGGCAAGTCGTTGATTGTTGCATATGTTCTTCCACCAAAGCTGGTAGGATGATGCAAATAGCACAAGTGCATATCAGAATTAAGTAAACAACGCAATGCACAACCCTAAAAAAAGAATTAAGTAAACACCACAATGCATCATACAATTTGACAGGAAAATATATCATCGAAATTTCCTAAACTGCACACATCTAAAAAACTACCTAAAAAGCAGAGTCTGTCAACTAAATAACCTAAACGACACAATGAATCAACTAGAGTAGTACGAAATCACCGCAAAATGCTTTAGCATGTCAGAACTGGGCAAAGGGAATGAAGAAAAAATTAGGTCACCGAGGAGGACAGAAAGCCCTCCCCCCCTGAATTTTCTAGGTTTATCATGAAGAAGGGGAGAAAAAACGGACACAGCTTCAGTGACTTGGTGAACCCAAGTCTCACGGTGACTTGCCCCAAGATCCACCTTCCATCTTAGATCCAACGTATGACAATAGCTCAGATTTTGAACTAAAAAGTAAAACTATTCAAAAAAATGACAAAAAATCAATAAATCATAGGTGCATAGGTTTGAATCCTGTGAAAGTTTCATCCCATTCGGATCACTAGTTTGTGATTAAATAGATTTTTATGTTCCTAGTAATACTAGTTTAAACTAATATCCACTTCGTCCAAAAAAAACCTGGAGTAGAATACACAAAAGAGGGAGGGAGTCAGGGAGACAAAATCCAACGCAAAACTTACAATGGGGTCGATGAGTTCTGAGAAGATGGAGCAGGCGCCGCTGATGAATGACGAGCCACAGCAGTTGATGCTGAAGAAGCATGACCACGAGCTCACGCATTCCTAGCATCCCATGCAGCCGTCGCTTTCGTAGTGGCAGCCAACATAGACGAATTTGTTCCAGCAGCAGAGGATTTCGACTACGCCTCCACCGCTTTTCAAGCATCAGTCAACACTGCCCATGACTCCAATGCGGTATAAGCATCGGCCTCTGCATCCGCTTCACATGTATCCGCTGGTGCTGCTTCAGCATCCACCTCTGGTTTACAAGCATCCGCCGACGCAGTAAAAGCATCCGTCGATGCCGATACCATTTCCTAAAAACGCCACCAGCTTATTTAGTTTGCAATACCCAAAATAAATGCATTCTATCCTTCAGAAAGCCCGTAATGGATGGAGGTTGGGGACATACATACCAGCGAACGGCGGTGCAGTGGTGTTCAATGGTGGAGCGGTGGGGGCGGTCCGGTCGAGGGAGGGTGGCCAGGTGGATAAGATGACGATATGGTCGCGGGGCACATGACTGAGCTTCCTCGAATTCGAAACTAACTTTCGCCCCACTATATATATTTTTTGCGAACCCCTCTTTTTTAGGGGAAAACCCCCGCTGTATTAATAGTAGCAACCACACGACTGATACAAGTTTGTGCACTTGTGTTGCTCAGTTTCCCGCCTACATACATCAATTTTGTGCACTTATTCGTGTGATACAATGAATTGCTCGGTACAAAATATTCTAGGTGGTACAAGCCTGCCCGTTCTATGACATCAAGATCTAGAGTTCAAACATCGACCTGAAATTCCACAATCTACAACTACAAGTTTTGGTTTACTACCAGAAACATGCTAACAAATCACTCACAACTGGCATTAACATCATCATTAAAATATGTCAGAAGGAAAAAATTGAAAGATAAAAACCACCACAAGTTCGAATAAGATGACTGTTGTTGCCAAATATAGTCACATAAAGCCAGGTCCAATATATATATGTCATAATAATACATCAAATATATAGATTCGTCGACACCACACACCAGTAGAGCAAAAAAACAGTTATAGTACCTGACCTAACAAACAGTCATCCTCACAAGAGGCCCAAACCCTTCAAAAATGAAAGTAGAGTGGTCAATATGGTTTACAGATTTCTTCATATATTGCAGGATCAGGACTATATGGGCATGGAGAATCTCGAATTTCTGTCAAGGTCTCATCTTCTTCTAGAGCCGAATTGAAAATATTGTCAGCTCGCATTCCCACATGTTCCAAGATCTGGCCGTAGGCCTGGCCAATCAGCTCGTCGCCATCCACACCAGGCGACTCGGGAACTAAGTTGTCAGCCACGAACTTTTGAAAATCAACGGCAGCATCATGAGCAACTGAAATTGATGTATTCTATCCTGCAGTCAAATCAGCTATCCGCTTAGTGGATGTGGTCAGTTCTTCCTTCAGGCGCCTAATCTGTTCGTCCTGGTGTTTCTCTTTCTCTTGAAAGCACGAAATCATGTGTCTATGAGCTTTGTATTTCTCTTAGAGACGAACAATTGTCAAATCCTTGTAGTGACCAACACCATTATGCCATGAGCAATATGAATAAGGTGGAAACTGTAGATAACAAATCCAAAATTAAACCAGATTCTCGTTTCAAAAAAATTAAACCAAATTCTTGTTTCAAAAATAATAATCCAAATTTAGCCGCACACATCATTCAAGCTCCACAGTGGTACCGCAAATGGCGAAGAACCATAGAGGCATATTGCTCAAACATGGGAAACAGAACCGACATGAAAAGGGCCGTACTTTAAGGTTTGCCTTCTTAGCTGGCACATGAGCAGTTCTAGCCTTAGTAAGTGTCAACAGATCAGAAGGACTTAGTTTCTGCAAATCATGATGCAACAAACTTCAATATATTTTAGGGTACATTTTAAGTAATAAAGTGCTCTTTATCAAAAAAATATTTTCGGGGACAAAGCATAGGTTACTGAAATTCTAGCAAAGCAGCTGGATACATAAAAACACTTGTCACTCGATAATGCCTCCTCCACAAGTGGGACATGCACATGATGCTAAATGAAATGCAGTAAAACCAGTAAATTTCAGGAAAGAACACATCAACTTCACAATGCAAAAAAGGATACGTGCATTAATCTGATAACAGGTTCAACATTTTGCTAAGATTTTGCATCTTAGCAATTTTGTACCCGTTTTGAAAATGATCACATTAAATAAACGAAAAATAAAAAATAAAAGTTTTACTCAGGATGTCCTATCATGTCTTGTGCACCACGTTCCATGAAAACGGTAATCATGGGATTAGACAAGTTTTGGAAAAATAGCTTCACAATATTGTCCTACCATGTGTATGGACATTATCGGGTTTATTTCAACCCGAACGACCAAGGTCATCAAGGCCATATTGACATCATAGTTTACAATTTGATAGAATTCTCACAATAGTTTGGTAGATGGGTGTATCTTGGCATAGTAAGCATTGTTGCATGTAGGAGTTTCCAATAATTAGGAAAAACAAATTCAATTTTCCCTAGTGAGGATAGTGATGTTTTTTTGTGAAGAACGTTCAATTAATCTGGTTCAGAATGCCACAAGCCAATGGATTCATACATAGTTGATCATGGTTCCTATCTATCTTTGGCATAAAAGTTACATATTATGATGGGTTCCTAACACGCGGTACTAGTACACATACTACTAGTAGATTTTCTCTCTCCTTCGCCCCCTCTCACCATCCATCCACCATCCTCTCCATTTATCTTTCCTTCCTGTGTAAGCTTTCACGCAATGATTATACTTCTAGTCTGAGATGCAGCGGTGTAAAAAAAGATGAGGCCCACGCCATATCACCATCAATCAAGTTCGGTGATGCAACTTTGTGAAGAGTATACATATACTAGTAGTACTGTAGCTAGATAAGCATGTACTATTAGATACACTTAATTTTTAACGGAGGAAGTAAGAGACACCGATTAATTCAACATGATCTGCTTGATTCTCTTCATTTTTGGATAAAGTGGGCGCCTCCTGAATTCCCTGGGCCAAGAAAAATCAAGTTTCAAAAAGTTTGGTATAATCCTTTTTTTGTTGACAGGACGAGTCTGGTACAATTATTTATGATATTTTGGGATACTTTTCAGGGTATTAACACAAACATGACTATAAATAGATATTATAAATTGCAACAGTATGCACCCTCCTTTCACCCAAAACACCCAACCTACCGTTGCTTAGAAATCGATCTCTCTCTATTTGCTTCCAAAATGTGATATGACAACTCTCTCCAGAACACATCGATTGACCTGGCAAATGGGAAAGGCCCCGAAACTGCGCCTAGAAGCCCAGACCCAGTCGACGGGCCATGGTTGCCGCTGCTGTCTGACTCCTCTGATGAAGAAGATAGCCACCGGCAGCGCTTTTTTTGAAGGGATGCCACCACCAACGCCGAGCGACTCCGATAAGACGTAAGATGCGACTGAGGAAGAGGAGGAGTCTGAGGTCGACGTTGAGGAGGAGGCCGAAGATGATGACAGGGAGGAGGCCGAGGACGACGATGAGGAGGTCTCTTCCCGCCTCCCCCAAAGAAGCGTGCCCAGGTGCAAAATTAAATGGCATCCAGAGAAGAGGCGGGCAGTGTACTATATCTTGTTCTAGGAAGCATCTTGGCTTTGGTAAATAATGTTGTCAATGAGAGTTCCAAACTTTTAGGAAAATTCTTTTCAATTTCCAAGTGATAGGATTAGTTTTTTAGTAATTAAGTACATCCGGATAATTTGGCTTAGAGTGCACTCATTGTATTCTAGCAAAATATAAATAATTTCCACCGCATGTTAGTACTATATGCAAATACTTATTTCAATGTGTGTAATGATTCATAGTTTTTTTTGGGGGGTGTAATGATACATAGTTGAAACTTAAATGGTGTCCTCCTATATTTGTGCTTGTTTAGACAAAAACTACAAACATGGATTTGGACAACTTTCGAAAAACTTGCTACGCAATATGGTCACAACCATGTATGAACATTGTTCACATTTTAAGCCAACTTACCAATGTCAAGATCATATCTGCATCAATCGTCCCGTTTATTTGGGATAAATTAAAGAAAAGTAAAGAAAACAATAAAAAAGTTAAGCACTTATGTATGGTGTCCTCTTCCGTAAATGATAAACCTGAATTTTGACAAGGTTTAAATACACTTGCTTCACAATATGATCAGCGATGTGTTAACATACATGGGTTTCAAGTTAAATAATGACAAAGTTCGTGGCAATTATCTACATAGTTTATAATAACATGTCCATTTCTGGTAGACGGGGTGCATCTTGGCATGGCATACTAATGTTGTTAATTGGACTTTTTAACTTTTATGTAGACAATTTTGTTAAATAATGTTAGAAGTGCCACATATAATTATTTTTTAAAGAGAAGGCAAAGAGTATGGCTCTGAATGCCACAACACACTAAATTTCACACAAAATAGAGTATATTTTATGGTTAACAAGTTTCATGAATTTTTAAGCCTTCTAGCTAATTTCACATAATTAAATTTGAACTAAAAGTGCGTGATAGATTGCTTATAAATTTGTCCGAAATTCATATATACTAATTATTGTACCCACACAGTCATACTGAAAACTGACTATTGTTTTGAAAGATACAACTTCTTTATATGAATTTTCATGCTGACACATCTGACCATGTTACAAAAAAATGAAAGAAAATAAGGAAACATGGAAATAATGACCAAGGTCATGGCCATATTATACAACAATATTCCAAAAAACAATGGTTCACATCCAAGGAGAGGAGACGCAGAGCTGGCTCTATAATAGATTGGACATCATCACAAATCAAAACAATTTCGGTAATTTTTAAAAAAAAATAGGAGTAGAACCCCGGCCTATGCATCAGTTGATGCACGCAGCCTTTTAGTATTACAAATTCATACATGTAAAATAGTAAAAACGGCGATGTTAAAGTTTCAATATAAGGGAACTGGGCACCTTCAGCGGCCCTCCAAAATTAATCTTTCTTCCTCTTCTTCCCCTTGCTCCTTTAATACTTTGCAGCTATGGCTCCAAAGACTGGAGCTCCCCGTGGGAAGAATAAGAAGACCCAGGTGGCGGCGACAAAGGCCCTGGAGAAAAAGAAGACATGTCGCCGGCTTCTGAATCCTGTTCTGGCCACTCCAGGTCACAGTCTCGCACCAGGCAACCACATGAAGAAGTAGGTGTCAAGGTCTGTCAAGGCCGAGCTGCATTTCCCCGTTGGCTGGATCAGGCGCTACCTCAAGGAGGGTCGGTACTCCCAGCGCGTAGGCTTCGGGGCTCCCGTCTATCTCATGGCCATTCTTGAGTACCTCACCGCTGAGGTGCTGGGGCTCGCCGGGCAAGCCGCGAAGGATAGCAAGAAGATCTGCATCATCTCGAGGCACGTGATTCTCGGTGTCATGCGTGACGAGGAGCTCAGCAAGCTGCTGGCCAGCGTTACCATTGCGCACAGCGGTGTGCTGCCCAACATCCAGGAGTCCCTTCTTGGCGATGGTACCGCGGAGGACGCAACCAAGTTGCCCATAAAGGATGCTGCCAAGTCACCTGAGAAGACCACGGAGTCCCCGCTGCCAAGTCACCTGAGAAGACCACGGAGTCCCCCTAAGTTGTTAAGTTGTACTACTCCATATGAGGTTAGGTTTGCTCTGTTTGCAGTTTGGTTAATCATCAGTGTCAATATAATATTCAGATCTGTGATGCTAAGAAAAATCTTGTGAGGGTTCTCAAAAAATGTTGTTTTCCTAATCTTATCCTATACTCCCTTTGTTTAATATTACTCAGCATATTATGTTTAGTCAAAATCAAATGTTACAAAGTTTGACCAACTATATACAGTATTAAAAAGTATACTCATTGAAAAAACTCAATATTGTTGAAACACAATGAAACATACTTTAATATATCATATAGTATATGTATGATATTGTAGATATTAATATTTTGTATGTTATGTTTGCTTAAACATTACAAAAATTGACTTTGACTTGGTCAAACATGTGAGAAATATGAAATAGAGACAATACCACTATATAGTGTATGAATAACTTTGAATATTGACTGTTGGATCAAGACTAGCAAATCCCAACATTGCCAACTATTAGATCTTTTCCATTCTAGCATCTAGAAGATTCTATTGATAGTCTTTACTCTTTAGCACAATGAACGCTGGTATGCGCAAACCTCAAAACACACTCCATTGCTTAATTTTAGGGTCTTTGTGCTAAATGTATGCACTTGGATGTAATATTCATTTTTATGAGGTCCTTGATGTAACTTGTACTTCCACTGACCGTGTTAACTAAAGCACCTCGCTCCTACGGGACCTACCACAGCTAGAAGAAAATGCCACCGCCCTAATTATCAGACAAAGTGGACCATGGTTTCTTATAATTCCAAGTTTTTAGTACTAGGATTGTTGAAGCTTCCTTGCTAACTTCGCACACTTAAGTTACTTTTTGATCATTCAACGAAATTAGGTTAAACTTGAGCTACAAGTAAGCGTGATAGATTGTCGTTGAATTAAATGTCTCTTCGGAGTTACATGGGTGCATCTCCTTGTATTAAACAATGTTGTTGTGAATTTCCAACTATGAGGAAAGAACATTCTAATTTTTTAGAGTGATGATGAGATTGTTCTTTCCTGTAAAGGAAGTCTGAAGTCCGTCCGTAGTTAGAATCCCATGTTTTATGAGTTTTCAAGCTCCGCAGCTAACTCCACACACTTGAATGACTTCAAGCCAATTTATCGAAATTAGGTCAAATTTGAACTACAACTAATTTGTAGGTTGCTTTTAAAGATTTATGAAAAAACTTTTGGAGGTACCCAACATGGGATGAATTAATATATCAGAAACCACCGAGAATTTTGACAACATGTTTAACTTCTTGCTAAGATTTTGCATCTTGACAATTTAACGAAATTAGGTCAAACTTGAGCTACAAGTAAGCGTGATAGATTGCTCTCGACATAAATGTCTTTTCAGAGGTAGATGGGTGCATTTTCTTGTAGTAAACAATGTCGTAGGTGTGAGTTTCGAACTATCACGAAAGAAAATTCAATTCTCAATTTTCTGAGAGATGACAAGCGAGGTTGTTCTTTTTCGTAAACAATGTCCGAAGAATATAGATTTGAATGCCACAATCTAGGTTTTTAGATATATATATATATATATAGTGGACCAACATGTTCTACTGACGATACCCATGTTTTATGTGCATTCAAACTTCCTATCTAACTCTGACAACTTGAATGACTTTATCCCAATTTATCGAAATTATATTAGGTCGAATTTGGACTACAAGTAAATTGTAGGTTCCTTTGAAAGTTTTATGAAAAAGCTTTTGGAGGTAACCTTCGGGGGGAGGGGTGAATTAATATATCATAAACCACTGAGAGTTTTGAGTATAAGTTCAACTTCTTGCTAAGATTTTGCATCTTGACAATTTAACAAATTAAATTAGAATTGAGCTACAAGTAAGCGTGATAGATTTCTCTTGAATTAAATGTCTTTTCGGAGTGTCGTGGTGGTGTCACGGCAGATGCCATGGATAGGCTAAAGGTGGGGACTAATACACGCTAGGGGAATCTAGGGAGGGATAGTGGTGTGATTCTCCACACAGAAGTTTGTATTGCTATATCTCCAAGATTACAAGTGCTCCTTGAGCTGTATTGGCGAGAGGAGGAAGAAGGAGCTCTCTTACTCTTGCCTACTATTTTTCCCTAGAACCCTAGATCAACTAGCACTATGGAATCACCAAACCAACTAGAGATCAACCAACCCCCTCTACCAGAACCCTAACCCCCCTTATATAGTGGGAGTTCGGTCTTGGCCTAGGGCATACGTGGAGGCATATTCGCATATTCCTAAGAATATGCCCCCACCCAAAGTGGTATCCCGACCGGGGTGCTTTTCCCCCGCGTCACATGTGCTTTAGCGACGTAAGCCTCTACGGCGCCCGCGTCAGCCGACATGGGCGTCGTCACCCCTGTCGGCCATGACCCGGTGGTCCTGCCCTTGCTTTCTTCGTTCATGCAGTGCGTACCGGACCTTCTTTTTGACCAGAGAGATTCCTTCCTTCTCCCAGAAGCTAAGCGCGGACCCGGATCATAGTAGATCCGGCCACACTTGTTCCTGCATACAAGTTAGATAAGCACTTCCGACCTACTCCTTAAGTCGGATGAGACAATGTTAGGCGACCCCCCTGGTCCGGGTTACTCCGTGATCCGGCCTGCCTTGAGGTGACCCGGCCAGCATCCGCTTTGACCTTGCCGAACCTCGGCTAACTCGGCCCTTATACCCCGGAGTGACCCTACCCGGGGGTATCCCCCCAACATTAGTCCCCGAAGCTGGTGCGGTCTTAGCTGCCTTGGCCGCTAAGGCCACATCAGGTTCATTTATGTTCAAGCCTCGGACGTTTAATTCCGGGTTAGCTCCTTATCTAGGATTATATGGATTTACATTCCCTTCGCACGTTCCAAGTTTTCACTTGCCGTCCGGGTCACCACTTTGGCTTGGATCCCATGGTTATCATGGTATGATCCGGACCCCGTTTCCTTCTCTCATACGCTAACCCACGTGGAGGCTAATCATTACCTCGTCTTATTTTAAGAGCCTGCACAGTAACCGCCGCAGTAATTGTCAGTTATCACTGTGCGTGGGTCACGTCATGCCTGCCTCCTCGTTTACCGCATCAGCGCGTCGCGTCACGGGATTGCTTTTACTCTGTGGCCCCCTGTGTGGCTTTTTTCTGATTGGCTGATGCAGGTGATACACGGCCACACCGTGCGGCTCGTCGGCGCAGCGCGATCCCACTCATCCATATCTAGGGGTGGTTAAATAGTGGAGGGGCGCACCCTTTAGCGTTTTTCCACTTCCGCGCCCCTCTGCCCGTTGCGTCTCTCCTTCGTCTTCCTAGCGACCGCGCCGCAGCCAGTGCTTCTAGCAGCAGCGCCGCCGCCGCACCTTCCCCGTGCCTCCGCACCGTAGCCCCCGCTGCGCAGCTTCTTCGCCACGGGTCCACGCCAATCTAGGCCACAGATCCCCGCCGCCGCTAGCTCCAGCGAGGATAGCGGATACGAGATGACGGAGGAGGAGCTTGTTGTCGCCGAGCAGGAGATGGAGGAGGACGCCGGCGCGGTGGACCGCGGCGCGTGGGCCGGTTCATGGGTCTGTCAAGACGACATTGACTGGCTCTACCGGACCAGACGCATTCCCGCCGGCGTCACCGCTCGTCTCCCTCCAGACGCCCCTCACCCAATCCGGGTGAGTTCGTTGTATTCCTGTCCCACTTCCAACGGGGATTTGGTCTTCTGGTGAGTGATTTCTTTCGGGATTGGGTTAGGACATACCACTTGCAGCCGCACCATCTCCTAGCAAACGCTATCACCTCTCTTTCCGCCTTTGCTTCAACGATCGAAGGCTACACCGGACTATGGCCCATGAAGGAGCTGTGGATTCAGTTCTTCGGCCTTCGTCGCAACGTCGTCCCCAATATCCATGTGGAGTCGGAGGATAAGCAGCTCACCTAGTTCGGAGCTGCCTCCATCTCGCCCCGGAGGTTTTCGGTCTTTCCCTGGGTCACCGGGCTTGACTCCTGCAAAGGATGGGCCCGGACCTTCTTCTACGTCCGGAACGAGGGTACCGAAGATTTGATTCGGTTGCTGCCCTATGCTCTGGGTCTACCTGACACGGATTTCTGGGAGGAGGTCCCCAAGAAGCCTACAGCTCTGGCCAACCAAGTTAACAAGAGGTTCGCGGAGCTGAAGAAACTCGGATTGCGCAACAAGGATGCCATGATCACATTCGTGCGCAACCGAATCTCTCCCCTCCAGAGGCGCACCCACAAGTTGTGCCACATGAGCTTCGGCCGCGACCCCAACCAAACCTCCTCCTTCGAGTTGAGCAACACGGAGATATTTCGCCGGGTTAAGGCTCTTTTCACCACCCACAAGGATTTCTCCGCCCAATGGACGTGGGGGATTGAGCACTACTGTCGTGACAGGCTCCCTCCTGCGGTAAGCTTTGCGGGGCAAACTTATTTCGGATCAAGTATGTGTCGGTTTTTGTTGTATTTTTGACTATGTTCTTCATGCTTTTTCTTAGCTATTCCTTCAGCAAACTCTCGAGGATGGCACGGACCCGACCCTTAAGTGGGCGCCGGACCGAGAAATCCCGGATGAGGAGGAGCCGGACCAGGAGATGTTCCTCCCTATGATCGACGCTACCAAACGACCAAGCGGTAAATTCTCTTCTCTTAGAGATTGGCCCGATGATGAGGATGACTCGAATGTCGACGTGATTAAACCTGTTGAGGCTGTCCCTCTTTCTTTTGCCTTTCCGGCATCATCTAACCCCGGTGGGCATATCCACGAGGATCCTCCACTTGCTACGGGCGAGCCGGTTCCGGTGGCGTCGAAGAAGAAACGCGGAGCCGCATCAAGTTCTTCCTCCGAACCTTCTCAGCCCACAAAAAGGCAAAAGAAGGCCGGAGACAAGACTGCCTCCAAGAGGACAGGCAAAGCCCCGGCACGGAGGGCCCGGAAACCCAAGGAGGCCGAAACCTCGGATGCATAAGTCATTTTTCATTGCGCAACTCACTCTTCCTTGCATCGCGGTAATTTCTCTTCTGACAGTATCCTCTTTTTCAGGCCCCCGGTGGAGGTCCCTCAGAGCGGATCAAGCATTTCTTCACCCCTTCGGTCCGGCCCTTCTCCTCCTCGTGACGACGAGTCACGCCCGCTGAGCCCAATTCCGGAGGGTTCTGCGGCTGCTCCGGGTTCCGCAGTACCTCATCGAGAGGAACGCAACCTCGGAGCAGGAAGGGTCAGTCCAGCCGAAGCGACGGCGTCCACCACTTCGGCATCGCCGCAACCAGCAACCACCGAGCCCGTCACAACACCAGCACCAGCAGCAGCTCCAGTACCAGTGACCGAGCCAGCACCTGTCCCGGCGCCAAGGAAACCAACAACAGCTCCAGTGCCAAGTTCTTCTGCCTCGTCCGAGTCATCCCAGCCTCGGCGAGGAACTATTCCAGCAGCTTCTAAAGGGAAATCCACCGTGGTTACTTCTTCCCAACAAGCTAAGGGTAAAAAGGCTTCGGATACTGCCAAGTCTGCATCCGTCGAGGCCGGTCAGCGAACCCTGTCGTCGATGCTTCCGAGGAAATCACCAGCAGCGACGGATGTTCCTGTCGAGCCAACCGATGCACAGCAGATGGTTCTGCACACCAGCCCAGCTCTTGCCCTAGTTGAGAGGAAAGAATCTCATGCGAAGGGTTTGGTGGCACCCCATATGCCCACTGGAGAACGGTACCCTCCGAGCCTTATCGAGTTCGTCATGAACTGGAACAAGGCGGAGTTCGTCCACAACGACGATCTCCCAGAAAAGTTCGGCCCCGCAGAATTTTCTGCCCAGATGAATACTGCCGCTAAGGCAATTAACCTCGCGGGGCGAATGATGGAGGTATGTTGTTTCTTCTTTACATGCTGTAGATAACAACCATTAGTCCTCGAGCCTCCGGTGTAGTAGCTTGTTACTCGGCCGGATGCTCATTAGAAAACTAACGTAGCTGCATGTAAACTTCAGATATGCACACACCTAGAGCCGGGTTAAGTTCCACTTGGCCCGGGTCTTGCACACTTCGAATATGCACACACCTAGAGCCGGGTTAAGTCCCGCTTGGCCCGGATCTTGCACACTTCGAATATGCACACACCTAGAGCCGAGTTAAGTTCCACTTGGCCCGGATCTTGCACACTTCGAATATGCACACACCTAGAGCCGGGTTAAGTTCCACTTGGCCCGGATCTTGCACACTTCGAATATGCACACACCTAGAGCCGGGTTAAGTTCCACTTGGCCCAGATCTTGCACACTTCGAATATGCACACACCTAGAGCCGGGTTAAGTTCCACTTGGCCCGGATCTTGCACACTTAGAATATGCACACACCTAGAGCCGGGTTAAGTTCCACTTGGCCCGGATCTTGCACACTTCGAATATGCACCAAGCTAATTTTACACTTCTGTACTTTTTACAGGTAACTACCAATCGCCGGAGCGCTGAATTCTAACGCCTGCTTGATACCCACAAGATCCTACGCGCAAAACATGTTGCACTTGGTGCAGAACATGAAAAGAGGGGTAATTTTCTCCCTCAGCATTTCTCCGTTTTTCTTCCCTTGTTTCTGCCGGACTAATCTCCTCATTCGGTTTCTGCAGCTGGGGTGGAGGCTGAGAACAAGATTATGCGGAAGAACCTGGAGGAAATCTGGGGTATGTCCTCTTTTGTTCGCCCTTGTAGTATTTTCCATTTCTTCTTCTCCTTGGCTCGGCAAACATTCACTCCTCAGCTCTGCCGGGTCAACATACTATTTCAGCATCGCTTGAGGATAGTGTGCCCGTGCCTGATATGATGCTGCATTTTCTCGAACAAGCAGGGCAGCATCAAGCTGAGCTGAAAAAAAAGAATGATGAACGCGCTCTCCTCCGGACTAAGGACGACGAGATTGCCAAGCTCAAGGCCGAGATGGAGAAGATGAAGGCCCAGCACCGAACCGAGCTCCAAAAGGTTGGCCAGAACTTCACAGAAGAGCGTGAGCGCCTGACTCTCCAGATCTCCAAGGACCAGGACCTACTCAGAGAATCCGACCTCCAGCTTGGGTCGGCTAACGCTGAGCTTGAGCAACTTCGCAAAAGACACGATGCCTGCATCAAGGAGTTAACCCGGATCCATAGCCATATTTCTCGTAAGTTCCTTTCCCTTATCCGACATACTTCTCCGGGTTACCTCATGTGTCTTTTCTTTACCTTCTTCCTTTGCCTTGTTTCCAGACCACTTTCTGGAGGGTACTGCTATTGCAAGCGCTGCAGTTGCCAAATTTCGCCGAGAAAGGGGTACTCCCATTACTCTTGATGGTGAGAACATTCCCTTGGACATGGAGGACCTATTGGTCAGCTTGTCCTCTCGCGTGGAGACCATCAAGAATTATGGCAAAGATATCCTTGACGTTGCAGTTCGCATTTTCAATACGTTCTGGCCCGAAGAGAGTAGCCCGGAGACCATCGCAACTCTTGTTGAGAAGTTAATGGAAGTTGAGACCCAGCTTGACCTCTGGAGAGAGTCTGCTGGTCGTGCCGCAGCTGACACCATCCTTCACCATATTCTCACATGGTACGAGAAGATCGACCTCAACCTCCTTACACACCGGTGCACCGGATCCAGATGGACCGATGATCCGGAGTGGGTAGCTCGGCGCCAGGCTTGCGCCTACAACCTCGTCGAATATTCTCCTATTCATGATTGGGTTGAAGGACCGAGCTTCCTGGAATCCGCTGGGGACGAGCAGAATGAGAACGTTGAAGATGGGTCGGATGAGGGCGGAGAAGATGATGCTTCAGATATTGAAGACATCGACGACGACGCCGAACTTCCTCCTCCTGCTGCTCCTTAGTTGCAAAAAACTTGAAAATTTATCACATCCCCGGTATGCCGGGTGCAATTGTATGCTGGACATGTGATATTTTGCTACTACATTTCTATGCCGGATTAACTTGGGCGCAGTCCCCGAGTTTCATTTTCTTGTTCGTCCAATTCTCTGGCTCGGTCCGTGTCTACCTTGATTCGGTTTTACGACTTACGAATCCGAGCTTCAAAAATTGTTTTAACAATACTTAGAAACTTTTAGGCTTAGCTCAAAATAATTCAGCATAATAACTTGAAAATAAATATAGGGTTAGTCCGAAAAACAAGCGTTAGCTCGAATAAACTCGTTTCCTTAGTCGTTTTTCATGTGCTACGCAATTCCAAACTTGTTCCCTTGCTTGCCATGAAGCCAATTCTTGTTGGACAGCAGCAAGTCGAAGGGTTGGGTTTTTGGTGCTCACACATTACTAATCCAGGTTAAGTAGAACGACTTATTCCAGCTACCGCATAAGAAATAACAACAAACATTATTAAGGCAGTCCCCGAGTTCTTTGCTCGGCGCTGCTATTTCATTGATAAGCTCATTGCCGACATACATACCGACATATGAGACGACTCGGATACATACACTTCTTAGCTAAGTGTAGAAGGGACGAAGTAGTGCTACATTCCACGGTCGCTTGGATTCCTCTCCGGACCTGTCCGCCTTGTTCTTTTCCTGTGGCTTTGCATCTATGAGATAGTAAGAATCATTGTGCAATGCTTTGCTCACAATGAATGGCCCTTCCAATGGGGTGGATAATTTATGCATGCCAGCAGTACGTTGTACCAACCGGAGCACCAGATCGCCTTCTCGAAAGACTCGGGGGCACACTTTCCGGCTATGATAGCGTCGGAGATTTTGCTGATATATGGCGGATCTGGATAGTGCCAGTTCTCTCGCTTCTTCTAGCAGATCAACATCATTTTGCCGGGCTTCTTTCACTTCGGCTTCTGTGTATTGGGTGACCCTAGGCGAATCATGCTCTATGTCGGCTGGTAATACAGCTTCTGCCCCATGGTGGGCGCCAACTGTCGTGGTGGTGTCACGGCAGATGCCATGGATAGGCTAAAGCTGGGGACTAATACACGCTAGGGGAATCCAGGGAGGGATAGTGGAGTGATTCTCCACACATAAGTTTGTATTGCTATATCTCCAAGATTACAAGTGCTCCTTGAGCTGTATTGGCGATAGGAGGAAGAAGGAGCTCTCTTACTCTTGCCTACTGTTTTTCCCTAGAACCCTAGATCAACTAGCACTATGGAATCACCAAACCAACTAGAGCTCAACCAACCCCCTCTACCAGAACCCTAACCCCCTTATATAGTGGGAGTTCGGTCCTGGCCTAGGGCATAAGTGGAGGCATATTCCTAAGAATATGCCCCCTCCCAAAGTGGTATCCCGACCGGGGTGCTTTTCCCCCGCGTCACATGTGCTTTAGCGACGTAAGCCTCTGGCGCCACAGCCGACCGACATGGGCGTCGTCACCCCTGTCGGCCATGACCCGGTGGTCCTGCCCTTGCTTTCTTCGCTCATGCAGTGCGTACCGGACCTTCTTTTTGATCAGAGAGATTCCTTCCTTCTCCCATAAGCTAAGCGCAGACCCGGATCATAGTAGATTCGGCCACACCTGTTCCTTCATACAAGTTAGATAAGCACTTCCGACCTACTCCTTAAGTCGGATGAGACAATGTTAGGCGACCCCCTGGTCCGGGTTACTCCGTGATCCGGCCTGCCTTGAGGTGACCCGGCCAGCATCCGCTTTGACCTTGCCGAACCTCGGCTAACTCGGCCCTTATACCCCGGAGTGACCCTACCCGGGGTATCCCCCCAACACGGAGGTACATGGGTGCATATTCTTGTAGTAAACAATGTTGTCGGTGTGAGTTTCCAACTATTAGGAAAGAACATTCTCAATTTTTTGAGTGATGTCAAGATTATTCTCTCATGTAAAGGAAGTCCGAGGAATATCGATCTAAATGCCAGAAGCCGCAAGTTTTCACACACACACACACACACATATATATATATATAGTGGACCAACATATTGTACTTATGATTTTCCATGTTTTATGAGTTCTGAAACTCGCTACCTAACTCCGCCCACTTGAATGACCTTATGTTGATTTATCGAAATTAGGTCAAAATTGAACTACTACAAGTAAATTGTAGGTTAATGTGAAAGTTTTATGAAAAAGCTTTCGGAGGTACCCATCGGGGGGTCACAATTAATATATGAGAAACCATCCAACGAGATTTTTGATGACAAGTTCAATTTCTTGCTAAGATTTTGCATCTTGTCAGTTTAACAAAATTAGGCCAAACTTTAGCTACAAGTAAGCGTGATAGATTGCTCTTGAATTAAATGTCTTTTCGGAGGTAGATATAGGTGCATCTTATTGTAGTAAACAATGCCGCCAGTGTGAGTTTCCAACTATCTTAGGAAAGAACATTCTTAATTTGTTGAGTGATGACGAGATTGTTCTTTCCCGTAAAGAAAGTCCAAAGACTATGGATTTGAATACCACAAGCCAAGTTTTCACACAAATGTAGTGGACCGACATGATGCACTTACGATTTTCCATGTTTTATGAGTTCTCAAATTTCCTAGCTAACTTTGTTGGAGATATGCCCAAGAGGCAATAATAAAGTGGTTATTACTATATCTTTGTGTTTATGATAAATGTTTACATCCCATGCTATAATTATATTATTAGGAAATACTAATAGTTGTGTGTTTTGTAAACATAAAAGAGTCCCTAGTAAGCCTCTTGTTGAACTAGCTTGTTGATTAATAGATGATCATGGTTTCCTGATCATGGACATTGGATGTCATCAATAACAAGATCATATCATTAGGATAATGATGTGATGAACACACACCCATAATAAGCATAGCATAATATCAAGTCATTAAGTTCCTTTTGCTACATGCTTTCAAATGGATAGTAACCTAATCCTTTGACCTTGAGGTTATGTTAATCACCATCACCGGATGAGTACTTTGATGACATTAAATGCCACTTTGCAACTAGGTGGTTATAAAGGTGGCATTGGGTATTCTAAAAGTATGTGTTGAAGCACATGAATCTAGAATGGGATTTGCCCATCCATATGACAGATAGATATGCTCTGGGCCCCTCGGTGGAATGATATCCAATTAGCTTGCAAGCATGTGACTATGTCACAAGGGATGTCATACCATAGTACGAGTAAAGAGTACTTATCGGTAATAAGGTAAAACTAGGTATGGAGATACTGATGATCGAACCTCGGATAAGTAGAGTATCGTGTGACAAAGGGAATTGGTTTCGTATGTTAATGGTTCTATTGATCATGAACTCATCGTTGAATATGTGGGTGCCATTATGGATCTCTAGTTCCTGCATAGTTCGCGAACCGTAGGATGACACACTTAAGGTTCGATGTTGTTTAGTAGATATGGAATATGAGTTGGAGACCGAATGTTGTTTGGAGTCTCGGATTAGATCCAGGACATCACGAGGAGATCCGGAATTGTCCGGAGAATAAGATTCATATAATGGTGATCACTTTCTTGGTTTTGGAAATGTTTTGGAGTATTCTTATGGAGCTTCTAGAAGGTTTAAGAAAGTTTTGGAAGGTTCCGGAAGGGTCCATAGGGTTTACTTAAAAACCAAGAAAGAAAAAGGGGAATACTTGGGGGAAGAAAACTCCCCCTCCCTTGTACGCCGGCCCTAGGAGGGAAAAGGGGGCAACCCTAGGCCTCCCCCTCTATATAAAGGATGGGAGGGGGCGCCTCCCCTGGCCCCTTCCACCCTGCCCTAGCCGCCACCCTCCTCCACCGCCTTTCTCCTGCTCTGGCTTAGGCGAAGCCCTGTAGAATCTCTCCTCCACCACGCAGTCGTGCTGCTGGGATTCCGTGGAGATCTACTACCTCTGCTGCCTGCTAGAACAGGGAGAGGAAGGTCTACATCGACTCTATACGTGTGACCGAGTGCGGCAGCGCTGCCGGAACGCTGCGCCAGAAGGATCGTCTACTCGATCTTGAGATCGGCAAGTGATCATCTACATCAACCACGCAATCCGATCTCGCTCAATGCTTTGGATCTACAAGGGTTAGTTTCCAATCTATCTTGTTGCACTTATCTCATAGATTAGATCTTGTCTTTTTCCTAGATTAGATCTTGGTTTTGTTTATTCTCACGGTAGAATTTTTTTGTTTTCCATGCAACGAACCCATGAAATTCTCCAACTTGAATGATTTTATGTCGATTTATCGAAATTAGGTAAAATTTGGACTATGACAAGTAAATTGTCGGTTACTTTGAAAATTTTACAAAAAAACTCTTGGAGGTACCCATCGGGGGGGGTGAATTAATATATATCAAAAACCACCAAGAGTTTTGACGATAGGTTGATCTTCTTGCTAAGATTTTTCATCCTAACCGTTTAATGAAATTAGGTCAATCTTAATCTACAAGTAAGCATGATAGATTCCTGATGAATTAAATGTCATTTCAGAGGTATATGGGTGCATCTTCTTATACTCTAGTAATTAGTGTCGTCGGTGTGAGTGTCCAACTACCAGGAAATAACATTCTGAATTTTCCAAGTGTGATGACGAGATCATTCTCTCCCGTAAAGAAAGTGTGAAGAATATTGGATCGGAATGCCACAAGCCAAGTTTTCACACATATATAGTGGACAAACAACATGTTGTACTTATGATTTCCCGTGTTTTATGATTTCTCAAACTCCCTAACTAACTCCGCCCACTTGAATGACTATGTCGATTTATCGAAATTAGGTTAAATTTGAATTAATACAAGTAAATTGTAGGCCACATAGTAGGACTTATTAAGGTGTTTTTTACGCAATGCGGGAGTAGTATATTTGTTTGCTCAGACATATGGTCCTCTGTCCACACGTTGTACATGTTGAGAGAATAAAACATTGGTAGGGGAAGAGGGCAGCAATGACGTGGAGTTGAAGGCGGTTCCATGTCAGAGCAAAGTTATGATCGGTTCATAACACGAGGTAATCCCGCGGCCTTACAATGTACACTCTACTAGTAGTAAATTTCAGGACCTTTGCATGCAAAACAAATCATGTGTTTTCTCTCTCCTTCGCTATCCTCCATCTCTCCTCCCCTTTCCCCTCGCGCACCAGCCCAGGTGATGTCTCCCTCGTCCACGGCATGGCGTTGCGCACATGTGCCTTGGTATGGCGGCTCTATGTCTCTGGCGTGTTCGGCAGCCGCGCGTTGGTGTGGAGTAGGGACAAGGAGTACATAGGAAGGAAACCACTTTGGTCCTTGGCGGCACAAAAATTCAAACTTTTCCGGTTTTCAAAATTTTCACTTGCTTCACAAACATTAGGAGGGAAGGTTATTCATAAGATCAGCCATTCGCAGGACTATACTTCTTATATTATCTTTATCTTGTCTTATCTCTTACAATACCATACCACTTCATATAGTGTACAGATTAACTTTGAACATTGACTGTTGGATCAAGACTGGCAAATCCAAATATTGCTAACTATTGGATCTTCTTTTCCATTCTTAGCATCTAGAAAGATCTTACTGATAGTCTTTAGCATGATGAATGCTAGTATGCACAAACCTCAAAACACGCAGTACTTCATTGCTCAGTTTCAGGGTCCTTGTGCTAAATGCATGGACTTGGATGCAATTATCATTTTTTATGAGGTCCTTGATGTACCTTGTACTTCCACCCACCGTGTTAACTCTCAAGCACCTCGCTCCTACGAGACCTACCATTAGAATGTACATTCGTAGTACTTCTTATCTTATCTTTATCTTATCTTTATCTTGTCTTATCTCTTACAATACCATACCACTACATATAGTGTATGGATTAACTTTGAACATTGACCGTTGGATCAAGACTAGCAAATCCAAACATTGCTAACTGTTGGATCTTATTTTCCATTCTTAGAGAATGCTAGTATGCGCAAACCTCAAAACACAAAGTAATTCATTGCTTAGTTTCAGGGTCCTTGTGCTAAATACATGGACTTGGATGCAATTTTCATTTTTTATGAGGTCCTTGATGTAACTTGTACTACCACCGACCGTGTTAACTCTCAAGCACCTCGCTCCTACGAGACCTACTATTAGACCGACCATTCATAGTACTTCTTATGTTATCTTTATCTTGTCTTATCTCTTACAATACCATACAATTGCGGCATACATTACGGATTAACTCTAAACATTGACCGTTGGATCAAGACTGGCAAGTCCAAACATTGCTAACTGTTGGATCTTATTTTATATTCTTAGCATTTAGAAAGACTCTACTATTAGTCTTGATCTCGATGAACGCTAGGCTGCGCAAACATCAAACACACACTTCATTGCTCAGTTTTCAGGGTCTTTGTGCTATTAAATGCATGGACTTGGATGCAATTTTAATTTTTATGAGGTCCTTGATGTAACTTGTACTTCCACCGACCGTGTTAACTCTCAAGCACCTCGCTCCTACGAGACCTACTATTAGATCGGCCATTCAAAATACTTCTTATCTTATCTTTATCTTGTCTTATATCTTACAATACCATACAACTGCATATACTGTACGGATTAACTTTGAACATTGATCGTCGGATCAAGACTGGCAAATCCAAACATTGCTAACCGTTGGATCTTCATTTCCATCCTTAGCATCTAGAAAGATTCTATTGATAGTCTTGAGCACGATGAAAGCTAGTGTGCGCAAACCTCAAAACACACACTTCATTGCTTAGTTTCATGGTGCTTGTGCTAAATGCATGGACTTGGATGCAATTTTCATTTTATGAGGTCCTTGATGTAACATGTGCTCCCTCTATTTCATATTATAAGACGTTTTACAAAATGTTCCGACGGCACAAAATACACGAATTGGACAAAACTGCCCTCGCAACATGTCTCAGTCCATATTTTGAATTTTAAATCTTCTCGATCACCTCCAGCTCGTTGGAATCAATCCTCCTGATCAGAGCACCCCGCGTCCAGCTGATACCTCCACGACACAGGAATCGATCCACCAGAGCACAGCTTCTAGCTAAGCACCTCCGCGACAGATCCCGACAGATCCAGCAGAGTACCTCCACGTGAGGCCGACAAATCTAGTAGAGCACCTTCACACGAGGCCGGCGAGCACCTCCACGCACGCCTAGCACCGCGTCCAGCACCTGGAGGTCCAGGTGGACCCTCAACCTCCCAGTTGTGCAAGAGGGACTACATGCAGCTCTGGCATCTCGCCCTCGGCCTCCCAACTGCGCAAGAGGAATCACTGGCAGCTCCGGCAGCTCGCCCCGACCTCTAGCTGCGCAATAGGGATTGCCGACAGCTCCGACAGCTCGCCCTCGGCCTCCCAGCGGTGCAAGAGGAATCTTCGGCAGCTCGCCCCTGGCCTCCTAGATGCGCAAGAGGAATCACCAGCAGCTCTGGCAGCTCGCCCCCGGCCTCCCTGGCTCCTAGCTACGCAAGAGGAACACCGATAGCTCCGGCAGCTCGCCCTCGACCTCCCAGCTGTGCAAGAGGAAACACCGAAAGCTCTAGAAGCCCGCCCTCGACCTCCTAGTTATGCAAAAGGGAATGCCGATAGCTCTGGTAGCTCGCCCCCGTGCTCCAAACTTTGCAAGAGGAAACACTGACAGCTCGCCCCTGACCTTCTAGCTGTGTGAGAATGTCGGCAACTCCAGCAGTGTGCCTCCGACCTTCCTCTTGCTCTGCTCTTTCTAGAGGCCCGAGAACATGTTGTCGGACGCCGGCAAGACCAAGCACATCGCCGTTGGCGATCTACAACAATAGTACCTCACCGGATTTGTCCTTGCCACCCATGGACTTTATTCTTGCCCAGCACCTCGCCTCCAGCAGGCACGGCAAGGATCCTACTCCGACAAGGGACATGAGAGATCAGACATCAACTGCAAGAATGGCGCAACAACTTTTTGACCTCAACTTCACTCCACCACCTGAAGAACAAGAGGACGATCAGAATCAACATGCAGGTATACTAGTGCATATTTATGTGTATGAGCCCCAAAGAAAAGCACCTATCATTTATTCTTCAATAAATGTGTAGATGAAGAAATGGAAGAACAAGAAATGCAAGAACAAGAAATGGAAGAACAAGAAATGCAAGAACAAGAAATGGAAGATCATGATGAGCATGATGCTACAGGTAATTGTGACAATGAAAATAGTATATATTTAAGGTATACACCATAGTATCCTAGATTATGAGTACCAGATTATATGACAATAAAAACAGGTTTCAGTTAAACAACATGGCAAGTGCTGAATCTATTTTACTCCCAGATTGTGAGTACCATATTATGAGTACTCTAGGTTCAGTAGTAGTTTTCTCAATAGGTTTTATAGTGAAATTAGAAGGAAATACAGTTTTATTGTGTTCTCTTAGACTAAATACAGTTTTATTGTGCTCAGACTAAATACAATATTATTGTCCTCGCTTAGACTCAGCAGCTACAACACTAGGAGGAGATCCAGAAACAACCTTAACTTGGTCAGGAAAATAATGTCTTCTTCATGAGAGTAATAACAACATAACCACATCTTTTTGTTTGCGAAATGATCATGTCCGGTCTTCCATCCATATCTGTAGCCAGAACACATGCTTTCAAGTAAATTTTGAGCGAAACCACATGCATAGGAAAAACTATTAACCTTGATCTAAACACTAGCAAAAGATTTTTACTCATATTCTGAATAAAAAGTGAATAGCCAACACTATTGTTAGCATTAGCAAGTAAAATGACATGTGCAATGAATCCTAGCAAATGATTTGTACTCATATTTTGGTTGAAAATTGAACAGTGCAAGAAAATTTAGTATATTAACAAAAGAGTAATTTTTGTTGCAGGTGATCATGAAATGGCTGAACAAGAAATGGATGCAGGAGGGAAAATAGTGAGGCGTAGAAAATTTCTCGATGACCAGCAAAGATTTACAGCTTACGTAGCAATGCATTTCTAGTGTATGAAGAATGGTGGAAAGTTTAAGGAAAATGACAAGAAAGATGTAGCAGCGTTTTTAGGGCTAACATCCAAATCATTCAATGGATATGGAAGCTTGCTATGCGACAACTTGCTGAGGGTTTGAAGGTGGATGTCTCAAACAATAGAAAGGGAAGATGTGGAATGAAACCATTAAATATAAATCTATCTCTTGTTCCCACTGTCCCACTGAACCAAAGATCAACAATAAGGTCACTAACTTGTTCCCACAATCCAACTACACTCTTCAGAAGATTCCAAATGGATCACATAAAGAGACACTCCAATTCCTTGAAGCCATTGATACGTCCAAAACGTATCTACTTTCCCGAACACTTTTGCTATTGTTTCTCCTCTATACTTGTGTGATTTGGATGCAACTAATGCAGACTGACGCTGTTTTCAGCAGAATTGCCTTGGTGTCTACTTTTTGTGCAGAAAATCAACTATCAGGAAAAATCCTGGAAAATATGCCAAAAATCCTATTTCACCCGAAGACTCCAGGAGCCAGAATACGAGACGGAGAAGAGCCAGGGGGTGGCCACACCACCTGGTGGCGCAGGCCAGGCCAGCGCCGAAGGGGTGGTGGGCCCCAGGCACCCCCTTGGCCTCTCTCATCGCCTATAAGGAGCCTTCTGACCTAAAAACTTCGGGGGGTTCGACGTTTTTCCAGAAGGAGTTCTGCTCCGCCGCCACCACCAGATTCCATGAAACAGCCCCAGAAACTCTGTTCTGGCACCCTGCCGGGACGGGGAATTGGAGGAGATCATCGCCATCATCATCACCATCGCTTCTCCATCGACCATCCATGTTTCCCCCATCTATGAGTGAGTAATCCCCCGCTGTAGGCTATGGGGATGGTAGGGATTGGATGATATCGTTCATGTAATGGCATCCGATTGTTAGGGCATGGTGCCTAGTATCTTTTATTAGTGCTTTATGACTTTGTTGCGACTTGTTGTGCTTAATGCTTGTCACTAGGGCCCGAGTGCCATGATTTGAGATCTGAACATGTTATTGATTCATTATGATAGTATTGTTTTTGGTCTTATCTGCAAGTTGTATACACACGTTGTTGTCCGGAACCTATGTCCCCGAACTGACAGAAATCGGGATAACCGGAAGGGAATGGCTTTGATGTGAGGATCACATGTGTTCACGGAGTGTTAATGCTTTGCTCCGGTGCTCTATTAAAAGGAGCACCTTAATTTCCAATAGTTCCCTAGAGGCCTCGCTACAAACGGGCTGGCGGGACAAAAGATGTTGTGCAAGTTCTCATTGTGAGCACGTATGACTATATATGGAACACATGCCTAGGATTGTCTAGTACTTGGATGCTTTATCTTATTTATCTGCAATTGCCCTATGTTCTGATTGTTATGTGAATTGTCTTGTCCATGCAACGCCCGTCCATCCATCCCTATGCCTACCTTTTCGAATCCCAATTTCTTCGCTTTTGTTACTACTGTCTTTGCTTTACTACTGCTGTTACTTTACTATTCCTACTACAAAACTGTTGCTACTGATAAACTGCTGTGAGCAAGATTGTTTTCAGGTGCAGCTGAATTGACAACTCAGTTGTTAAGTCTTATAAATATTCTTTGGCTCCCCTTGTGTCGAATCAATAAATTGGGTTTTACTTCCCTCGAAAATACTGCGATACACCCCTATACTTGTGGGTCATCAAGACTATTTTCTGGCGCCGTTGCCGGGGAGCATAGCTTTATTTATCAAGTTCACTTGGATTCTCTATTGTTCGCTGCTATCCATCCATCATGGGTAAGTCTCGTGATGGCAAGGTTCCTATTTTACCATCCACTACAAGAAGAGGTACGGTTCTGAACACCTCTGTTGCTCTTGATTCACCGTCTGTTTTGAGTAAGTTCCTTACACCACCACATACACATGCTACACACACCGGTACTACTGCTGAATCTGAAATTTCTGATGCTTATGATGTTGCTTCTACTGTGCTTGATAAGAGTGGTTAATTAGGTCCTTTCCTAGATGCTACGATTGCTAGAACTATAGCTGGAAATACCGAAACTCCTAATGAAGACACTACCACACCTGTTAGCTCACCTGAGTCTAGTGAGAGTTATGATATTGAAGATGGTTATGTTGAGATGACCGATGAGTTTATTAAAGAATGTAAGAACACCCATGATAGGAGCGCTAAGAGTCTCCTTGAGAGGCGACTATTAGACCCAAATTATATCCTCACGCTAAGTTTGCTGCTTCTCCCATAAACATTATAGATGAAGATTATGATTTCTCTCTCGATCTATCTTACATAGCTATTGTCGAGAAAGAACCTTTTTGTGGGACTAAGAATGAAAGTGCGGGAGGACATATGAATAAACTTTCTACCATGAGTGGCTTGTTTTCTGATGATATTAAGATGCGTACTTACTTTGTTGCGAAGATTTTTCCCTTTTCACTGAAAGGAGAAGCTAAAACTTGGTTTAGTAATTTACCTCCTGGATCTATTGATGGCCCTGAGTGCTTGATTAGTACTTTCCTGCAGAAATATTTTCCTCCCAGTGCTAGACATGCTATTTTGCAGGAACTTTTTGATTTTAAACAGGGAGAAAAAGAGGTATTACCCGAATCTTGGGCAAGGTTTTGTGCTTTGATTCATGCACAGGCTGGAAGTCCATTACCTAAGAATGAACTTCTTGATATATTTTATACTGGACTAACCGAGGAATCTAGGACATACCTAGATAGTTGTGCTGATTGTGTTTTCAGGAATAGGACTCCTAAGGAAGCTGAGGAATTAATGGCTAAAATAAGCAAGAATTATGAAGATTGGACTCCTCCTAAACAAGCCATACCTGAAGTAATTGTACCTGAACCATCTATTCCTGTGCCTATTCCAACATCAAAGAAGAGGGGAGTTATTGAATTAAATGATGAAGTGATGAAGGAAGCTAAGAAATGTCTTAAGGAGAAGGGAATTAAAGCTGCAGATGTCAAGAATTTACCTCCTATAGAAGAATTATGTAAGCCTATTCCCTACTCATCCACTATTGAGGTACACTCTCTCCAACACTTTGATGAAGGTGATATCCCTTACTCTAAACCTCCTGATCAATGCTTAGAAGAATTCGATATCTTTATTGTTAATCAAGATAACTTTAATAAAAGGGTGCAAAATCATCTAATGGAAAACACTAGAGCTATTGTTGAGTTGAAAGATATTGTGGAAAGAACCTCTAATGATGTTAAAATGATTGTTAAACACTTTCAAATGGTTCAAACTCAAATAGATCAACTCGTTAAAGTGCAAAACGACTTGCTAGTTAATGCTGCTAAAGAAAAACATGCTTATGAAATTAGAACTAGAAGTGGAGCTGCTACCCAGGATCCTCTATATCTTGAGGGGCATCCCAAAAGAATTGAGTAGGATTCTCAACAAGCTGAAAATAGTGGTTCTACTCGTAAGAAAAGGAAAAAGAAACATAAAACTATTGTAGAACCCTCTGAACCTGCTATAGATCCTAATAGTATATCTATCTCTGATGCTGAAACTGAAAGTGCTAATGAAGAAATTGTTGTTCCTAATGAAGAAAAAGTTGAAGAAGAACCTGAAAACCACACTAAGAATACTAAATACACCAAAGAAGATTTTATTGCTAAGAAACATGGTAGTGAAAGAGAACCTTGGGTCCAAAAACCTATGCCTTTCCCTGATAAGAAACACAAGTCAAAGGAAGATGAACACTATAATAAGTTTTGTGAGTGGATGAAACCTTTATTCCTGCAAATTCCTTTGACTGGTGCTATTAAATTTCCTCCTTACTCAAAGTAAATGAAGGACATTGTCTCGAATAAAAGGAAGATCCCTAATGAAGAAATTTCTACTTTGCTTGCTAATTATTCCTTCAATGGTAAGGTTCCTAAGAAACTTGGAGATCCAGGGATTCCAACTATCCCTTGCTCTATTAAGAACAGTTATGTTAGAACTGCTTTGTGTGATTTGGGAGCTGGAGTTAGTGTTATGCCTTTCTCTCTCTATAAGAGGCTCCAACTTGAGAAATTAATACCAACTGATATATCTTTGCAAATGGCTGATAAATCTACCACTATTCCTGTGGGTATATGTGAGGATGTACCTGTTTAGGTGGCTCACAATTGCTTGATATTAACTGATTTTATTGTGCTTGAAATGCCCGAAGATGATAATATGTCTATTGTTCTTGGGAGACCTTTTCTTAATACTGCAGGAGCTGTTATTAATTGTAATCAAGGAAAGGTGACCTTCAATGTTAATGACAAGGAACATACTGTCTATTTCCCCAAGAAGATTGAAAGGACTTATGGTTTGAATTCAATTGAAAATGTTGAAGGCATTCAAGTTGGAGAAATATATTGTCCCATACCAAGAGAAAAATTTGAAACTATTATGATTGGGACCATTGCTATCAAGGTTGAGGTAACATAATCATTAGTGGAGTACAAAGTTTTGTCTCATATGCAATTGTTTTGGTAGCAAGACTTGATCAACCTTGTTAACAAAAGGATTCCATTGAACAAAACAATGTTTTCATTATGATTATCTCCGTTTATTTCTATCCTTTGCATTTTAGTTTTTGCTTTCGTTTAGTTTTATTTTTGTTGTTAGTTGCTTGCATGTTAGAACTTCTGTAGTTCTAGCCTTGTTTAGTCCTTGCATCATGTTTCCAAAAAAAAATCTCTCTGTCATAAAAATCATTCTTCTATTTCTGAAAAATGCCCAAAAATAAAGTGTCTCGAAAAATTCCAGGAAATTCATATTAAATTTTTACGTGAAAAAGGGGCATAGGAGTACCTGGGAGGTACCAGGGGGCTCACCAGGCAGGCACACCACATGGTTGCGCGACCAGCCTTGGGTGGCGCCATGCCCTGGTGTGGGCCACCCTTGGCCCCCGACTAACTCTCTCACCTGCCACTTTCTTCTCTCTCCCGAGTAAGCTCCAGTTCATAGCTCACAATCGCGTTCTTGCTGTGATTGCTCTCGATTTTTTCGATCTCCTTGCTCAGCCCATCTTTCTTGCTGAAATTTGGAGCATTTGTTCCCTGGTATGTGACTCCTCCCCTTGTCCAAGTAGATTTGTGTTTAGTGGATTATATCTTGAGTATTTTGCTTCTGTAGGTGACTGGTTATGAGAGATTGTAAGCTTGTTTGATGCTTAGAGATATAGTTTTGATGCATGTTTAGGCCTCTTGCAAGTCCCTATGAGTAGAATCCTTCTTTATATTTAATTTGTAATCACTTGTTTGATAGGTGTTTAAATTTCAGAATACCAAGCATGAACAACCATACTTTTGGAGAGATATTTGAGAGTGATGCACCTAGGAGGTCAAGGCCCTCAAGAACAGCCTCTCAAGCTAGGCCATCATACAATGAAGATCTCATTGCAACTCGCATTGGCAGTGAAAGGGATGATGGGGATGCTCACCCATCCTCTTTTCCTTGTTTTACTTTCTTACAAGCTGCAGGTATTCTTGATGATTTCTTGCTACTGATTGAGAGGGTTGGTTTGACCTCATATATGCAAGATGAGAGTGTGCAATACGCTATGCTCACCAAAACTTTTGGTGAGAGCTTCACGTTTACTAACACACCCTATCGCCCATCTCTTTTAAAATCTATGATCTGCCCTTCACCATGCCTTTGGAGAGATTTTGCAGTATTGTAGGTGTGCGCATGACAGGAACCGTGAAGAAAATTCAAGGGCGACCCGCTGACTTGTTGGAGCTTTACCGAGGGGTGACCAATGATGATGACCGTGTGGCGCAGCGCGGAAAGATAAGAAATATCCAACTCCCTGCTCTTAGATACTTTGCATATTATCTTGCTACTAGTGTACTTGGTAGGGAGAACACAAGTAATATCTCCAACTATCATTTAGCATTCCTTGCTGCTGCGCTTAACAATGATTCTCGGTACAATCTTGGCTCGCTTATTTCTCGCCGCCTAGCTGCTAGGGGGCCTATCTATGGGGGCATCATTGCCTCGCGTATAGTCAATGCATTAGGTCTTTCAGTGGATCCCTATGATGTTATGCTAGCACCACAGAGGCTTGACCTTGTTACCATGAAAACTCATCACTTTGTCACTGCTACCTCTCACTTGAACAATCTAGTATATAGGATGCTTTTCACTGACGGGGATGAAAGTGAGATCCTTTTGCCATAGCCTGCTTTGTTTAGTGTTCACAGGAGACCGTGGTCGCGCTCCAAGGAGGAGGTGGATGAGCAGCTTTGCTTGTTAGGTTTCCACGAGCAGCACCAGGAGGATGTGCCCTCCTATGATTACTCCGTGCATTACGGAGGGACGTACTCGAGTTTGCACCAGGATGAGGGGACCTCTTCGTCGTACCAGGGTGACACTTCATCCTGGCCAGCTTGGGATTGATATCCACTTAGGCCAAAAGCCTAAGCTTGGGGGGAGGTACGCCGTCACCGCACTCATCTCCATATCATGTTGTGTCGGTACTTTGTATATTCATGTTTTCGTTCTCTTTTTAGTTTTCGTTCTTCTTTGCTTTTGCTTTCTAAAAACACAAAAAGACCAAAAATATTTCTGTTGTTTCTCTTTGATTTGCTTCTTCTTTTTGCCTTGGTTTGCTTTTCCCTTTTTGCTTTGTTTGAACTATTCGAAAAAGCCAAAAAGATTTTGCTTTGCTTGTTTTCCTCTTTTGGTTCTTGTTTAAAAATCGAAAACACCAAAAATATCTGTCGTTCTTCTTTGGTTTTTGCGAGTTTGCTACAAGGTTCGGCAGTCCTCAGTGGATATTGGTTTCATATTATTATTCAAGCCACGCAAGTGAAGAGCAATAATGAGGATCAATGACTACTTGAGGTGTGGTAAGAGGCTGGTAACAAACTCTATTTGTTTTCATTTTTGTACATATACTCATCACTGTGGGCTTGCTTAGTCCGTTCAAGTAGGGTGTATGTTATCTTTGGATGCTTAATAGTTCTTGCTTTCTTATGATTAGCTCCAGCTCGCTAATAGTTTGTAGCATGTCTTATGAATGTTTGCTTGCATTGCTCTATTCATAAATTGGTATGACACCGCGGTATCCTCCTCTGAATGTTTCATTTGAATTGACTTGGCACATGCTCACGCATGCACAGGACTGTGATAATCAGTTAAGCCTTGATGAATTATTTTGCCTTGAGGATCTTGAATCACTTTCATGCCATGAGTAGTCCTATTTTGTTGCAAGCATGATAATGACAGCTATTGCTCTCTCATTTGTCGCTCCCTTACTATTGCTAGCCTTCACTTCCACTGAGTGTTTTACTCATGTTTCCAACTCCCTAAAACAAATATTTCCAAAGTGTCCACCATACCTACCTAGTAGCATCATTTGCTACTCCCGTGCATATTCAATATGCCTTGTTTTCTTCCAAATAAAATGTTTGCTTGTTATGGGAAAAATAGTTAGTAAAGCTCTCACGAACTTGATGGCACACTTTATTTCCTCCACTTAATAAACCTAAACCATTGTGAACTCTCCATGAAAGTTATATGCTTGCAAATTATAGGTCAGATTAGCGTAACCGTGCTGTCATGGGGAACGCTTTCAACACTTGTAAATATATACCCAGTTGATACCTTGGTCTTTTGTTTGCGGATGTCGTCGGTGTGAAATAAAAGGGGAGCTTGTAAGTCCATGGAGTTATGTATGTGTGTTAGAGAAACGCCTCGTCATTGGTTCAATCCATGCTGACATGGTGGAAACCCGCAGCAGAACCATAATGATATCTATGAAGCATTCTTCTTATAAAAAAGAGAGATAGCTATTGAGAAAAGAAAAAAGAGTTTTATGAAAAGAGGAAAGAGAGAAAAAAAAGCACCATTTTCCCATGGTAAATAAGAAGATTGCTGAGATACTCATTGTCTGCTTGCCTTGTCATTTTGATATGGGGATTCTTCCGTATCATCGGGTAAGGGGTGCCCCGTTGGCGGTTCTCAATGATACGAACATACTTACGATGACAAGAACTTACCGGTAACTAAAGTTGAGTAGCATGACGAGCGGCCCTCATACTCAAGGGACTTGCGATTTTCAGTTTATAGTCTTCCAAGCATATAACTCGGATTGGACCTCACTTTCACCTTAACCACATTAAAGATGCTTATGATAGGGGCAATGAGAGCTCAAAGCTAACGAGTACCATACTTTCAGCATTTGGAAGCCTTTCAAATTACTCAAAACCTTTTCTTCTACTTGTTGAGTCTCCACATATTCTTTGAGCACCTTCTTGAGAGCATAGTTGTCATTCTTTGTGTTTGTTCCATTACTTGATTATTTGCGTTATGACTTTGATGCTTGTATCCTTGATATCTTTACTTCTAGTCATCACTTGAACTTCAGAGGTGCCTTGGCATTCATAATCAAAGGGCGAGCGAGATACCACTCTATCATACCTTTTTATGAGCATTGTAATGTTGCTTATGTTTGTGCTTCATGCTACTTATTATTCTTGAGTTAGAATCTCTTCATAGCTTGCAATGACTATTAAGTAGACTCAGTTGCATACTCTTTATTATGAACTGTCTAAGTAGTTGATCACATTGCTGAGAATATTTACATCATATGAAGCAAATGTGTTCGTGAAAGTTCTTTTATCGCACTCAGTTTTCTACTGAATTGCTTGAGGACAAGCAATAAGCTAAGCTTGGGGGGAGTTGATAAGTCCAAAATGTATCTACTTTCCCGAACACTTTTGCTATTGTTTCTCCTCTATACTTGTGTGATTTGGATGCAACTAATGCGGACTGACGCTGTTTTCAGCAGAATTGCCTTGGTGTCTACTTTTGTGCGTAAAATCAACTATCGTGAAAAATCCCGGAAAATATGCCAAAATCCTATTTCACCCGAAGACTCAGAGCCAGAATAGGAGGCGGAGAAGAGCTGGGGTGGCCACACCACCGGTGGCACGGCCAGGCGCGCCAGGGATGGTGGGCCCCGCATGCACCCCCTCGGCCTCTCTCTTCGCCTATAAGGAGCCTTCTAACCTAAAAACTTCGGGGGGTTCGACGTTTTTCCAGAAGGAGTTCCGCTCCACCGCCACCACCAGATTCCACGAAATGACACCGTAAACTACGTTCGGCACCTCACGGACGGGGAATTGGAGGAGATCATCGCCATCATCATCACCATCGCTTCTCCATCGACCATCCATGTTTCCCCCATCTATGAGTGAGTAATCCCCCGCTGTAGGCTATGGGGATGGTAGGGATTGGATGAGATCGTTCATGTAATTGCGTCAGATTGTTAGGGCATGGTGCCTAGTATCTTTTATTAGTGCTTTATGACTTTGTTGCGACTCGTTGTGCTTAATGCTTGTCACTAGGGCCCGAGTGCCATGATTTCAGATCTGAACATGTTATTGATTCATTATGATAGTATTTTTTTGGTCTTATCTGCAAGTTGTATACACACGTTGTTGTCTGGAACCTATGGCCCCGAAGTGACAGAAATCGGGATAACCGGAAGGGAATGGCTTTGATGTGAGGATCACATGTGTTCACGGAGTGTTAATGCTTTGCTCCGGTGCTCTATTAAAAGGAGCACCTTAATTGCCAGTAGTTCCCTAGAGGCCCCGCTGCAAACGGGATGGCAGGACAAATGATGTTGTGCAAGTTCTCATTGCGAGCACGTTTGACTATATATGGAACACATGCCTAGGATTGTCTAGTACTTGGATGCTTTATCTTATTTATCTGCAATTGCCCTATGTTCTGATTGTTATGTGAATTGTCTTGTCGATGCAATGCCCGTCCATCCATCCCTATGCCTACCGCACTCGAATCCCACTGTTTACTTCTTTTGTTACTACTGTCTTTGCTTTACTACTGCTGTTACTTTACTATTCCTACTACAAAACTGTTGCTACTGATAAACTGCTGTGAGCAAGATTGTTTCCAGGTGCAGCTGAATTGACAACTCAGTTGTTAAGGCTTATAAATATTCTTTGGCTCCCCTTGTGTCGAATCAATAAATTGGGTTTCACTTCCCTCGAAAATACTGCGATACACCCCCTATACTTGTGGGTCATCAGCCATCTCTAAAAGAGAAGAATAAGAAGGACAGACTCCAATTTTGCATGTGAATACAACAGGGGATGTAGTCCCAAAATTCTCAAAGATGCACAATATTGTTCATATCGATGAAAAATGGTTTTATATGACCAAGAAGAACAGGAACTATTACCTTCTTCCAGAGGAAGATATCCCTATAATAGCAATTCATAAAAATTGCATCAGAAAAATGATGTTCCTAATTGCCATTGCTAGACCAAGGTTCGACAATGCCGACAATGTCACATTTTTAGGGAAGATAGGTATCTGGCCATTCGTGAAGGAAATACCAGCAGCAAGAAGAAGTGACAATCAACCAAAAGGGACACTAG
Organism: Avena insularis; assembly: GCA_023614405.1. Classification (NCBI taxonomy): domain Eukaryota; kingdom Viridiplantae; phylum Streptophyta; class Magnoliopsida; order Poales; family Poaceae; genus Avena; species Avena insularis. The sequence continues at coordinate 184,988,740 of CM042692.1, forward strand.
AGATAAAATCAATCAAAGTCAACAGGGAAGTGATGAGAGAGTTCATAATTGAGAAGGTATTGCCTACAATTGTAGTTGCTTGGCCTACAGAAGATGTTGGGCAGACAATTATGATACAACAAGACATTACAACGCCTCATATTCTCCTAGATGACCAAGCATTCAAAGAAGCCGTCATAAAAGTTGCGGCCAAAACTGGATTGACCATGAAGCTGATTCAACAGCCAGCAAATAGCCCAGATTTGAGTGTTCTTGATCTTGGGTTTTTCAGGTCTCTGCAGTCTCTAACTAATACCTAAATCCCTAAAACATTACTGGATTTTATTCATGGTGTGGAGCAAGAGTTTGATGCATACGAGGTTTCTAAGCTAAATAAGATCTTCCTAAGTCTACAGGCCTGCATGATTCAAGTCATGAACTATGGAGGAGGAAATGGGTATGACCCCCCTCATTTGGGCAAGGAAAGATTGGAGAGACTGGGTATGTGATACGTTGCAAACGTATCTATAATTTTTGATGTTTCATGCTTGGTTTATATCTACTTTCTTATATTTTGTCCATACTTTGGTGTACTTTTTATACATTTTCTTGGACTAACCTATTAACAAGATGCCACAGTGCCAGCTGCCTGTTTTCTGCTATTTTTGGTTCTAGGAAAGTCAGAAAATGAATATTCTCGGAATTGGACGGGACAAAAGCCAAAGTAAATATTTCACCAAGGGGGACACAGAGCCAGAATACGAGACAAAGAGGGGCCAGAGTCTGCCCACACCACTTGGCCGCGCGGCTAGGCCTGGCCTGCGCCAGGGGGTGGTGTGGCCGCCTAGGGCACCCCCTCGGCCTCCCCTTTCGCCTATATATTTCCCCCGATACAGAAACCCTAAGTAACCGATCAAAATTCCACGAAAGAGTCTGTAGCCGCCGTCATCTCCATCCCTAGACAGGGAGGGATCTGAAGCTCTTCCTGGCACCCTGCTGGAGGGGAGAATTCACCCTGGAGGCCTTCTTCATCACCATGCAAGCCTCGAGTATGATGCGTGAGTAGTTCATCCCTGGACTGCGGGTCCATGTAGTTGCTACCTGGTTGGTTGTTCTCCTTTGTGCTACCATGTTTAGATCTTGTGAGCTCCATTCATGATCAAGATCATCTATTTGTAATCATACATGTTGTGTTTGCGGGGATCCGATGGATATTGAGATGCTATTTCAGATTGATTATTGATTCTATCATGCCTTTGTTATTTGTGATCTTGCATGCTCTCCGTTGTTAGTAGATATCTTGGCCGAGTAGATGCTAGCAAATCCAAGAGGGAGTATTTATGCTCGATAGTGGGTTCATGCCTCTAGTAATCTGGGGAAGTGACAGAAATCTCTAAGGTACTAGATGTGCTGTTGCTACTAGGGAGAAAACAACAATCCTTTATTCATAGAACAATCGTATTGTTTACTTTACACGCAATGCTTAATGCTATTATCTGTTGCTTGCAAATTAATACTAGAGGGGGTTCGGATGATAACCTGAAGGTGGATTATTAGTCATAGATGCAGTTGGATTACGGTCTATGTATAATGTTGTAATGCCCAATCAAATCTCATAGGAGTCAATATGATTAGTATATGCATGTATGATTTCTCGATGTTTGTCAATTGCCCCGCTGTAATTTGTTCACCCAACATGTCATCTATCTTAAGGAGAATCACCACTAGTGAACTATGGACCCCGATCCTTTCTTTTACTATCAATCTACAATCTACTATTTACTGTTTTCTGTTTACTTTCCGCAAGCTATTACTTTCTTCCACACAATACGTTTAATCATTTGTTTTCAGCAAAACCGGTGAGATTGACAACCTCACTGTAAGTTGGGGACAAAGTTCTGTGGTTGTGTTGTGCAGGATTCCAAGTTGGAAACAACACCTTGGAGGTGTTTCCTTGCTCATACTGGTTCGATAACCTTGGTTTCACAACCGAGGGAAAATTTGCTGCTGCGCTCATCATACCTTGCTCTTGGGGTTCCCAACGAGCTCATCGTATCTTGAGCCGACACGCATCTTTCTAGCGCCGTGGATTGAAGGAACAAGCACCCACGTCAACCACGAGCCAGCAGTATGCTACCTACAAGACTTAAAATTCTAGTAGAAGTTTATGGAAAATGTCAAACTAATCCTACAAGCAACAATTGAACAAACGGCAAGAGAAAAAGATGCAAATGAACAAGTGTCAAGAGAAAAAGATGAAACAAGTGACAAGCAGCAAGGGAACAAGAGGCAAAGGAAGAAGAAATTGCAAAAAGCATGTGGAAAAGATGCAAGTGAACAAGGGGCAAGTGGAAAAGATGCAAGCGAACAAGGGGCAACTGAAAAAGATGCAAGCAAACAAACATCAAGTGAAAATGATGCAACAAGTGACAAGAAGCAATGCAACAAGAGGAAAAGGAAGAAGCAAGTGCAAAGAGCAAGTGGAAAAGATGCAAGCGAACAAGTGGTAACAGAAAAAGATGCAAGTGAACAAGGGGCAACTGAAAAGATGCAAGTGAACAAACATCAAGTGAAAAGGATGCAACAAGTGACAAGAAGCAAGGGAACAAGAGGCAAAGGAAGAAGCAAGTGCAAAAAGAAAGTGGAAAAGATGCAAGCGAACAAGGGGCAACTGAAAAAGATGCAAGCAAACAAGCGGCAAGTGAGAAGAAGCAAGGAAACAAGAGTCAAAGGAAGAAGAAGCAAGTGCAAGAAGCAAGGGAAAAAGATGCAAGTGAACAGATCCTAGGCCAAGAAGCAAATGTCAAACAAATCCTAGGCCAAGATGTGCAAGAAGAAGTGTATGAAGATGTGCACTGAAATTTGTTGTGTGTTTATGTGTTATTATGTTGTGTGTCGAACTACACAGACTTGCAGTGAACAAGCTATTGTTCAGTTCAATGCAAGCTACTGTATTTATTTATGTGCAAGCTCTGAATTTAACAATGCAAGTACAGTCAAACTTTGGAGCACAAGCACATTTATTTTTTGCATCAGCACCAAAATACTCCATCTTTTATAGATAAACAATGAAGCTTGAGTAATTCACAAGCACACTTTTGATGGAGTAGCAAACACACATGATGAAAGCAAGCAAGCACTGTACTCCTACTCATAATAATTTAGTGAATATTAGGAGTACTCCTAATATTCAGCAAGCAAGCACTCCAGGTGCAAGTTGTTACTACAAAAAAATCACTGTAGGAGTATTCAATACTACATAGAAGGCAAGAGCTAATCAAGATATAATCAACCATACTGATGGACACATACCATCGTGTCTCCTAATATTACTAGAATATGTTCAGTACTCCGCGGAACATGTTACTTGTGCTTGTGCAAAACAGAGGGAGTAAATAATACTTTTTCTTGTGCTTGTGCAACACAGAGGGAGTATATCGTTCGAGTAATCGATATATTTTCAGCATAGATTTCTTGCTACAGAGGGAGTAAATAATATGCAACCAATAGTTGTCCCACAGTATATGTCCTACAGTAGCAAGCAAGGAATCAAAAGCTATAGATTATTCGTTCGAGTAATGTGCTGAACATTCATGTCCTATAGTAGCAAGCAAGGAATCAAATACACACTATGGCATACTATTTGCAAAATCAACAAACTTCATCTTTGAAGGCATACTAATTCTTCCATACATACTCGCTGAGTGGGTGATTGATGAATGCCAAGATCATAGTCTGGTGGTACCTGAAATGCCGAGGTCATAGTTGAAGAGGATGTCGTTGCTGCCAATAATGATCCATGATAGGAAAACGAAGGAGGTGATGGCAACACTAGCGTCGGGAGCATGCCCAGTATGGCCGCGCTCCTAGAGTAGCTCGGCATACTCGAGCGCACCATCCGCTCTCTCCAGAGCGCCACCACAGATCATGGGGGAGACGAGCTCCGGGACCTTCTCCACCGGTTCCTGACCCTCAACATGCCGCACCACCACCGCCTTATCCTCCTTGCCTTCGCTGAGATCTGGGAGGAGGTCTTCTCCAGCTACGATTGGAACTCCGTACCACCACCACCATGATTGGAGATCCGCCCTGACCTTGGCTCGACAGAACATGCACTGCCACAGAAGATCCGGCCGCCGTGTAAGGAAAAAATCACATTTTTACCTCAACCTTGATGCAGATTTGTTTGAGAGTGCGGGAGATGGCATCGGCGATGCACGCGAGGAAGAGGACACCTGCGACGTGCGAGAGGGAAAGGTAGCTGATGACGAACACGAGGGAGAGGCGTCCTAGCCTTGCGAGGGAGAGGGCGACGGAGATGGCGCTGGCGAGAGAGGATGGGAGGGTGCAGGCGAGAGGGAGTTGGCGAGGAAGGACGGGAGGGTGCAGGCGCGAGGATGAGATGAGAGCGAGGGCTTCCATGCGACACAAGCGAGGGTAAAATGGGTAACTTGCAAAGTTATGTAACATGACGGAATTTTGCCTACAATCTCTAAAACGTCTTATAATAAGAAACAGAGGGAGGACTTCCACCGACAGTGTTAACTCTCAAACACATCGCTCCTATGATACCTACTATTAGATCGGTCATTCGCAGTACTTCTTATCTTATCTTTATCTTGTCTTATCTCTTACAATACCATACCATTGTATAGTATATGAAACATTGACCGTTTGATCAAGACTGGCAAATCAAAACATTGCTAATAACCACTGGATCTTCTTTTACATTCTTAGCATCTAGAAAGATTCTACTGATAATCTTGAGCATGATGAACGCTAGTATGCACAAACCTCAAAACACACACTTAATTCAATGCTCAGTTTCAGGGTCCTTGTGCTAAATGCATGGACTTGGATGCAATTTTCATTTTTATGAGGTCCTTGCTATAACTTGTACTTCCACCGACCGTGTTAACTCTCAAGCACCTCACTCCTACGAGACCTACCATTTGATCGTCCATTCGCACTACTTCCTATCTTATGTTTATCTTGTCTTATCTCTTACAATACCATACCACTTTATAGTGTACGGAACATTGACCGTTTGATCAAGACTGGCAAATCCAAACATTGCTAACTTTTGGATCTTCTTTTTCGTTCTTAGCATCTAGAAAGATTCTACTAGTAGTCTTTAGCACGATGAATGCTAGTATGTGCAAACCTCAAAACACACACTTCATTTCTAGGTTTCAAGGTCGTTGTGCTGAACGCATGGACTTGGATGCAATTTTCATTTTTATGAGGTCCTTGATGTAACTTATACTTCCACCCACCGTGTTAACTCCAAAGCACCTCGCTCCTACGAGACCTACCATTAGATTGGACATTCGCAGTACTTCTTATCTTATCTTTATCTTGTCTTATCTCTTACAATACCATACCACTCCATATAGTGTACGAATTAACTTTGAACATTGCCATTGTATCAAGACTGGCAAATCCAAACATTTCTAACCGTTAGATCTTCTTTTCCATTCTTAGCATCTAGAAAGATTCTATTGATAGTCTTGAGCACGATGAACGCTAGTATGCGCAAACCTCAAAACACACACTTCATTGCTCAGTTTCAGGGTCCTTGTGCAAAATGCATGGACTTGGATGCAATTTTCATTTTTTTCGAGGTCCTTAATGTAACTTGTACTTCCACCGACCGTGTTTACTCTCAAGCACCTCGCTCCTATGATACCTACCATTAGATCGCCCATTCATAGCAATTCTTCTCTTATCTTTATCTTGTCGTATCTCTTACAATACCATACCACTGCGGCATAGTGTACGGATTAACTTTGAACATTGACCGTTGGATCAAGACTAGCAAATCCAAACATTGCTAACCGTTGGATCTTCTTTTCTATTCTTAGCATCTAGAAAGAGTCTACTGTTAGTCTTGAGCTTGATGAACGCTAGTATGCGCAAACCTCAAACACACACTTCATTGCTCAGTTTTCGGGGTCTTTGTGCTAATAAATGCATGGACTTGGATGCAATTTTCATTTTTATAAGGTCCTTGATGTATCTTTACTTCCACCGACCGTGTTAACTCTCAAGCACCTCGCTCCTACGAGACCTACCATTAGATCTTTACTTCCACCGACCATTCACAGTACTTCTTATCTTATCTTTATCTTGTCCTATCTCTTACAATACCATACAACTTCATATAGTGTACAAATTAACTTTGAACATTGATTGTTGGATCAAGACTCGCAACTCCAAACATTTCTAACCGTTGGATCTTCTTTTCCATTCTTAGCATCTAGAAAGATTCTATTGATAGTCTTGAGCATGATGAACGCTAGTATGCTCAAACCTCAAAACACACACTTCATTACTCAGTTTCAAGGTCCTTGTGCTAAATGCATGGACTTGGATGCAATTTTCATTTTTTATGAGGTCCTTGATGTAACATGTACTTCCACCGACAATGTTAACTCTCAAACACATCGCTCCTATGATACCTACCATTAGATCAGCCATTCACAGTACTTCTTATCTTATCTTTATCTTGTCTTATCTCATACAACACCATACCACTGTATAGTGTACGAAACATTAACTGTTTGATCAAGAGTGGCAAATCCAAACATTGCTAATAACCGCTGGATCCTCTTTTCCATTCTTAGCATCTAGAAAGATTCTACTGATAGTCTTTAGCACGATAAACGCTAGTATGCGCAAACCTCAAAACACACAATACTTCATTGCTCATTTTCAGGGTCCTTGTGCTAAATGCATGGACTTAATTGGATGCAATTTTCATTTTTCATGAGGTCCTTTATGTAACTTGTACTTCCATCGACCGTGTTAACTCTCAAGCACCTCGCTCCTACGAGACCTACCATTAGATCGGCCATTCACGGTACTTCTTATCTTTTATTTATCTTGCCTTATCTCTTACAATACCGTACCACTTCATAGTGTATGGATTAACTTTGAACATTGTACGTTGGATCAAGACTGGCACATCCAAACTTTGCTAACCGTTGGATCTAGTTTTCCATTCTTAGAATCTAGAAAGATTCTACTGATAATAGTCTTTAGCACGATGAACGCTAGTATGCGCAAACCTTAAAACACACACTTCATTGCTCAGCTTCAGGGTCCTTGATCTAAATGATGCATGGACTTGAATGCAATTTTCATTTTTTATGAGGTCATTGATGTAACTTGTACTTCCAACGACTATGTTAACTCTCAAGCACCTCACTCCTACGAGACCTACCATTAGATCGGCCATTCGCAATACTTCTTATCTTATCTTTATCTTGTCTTATCTCTTACAATACCATACCACTGTACAGTATACGGAACATTGACCGTTTGATCAAGACTGGCAAATCCAAACATTGCTAACCATTGGATCTTCTTTTCCATTCTTAGCATCTAGAAAGATTCTATTGATAGTCTTTAGCCCGATGAATGGTAGTATGTGCAAACCTCAAAACACACACTTCATTGCTTAGTTTCTGGGTCCTTGTGCTAAATGCATGGACTTGGATGCAATTTTCATTTTTTACAAGGTCCATGATGAAACTTGTAGTTCCACCGACCATGTTAACTCTGAAGCACCTTGGTCCTACGAGACCTACCATTATATCGGCCATTCACAATAGTACTTCTTATCTTATCCTTATCTTGTCTTACCTCTCTTACAATACCATACCAATGTATAGTGTATGGAATATTGACCTTTTGATCAAGACTAGCAAATCCAAACATTGCTAACCATTAGATCTTCTTTTCCATTCTTAGCATCTAGAAAGATTCTACTTATAATCTTTAGCACGATGAATGCTAGTATGCACAAACCTCAAAACACACACTTCATTGCTCAGTTTCAGGTTCCTTGTGCTTAATGCATGGACTTGGATGCAATTTTCATTTTTTATGAGGTCCTTGATGTAACTTGTACTTCCACCCACCGTGTTAACTCTCAAGCACCTTGCTCCTACGAGACCTACCATTAGATCGGCCATTCGCAGTACTTATGTAACACCCTCGAATCGGCGCTATGCAAGTTTTATCCCTTTCCGCCAAACCCGCATAGAAACGATTCAAGGACGCCCACAAGGCACTTTCGTGTGGGTGGAAAAACGAAGTAATACCATTACACAACAGTCCTCGATGGGACCCACAGAACAGATATATACATCAACGACTCCATGAGTCAAGGATACAGATATACTATACAAAGATCCAAATCACCTTGAAAACGATAGAGCGTCCGACTATGGACAAGATGCAAATGGGGCTAAGAGCCCTGAAGAATAACCAATGGAATCCATAACCCTGCCCAGGCCAAGCCGGAAGGGTAACCCTGCTAACGATGTCGATCTCAAACCTGCTAAAACAAAAGGGGTGCCGACAAAGGGCAAAGGAAAAAGAGGAGCGTCAGTACTGAGGCCAGTACACGGCTAGGCTAGAATTCGGTGGCTCTCGCCTACATAGGTATGGTGGACTGAAGCGGCAGCGCAGCGGCACTAAACAACCTATAGAGACTCGGTATCACTGGCGGCTATTAGAGAGGGGTAAGAAAGACCTATTCGGATCCTACCAGATACTAACACCAAACATACCCATCCTGGTATTTCCCCCCTCGAGACCAAACAAGGAAGTCGGACCAAGGAACTCACACAGTGGGCAGTTTTACTCATTCCATTATAGTTGCAGCACTTACTAGTCAGATATAGATAGCACGAGTCATCCTGATAGCATAAGTAGTGGGCAGTTTTAATCACCCTTCCGTTATAGTTTGAACATTTACTAGCCAGATGTAATTGTCCTGAGGAATCCCAAACCCCAGCAGTTGTTGGCACTTTTATCACATTCCATTGGAGTTGCAATACTTACTAGGCAAATATAACAAGACACAAGGAACCCTAGCTCCACCAGTTGTTGGCATTTTTAATGTACATTCCGTTGTATTTGAATCTGATTACTAGTCACATGTTAAGTCAAATTTATAGCACTACTTTAGTTATGCTTGTCTATGATCAAGATACTGTGCTCCAAGTCGTCCATAACCACGGACACGGCTTTCAGAAAGATTTACCCTGCAGGGGTGCACAAATAGCAACACATACACGATCAACCTCGGAAAAACCAAATTAAAACCCAACGAGGCTTTCACGACAAAGAAATCACAGGATTCATAAAATATTTCAGGGGGCCACCCCACTAAGCTACCCGCAACAAAGTTGGCCGGCTCCGGAACGGACCCAGGGTTTGCGAGAACGGCTGTAAACGACTAGGAACCTAAAAGTGTGACTGGGCTTGTCGATACCGCGAAATCGTGCTGCGTTCCAAAACAGTATAGATGCTCCACGCACAATCGTAAATAAAGCAGTAAAGCATGGCATAAGTATAGGATAGTAATAAAGCCCCAAACTAGTTTGTGGCCCCAAGAAATAAGAAATGAATCAAGCTCTGGCTAAGGGGGATTCATAGAGTCTCCCGTATGTGGATAGTGCGAATAGTCAAGGAACAGGTATCAAGTACTCGGGGTCCTACGGGACACAAGTGAGCGTGGAAGAACCAAATAACATCTATTGCCCACCGATGCCTCTGCCATAGTTATATCTAACATTTTAATAGTTGTATTTAAAGTCATGATCATCTCCACCATAAACATCTGCCAGCATTCCAACAACTGTGGTACTCGACAACATGAGACCGCACCTGAGCAAGCAACTACGACTTGTAGGGCCAGCTATCTACCAAACAACAGGTATTAAGAGGTGTCCAAGGCAATATAGAGGCTGCACATGATATAACTGGTGTACGGAAACTAAAGCATCGCGACGCGGATACCAATAGATCAACAGGAGGAAATAAAGACTATAAATGCAAAATAGGTAGAAAGGGGGAGATGCTCGCCTGGGAAACACTGCCGAAGGTTCATATCCGGAGAACTTGTCGATACTCGCATCAACTCATCGGTCTAATCCGCGAAGAAGCAAACACTAGAAGAAACACCGGATGCAATATTTAATACTATGCCAGAAGATCTGGCATGCTTATGATATGATGCATGGCATGGCACAGATGCGGTGCAATTAGGCAATATTAAGCGGAACCGGGGTCCCGACAATTAATTAAATGGTTCAAGTTATTTAAAACCCCCACAATTTAAATGTTGTATTAATAGGGCGAAACATGGCATCGGTTCGCTACACAAATTTAAATGGAGTCCGGAATAAGACAAAGGTATCCCGCATAAACACTCCATATTTAATTATGCGGTGAATCGGCATAATGCCCCCAAACCACATGATATGCATGCGAGATGAATAATTAATATGCAACAAGTTTTATATATAGCATTTATAAAATAGGGGCTTGGGAAAAGGTTCTCACATCTGGGTTCGGAAGATTTTGGGTTCCGGGGGTTCGGGGTTCGACAGGGTTCGACGGGGATCGGTCTCAGTGGGAACGTTCTCGGACAACGGAAGGAGAGCTTGGCGTTCCGGGAAGAAGGACTTGGTTTGGCGCTGGGGTGCATCGGATTCGCCCTGGTCGGTGTCGATCTTGTCTTCACGAAGATCTTGTCGGGTCCTCGTATCGGGTTGGTCTTGGCGTGCGGGATGAAGATCTTGGCGTTCTGTGATTCCATGTCGATGTGCTCGTCGTCCTCGATGGAGAACTCGGTGTTCCGTGTCGGCGACCTTGGCGTCCGGGTTCTCGGCGAACTTGGCGTTCCATGACCTTCGAGTGGCGTCGTGTCGAACTTGAATCAGCGCCCAGTTCTCCGAGTTGCAGGTTGTCTTCACATATGCCCTTTTCCCAACATTATAGTACCACATCGCCGAACTGTCCTCCAACACCAACATTCCACTCACTGGCTCTCCCCATTATATCGACAAAGCTGTAAACAACCACAGGACCTGGAGGCGAGGCCACGAGACGTCAGCTGGCTACGAGGCTGCCTGTGCTTGAGTGTGCTGGAACACGGGCGAGAAGCACAATGGCGGCCTTGGTTTGTGCATCTGCAGGAGCCCATGCGGAAGGGGGCCCAGGTTGGAGAATGGTCAGAGGTGGCGGCGCCTGGCTCATCTCGAGGCGGCAGGGCGCACGCAGGCCCGCGGTCGAAGGGGCGGTGCCGGGGAAGCACATGGCTGAGAGGGAGGGCACTAGGGCAGGGCTTGTTGCCGACGACGAGGGGCGAGGTCGACTGCGACGGGAGGGTCGAGCTCGGCTCGGGGAGGAAAAGGCAGCGGCGGTGCAGGAGGGGCGGCCGCTTGCGGGGAGGAGGCCGAGAGGGCAGCGACGGAGATGTGGCCGGGCCGGGGAGGATGCGGCGGCGGGGCTCGGACCCAAGGCGGCGGCGGCGAGCTGAGGTGGGAGGTGGCGATGATGGAGGCGGACGAGGAAGGCGGCCGGAGAAGGCCTTGTGTCCCTGGCGGCGAGCGGCTACGGGCCAGAGCAGGGCTTGCAGGGGAGCAGAAGACCGCAGCAAGCGCGGGGCCTAGCGGGGTAGGTGGCTCCAACCAGCAACGCGGGCTAGGCGTGGACGCACGGAGGGCGGCCGTGGCGCTTGCGGACGGAGAGAGACGGATGCGGGGAGAGGGAGCGATGACGGTGGAGCGGTTGTCGGGGAAGATACAGATCACGTGCGGGTGGAACAGGTGGTAGGTGGGCCTGGTCAGGTGCGGTACACGGGGCTGGGGAGCGGCGCGATGGGGAGCCTCGTGTTGCCCGCAGGACGTGGCAGGGGATCGAGGCGGGTTGGGTTAGCGTGCAGGGGGCGGCCGGTCGGTGTGGCAGGTGGGATGAGGTGGCAGCCTGGGATAGGCCGGAGTGAGGTGGCGGTAGCTGGCGTGTCGATGCGCGCATGTGTATGGTGTGCGTGGGATGGAGGGATGGCGGCTGGGAGGTTAGGTGGGGGTAGGATTTAGGCCAGGAAGGGTAGGGTTTGGGTCTTGGTTAGACAGATTGGTATTTTTATCTGGGTAGTAGGCTGCTGCTGGCTGGGCCTTTTGGCCTGGCAGGCTGGCGGGCTCCCCGGTAAAACATTTTTATTTAACTTTTATTTTAAAAATAATTTTGCAAATAATTTTTAGGCAAATAAAAGACCCGGGCGAGAGACAGGGGTTTTAATTTGAAATAAAGACGGGGAATATTTAGAAATCAAAGTAGGCTTTTAGAAAATAGTTTTAGACGAACAGATGCATGATGATGACGATACTCAAATGCAATGTGGCATGATGACATGAGCATGCGGTCATGATGATGCAATGCACAAAAACACCGCGATTTTCTAGTAGTGGTTTTAGCGGGATGCCACAATTCGACACCACTAACAATGGATCTCGCCCTCGAGATCCGCCTCATGGTACCGGGAAGAATGTCGGCGATCTAAATCCTCTCGATTCGTGTAGATCCTCGCGACACCACTAACAAGAAGTCATGGGCCATGATCACCGAGAGAGCACTCCGGGATCAAAGGGCGAAGGTAGAGGTATCAACAAACAAAGCCACCTCTAACTTCGATAGAAAGAGAGAACCGATGCATTCTCATCCACTTCAATGTACACGAGCAAATAGAGTGAGTAGTCGGCATGGGGGCCAATCCATCACGCACCCAAACTATTACTCCGCACAATCAGTAGAACAACGTGCAACCTTTCTCAGAATCAGACTGAAGATCTCGACAAACGAGGTTCGGAACAAAGGAGGAATGCAGACTCTGCATCAGATCTGGCGTAGCTGATGTCGTCGTGTCGGAAAACACCGGAAGGCACAAAAAGGAATAGAGAGAAGTCCAACAGATGAAGGATTCCTCAGATAACACGAAGACCGGATGTAGAAGAACTGTTACCAAAGGAGGAAGCAAAACCCTGAAGGTACGACGGAAACCCAACCACGAGAAACCTTGGACTTGAAGAAAAGAAAAGAGGGTAGAAACAAAACACGTAGAGGTAAGAGGAGAACAACAGAGGGGTAAGGAGTAAGATCAGACCTAATCAGATCTAACCAACCGATTTTCCAAAATAGTTTTGACACTCTATTTCGGTCGTTAGCTAGGTTATCCTACAAGCTGGACCAGTGGGGTATCGCAACTGCTGAGCTTTGATACCACTCTGTAACACCCTCGAATCGGCCCTATGCAAGTTTTAGCCCTTTTCGCCAAACCCGCATAGAAACGATTCAAGGAGGCCCACCAGGCACTTTCGTGCGGGTGAAAAAACGAAGTAATACCATTACACAACAGTCCTCGATGGGACCCACAGAACAGATATATACATCAACGACTCCATGAGTCAAGAATACAGATATACTATACAAAGATCCAAATCACCTTGAAAACGATAGAGCGTCCGACTACGAACAAGATGCAAATGGGGCTAAGAGCCCTGAAGAATAACCAATGGCGTCCATAACCCTGCCCAGGCCAAGCCGGAAGGGTAACCCTGCTAACGACGTCAATCTCAAACCTGCTAAAACAAAAGGGGTGCTGACAGAGGGCAAAGGAAAAAGAGGAGCGTCAGTACTGAGGCTAGTACACGGCGAGGCTAGAATTCGGCGACTCTCGCCTACATAGGTATGGTGGACTGAAGCGGCAGCGTAGCGGCACTAAACAACCTATAGAGACTCGATATCACTGGCGGCTATTAGAGAGGGGTAAGAAAGACCTATACGGATCCTACCTGATACTAACACCAAACATACCCATCCTAGTATTTCCCCCCTCGAGACCAAACGAGGAAGTCGGACCAAGGAACTCACACAGTGGGCAGTTTTACTCATTCCATTATAGTTGCAGCACTTTCTAGTCAGATATAGATAGCATGAGTCATCCTGATAGCATAAGTAGTGGGCAGTTTTAATCACCATTCCGTTATAGTTGGAACATTTACTAGTCAGATGTAATTGTCCTAAGGAATCCCAAACCCCAGCAGTTGTTGGCACTTTTATCACATTCCATTGGAGTTGCAATACTTACTAGGCAAATATAACAAGACGCAAGGAACCCCAACTCCACCAGTTGTTGGCATTTTTAATGTACATTCCGTTGTATTTGAATCTGATTACTAGTCACATGTTAAGTCAAATTTATAGCACTACTTTAGTTATGCTTGTCTATGATCAAGATACTGTGCTCCAAGTCGTCCATAACCGCGGACACGGCTTTCAGAAAGATTTACCCTACAGGGGTGCACAAATAGCAACACACACACGATCAACCTCGGAAAAACCAAATCAAAACCGAACGAGGCTTTCATGACAAAGCAATCACAGGATTCATAAAATATTTCAGGGGGCCACCCCACTAAGCTACCCGCAACAAAGTTGGCCGGCTCCGGAACGGACCCAGGGTTTGCGAACAATGTAAGCTGGGAACCCGAAAGTGTGACTGGGCTTGTCGATACCGTGAAATCGTGCCGCGATCCAAAACAGTACAGGTGCTCCACGCACAATCGTAAATAAAGCAGTAAAGCATGGCATAAGTATAGGATAGTAATAAAGCCCCAAACTAGTTTGTGGCTCCAGGAAATAAGAAATGAATCAAGCTCTGGCTAAGGGGGATTCATAGAGTCTCCCGTATGTGGATAGTGCGAATAGTCAAGGAATAGGTATCAAGTACTCGGGGTCCTACGGGACACAAGTGAGTGTGGAAGAACCAAATAACATCTATTGCCCACCAATGCCTCTGCATTAGTTATATCTAACATTTTAATAGTTGTATTTAAAGTCATGATCATCTCCACCATAAACATCTGCCAGCATTCCAACAACTGTGGTACTCGACAACACGAGACCGCACCTGAGCAAGCAACTACGACTCGTAGGGCCAGCTATCTACCAAACAACAGGTATTAGGAGGTGTCCAAGGCAATATAGAGGCTGCACGGGATATAACTGGTGTACGGAAACTAAAGCATCGCGACACGGATAGCAATAGATCAACAGGAGGAAATAAAGACTATAAATGCAAAATAGGTAGAAAGAGGGAGATGCTCGCCTGGGAAACACTGCCGAAGGTTCATATCCGGAGAACTTGTCGATACTCGCATCAACTCATCGGCCTAATCCGCGAAGAAGCAAACACTAGAAGAAACACCGGATGCAATATTTAATACTATGGCAGAAGATCTGGCATGCTTATGATATGATGCATGGCATGGCACAGATGCGGTGCAATTAGGCAATATTAAGAGGAACCGGGGTCCCGACAATTAATTAAACGGTTCAAGTTATTTAAAACCCCCGCAATTTAAATGTTGTATTAACAGGGCGAAACATGGCATCGGTTTGCTACACAAATTTAAATGGAGTCCGGAATAAGACAAAGGTATCCCGCATAAACACTCCATATTTAATTATGCGGTGAATCGACATAATGCCCCCAAACCACACGATATGCATGCGAGATGAACAATTAATATGCAACAAGTTTTATATATAGCATTTATAAAATAGGGGCTTGGGAAAAGGTTCTCACATCTGGGTTCGGAAGATCTTGGGTTCCGGGGGTTCGGGGTTCGACAGGGTTCGACGGGGATCGGTCTCGGCGAGAACATTCTCGGACAACGGAAGGAGAGCTTGGCGTTCCGGGAAGAAGGACTTGGTTTAGCGCCGGCGCGCATCGGATTCGCCCTGGTCGGTGTCGATCTTGTCGTCACAAAGATCTTGTCGGGTCCTCGTATCGGGTCGGTCTTGGCGTGCGGGATGAAGATCTTGGCGTTCTGCGATTCCATGTCGACGTGCTCGTCATCCTCGATGGAGAACTCGGTGTTCCGTGTCAGCGACCTTGGCGTCTGGGTTCTCGGCGAACTTGGCGTTCCATGACCTTTGAGTGGCGTCGTGTCAAACTTGAATCGGCGCCTGGGTCTTCGAGTTGCAGGTTGTCTTCACATATGCCCTTTTCCCAACATTGCAGTACCACATCACCGAACTGTCCTCCAACACCAACATTCCCCTCACTGGCTCTCCCCATTATGTCGACAAAGCTATAAACAACCAGAGGACCTAGAGGCGAGGCCACGAGACGTTAGCTGGCTACGAGGCTGCATGTGCTTGAGTGTGTTGGAACCAGGGCAAGAAGCACAATGGCGGCCTTGGTTTGTGCATCTGCAGGAGCCCATGCGGAAGGGGACCCAGGTTGGAGAATGGTCGGAGGTGGCGGCACCTGGCTAATCTCGAGGCGGCAGGGCGCACGCAGGCCCACGGTCGAAGGGGCGGTGCCGAGGAAGCACATGGCTGAGAGGGAGGGCGCCAGGGCAGGGCTTGTTGCCGATGACAAGGGGCGAGGTCGACTGCGACGGGAGGGTCGAGCTCCGCTCGGGGAGGAAAAGGCGGCGGCGGTGCAGGAGGGGCGGCCACTCGCGGGAAGGAGGCCGAGAGGGCGGCGAAGGAGATGCGGCCGGGCCGGGGAGGATGCGGCGGCGGGGCTCGGACCCAAGGCGGCGGCGGCGAGCTGATGTGGGAGGTGGCAACGACGGAGGCTTGAGGAGGCGGACGAGGAAGGCAGCCGGAGAGGGCCTTGTGTCCCTGGCGGCGGGCGGCTATGGGCCGGAGCAGGGCTTGCAGGGGAGGAGAAGACCACGACGAGCGCGGGGCCTAGCGGGGTAGGTGGATCCAACCAGCAATGCGGGCTGGGCGAGGACGCACGAAGGGCGGCCGTTGCGCTTGCGAACGGAGAGAGACGGATGCGGGGAGAGGGAGCAAGGGCGGTGGAGCGGTTGTCAGGGAAGATGGGGATCACGTGCGGGTGGAACAGGTGGTAGGTGGGCCTGGTCAGGTGCAGTACAAGGGGCTGGGGAGCGGCGCGATGGGGAGCCTCGTGTTGCACGCGGGACATGGCAGGGGATCGAGGCGGGTTGGCGGTGGTGTGGGGGGTGGGATGAGGTGGCGAGGTGGGATAGGCCTGAGGAGGAGTGGGAGTGGCGTGGTCTGGCGTGTCGGCTTGGCGTGTGTATGGTGTGCGTGGGATGGAGGGGTGGCAGCTGGGAGGTTAGGTGGGGGTAGGATTTAGGCCAGGAAGGGTAGGGTTTGGGTCTGGGTTAGACATATTGGTATTTTTATCTAGGTAGTAGGCTGCTACCGGCTGGGCCTTTTGGCCTGGCAGGCTGGCAGCCTCCCCGGTAAAACATTTTTGTTTAAGTTTTATTTTAAAAATACTTTTGCAAATAATTTTTAGGCAAATAAAAGACCCAGGCGAGAGACAGGGGTTTTGATTTGAAATAAAGATGGGGAAATATTTAGAAATCAAAGTAGGCTTTTAGAAAATAGTTTTAGACGAACAGATGCATGATGATGATGATACTCAAATGCAATGTGGCATGATGACATGAGCATGCGGTCATGATGATGCAATGCACAAAAACACCGCGATTTTCTAGTAGTGGTTTTAGCGGGATGCCACAACTTATTATCTTATCTTTATCTTGTCTTATCTCTTACAATACCATACCACTATATAGTATACAGATTAACTTTAAACATTGACCGTTGGATCAAGACTGGCAAATCCAAACATTGTTAACCGTTGGATCTTCTCTTTTCCATTCTTATGACCGAGAAAGATTTTATTGATAGTCTTTAGCACGATGAATGCTAGTATGCGCAAACCTCAAAACACACACTTCATTGCTCAGTTTTAGGGTCATTGTGCTAAATGCATGGACTTGGATGCAATTTTCATTTTTATGAGGTGCTTGATATAACTTGTACTTCCGTGTTAACTCTCAAGCACCTCGATCCTCCAAGACCTACCATAGTTAAAAGAAAATTCAACCGCCCCAATTATCACACAAATTGGACCAATGGTTTCCTATACGTAATACCAAAGTTCTTAGTACTAGGATTTTTCAAGGTTTCTAGCTAACTTTGTACACTTTAGTGACTTCTTGTCGATTTAACGAAATTATGTCAAACTTGAGCTACAAGTAAGTGTGATAGATTGCTCTTGAATTAAATGTATTTTCGGAGGTAGATGGGTGCATCTTCTTGTAGTAAACAGTGTCGTCGGTGTGAGTTTCCAACTATGAGGAAAGAAAATTCTCAGTTTTCTGAGTGATGATGAGATGGTTCTTTTCCGTAAAGAAAGTCTGAAATATATGGATCTCAATGCCATAAGCCAAGCTTCTAGACATATTAAGTGGACCAACATGTTTTACTTATGATTCCTATGTTTAATGAGTTCTCAAACTCCCTATAGCTAATTAACTCTACCCCACTTGAATGACTTCATGCCTATTTATCAAAATTAGGTCAAACTTGAACTACAACAACTAAATTGTGGGTAGATTGCTCTTGAATTACTTGTCTTTTGGAGGTAGATGGGTGCATCTTCTTGTAGTAAACAATATCGTCGATGTGAGTTTCCAAATATCAGGAAAGATCATTATTAATTTTCTGAGTGATGATGAGATTGTTCCTTTCTATAAAGACAATCTGAAGAGTATGGATTTGAATGCCACAAGCCATGTTTTTAGACATATATATATAGTGGACCAACATGGTGTACTAACGATTCCTATGTTTTATGAGTTTTCAAACTTCCTAGCTAACTCCGCCACTTGAATGACTCTATGTAGATTTATCAAAATTAGGTCAAATTTGAACTACAAGTAAATTGTATGTAGTTTTGAAAGTTTTTAGAAAAAGCTTTTGGAGGTACCCATCAGGCGGTCAATTAATATATCAGAAATGACAGAGAGTTTTGATAGGAGTTTCAACTTCTTCCTAAGATTTTGCATCTTCACAATTTAACGAAATTAGGACAAACTTGAACTACAAGTAAGCGTATATAGTTGTCTCGAATTAAATGTCTTTTTAGAGTTAATTAATGAAAAAAGAAAGGAACGTAATAACTTAGCTAGTTACCATAACATCACACATACCAAGACTAGTATATGATTCTACAACCTAATTAATTAGTCCTTGCATGACACTACACATATGTTATTACCCACTATGAAGGTACATGTGCAAGTTCCTGGTCTAAGTTATTTAGCACTATGTGATCATCCTAAATCAGAATAGAGGTGTACGTACTGTATGCCTTAAAGGCACTGATACGCTGCAAACGTATCCATAATTTTTGATGTTCCATCTTGGTTTATCTACTTTCTTATGTTTTGTCCACACTTCGGAGTACTTTTTATATGATTTCTTGGACTAAGCTATTAACAAGATCCACAGTGCCAGCTGCCTGTTTTCTGCTGTTTTTGGTACCAGGAAAGTTAGAAAATGAATATTCTCGGAATTGGACGGGACAAAAGCCAAAGTTAGTTTTTCACCGAGGGACACCTGGAGCTAGAATACGAGACGGAGAGGGGCTGAGGCCCGGCCACACCACCTGGCCCGCGCTAGGGGGTGGTCTGGCCGCCCCAGGCACCCCCTCGGCCTCTCCTTCCGCCTATATATTGCCTATGATACGGAAACCTAAGTACCCGATCAAAATTCCACGAAAGAGTCTGTAGCCGCCGTCATCTCCATCCCTAGATCAAGAGGGATCTAAAGCTCTTGTCGGCATCCTGCCGGAGAGGGGAATTCACCCTGGAGGCCTTTTTCATCATCATGCAAGCCTCCGGTGTGATGCGTGAGTAGTTCATCTCTGGACTACGGGTCCATGTAGTATCTAGATGGCTGGTTCTCCTCCTTTGTGCTATCATGTCTAGATCTTGTGAGCTCCGTTCATGATCAAGATCAGCTATTTGTAATTCTACATGTTGTATTTGCGGGGATCCGATGGATATTGAGATGCTATTTCAGATTGATTATTGTATCTATCATGTCTTTGTTATTTGTGATCTTGCATGCTTTCCGTTGTTAGTAGCTATCTTGGCCAAGTAGATGCTAGCAACTCCAAGAGTTAGTATTTATGCTCGATAGTGGGTTCATGCCTCTGGTAATCTAGGGAAGTGACAGAAATCTCTAAGGTACTAGATGTGTTGTTGCTACTAGGGAGAAAACAACAATCCTTTGTTCATAGAACAATCGTATTGTTTACTTTACATGCAATTCGTAATGCAATTATCCGTTGCTTACAACTTAATACTGGAGGGGGTTCGGATGATAACCTGAAGGTGGATTATTAGTCATAGATGCAGTTGGATGGCGGTCTATGTATAATGTTGTAATGCCCAATCGAATCTCAAAAGAGTCAAGGTGATTAGTATATGCTTGTATGCTTTGTCGATGTTTGTCAATTGCCCCGCTGTAATTTGTTCACCCAACATGTCATCTATCTTAAGGAGAGCCACCTCTAGTGAACTATGGACCCTGGTCCTTTCTTTTACTATCAATCTACAATCAACTGTTTACTGCTTTGTGTTTACTTTCTACAAACTATTAATTTTTTCCATTCGATACGTTTAATCCTTTGTTTT
Source organism: Avena insularis (assembly GCA_023614405.1). Classification (NCBI taxonomy): domain Eukaryota; kingdom Viridiplantae; phylum Streptophyta; class Magnoliopsida; order Poales; family Poaceae; genus Avena; species Avena insularis. The sequence goes on from CM042692.1 coordinate 185,009,058, forward strand.
CATCAAAACCGGTGAGATTGACAACCTCATCCCAAGCTGGCGACAGAGTTCTGTGGTTGTGTTGTGCAGGTCTCCACGTTGTTGCTTGCTGGTAGTGCATACCTTAAAGTTCAGCTAGCTACACCTTTGGGGTGTTTCCTTGCTCCTACTGGATTGATAACCTTGGTTTCATAACTGAGGGAAAACTTACTGCTGTGTTCATCATACCTTCCTCTTAGGGTTCTCCAACAAGCTCGTTAATACACGAGTCAGCAAGTACTTTTTCTGGCGCCGTTGCGGGGAGTCAAGGACGTCTTCAGAAGGGGAGTCCCTCATAACCAATCTCTTTACTTTGTTATTTTTGTTTTGCTTAGTTTACTTTTGCTTTGTTTGCTTGTTTCTTTATCAAAAACACAAAAAATTTAGTTCTACTAGTTTGCTTTGTTTATCAAAAACACAAAAAATGACTACTCTTGAAAACACTAAGTTTTGTGACTTCACTAGCACCAACAACAATGATTTTATGAGCACACCCATTGCTCCACCTGTTCCTGAAGCTACTTTCTTTGAGATAAAACCTGCTTTAATCAATCTTGTTAAGAGAGAACAATTTTCTGGTATTGGTAATGAAGATGCTGCTGCCCATCTAAATAACTTTGTTGAACTTTGTGAGATGCAAAAGCATAGGGATATAGATGGAGATATTATTAAGCTCAAATTGTTTCCTTTTTCTTTGAGAGGAAAAGCTAAAGAATGGTTGAATTCCTTAACTAGGAATAGTATTGATGCAAAGATGCTTTCATTGGGAAATACTATCCTCCTGCTAAGATTATATCTATGAGAAGTGGAATAATGAAGTTTAAACAATTTGATAATGAACATGTTGCTCAAGCTTGGGAAAGAATGAAATCTTTGGTAAAGAATTGTCCCACTCATGGACTGACTGCTTGGATGATTATCCAAACTTTTTATGCAGGATTGAACTATTCTTCAAGGAATCTATTGGATTCTGCTGCTGGAGGTACCTTTATGACCATTACTTTGGGTGTTGCAAAGCTTCTGGATAATATGATGGTTAATTACTCCGAATGGCATACTGAAAGAGCTCCACAAGGTAAGAAGGTAAATTCTGTTGAGGAAACCTCCTCCTTGAGTGATAAGATTGATGTTATTATATCTATGCTTGTTAATGGGAAGGCTCATATTGATCCAAATCATGTTCCCTTAGCCTCTTTGGTTGCTCAAGAAGAGCAAGCTGATGTGAACTTTATAAGAAATAATAATTTTAGCAACAATGCCTACAGGAATAATTTTGGTAACAACAATTATAAGCCATATCCTCCCAACAATGGTAATGCTTATGGAAATTCCTACAACAACAATAGGAGTGCTCCCTCTGAACTTGAAGTTATGCTTAAGGACTTTATTAGTAAACAAACTGCTTTCAATAAAACTATTGAGGAAAAACTCTCTAATGTTGAAAGAAATATAGCATCACTGGCTGAAGCTCAATCTTCTTTGAATAAAATGGCTGCTAAACCTGAAACTATTGATAATCCCTTTGCAGCTACTAATGTCATACAAGTGACAATTGATGAAAATGTTAGACTATTAGCTGAATTGCATGCTAAGTGGGAAAGAGATGATGAAATTGCTAGAAACATTAGTGTTTCTACTATCACTACCACTAGTGTTGAGGCTAGTAATAGCTCTACTACTTTAGATGATAATTATGATTTTTATCTTGATGGTTGCAATATCTCTGAAGTTATTAAGTTCCTACAAAAGCTTGCTAAAAGTCCTAATGCTAGTGCTATGAATATGGCCTTCACAAAACACATTACTGATGCTCTCATAAAGATTAAAGAAGAAAAGATGAAACATAAAGCTTCTATTCCTATAAAACAAGAAGATGGTTGGGAACCCATCATCAATATGAAAGTGAATGATTTTGATTTTAAAGCTTTATGTGATCTTGATAGTAGTGTTTCTATTATGCCTAGAAAGATTTATGATATGCTTGATTTGCCACCACTTGAAGATTGTTATTTGAATGTCCCACTTGATGATAATGCTAAAAAGAAACTCATGGGGAGTATTAATATTGTTCTTATTATGGTTAACAATGCCTATGTCCCCGTTGATTTCTATGTTTTGGATGTTGAATGCAATGCTTCTTGTCCTATTACTTTGGGAAGAACTTTTCTTAGAACTGTTGGTTCCATTATTGATATGAAAGAAGGCACCATTAAATATCAACTCCCACTCAACAAAGGTATAGAACACGAACCTAAGAAGAGAGAGAAGATTTCTTTTGCCTCTCCTATGAAAACAAAATTTGCTCTTAATGCTTCTTCATTTGAGAACACTTGATCCTTTTTCTTGCTTCTTATGCCTAACTTAAATGCGTTAAAGAAAAGTACTTATTGGGAGATAACCCAAAAGTTTTAGATGAGTCTTGGAATTTATTACTTCAGTAATAACCGCTCCTTATCCTTTTTATTTGCTTTTTGTGCCAAGAGTAACCTCTAAGGAGAGAGAAGTAATGATTGGGAAAGTTGCTGTCCCGAAACAGATTTCTGTGCTTCACCGTAAAAATTCGTGTAAAATATATGTACGTCTTTTTGAGGCGTGAAATTTTTTGCTTCTTCCCCAGGTTGTTATCTAACTTTCATTAGTTCAACACTTTTCGATTTGAGCAACAGAAGGTCTTCGACAAAATTCGTCTTTACCTGCTGGTCTGTTTTGACAGATTTCTGCCATTTTCTGCATTTGCTTCTTGTTGGTTCCTTTTTGAGTTCTTTTGAGGAATTGAGATTTTTGAGGGAAGTCCTACAGTAGCTAGTGTTTTAATGGAAGTTTTATTGGTGTTAGAACTGAACCTAAAAGACTTATTATCTTAAGTGCACTAATGTTGCTAATAAAGATTGTGTGAAGTTTTGTATGAAGGAAAAATTTCAGGTGTATGGAAGGAATGAGTAATGAGATAAAGGATGGACTAAAGCTCAAGATTGGGGATGGCACGCGTGTCACCCTAAGAAATATCCAAGAAGTACAAGCGTCAAAGCTTGGGGATGCCCAAGGCATCCCCCTCTTCATCAATAAAAATCCCAGGTTTCTTCGAAACGCTTCATTTTTATTGTTTCATGCACAATTGTGTTGTTCTTGGAGCGTCTTCTTTTTTGTTTTTGTTTTAGTTTTTAGTTTGTTTGGTTTGCTTAGTTTGCTGAATAAATTGGTTGGACCCCCTCTTTCATACATTGGTTTTCAAATAGTTTGGTTTGGTTTGGAAAAAGAGTAGGAAAGTTATGCTTAAGTGGTAAAGAGAGCTTGTTTTTGACTGTGGCCTATGCTTTGTCATGCCATGCTTGATATTGTTTTGGCTTTATGCTTAGTATTCTTTGTTGTAGCATGACTTGTTATAAACAATTGAGATTGTTTAATGTGCCTTTGAAGAATCATGCGTTGTTTTAGCATATTAAAGCATAGTATTGTGGTATTCTCCTTTGATGCTTTATTTGGGTTGACTTGGCACATGCTCACACCATGTTATGACTATTCCAAGTCACCATAGCCTTTATGATCCTTTAGTTTTCAACTTGTAGTTTCACTTTATTCTTTGATCAATGATGTTTTGTCGCTCTGCATGATTATGGCCATTATTGCTCTCTTAGTTTGTCGCTCCCAGACTTTTGCTAGCCTCTGCAACTAAGTATGAGTTCTACTCATGCATCCAACTCCTAAAACCAAGTTATTGGAAAAGAGTCCACCATACCTACCTACTAGCATATGCTATTCCAAGTATATTCATGTTTTTATCTACCTTCCGAATTAAACTTGTTATGAGAAAACTAGTAATTAAAGCTCTCACGAACTTGATGGCACACTTTACTTTTCTTGCCCTTAATAAACTTGAACCATTGTGTCATCTATGTTGTATATGCTTGCACTTATTTGTTGGGGATTAGCAGAACCATGCTGTCATGGGGAACGTTTTCAACATTGCACTTGTACTTTGTACCTAGTTGATATCATGCTCTTTTGTCTATGGATGTCGTCGGTGTGAAATGAAAGGGGATCTTGTAAGTCCATGGAGTTATGTATATGTGTTAGAGAAACGCCTGGGCCGCTGGTCTAATCCATGTTGTCATGGTGGAAACCTGTAGCGTAACCATAATGAGCTGTCTATGAAGCATTCTTCTTATAAAAAAAGAGTCAGATATTGAGAAAAAAGAAAAAAGATCATGAAAAGAGGAAAGAGAGAAAAAAACACCATATTCCCATGGTAAATAAGAAGATTGCTGAGATGCTCGTTGTCTACTTGCCTTGTTATTTTGATATGGGGATTCTTTCGTATCATCGGGCAAGGGGTACCCCGTTGGCGGTTCTCTATGATACACATGTACTTACAATAACAAGAACTTACCAGTGACTAAACTTGAGTAGCATGAGGAGCGACCCTCGTATTCAAGGGACATGAGATTTCCAACTTATACTTCGTCAAGCATATACACCATAGTTTGTTCACTTTAACCTTAATCACTTCAAGATACTTATGATAGGGGCAATGAGGGCTGAAAGCAATTAAGTACCATAATTTTTGGAAGCTCTTTAGGAAACTTGAATCCCTACTTCCTTCTATGAAGGCCTTTCTTTTACTTTTATGTTGAGTCTCCACCTTCTATCTTTATGCACCTACTTTGAGAGCATAGTGGATATTCTTAGTTCTATGTGCATTGTCCCAAGACTTGTTGATTGATGCATATCTTTGATATTGCTTGTTTTAAACTATTTGTATCTAGTCACTCTTATGAACTTTGAAGGTGTCCTATGCATTTATGTTTGCTACTCTATGAGGGACAAGATGAATGCCATTATGCTATGTTTTCTTTATGTGAAACAAACAAACATCTTGCAAAGCATTGTTATTCATGAATCTTTTGTTTGTCCCTTTTCATGTTGCAACATAGTTTCTTTGTCTTATTGCTAGAACTTTGTCTTTCATGTTATGATTGAAGTACTATGATCCCAGCTTTAAATGTTTTACAAATACTTTGATCAAGTTTATGATGGTGCATGTCACCTCAAAAATTATTCTTTCTTTTTATCACTTACCTACTCGAGGACGAGCAGGAGTTAACCTTGGGGATGTTGATACGTTGCAAACGTATCCATAATTTTTGATGTTCCATGCTTGGTTTTATCTACCTCCTTATGTTTTGTCCACACTTTGGAGTACTTTTCATATGATTTCTTGGACTAAACTATTAACAAGAGCCACAGTGCCAGTTGCCTGTTTTCTGTTGTTTTTGGTTCCAGGAAAGTCAGAAAATGAATATTCTCAGAATTGGACGGGACAAAAGCCAAAGTCAGTTTTTCACCGAGGGACACCTGGAGCCAGAATACGAGACGGAGAGGGGCTAGGGCCCGGCCACACAACCTGGCCGTGTGGCCAGGACTGGCCCGTGCCAGGGGGTGGTCTAGCCGCCCCAGGCACCCCCCCGGCCTCTCCTTCCGCCTATATATTGCCTCTGATACAGAAACCCTAAGTACCCGATCAAAATTCCACAAAAGAGTCTGTAGCCTCCGTCATCTCCATCCCTATATCGGGAGGGATCTGAAGCTCTTCCCGGCACCCTGCCAGGGAGGGGAATTCACCCTAGAGGCCTTCTTCATCATCATGCAAGCCTCCGGTGTGATGCGTGAGTAGTTCATCTCTGGACTACGGGTCCATGTAGTAGCTAGATGGCTGGTTCCCCTCCTTTGTGCTATCATGTCTAGATCTTGTGAGCTTCGTTCATGATTAGGATCATCTATTTGTAATTCTGCATGTTGTGTTTGCGGGGATCCGATGGATATTGAGATGCTATTTCAGATTGATTATTGATTCTATCATGTCTTTGTTATTTGTGATCTTGCATGCTTTCCGTTGTTAGTAGCTATCTTGGCCAAGGAGATGCTAGCAACTCCAAGAGTTAGTATTTATGCTCGATAGTGGGTTCATGCCTCTGGTAATCTGGGGAAGTGACAAAAATTTCTAAGGTACTAGATGTGCTGTTGCTACTAGGGAGAAAACAACAATCCTTAGTTCATAGAACAATCGTATTGTTTACTTTACACGCAATTCGTAATGCAATTATCCATTGCTTGTAACTTAATACTGGAAGGGGTTTGGATGATAACCTGAAGGTGGATTATTAGTTATAGATGCAGTTGGATGGCGGTCTATGTATAATGTTGTAATGCCCAATCGAAACTCAAAGGAGTCAAGATGATTAGTATATGCTTGTATGCTTTCTCAATGTTTGTCAATTGGACCGCTGTAATTTGTTCACCCAACATGTCATCTATCTTAAGGAGAGCCACCTCTAGTGAACTATGGACCTCGGTCCTTTCTTTTACTATCAATCTACAATCAACTGTTTACTGCTTTGTGTTTACTTTCTGCAAACTATTACTTTATTCCATTAGATACGTTTAATCGTTTGTTTTTAGCAAAACCGGTGAGATTGACAACCTCATCGCAAGTTGGGGAAAGAGCGCCAACTTTAGGGCCGGAGCTATAGGGGCGGAAGAAATGCTCCCGCCGTATAGTTGGTCGTTGCATTCTCTGCCTCGTTTGTTCACTTCTGGTTTTCTTCTTGTATTATTACTATTTCCCAAATAAGCGATTTATGTTGTTTTTGACTCCTTTTCTCCTTAGTACAACTGCTTCAATAATTGTATCCATTGGATCCATCATCTGTCCTGATCCTGGTGAAAACAGACATAAAATGTGCATGCGAGCGCCGTAAAATACCAAGATCCTACATCTACAATGCAAAATAATAATGTAAAACATGATGCAAATATGCACTCATCAACACTACTTATGGTGGTTATCATGTCGCTAAATTTTTTGGTTATCATCACGGCCGCTATATTCACACCTATTCTACTGGGTTTTGCTGCCATGTGTTATCGATTGATACTAGTAGGTTACTTCCACCGAGGCAATGGCGAAGGGTTTTAGACCTTGGAGCATTTTCTATCTTCCTTAGATTCAACTATCCGATTACTATTCCAGTTGGCGCAACAGGACTTGGCCCTGGAGATCTGACGAGGAGCAACTGTGTATACACCTCGCCGTATGCAGTTAGTCTTGGTGGATTTAATTTTCATCCTGAAATATGCCGCTTCAGTATGAATGCTCAAGACACCGTTGTTGGTTTCTCAACCAACATTGGCTAGAATTGGCGGTAGACTCTATTATGGCTCGTCCCAAGCTTGGCCAATGCGAAGTATTGGAACCGGCATAATTAATGGTTCAAGAGAGAGGGGTTGAATGTAGTGATCATATGGAATAGGGATTTGCGTATGTTGAATTATTTCCTTCGCCTGATTTGTATCGCATGGCCTCAACCATTAACTTGTTGTACTCTAACACTCATTTCGCTGCAATGTAAGTGCAAGGCCTGCGATTTGATCAAACTCCTTTTGTATGCAAGCCATAGTTTTAGTCAGTGCGGGTCAAACATTCTGCAACTCGTTGCGCCCACATCCCTTTATTATTTGTTGCACTTTGGAGTTCTCAAAAAATGTGAAATAAATCCGGAACATTGGCTATATCATATCTTGTGCATCTACAATATTTGGTCCCACAATAAGATCTTGTGTGACCTGTGTGAATGAAAAAGAAAAAACCTAAGCGAACAATAACTTCTGTTCATTTGTTCATTTTGTGGTGGCCTGACCATGTACTAGTAATAATTTTGGGATGGAAATTTATAGATGAACTATATAAATATGGTCTATGTTAATGATTTATTTCACATTTTCTGAAAACTTGGAAGTGCCACATGCAATAGCTTGTTACCAGTGTAACTAGTTGCAAATTGTAATTTCCGTCGTGGACGTCTCTAGTGGCTCCGAGCGCATGATGCGTGCAGATTTTCACTGGCAAGTGGGGCCGACCTAAACATGGCCCACATGTCAGTGATTCAGAGCCACACAAAGTCATGCACGTTGCCTGACTTGAGCAAAATCTGGTGTCTATGCACGTCTCTCATTTTGCTACATGGTTGCATGTTTTACATGTGTAATTCCATGTACCTTGTATGAGAAAATATATGAACATATGCAACATGCTAAAATTACCACAGACACACCCGTAATGTGCATTATATCCGGTGTATATATTTTCGATCATGTGCTATGACTTGTGCATGTAGGGGAACAAAATAAAAGTACATGTGTCCATGTCGCGGCTAGTACTACTAGTAGTAGTTCGTCCATGTCTACCTATTTCCTATTGAAAATACTATAGTATGTTGAAATGAAAGGTATAAAAAGAAAACCCTCTGGTCAAACTGATGTGACCAGACAATACTGCACCTCTGATACGTAATAATTAGGAGTATTGTCAAATTACTAGCTGCATGGCGTGCTAGTCTAAGATACAGTAAAGTCTAGGCAGTGGTGTCCTCGATGCTGCTGTTGACTAGACAGAGCAAGCAAGTAAAATCTCCCCCCTCTCGTTTTTTTCTTTGCCTCTCCATCTTCTTCCCCAGTTCCCACTCCACCCACGCTCTCTCTTCTCACCCATTCCTTGGATAACTCTCCCCCTCCTCCTGCAGAAAACCCCAATCGCACTTGGCATCCGCCTAAATCCATCTGGCCATGATGGCTAATTCGAAGCTCAGCGGGCGATGCAAGTGGGATCAACTCACCGCGGATGATGTCGAACTCATCATTCAGCATCTGGACATTTCCAGCACTGTCGGGCTAGCCGCATGCTACAAGCTGCTGTACAATCGTATCGCTGACAATGAAAGTACGGAATGGACTTTGCACCATTGGAATGAACCTTGCCTACTGATCCCTCAGCCTACTCATTGGTTCGACGAGAACTATGATGATACAAGGGTACATCATCTGCATGACATGGTGTACAACGTGGTGCCCCTCGACCATCCTCGGTGCACCGCCATCCTGCCCTTCATGCACGAAAAATTCTAGGTTGACATGAATGGCGACCGGCTCGCCGTCGTGGACTAGAGCGGGGCCTAGTGCCTAGCGAACATCTACACCTATCGAGTAATTGACCTTCCATCGATGGATACTTTTGGCATTTAGGCCGCCTCACATCCATTATATAACATGTAATGCTACTAGCCAGCCAGGGTTCCCCCAGTTACCTGTACTCATTTCTGAACTCATGCATATTTCAAAAGTTTTTTTTGGCGAATCCACACAAAAGTTGTGGGATGGATGTCTTGACCTGTTGAAGATCGTAATCTGCAGAGTGCCCGCAGAAGCTAGGGGTTACACAGACTGTAAGCTCCTCGCATTGTTCGACGGTGAAATCACCTACCTGGAAGGCGGTAGCAAAGTTTGGAGATGTCTGGACCATTCAGGTCATGGAAGATGATAGTACTATGATGCCATTGAACATGGTGGCCTCATTTTTGCGGTCGCAAGTCAAGGCTACACCTACTGCTAGGATCCCATATTGGAAGGTAATTCTAGTTCCATGATACATTGTGAGTGATTCGGTGAAGTTATTTTTTAACTACCTTGTTTATGTTTTACCTTTCATATGACTCAATGAGAACACCCTTTATGTCCTAAAAATGAATGAACTATTGTTAGTAATGAATTAGTACTAGTAATATGTCTTCCAAAAACATAGTGTATGATGGCGTCCCTGCACTAGTAAGTTCATTCATTGTCAGAAAATGAAAGGTATTATTAACCAGCATCTCAAATGTGAGTGCAACACAATGAAGGCGGGTTTCTTTATTTGTTTGTACTTTTAGGCCCTCCACGGATTGTAGGAATCACATAGGATTTTTGTAGGACAATAATCTTTCCTTTTTGGATTTTGCCTTGGGATTCAGAGGAATTGTGTAGGATTTTTGTAGGATTTGGATCCTTAGGATTTTTTATATAAAATGTTGTTTAATTCGAAAGAGTATAATGCTTAGGAATTCCTTCAAAGGATTCCTTTGCACTCTATTTTGGAGGAAAATTTTCATCCACTCCAACCTCTTTACACAATTCCTTTTGTTTTCCTGTGCAATCAAATACCACTTGATCCAAAAAAAACTGTAGGCATCTAATCCTATAGGATTTAAGTGCACATGCCTCTATATCAATAAAAAGTGGCGCTTCCTCTTTTGAAACTTACAACAACTAGGAATAAGATAAGAAAAAATCCAAATTTTTGGAATAGCAGAATAAGAAATGCAATTTCTAATGTTGTTAATTTATTGAGTAATATTATTGTCAGGATTTGCCTATTCACACTATTAGCATGAACAATAAAGAATGCTGGTGTTAGAATATGTATGCCAGTAATGCACTTTTCGTCTCCAATTCGGACGTTGTAAGAAACAAGGAGATTCCATTTGTAATCCCAGCATCTATTCTGAATGATCAGCCAGGCATGTGGTTCCACGCTCGATCTGCTGATGGTGAATGCTTGATGATCATAATTACGACGTATGGCATGGGGGTTTCCCATGGCAAAGAGGGTGAAATCATTCCCCATGCTCAAAATGGGACTAACCTACGCCTATATCCTGCCTCTCGTGTCTACATTTTTGAAGAGGATCCTAGCTCGGCTGGACCTTGTTTGGAGGCAGGTTAATAGCCTAGGCGACAACTCTCTGTTTCTCGGTCTCAGTTATCCAATCATTGACAAGATGATGAATAAACGCAGATGCAAGGCTCCTGATGGCACATTGTTCTCATTCATGAGGAAAAACTATGTGTACACAACATACAGGAGGTTTCGCGGAATACAATTCGCTCAGATTAAACGCTGCAACCTGCATCCAACTGAAGGTGAGCCTGTGGGAGTTATCAGCCTTCCCAAAGATGGTTGGAACAGTGTGTCATAGGCGGCAATTTGGTTTAGGCCTAGTTTAGGTGTGGTAGGCACGTTGTTCCATCCCAAGACTGAGTTGTGGATCTTTCTGGTGTATCGTTGTGTCATCTTTTTTTGCATCGTGGTTCAACAGTTTACTGTTAGTACACTGGTTTTAGTGGCCAGCTTGAATCAGTTTATATGAGCTCTACCATCCTTTTGTAATTAGTATTTCCTTCCACGGTATAATCCAAGTAGCGGTGCTTATTTCGTATCGTGATTTTGTACTATAGTTTCAGTAATATTACTAGCTTGTATATACGCACCTCGTGCAGCTTTTTTTAAAACCATCGCACCTTGTGCAACTTTGTGTTTTGAGAGGAATATTCCTTCTTTGCTCTTAGCGAATAGGGAAAAGTAGGCCACTGCTTCTTATAGGCTACGAAACAGGCCTTAACTGGGCTGTAATTGATCTTGGCTCGGTACGCTAAAGCAGACCGAGATGCCCTAGGATGATAGCCGCAAATGTTTATGCCGATTTTCTAAAACAGATAGTTTATGTAGACCCTTCCAAAAAAGATAAATTGTTTACGCAGACCCCATATTGTCTCTGATACATGGCATACTTTTGGCACTACCATGAAATTACTTGTTCAATACAATATGTATCCTTGCTCATTCTTCTGTATGGAAAATGAACAAGTCAAGCTCTGATGTGACATGAACAAGTCAAGCTCTGATGTGCTGACATTGTACTGTCATGTGCTAGTGTACAAACTAGTTGTATTATTGTGTTCAAAACTATGAACTAAATGTGTGAATTCAGAACCTTTTTGCATGATGACAATGCCACATGTTGGCGCAAATTGTGGCATGTATTAATTTACAGAAGCATACAACTTTGAGCGATCAGTATAAGTTGGTGCTTACTCAAGCTGTCTGAACCTAGGCAAGTCAAGGTCACCATGTCTCTATCACCTACAGTTTATATGGCATGATTACTAGGTTTTGAGTACATCAAATCGATTGGGCACTTAGACAGATTCAAAGCCACCCAAACCATCTCGAAATATATCCTTTGCTGAAAAGATGATTGCACGCTGTAAGACTTGATATGACATGATTTTATGTCAATCAGTCAAACTCCCTCTAGTACTTTCCATGTTCAAATCTTGCGCTGTCCAAGTTCTTCGCTACGTAAAACTCTTAATAAGGCGCAATATTGGTCACTTTTCTCTCTTTTCAACTTCATTCTTTTGGATCCAACGTAGGTACAGCCAGGTCAGGTGGACCATCGACCTTCAGTATAATATATTTTTACTACTCACCCTATGAAAATGAATATTTCAACCCCATTTCAGACAAAAAACTTTCCATAATCTTGTTTCAAAAAAATTCCCTTAATTAGTCTTTTGAAGGGAATATGTCCTGAGAGGCAATAATAAAGTTGTTATTATGTATATTACAAGTATATGATAGATGTTTATTTTGCATGCTATAATTGTATTAATACCGAAACATTAATACATGTGTGTTTAATAAACAAATGGAAATTTCCTAGTTATGCCTCTCTTTAAACTAGCTCGTTGATTAACAAGATGATCAAAGTTTCCTGATCATGGACATTGGATGTCGTTAATAACGAGGTCACAACATTGGGGAAATGATGTGATGAACATTCATCCAAAGTATAGCATTACGACCAAAGTCATTGAGTTTACATTGCTATAACATAATATGATGTAATCCTAGTCCTTAGACCATGAGATCATGTTAATCACTAACACCAGAGGAGTATCTTGATAACATCAAACATCACACCATAAAAGGGTGACTATAAAGACGGGTTCAGTGCTACGAAGGTGTTATGTAGAGGCTCATGGATCAAGAATGGGATTTGTCCATCCCGATGACGGATATATATACTCTGGGCCCTCTCGGTGATATCACATTGAGAATAGCTTGCAAGCAAGTGATGTGATCACTAGAATGTTATATCACGGGAACAAGAAAAGAGTGCATGTCGGTAACGAGATCAAAGTAGGTATTTGGATACCAATGATCAAATCTCGGACATGTAATATATCATGAGACAAAGGTATTAAGTTACTAGCGTTAAAGGTTCTCATGATCACAGAACACATTGTTGAATGTGTAGGAGTCAGAATGGATCTCTAGGTCCCGCTTCTGATTATTGATCTGAGAGGAGTCTCAATCATGTATGCATTATTCGCGAACCGGAGGGTGACACACTTAAGGGTTGCCAAACCCCATTGGGAGCATATATGTTTTAGACGAAAGAATTGCAAAGCGTTGGAATCATTTCGATGGAAACTAGAATTGTTTTGGGTGAAATTGCAGAAACTGGTTTTGCATGTGATATTGAAATGTTGAAAGGGGTTTTATGTGAATGTTTGTTAATTAAAGTAATTAACAAAATTCTGAATAAAATAAATAAAAGAGTTTTATTAAATGAGAGTTTCATTAAATTTGGTGGAAATTTAATGCATGTGAGTGGAATTTTGAGTGGAGGCTAGATTTATGTGAGTGGAGCTTCACCACATGAATGAGGGAAGAGGTGGGGGCACCTCCCCATGGCGCTAGCCATGGGAGGAGGCTGCCCCCCTCTCCCTATAAAAGGCCCCCTCTCCTCCTCACAAAGCACACCTCCTCGTGAAGGATCTCTCTCCCCCTCTAGATATATTCCCCATGGTCTCGGATTAGCGAGATACATGTTCCTGGTGGCTTTTTGTCTGGAAGGAGTTGCTGCTTCCGCTGATTCACTGGAGCGAGGAGGTGGAGGTTGTTTAGTGGCCTGAACGTGTGTGCGAGGATGGATGCACTGCTGATTTGCGGCGCTAGGACTTCCACACAATCTTGAGATCGGCAAGCGTTCGACTACATCATCCACAAGTTCCAACTCGTTAACAAAGCTTTGTTGTCTTCAAGGGTAAGTTCCCCATGGATGTATATCCACTTGTTGCTTGTATCTAGTAGATAGATCTTGGCGTATAGTTTCCATCGTAGGAATTTTTTTGTTTTCTATGCTGGGAACCCAACAGTGGTATCAGAGCCTGATCTATGCGTAGGTGCTTTGCATGGGTAGTACACATATGTTTATATGTGGGCGATGATGATCATGTTATTGCTTCTTTCATGTATTTTGGATATTGGTGGCATAGTGGGATGAAGCGGCCCGGACCAACTTTACATGTCATCGCACATGAGACCGGTTCCACGACTGACATGCAACTAGTTTTGCATAAGTGGCTGGCGGGTGTCTATCTCTCCTACTATAGTCAATATCTGATTTACGACGAGTTGCTAATAACTTAGTTATCATCATTGTGGTTCCATGTTCGTAGGTAAGACCGGATCTATCTCCGAAAGCCCTAAGCCACGTAAAACTTGCAATGGATAAATTAGAGGTGTCTAGTTTAGATTGTTGCTGAGCTAGTGTCATGATATGGTAATGTTATCAGTTGATGTGTGGTAGGTACCCTTACAACACACTTAACGTGTAAGTTCCATAGACCTTGGCCTTACACACAAAGGAATGATAGAGATCATACCACGATGCATATGATGGTGATCAAATGCATGGACCATATCATCCCACTTTACACATATGATGTTCGCATCTTATATTGCTAGTTTGGCGCTTTTAGTAGCATTATAAGATGATCCCTCATTTAGATATCAAGATAAAAATGTGTTCTTCCTTAAGTATGCACCGTTTATGTTTCGCCGCTTCAAGACATCACGTGATGATCAGGTGTACTTGAATCCACGATCATATTTCGGGTGTAAGACAGTTTTACACACGCGAGTACTAAGGTTCTTACTTGGCGAGCCTAGCATGTACAGACATGGCCTCGGAACATGGACCGAAAGGTTAAGCATGAGTCATATAATTGATATGATGCCCATATTGATGCTCGCCTTTGAAACTACACCGACTCACGTGATGATCGGACTTGGTGTAGTGGATTTGGTTCATGTAATCACCAAAAACACACGAGGGATGTTATTTTCGAGTGGGAGTTCATTTGTAATTTGGATTAGTTGAACTTGATCTATCATAAACTTAGTCTAAACTTTCCAAATTCTGTTGTAGATGGCACCGCCTGCTTTTAATTTCAATGTGTTCATGGAGAAAGAGAAACTTGCAACGGATGGCAGCAACTTTACCGACTGGGCCATGAACTTGAGGATTCTCCTCAGTGCTGCACACAAGTTGTATGTGCTAGAAGCGCCGCTAGACCCCCACCAGCTCGTGATGCCCCTGACGAGGAAAAGAACGTTTATCTGACTCGTTAGGAGGACCACAAATTAGTTCATTGCGGCATACTGTATGGGCTAGTGCCAGAACTTCGAAAGCGTTTCAAAAACGGCAATACCTTTGATACCATGGGAGAATTTAAAATGATTTTCGATACCCATGCTGCCGTAGAGAGTTATAATGCTTCTGAAAAGTTCTTTAGCTGCATGATGGAAGAGAACAGCTCCGTTAGCGAGCATGTACTCAAAATGTCTGGGTACGTCGATTGGCTTGTGTCCTTGGGAATAACGATTCACATTGACTTAGGCATACATCGTGTTCTCCAATCTCTCCCACCTAGCTACAAGAGCTTCGTGATGAACTACAATATGCATGGCATGAAGAAGTCTCTCCCCGAGCTTCTTTCAATGCTTAAGACTGCAGAGGTGGAGATGAAGAAAGAACATCAAGTGTTGATGATCAATAAGATCACCGGTTTGAAGAAAGACAGGAAGGGTAAGCAAAAGGGAAAGAAGGGCGGCATATCTGTTGCCGCACCTGAAAAGAGATCCCGAGTTGACCCTAAGTCTGATACTAAGTGCTACTATTGCAAGGGGACTGGCCATTGGAAGCGCAACTGCCCCAAGTACTTGGCAGACAAGAAGGCCGGCAAGGCAAACAAAGGTATATATGATATACATGTTATTGATGTGTACTTGACTAGAACTCATAGTAGCACCTGGGTATTTGATACTGGATCAGTTGCTAATCTATGTACCTCGAATCAGGGGCTGCGGAACAAGCGACCACTAGCAAGGGGTGAGGTCCATGATGCGTGTCGGCAATGGATCAAGAGTTGATGTGATCACCATCGGAACGCTGCCTCTCCACCTACCATTGGGATTAGTTATAAACTTAAATAATTGTTATTTGGTGCCTGCACTGAGCATGAGCATTATATCCGGATCTTGTTTAATGAGATGTGGTTATTCGTTTAAATCCGAAAACAATGGTTGTTCGATTTATATGAATCATATCTTTTATGGTCATGCACCTGTGATGAATGGTTTATTTCTATTAGATCTCGATAATAGTGTTACACATATTCATAATGTTGATGCTATAAGAATTAAACTTGATGACGATATATCTGCATATATGTGGTACTGCCGTTTAGGTCATATTGGTGTTAAACACATGAAGAAACTCCATTCTGATGGACTTTTGGAATCACTTGAGTTTGAATCATTTGATACATGTGAGCCATGCCTTATGGACAAGATGACTAGAACGCCGTTTTCCGGTTCAATGGAATGGGCGAAAGATTTATTGGAAATCATACATACTGATGTATGCAGTCCAATCAGTGTGTCGGCGTGTGGTGGTTATCGTTATTTTGTTACTTTGATGGATGATTTTAGTAGATACAGGTATATCTATTTGATGAAACATAAATCTAAAACCTTTGAAAATTTCAAGGAATTTCAGAATGAAGTGGAAAATCATCATAATAGAAAGATCAAATTTCTACGTTCTGACCGTGGAGGTGAGTATCTAAGTTACGAGTTTAGCACACATATGAAAGAGTATGGAATAGTTTCACAACTCACACCTGCCGGAACACCACAACGTAATGGTGTGTCGGAATGTCATAATCGTACTTTATTAGATATGGTTCGATCTATGATGTCTCTGACTGACTTGCCACTGTCATTTTGGGGCTATGCACTGGTAACTGCTGCATTCACTCTAAATCGGGCACCACCTAAATCCGTTGAAAAGACACCGTATGAATTGTGGTTTGGAAACAAACCTAAGCTGTTGTTTCTTAAAGTTTAGGGTTGCGATGTTTATGTGAAGAAACTTCAACCAGATAAACTCGAACCCAAAGTGAAAAAATGCGTCTTCATAGGATACCCTAAGGAAACTATTGGGTATTCCTTATATCACATATCCGAATGCAAGGTTTTCGTTACCAAGAATGAATCCTTTCTTGAGAAAGAGTTTCTCGCGAAAGGCGTGTGTAGCCAGAAGGTAGAACTCGAAGAGTTCATTGAACCTTCTCTTCATGTAACGGTGAGTAGCGCAGCGCCGGAAATTGTTCCGGAATTGATTTCACCGAATGAAGAGGGAACTAATAATAATGATCATGGACACTACCGAACCTCGCAGGTCGAGCAGGAAACGTGCAGCTCCTGAACTATACGGCAATCCTGTTATGAATTTCATGGTCAATCAAATAGATGACCCGGTGACGTATGAAGAAGCGATGATGAGCCCGGATACCAACAAATGGCTAGAATCCATGAAATCCGAGATGGAATCCATGTACGAAAACCAGGTTTGGACCTTGGTGGACTTATCTCACGACCGAAAGGCCGTTGAGAATAAATGGATTTTCAAATGGAAAACTGATGCTGATGGTAATGTAACCGTCTATAAAGCTCGACTTGTCGCAAAGGGGTTTTGACAAATTCAAGGGGTTGACTATGATGAGACATTATCTCCCGTAGCGATGCTAAAGTCAGTTAGGATTATGTTAGCAATTGCTGCTTATTTCGATTATGAGATGTGACAGATG
Organism: Avena insularis; assembly: GCA_023614405.1. Classification (NCBI taxonomy): domain Eukaryota; kingdom Viridiplantae; phylum Streptophyta; class Magnoliopsida; order Poales; family Poaceae; genus Avena; species Avena insularis. The sequence continues at coordinate 185,026,728 of CM042692.1, forward strand.
GATGTCAAAACTGCATTCCTCAATGGAAACATTGAAGAAGAATTGTATATGATACAACCAAAGGGTTTTGTTAATTCCAAGGATGCTACCAAGGTGTGCAAGCTTCAGCGATCCATTTATGGACTGAAGCAAGCATCACGGAGTTGGAATCTCAGCTTTGATGAAGTGATCAAAGAGTTTGGATTTATCCAAACTTATGGAGAAGCTTGTATTTACAATAAAGTGAGTGAGAGCAATGTGGCATTTCTAATATTATATATGGATGACATATTATTGATTGGAAATGATATAGATCTTTTAAACAATGTTAAAAGTTATCTAAGCAACAGATTTTCGATGAAGGACCTAGGTGAAGTGTCATACATATTAGGCATAAAGATCTATAGATATAGATCAAGGCGCCTGATAGGGCTATCACAAATTACATACCTTGATAAGATTTTAAGGAAGTTTAAAATGGATGGAAGTAAGAAGGGGTTATTACCAATGTTTTAAGGCAAGACATTGAGTAAGACTCAAAGTCTGGCTACGGCAGAAGAAAGAGAGATAATGGATAAAATCTCCTATGCTTTAGCTATAGTCTCTATAATGTATGCCATGTTATGTACAAGACCGGATGTGGCACATGATATTAGTTTAACTAGTAGGTATCAATTTAATCTAGGTACGGAACACTAGATAGCGGTCAAGAATATCCTTAAGTACTTAAGAAGAACTAAGGATATGTTTCTTGTATACAGAGGTGAAGAAGAGTTGGTCGCCAAGTGTTATGTCGACGGTAGCTTTGACACCGATCTGGATGACTCTAAGTCTCAATACGGATATGTATTTCTCTTGAAGGGAGTAGCAGTTAGTTGGAGGAGTTCCAAACAACCTGTGGTGGCTGGATCAACGACGAAGGCGGAATATGTTGCTGCTGCTCAAGCGGCGTAGGAAGCAGTTTGGATGAAGGAGTTCATAACTGAACTAGGTGTGGTTCCTAGTGCGTTGGACCCAACGATTATCTATTGTGACAACAATGGAGCCATAGCCAACACGAAGTAACCAAGGTATCACAAGAATTCCAAGCATATTAAGCGCTGGTTTCACTCCATCCGAGAGCATGTTAAGGATGGAGATATAAAGATTTGTAAAGTACACACAGATCTCAATGTTGCTGATCCGTTGACTAAAGTTCTCCCTAGGGCAAAACATGATCAATACCAGAACTCCATGGGTGTTAGATTTATCACTATGTAACTAGATAATTGTCTCTAGTGCAAGTGGGATACTGAAGGGAATATGCCCTGAGAGGCAATAATAAAGTTGTTATTATGTATATTCCAAGTATATGATAGATATTTATTTTGCATGCTATAATTGTATTAATACGAAAGCGTTAATACATGTGTGTTTAATAAACAAATGGAAAGTTCCTAGTTATGCCTCTCATTAAACTAGCTTGTTGATTAACAAGATGATCAAAGTTTCCTGATCATGGACATTGGATGTCGTTAATAACAAGGTCATAACATTGGGGAAATGATGTGATGAACATTCATCCGAAGTATAGCATTACGATCAAACTCACTGAGTTTACATTTCTATAACATCATACGAAGTAATCCTAGTCCTTAGACCATGAGATCATGTTAATCACTAACACCAGAGGAGTAGCTTGATAACATCAAATCTCATACCGTAAAAGAGGGACTATAAAGATGGGTTCAGTGCTACGAAGGTGTTATGTAGAGGCTCATGGATCAAGAGTGGGATTTGTCCATCCCGATGATGGATAGATATACTCTAGGCCCTCTCGGTGATATCACATTGAGAATAGCTTGCAAGTAAGTGATGTGATCACTAGAATGTTATATCACGGGAATGAGAAAAGAGTGCATGTCGGTAATGAGATCAAACTAGGTATTTGGATACCGATGATCGAATCTCGGACATGTAATATATCATGAGACAAAGGGATTAAGTTACTAGCGTTAAAGGTTCTCACGATCATAGAAGTCATCGTTGAATGTGCAGGAGTCAGAATGGATCTCTAGGTCCCGCTTCTGATTATTGATCTGAGAGGAGTCTGAATCATGTCTGCATTATTCGTGAACCATAGGGTGACACACTTAAGGGTTCCCAAACACCATTTGGAGCATACATGTTTTAGATGAAAGAATTGCAAAGCGGTGGAATCATATTGATGGAAACCGGAATTGTTTCGGGTGAAATTGCAGAAACTGGTTCTGCATGTGATATTGAAATGTTGCAAGGGGTTTTATGTGAATGTTTGTTAATTAAAGTAATTAACAAAATTCTGAATAAAATAAATAAAAGAGTTTTATTAAATGAGAGTTTCATTAAATTTGGTGGAAATTTAATGCATGTGAGTGGAATTTTGAGTGGAGGCTAGATTTATGTGAGTGGAGCTTCACCACATGAATGAGGGAAGAGGTGGGGGAACCTCCCCATGGCGCCGGCCATGGGAGGGGGCTTCCCCCCTCTCCCTATAAAAGCCCCCCCTCTCCTCCTCACAAAGCACACCTCCTCGTGAAGGATCTCTCTCCCCTCTAGATATATTCCCCCATGGTCTCGGATTAGCGAGATACATGTTCCCAGTGGCTTTTCGTCTGGAAGGAGTTGCTGCTTCCGCTGATTTGCTGGAGCGAGGAGGTGGAGGTTGTTCAGTGGCCTGAACGTGTGTGCGAGGATGGATGCGCTGCTGATTTCTGGCGCTAGGACTTCCACACAATCTTGAGATCGGCAAGCATTCCACTACATCATCCACCAGTTCCAACTCGTTAACAAAACTTTGTTGTCTTCAAGGGTAAGTTCTCCATGGATGTATATCCACCCATTGCTTATATCTAGTAGATAGATCTTGGCGTATAGTTCCCATCGTAGAATTTTTTTTGTTTTCTATGTTGTGAACCCAACACCTTTTGTAGTGAGCAGAGCTGCCAAACCCCAATATATATTCTTTAGGGTACCAACTATATTTTTTTGAGGATGGGCTACCAGCTACATTGAATTTTCACTAAGGAACTAATGAAAATATTGCACATTCGACCCAACACTGGCCCAAAACCTTGTAAATCTAGCCTGCTGGGTCAGGTGGACTGCCGACCCCTGACATATTGAGTACATTGCATTTTCAGTGAGGAGCTTATTAGAAAATAGTACTATATTCTACCAAACTGTGGCCCAAAGCCTTGCTAATTTATCCTTCTGGGTTCAGGTCGACTGTGGGCCGCCAACCCTCAACACATTGTTACTTGGTTTTTAAAGCATGAACCACACTGAAGAAGTTTCGCTAAGGATCCCAAGATAATAAGCCCATTGGTTCACAAGATTGGACCCAAGTTATTTTTTGTATCACCCAAAATTGTCTTAATTTAGCATTTCCATGCCATTCTGATAAAGTATAGGACAAGCTTCTCCTACCCATGTTGTATTTATACAAAGCATTTAGCATTTTTATGGCAAGTCATCAGGGTCACTACCTTTTCATTTTAAGTGATTTCAACATTTCTAAATGTAATCTTTTCCAGGAGTGGCATAGATGGTTCTGGCGTAGTGGAAGCGCACGCGGTTCCTATTTATTGAAGTCTTGAGTTCGATTCCTAGGTTTATCAATATATAATATAATCTGTGTCATTCTTTTACATTTTTTCCAGCATACACACGTTTCTTACACAGAGAAGGCTGACATCTGGGACCCAGCAGTGTTGCCAAGGTCAAAACAGCAGAGTCCATCATACACACGTTGCATTTGTAGAGACATTGACATGTTGGACCCAGCAAAGACCGTATACATATGTTGCATTGAGAAATCAATGTTTCATTTATAGAGAGGCTGGTATGTGGGACCCAGCAGCGCGACCTTATACTGATGCTGCATCGAGAAACGTTGACAGTAAGAAACAGGAAGACGCGATCGAGAAAAAGTTCAGCATACACACATTTCTTGTAATGAGAGGCTGAAATGGGGGACCCAGAAGCATGAGCAAACAGCAGATTCGTCGAGCAATGCTATCTAGTTCAGAACAGGATAACACTAGAGAAAAAAATCCATCATACCCACAGTTCTTCTAATGTGAGGCTGACATAGGGGACCCACCAGCCTGAATAAATGGCTGATACAGCGAGCAACGCTATCAAGTTCGGAATACAAAGGCGCGACAGAAGGTAAATAATCCATCATACACACGTTTCTTCTAATGAGAGGATGACATGTGGGGCCCAGCAGTGTGATTAAATGGTAGATGCATCGAGCAGCGGTATCAAGTTCGGAACATGGTCCACGAGCGAAGGAAAAAAATTCAAACATAAACACGTTTCTTCTAATGATAGGATGACATGTGGGGCCAGGAGGTTGTAAATGGTAAATGCATCGACCAATGCTATCAAGTTCAAAACATGAAGGCGTGACCAAGGGCAAATAATCCACCATACACACGTTTCTTCTAATGAGAGGATGACATGTGAGTCCTTGCTTCCTGATTAAACAGTAGATGCATCGAGTAATTGTAACATCTCAAAACTTTAATCAAGGTTATCAAGATCCAAATCACCCAATTTAGGGTTAACAAAAACTTTTTATTATTAAAATAATTATGAATGCATGTGTATGTTGCATTAGTAGAGAATTGTGTGTAAATTCCATGTTTATTTGTTCTAAATGATATGAAATGGTTTAAAGGTGAATGGCACATCATCTAGACCATTTAAAAACACAATCCAATGAAAAATAAATCAAATAAGAATAAAAAGACCAAATGGTCATTTTGACCATTTTAATCCACTAGGCCACTTTAGGTGTTCCTAGAAGTCATTTTCAAACAGAAACATTCTCAACTCTTTTCACCCCTTGCTAGTACAAGTAAAGATCTACCAAGGCCCACTTTAAAACCTTACCAAAACACTTAGCCACTATTTTAAATGACATTTGAAAAGTGAATCCATTACATATGCATAGATCCCACTTTTTCAAAAACCACTCAAATGAACTCCCCTTGCCAAACCCAAGCAACCACAGATGATCAAGCTTATGAACAACACACCCACCAAAAATCTTTCCAAAATTCAAAGTTACATTTCTTGCGGCCATTGTGTCGAGCACCTGGTAATCACATAATAAATTGCCTAACTAATACGGTTGTTGATCAATGCTTTGTCCCCCAATTGACCCCCTCATCTCTCCTATGTCTCCCTAGCACCTAACCCAGCCCCAGACACCACTCCCCCTTCGTTGCTGCGCCAGTAGAGCGCCGCCCAAAGATGGCCACCGTCGGTCGACCATGGACCGTTCATCCCGGAGCTCCCCTCTCTCTCCCACCATGTCTAGGACGATCGCCTCACCCTACCGCCTCTCCCTGTCCACCCCTCGACGATAGCCAGGCCGTGGACCACCCCCAGCGACACCGCGCCCACCGTGTCTACGACATGCCGAGCACGCTCCAGAGGGCCGCGCTCGACAGACGTGCACATGCCGCGCCTCGACCGTAGCCCGTGCGCGTCGCATCGCCATGACCCCAGCAGCCTCCCGGACATGCCCATTCGCCGCCGCTTGACCCGCAGCCACCGTGAGCCGCGTCAAACGCCACTTCTGCAGAGCAGAGCACGAGCCACGCCCGACCAAATGCCACCGCCCCAAGCCGAGCCTTTACGCCCTAGATGACCTCCAGCAGACTGCGCATCGTCCGCCTACCTCCGCCCCGACAATAGCTGCATGTACCATCGTCCCCGACGAGCAGCCCCATGCCGCTCGGTCTCGCTGTCGAGCCTATAAAAGGAGGCCTCCCCAGCCTCATTTCTCACACCACTCAACTCCCCTCTCTCCACTGAGCATTCCCCACTTCTTCCCGGAGCCAATCGAGCCCTCAGTCGCCAGAATTCCACTAGAGCAGGCTGCAGCAGAGGAGAAGAGGCGCTGCTGATTGCGACTGCCCTAGGAGCCGCCGAGACCACGCCTAGAACCGCCGTCGTCCACCAGTTCGATCGCCCCCATAGCCACGTCTAGTTGGAGCCCTGGTAAGCCCCCATAGACACCCACCGTGTCGCGTTAGGGTTTGATCTCGCCGGAGCTGTTCACCGGAAAATGATGAACCACGGCCATCGATTTATGTTCTAATCACACGGCTGATATTGCCCCGTACCGCTTCGGTTAAGAGTTAATCACTGACATGTAGGACCCCCCCTGTAAGTTGCTCTCTGCACCATGGAGCGCCACTGGGCCGACCTGTTAGTGTTCCCGCGCTAGCCCACAAATTCAAATAGAAGTTTTTCTATTTAGATTTAAACTAGATTATGTCCACTTGTTTAAAAATCAGTTCAGAGAGATCCACTTAACCAAAATGCATGATTCAAATTTTGCTAGAAAGATAATTAAAATCTCTATCTAGGCCTGTTGGATTTAAATCAATTGGAGTTAGGGATCACATATAGCAAAAATAACAAGACAAAGAGTTTTCTACATTCAAACATTTTTTCAAAAATCAACCATAATAGCTTTTGAGTCGTTTCCAACTTTCAAAAATCACATTTAATAACATCTATCTGGATATGTAATAATATTTAGGTTTGCATGCAGTGACCTTGGACTAGTACCAAAATAATGCTATATAGGCATTTCTAGTCACTTTAAATCATTTAAATGATAAACTTAAACTTATTGAAATATGATCAAACATTTAAATCACATTCCCATGCATTAGAATATGTGGTGATGACATGTGTCCACATGATCCGATATTTTAATTGGAGAATATTAAATCTTAATTCTTTTCAATGAGTAGAAATTACTTTTCTCAAATAAAATAAATGAAACTAGTTCTTGTAACACCCCGTCCACTCCTGGGCCCGGGGGGTGTCACTCCTGGCAGCTTAGTAGGATATCTAGACTGACCCCACAGACCAACACTAGTCTTTTCTGCACACTTTGTCCTCACTGCATGCACAGATTACCCACTTCGATTCGGTCACCCATCCTAGAATTGCTCTAGGCCAAGCACGTTTAACCTTAGAGTTCTTTTCGAATGAGCTTCCGGAAAAGAAGTTGCAACTTGTTGGTATGAGTATTCTATCAATCCTATTAAGCCATGTGCCTAGTCTCACATACACCCACCCTTTAGAAGATCGATGCCCTCATCGATCAAGCACACCCCAGGAACGTTCCCTCTTGGCACGCGTTTGTGCGTCTAGTGCCATCACATGTGCCATGCCGTGTCCACTCCGGGCCACACGCGCCATGCTCCACATGTCCCGCCACTAACCCGCACCCACCCATGTAATCGCAAGGGTCGGCTCTGATACCACTTGTAACACCCCATCCACTCCTGGGCCTGGGGGGGTGTCACTCCTGGCAGCTTAATAGGATATCTAGACTGGCCCCATAGACCAACACTAGTCTTTTCTGCACACTTTGTCCTCACTCGTGCGCACCCAGTTATCCACTTCCCGGTCGGTCACCCATCCTAGAATTGCTCTAGGCCAAGCACGTTTAACCTTAGAGTTATTTTCGAATGAGATTCCGGAAAAGAAGTTGCAACTTGTTGGTATGAGTATTCTATCAATCCTATTAAGCCATGTGCCTAGTCTCACAGTTCTTTAAATCTTGTGATGATACTAGATCATCAAGTGTTAGTGTGCTAAATAGACTAGTTAAGTATTGTTTGGTGATTGTGTATCCCATATGTATTTATAGACGATAGTACCAACCAAGTCTACGAGGAGGAGGAGTTCTACCCCGAAGAAGACGAGGAGAATTTCAACCAATGCACCAATCAAGGCAAGCTAGAACTAAGCAAGTTAACACTTGCCCACTTAACTTGAGCAAATGCTTTAGGCATGCTTTGGTTATACCTTTTGATTTATACCCATCCCAAGTTTTACTTACAAGTTTTACTTTTGCTTTACCAAAGTCTCTTTACTTCTAGTAATGCTTTGTGAGATTTTAGAAAGTAGTATAGATAGCATAAAGAGTATAAAACTTGGCCTATACTAGATGTCAATCTATGGCATGAGATTGAGATTAGCATCCCACCTTAGTGAACACTCTTAACTTAGTGGTTAGTGCTAAACCAAAAACTTGATCACCCTAGATGGAAATACTTGGTGAAAATGCTTATGAAAACCTTGGAATGATGAGTCATTCTATTGAGATGTTTTGACATGTGTTGAGAAACACAAATGGTTTATGATGGTGAAAATGTTGAGGCATGAGCCTTAGCCCTTTATAAAAACTTATGGTTGGGTTTGGATGCGATACCATTCCAATTTTTACCGTACAACCACAATACCTGAATTGGGTATGGCTTAGCCGGAAGTTTATATGCATTAGTATGGGTTCCCTCGCGGAAGAGGTTTGAGCTAAGGCTACCTCTTGATGTTTTCCACCTATGCAGTGCCCAGGATGGAAGATGGCCATGGTTGGGAGGCCAAGCTCATAGGAGAGGTGCTTATACTAGAGTGTGTAAAGGAAAGGTTACGATTGATTATCCGCATACTAAGTATGATGATTCAGGGTTATCCCTGACGGATGTATCGAATTTTGTGGTGAAAGTGTACCACCTCTGTAGAGCGTCAAACTATTCGAATAGCCACATCCACGGTCATGGACCGTTGGAGTGGCCATACTGTTCCGTCGTCAGATGTTTTCAAAATGACTTATGAAATGAATTGTGACATGACTTGACCACAATAGGGTTGTGACTATGAAAACAAAGTTCCCACTTAGGTGATCTAGAACTTTATTTTATCTTTCTTTGTTTCTAAACTCAACTTAGGTTTAAAACTTAACTTTACAAATAAACTTAGAACTTAGCACTCCTACTAGAACTATCTTACTTGTTAGTGATAGTTTGCGAGTACTTAAAGAGTACTCATGGCTTTGTCCCTGGCTATTCCTGTGGCCAGACTATGAGGAGGACTATCCGGAAGAAGGACAGCAGGACAACTACGACAACTAGGATCATCTCCCATCGTCAGCATTGCCTATGACACTAAAGATGGAGCCCACCGCTATGCTTATTATTCCGCTGCTTGTTTGTACTAAGACTGGATCATGAGATCCTTTATTTGTGTAAAACCTTATTATGGTTTGTAATGGATGATGTACTATGATATCCAATCTATTATGTCTCGCAAAAATGGTAATCCTGGGATTGCGATCTATGGCATAACAGGCATATGGGATTAAAAATCCGGGTGTTGACAAGTTGCTATCAGAGCCATCTTGACCATAGGAGACCCTAGTTAGAATGGACATCTGAACAAAACTTAGTTTCAAAACCAAAGAAGTGAGTATTTATGAAAACCTATTTCCACTCTTATCCTTGAGATTCTTTCAAAAAAAATCATGTTCCTCAAAAACTCTTACATTACTACATAAAATTTGACACACTTGATCACCTCACTAACTTACTCATCCTAAATTCTTATAGATGGAAGTTCAGTACTGCAAGTTCTACTAGTTGGGCAACGGAGGCCAACTGATCTTCGAGAGGGATCTTGATGCACTGTCTGAGTACCTTCAGCACCCACATTCGGAATTCTTTGGAGCCCAACTCAAGGATTTTCCCAGAGGAGATTTACAATGGCTGATAGTTGTTGATCTTCGAGGTAAGATGGAAGCGCCTCTTTCCGATAAGATTCAATTCATCGTGAGAGAGAACAACTGGCTAGTGTTGGAGATATACCCAAGAGGCAATAATAAAAGTGGTTATTATTATATCTTTGTGTTTATGATGAATGTTTACATCCCATGCTATAATTGTATTATAAGGAAACATTAATACTTGTGTGTTTTGTAAACATAAAAGAGTCCCTAGTAAGCCTCTTGTGGAACTAGCTTGTTGATTAAATGATGATCATGGTTTCCTGATCATGGACATTGGATGTCATTAATAACAAGGTTATATCATTAGGAGAATGATGTGATGGACACACACCCATAGTAAGCGTAGCATAAGATCAAGTCATTAAGTTCAGACATTGCTATAAGCTTTCAAATGCATAGTAACCTAATCCTTGACCATGAGGTTATGTTAATCACCATCACCGGATGGGTACTTTGATGACATCAAACACCGCTCAGAATCGGGTGGTTATAAAGGTGTCATTGGGTATTCTGAAAGTATGTGTTGAAGCGCATGGACCAAGATTGGGATTTGTCCATCCATATGACGGATAGATATGCTCTGGACCCTCTCGGTGAAATGTCATCTAGTTAGCTTGCAAGCATGTGACTAGGTCACAAGGGATGACATAACATGGAACGAGTAAAGAGTACTTATCGATGTGAGGTAGAACTAGGTATGGAGATACCGATCAAACCTCGGATAAGTAGAGTATCGCGTGACAAAGGGAATTGATTTCGTATGTTAATGGTTCTATCGATCACGAAGTCATCGTTGAGTATGTGGGAGCCGTTATGGATCTCCAGATCCCGCTGATGGTTATTGATCGGAGAGGTGTCTCCATCATGTCTGCATATTCATGAACCGTAGGGTGACACACTTAAGGTTCGAAGTTGTTTTAAGTAGATATGGAATATGCGTTGGAGACCGAATGTTGTTCGGAGTCTCGGATTGGATCCGGGACATCACGAGGAGATCCAGAATTGTCCGGAGAATAAGATTCATATATTGGGGATCATTTTCTAAGTTAGGAAATGTTCCGGAGCGTTTGTATGGAGATTCTAGAAGGTTTCGGAATGTTCTGGAAGGTTCTAGAAGATTTCTTAGAGTTTGCTTGAAAACCAAGAAAGGATCAAGGAGTCTTTGTGGGGCAAGACACGGATTCGTGGGGGAGGAGGATTCCTCCCCCCTCCCAATCCGCCGGCCAAGGATCCTTTAAATAGAGGGGAGGGGGCGCCACCCCCTAGACCTCTCCTATAACAAACCCTAGCCGCCGCCTCTCTCCTCCTCCTTCCCTCTGCTCAGGCTTAGGCGAAGCCCTGCAGAATTCTCTACTCTACCACCACCACCACACCGTCGTGCTGCTGGGATTCCGTGGAGAAGATCTACTACCTCCGCTGCTCGCTGGAACGGGGAGAGGAAGATCTGCTTCGACTCCGCAGGACCGATCATGCGAGCGCCGGAACGCGGCGCCGGAAGGATCGTCTACACGATCTTGAGATCGGCAAGTGATCGACTACATCAACCACGAGATCCGATCTCGTAACGCTTTCGGGTCTACAAGGGTTAGTACAGATCTATCTCGTTGCACATGTCTAATAGATTAGATCTTGGCTTTTATCTAGATTAGATATGGGTTTTGTTCGTTCTTGCGGTAGAATTTTTTTGTTTTCCATGCTACGAACCCATCAGTGGTATCAGAGCCATGTCTATGCGTAGATCTGTTGCACGAGTAGAACACAATGGTTTTCTGGGCGTTGGTGCTCGTGCCGTCTTTTGCTTTGTGTACTTTTCATCTTGCGGTATGGTGGGATGAAGCGGCTCGGGCTAACCTTACATGTCATCGCACATGAGACTTGCTCCACGCTTGACGTGTAACTTGCTTTCCACAAGTGGCTTTGCGGGTGTCTGTCTCTCTCACCATAGTATAGATCCAATTTACACTTTGTACTTGATAGCACTTGTATCAACGTTGTGGTTCAGTTTCGTAGGTAAGATTCGTTCTTATTCGAAAGCCCCAAACCACGTAAAACATGCAAAGAAAATTAGAGGCGTCTAACTTGTTTTTGCAGGGGTTTTGTGATGTGATATGGCCATCATGTGATTGTGATTATATTTGATGTATGCAATGATCCTTGTTGTAATATGGCAACCGGCAGGAGCCTAATGGTTGTCTTTAATTCTATTAAGACCTGCATGTCTATTCATCTTGTAATAGCTTTATTCCAAGTAGTTGTAATAGTTGCTGGTGATGATGGACAACCATGAAGCGGCGCCCGACCTTGGCAATGCTGGTGATGATGGAGATCATGTCCGTGCTTTGGAGATGGAGATCAAAGGCATAAGAAGAAAGGGCCATATCATATCACACTAATTATGAATTGCCTGTGATGTTAATCCTTTATGCATCTTGTATTGCTTAGATCGCGACGGTAGCATTATAAGATGATCCCTCTCACTAAATTTCAAGTAATAAAGTGTTCGTCCTTAGTTGGCACTGCTAAGACTCGTCTGCTCAAGCATCTCATGATGATCGGATGTGATAGATTCTACGTGTCCATACAACGGGTGCAAGCCAGATTTGCACATGCGAAACTAAGGTTAATCTTGACGAGCCTAGCATGTACGGATACATGTTCTCGAACACGGAATACCAAAGGTAGAGCATGAATCATATAAGTGATATGATGAACATGAAGATTGTTCGCCGATGAAACTACATCTTCTCTCGTGAAGATCGGACTTGGTGTAGTGGACTTGGTTCGTGTAATCACTAAGACAATGTGAGGGATGTTGTTTTGAGTGGGAGTTCACCTAGTTAATTTAAGAATTAAAATTGAACTCAATTTATCATAAACTTAGTCTAAACTACTTGCAAATTCGTTGTAGATTATGGCGAACCTCTCCATCAATTTCAATGCGTTCCCAGAGAAAGAAAAGCTTAAGAACAATGGAAGCAACTTCACGGACTGGCTCCGTGGTCTGAAGATTTTCCTTAGGGCTGGTCAGATGACCTATGTGCTCGAAGCACCGCTAGGTGACCCACCTGCAGAAGATGCCACCGATGACGTAAAGAATGTTTACGCCACTCGGAAAAATCATTACTCCACAGTTCAGTGTGCCATCCTATACGGTTTAGAAACGGAGCTCCAGAAGCGTTTTGAGCACCACGACCCATTCGAGATCATTAAGGAGCTCAAGCTCATTTTTGAGACTCACGCGGCCGTGGAGAGCTATGAGGCCTCCGAAAAGTTCTTTACCTGTAAGATGGAAGAGGGAAGCTCCGTTAGCGAGCACGTGCTCACCATGTCTGGGCACGCAAACAAGCTCCAAGAGTTGGGGATAACGATTCCTAATGAGTTAGGGATTCACCGTATCCTCCAATCACTGCCACCGAGTTATAAGACCTTTGTGATGAACTACAATATGCACTGCATGAACAAGATGTTGCCTGAACTATCGTCCATGCTGAAAACTGCTGAAGTGGAGATCAAGAAGGAGCACCAAGTGTTGATGGTCAATAAGACCACCAATTTCAAGAAACAGGGCAAGCCTAAGAAAAAAGGCAACTTCAAGAAGGACGGCAAGAAAGCTTCCGCACCTGCTAAGAAGCCCAAGGCTGGTCCTAAGACTGAAACTAAATGCTTCTACTGCAAGGGTGTTGGTCACCGAAGCGAATCGCCCCTAAGTACCTGGCGGATCTGAAGAACGGCAACATCAAGAAGAAAGGTATATTCGATATACATGTTATTGATGTGTATCTTACTAGTAATCGTATTAGTTCCTGGGTATTTGATACTGGTTCGGTTGCTCATATTTGTAACTCGAAACAGGAGCTGCGGAATAAACGAAGACTGGCGAGAGACGAGGTGACGATGCGCGTTGGAAATGGCTCCAAGGTTGATGTGATCGCCGTCGGCATGCTCCCTCTACATCTACCTTCGGGATTAGTTTTAAATTTGAATAATTGTTATTTGGTGCCTGCGTTAAGCATGAACATTATATCTGGATCTTGTTTATTGCGAGACGGTTATTCTTTTAAGTCTGAGAATAAAGGTTGTTCGATTTATATGAGTAGTATGTTTTATGGTAATGCACCTGAGATGAATGGTTTATTCTTATTGAATCTCGATAGTAGTGATACACATGTTCACAACATAGATGCTAAACGAATAAAATTGAATGATAATTCTACATACATGTGGCAATCGCTGCCTTGGTCACATTGGAGTGAAGCGTATGAAGAAACTCCATTCTGATGGACTTGTTGAATCACTTGATTTTGAATGACTTGAAAGATGCGAAGCATGTCTAATGGGAAAAATGACTAAGACTCCATTCTCTAGAATAATGGAGAGAGCTACAGACTTATTGGAAATAATACATACCGATGTGTGCGGTCCAATGAGTGTAGCATCGCACGGTGGATATCGTTATGTTCTCACTTTCACGGATGACTTAATTAGATATGGGTATGTCTACTTTATGAAACATAAGTCCGAAACTTTCGAGAAGTTTAAGGAATTTCAAAGTGAAGTGGAAAATCATCATAACAAGAAGATTAAGTTTCTGCGCTCTAACCGCGGAGGTGAATATCTGAGTTATGAGTTTGTCATGCATTTAAAGAAATGTGGAATACTTTCGCAGTTGACACCGCTGGGAACACCACAGCGTAATGGTGTGTCCGAACGTCGTAATCGAACTCTCTTAGATATGGTTCAGTCTATGATGTCTCTTACAGATTTACCACTATCGTTTTGGGGCTATGCATTAGAGACAGCCGCATTCACTTTAAATAGGGCACCATCTAAATCCGTTGAAACGACACCGTACGAATTGTGGTTTGGTAAGAAACCTAAGTTGTCGTTCCTTAAAGTTTGGGGTTGCGAAGCGTATGTAAAGAAGTTACAACCTGATAAGCTTGAACCCAAAGCGGAGAAATGCGTCTTCATAGGATACCCTAAAGAAACAATTGGGTATACCTTCTATCATAGATCCGAAGGCAAAGTTTTCGTTGCCAAGAATGGATCCTTTCTTGAGAAGGAGTTTCTCTCGAAAGAAGTGACTGGAAGGAAAGTAGAACTCGACGAGGTTATTGAACCTTCTCTCGGAGTTGAGAGTAGCGCAGCACCGGAAGATGTTTTTGTGCCGCCTGCACCAATTGGAGAGGAAGCTCATGATGGTGATCATGAAACTTTGAACGAAGTTACTGCTGAACCTCGCAGGTCAACGAGAGTTTGTACCACTCCTGATTGGTATGACTTTGCCTTGAACGTCATGTTGGTGGACAACATTGATGACCCTGCGACGTATGAAGAAGCTATGGTGAGCCCAGATTCCGACAAATGGCTAGAAGCCATGAAATCTGAGATGGGATCCATGTACGAAAACCAAGTGTGGACTTTGGTGGACTTACCGGATGGCCGTAAGGCTGTCGAGAACAAATGGATTTTCAAAAGAAAAATAGATACTGATGGTAATGTTACCGTCTATAAAGCTCGACTTGTCGCGAAAGGGTTCCGACAAATTCAAGGAGTTGACTACAATGAGACTTTCTCACCAGTAGCGAAGCTAAAGTCTGTGAGGATTTTGTTAGCAATCGCTGCATATTTCGATTATGAAATTTGGCAGATGGATGTCAAAACGGCGTTCCTTAATGGTGACATTGAGGAAGAGTTGTATATGGTACAACCCAAAGGTTTTGTCGATCCTAGTGATGCTGACAAGGTATGCAAACTTCAGCGCTCCATTTATGGACTAAAGCAAGCATCCCGGAGTTGGAATCAATGTTTTGATAAAGTAATCAAAAACTTTGGATTTATACAAACTTATGGAGAAGCTTGTATTTACAAGAAAGTGAGTGGGAGCTCTGTAGCATTCCTAGTACTATATGTAGATGACATATTGTTGATTGGGAATGATATAGAACTTCTTAATAGCATCAAAACCTATTTGAATAAAAGTTTTTCAATGAAGGATCTTGGCGAAGCGGCATATATTCTAGGCATCAAGATTTATAGAGATAGATCAAGACGCCTAATAGCGCTTTCACAAAGTACATGCTTAGACAAAGTTCTAAAGAAGTTTAGAATGGAAGAGAGCAAGAAGGGGTTCGTGCCCATGTTGTCAGGTAAGACCTTGAGTAAGACTCAAAGTCCGCAAGCGTAAGATAGAGAAAAGATGAATAATATTCCCTATGCCTCGGCCATAGGTTCTATCATGTATGCCATGCTGTGTACAAGACCGGATATAGCACATGCTGTTAGTTTGACTAGCAGATATCAAAGTGATCCTGGAATGGAGCACTGGACAGCGGTCAAGAATATCCTAAAGTACCTGAATAGGACTAAGGATATGTTCTTTCTTATGGAGGTGATGAACAGCTTGTTGTAAACGGTTACACTGATGCTAGTTGGAACACCGATCTAGATGACTCGAAGTCATAGTCTGGATACGTATTTATTTTGAATGGTGCTGCAGTGAGCTGGAGGAGTGCCAAGCAAAGCGTTGTGGCGAAATCTTCAACTGAATCGGAATACATAGCTGCTTCGGAGGCTGCACAAGAAGCCATATGGATGAAGGAGTTCATTACTGAACTTGGCGTGGTTCCCAGTGCATTGGACCCGATGGCCATCTACTATGACAACACAGGTGCCATAGCTAATGCACAGGAGCCAAGGTCACATAGCAAGCTGAAGCACATCAAGCTATGTTTCCATGCTATTCGCGAGTATGTCCGAGATGGTGACATAAAGATTTGCAAAGTACACACTGATCTGAATGTGGCAGATCCGTTGACTAAACCTCTCCCTAGAGCAAAGCATGACCAACAACAGAACGCCATGGGTGTTAGGTATATTACCATGTAATCTAGATTATTGACTCTAGTGCAAGTGGGAGACTGTTGGAGATATGCCCAAGAGGCAATAATAAAAGTGGTTATTATTATATCTTTGTGTTTATGATGAATGTTTACATCCCATGCTATAATTGTATTATAAGGAAACACTGATACATGTGTGTTTTGTAAACATAAAAGAGTCCCTAGTAAGCCTCTTGTGGAACTAGCTTGTTGATTAAATGATGATCATGGTTTCCTGATCATGGACATTGGATGTCATTAATAACAAGGTTATATCATTAGGAGAATGATGTGATGGACACACACCCATAGTAAGCGTAGCATAAGATCAAGTCATTAAGTTCGTATTGCTATAAGCTTTCAAATGCATAGTAACCTAATTCTTCGACCATGAGGTTATGTTAATCACCATCACCAGATGGGTACTTTGATGACATCAAACACCGCTTCGTAACTGGGTGGTTATAAAGGTGTCATTGGGTATTCTGAAAGTATGTGTTGAAGCGCATGGACCAAGATTGGGATTTGTCCATCCATATGACGGATAGATATGCTCTGGGCCCTCTCGGTGGAATGTCATCTAGTTAGGACTCCCCCTCCCATGGCGCCTCCCTCCTTTAAATAGAGGGGTGGGGGCGCCACCTCCTTGCTCCCTCCACTCCAAACCCTGGCCGCCGCCTCTCTCCTCCTCCTTCCCTCTGCTCAGGCTTAGGCGAAGCCCTGCAGAATTCTCTACTCCACCACCACACCGTCGTGCTGCTGGGATTCCGTGGAGAAGATCTACTACCTCTGCTGCTCGCTGGAACAGGGAGAGAAAGGTCTGCTTCGACTCTGCACGTGACTGATCATGGGAAGCGCGTTGAACGATACCGAAGGATCGTCCACACGATCTTGAGATCGGCAAGTGATCGACTACATCAACCACGAGATCCAATCTCGTAACGCTTTCAGATCTACGAGGGTTAGTACAGATCTATCTCGTTGCACATGTCTAATAGATTAGATCTTGGCTTTTATCTAGATTAGATCTGGGTTTTGTTCGTTCTTGCGGTAGAATTTTTTTGTTTTCCATGCTACGAACCCATCAGCTAGATGGATTAGCCAGGGCTATGCATGCATCTCTCGCCCGTTTCTGCGGACAGAATGTCAACTTGATCCAGGGAACTCGCTTTGCTCATTATGCAAGGCGTGATTCTATGGGAATGCCACTGGAGATGCCAAGTCACCCGGAGATGAAGCGCCAAGTGGAGAACCTTGACTTCCTGTTGTATGATAGACAGAAGGAATTGGACAATGCTCGAGCCTACGCCAACCACAACATTGCCATTGCCTCCCAGAAGGCCTAGACTTTTGCCCTGCTCGTCAAGGATCGTCAATCACTTTGCCGGCAACACGAGAAGAAGGACCACACCATTGCTCATCTTTGCAAGAAGGTGGCCGACCTCGAGAAGACCATCCAGGAGCAAGAAGCTCAACTTGCAGCAAAAGAAGAAGAAGAGGAAGAAGGTGAAGACATCCAGGGGGATATTTACTCATACCTCAGTGATGACAATGACTATCTGGAGGATGATGCCATGGACTTCTACACCGATGATGATGACTCTGACTTCATCGATGATGAGTAGATGCACTAGAGCACTATTGTAGGAGTGAGAAGTATCGGTCCCATTGTACCTTAGCTCATAGAATGGTTCTTAAAACCATCTGTTTTCCTTTCATGTTGTGGTGTGTGTGTTTGTATCGTGTGCCTTGATTGAATGAATGAATGAGAAGAAGTTAGTTTGCAAAACCTGAGTTCAAATTCAAAGTTTTAGCTTTGAAAACAAAACCATGAACCTTAGAACTTTCCCTCTTACCCCATTATCTATCTCAATCTTCAGATGACTCGTGGAAACCAAGGAGGGAGCAGCTCATCACGGGACCCGATGCTGCAGATTCTGCAGATGCTAGTTTCTGACCATGAAGCTAGTAGAGCAGAGCACCAAGCCAACATAGCCACCCTGTAATAGGCGCCCTAGATGGCCCATAACAATCAAGGCCATGGAAATCAGGATCATCATGGATCCAAACTCAAGAACTTCCAGAATACTAATCCCCATATCTTTAACAAGTCTGAAGACCCATTGGATGCTGATGATTGGTTATAGACCATGGAGAATAACCTAGAAGTCGCAGGAGTTGACACCAACGAGAAAGTTCTATTTGCCACCCACTATCTGGCAGGAGATGCAAGACCCTAGTGGAACAGCACCCGTACAATGAACCACGGTCAAGTGATGGCGTGGGAAGCTTTCAAGGTCAAGTTCAGCCGCACCCATGTGCCGCAAGGTTTAGTCACCAGAATGAGAGATGAATTCAGAGAACTGAAGCAAGGCAGGATGACGGTAGTGGAGTACCGTGACAGATTTTTGTCCCTCACCAGGTATGCACCTGATGAGATCAACATTGAAGCCAAGTAGAAGGAGAGATTCCTGAACGGACTGCATGATGAGATGCAGACGGTGTTAGTCAACATCCGTTTTGATGACCTCGAAGAGCTAGTCAACTCTGCCATCCAGATGGAAGGGAAAATCAGCCAAGTGAATGACAACCGCAAACGCCAGATGATGCACCAAGCTGGGTCCCACAATACCCAGAAGTATCACCCCAACCCGTTTGCAGGATATGCCCCAAGGAACAACAGACCCCCAATGTCTCGCCCAAGCTAGCCCAATCGTAGCGAAGGAAATGTGAAGACCGGAGGAAACAACAACAACAACAATCCCGGTAACTCCAACAACTTCAACCGTGCATCGCCCAAGTCCAACAACAACCACAACAACAATACTGCCCCCAAGGACTAGAAGCAATGCCGTGCCTGTTGCAGCCAAAGACAAGTCTCAGATTACTTGTTTTGAGTGTGGAGTGAAGGGTCACTATTCCAACGAGTGTCCCAAGAAGATTGCAGCCACTACCAATGTGAATGCCCTAGCTCGGCAGCAGTTTCATGTTCAGCCCGAAAGAAGATTCGCCCTAGGGAATTCGCTCAACCGCAACGGCCGTCTATTCCACATGAACGCTGAAGAAGCCCAAGAAGCGCCAGATGTTGTGCTGGGTATGTTTTCTATTAACTCAGTATTAGCAAGAGTGTTGTTTGATTCTAGAGCATCACACTCGTTTGTTACCGAAGAATTTGCATGCACTAGTAAGATTCACCCAACCAACTTGAAGCATGTTATGATAGTTCAAATACCTGGTTTGACCACCAAAGCTAGAAAAATTTGCAAGGTTGTGCCTATCAGAATACATGGGATAGATTATTATGCCAATCTAATAGTACTTGGAACCAAAGGTTTGGAAGTAGTACTAGGAATGGATTGGATGTCGAAACATAAGGGATTGATCGACTGTGCCAAGAAAGCCATCACCATGACCAGTAGCTCTAGAGTATCCGTTGCGCATATATCTGAAACCTTGCCCCGTCAATTCAAATGCAACAAGAGTCTAGCCCTACCCACCATAGACCAAGTCAGAGTAGTCTGTGAATACCTCGATGTATTCCTAGATGAATTACCCGGTATGCCCCCAGATCGGGATATTGAGTTCATTATTGAACTAATTCCTGGAACTGGACCCATAGCTCAAAGACCCTATAGCATGAACCCATCTAGTGGAGCTAAAGAAGCAACTTGATGCTATGCTGGAGAAAGTCTTGATTCAACCAAGCGCATCGAGATGGAGATCGCCCGTGTTGTTTGTCGACAAGAAAGATGGAGGCAACCGTTTGTGCACAGATTACCGGAAGCTGAATAATGTCACCATCAAGAACAAGTACCCACTGCCCAAGATAGAGGATCTGTTTGATCAGTTGACTGGTGCCAGAGTGTTCTGTAAGATTGATCTTAGTGAAGGAAATATGCCCTGAGAGGCAATAATAAAGTTGTTATTATGTATTCCTTGTATATGATAGATGTTTATTTTGCATGCTATAATTGTATTGATAGGAAACATCAATACATGTGTGTTTAATAAAAAAGGGTTCCTAGTTATGCCTCTCTTATAGACTAGCTTGTTGATTAACAAGATGATCAAGGTTTCCTGATCATGGACATTGGATGTTGTTAATAACAAGGTCACAGCATTTGTGAAATGATGTGATGAACATTCATCCGAAGTATAGCATTACGATCAAGTCATTATGTTTATATTTCTATAATATCATACGAAGTAATCTTTATCCTTAGACCATGAGATCATGTTAATTGCTAACACCGGAAGAGTATCTTGATAACATCAAACGTCACACCGTAATAGGGTGACTATAAAGATGGGTTCAGTACTACGAAGGTGTTATGTTGAGGCTCATGGATCAAGAGTGGAATTTGTCAATCCAGATGACGGATAGATATACTCTAGGCCCTCTCGGTGATATCACATTAGGATAGCTTGCAAGCAAGTGATGTGATCACTAGAATGTTATATCACGGGAACGAGAAAAGAGTGCATGTCGGTAACAAGATCAAACTAGGTATGGAGATACCGATGATCGAATCTCGGACATGTAATATACCGAGAGACAAAGGGATTTAGTTACAAGCGTTAAAGGTTCTCACGATCACAGGAGTCATCGTGGAATGTGTAGGAGTCAAGACGGATCTCCGTGTCCGGCTGATTATTGATCGAGAAGGGTCTCGATCATGTTGCATTATTCGCGAACCGTAGGGTGGCACACTTAAGAGTTACCGGACACCATTTTGGAGCACATATGTTTCCAGAAAGAATTGCAAAGCACAGAATTGTTTCAATAGAAACCGGAAATTGTTTGGTGAAATTGCGAAGGTGTTTCGCATGTGATATTGAAATATTGCAAGGTTGTATGTGAATGTTTGTTAATTAAAGTAATTAACAAAATTCTGAATAAATTTAATAAAAGAGTTTTATTAATGAGAGAGCATTAAATTTGGAGAAATTTAATGCATTTAAAGTGGAGACTTTAAAGGGAATGTGAAGAGGCATTTTAATGTGGAGGAGTTACCACCACATGAATGGGGAGGTGAGGGTCACCTCCCCATGCGCCGCCATGGAGAGAGGGGAACCCTCCTCCTATAAAAGGCCACCATTCCTCCTTCATCCTCACACCTCCTTGTGAAGGATCTCTCCCCTCTAGAATTATTCCCCATGGTCTCGGATTAGCGAGATACATGTTCCCAGTGGCATTTCGTCCGAAGGAGTTGTTGCTTCACTGGATCGCTGGAGCGAGGAGGTGGAGGTTGTCCGGTGGCTTGTACGTGTGTGCGACTGCGGATGCGCTGCTGAGTTGCGGCGCTCGGACTTCCTCACGATCTTGAGAGTGGCAAGTGTACGACTACATCAACCACGAGTTCCTACTCGTTAACAAAGCTCGTTGTCTTCGAGGGTAAGTTCTCCATGGATGTATGTCCACCCGTTGCTCTGTATCTAGTAGATAGATCTTGGCGTATAGTTCTCATCGTAGGAAAATTTTTGTTTTCTATGCTGCGGACCCAACACTTAGGACTGGTTATCATCAACTCAAGATTCGTGCAACAGATATTCCAAAGACCGCCTTTACCACCAGATATGGATTGTATGAGTATACGGTCATGTCTTTTGGATTAACCAATGCCCCCGCTTATTTCATGAATCTCATGAATAAGATCTTTATGAACTTTCTGGATAAGTTTGTCGTAGTGTTTATCAATGATATTCTTATCTATTCCAAGTCAGAAGAAGACCATGAGCAACATCTAAGAATCATCCTTGAAACCCTTAGAGAGCATCAGTTGTATGCCAAGTTTAGCAAGTGTGAGTTTTGGCTGGAAGAAGTAGGATTCCTCGGACATATTGTGTCGACAGGAGGAGTTGCTGTTGATCCCGCCAAGCTTAAAGATGTTGAAGAATAGGAAGCCCCAACCACTCAAACCCAGGTCCGTGCATTTATCGGATTAGCGGGATATTACCGCAAGTTCGTTGAAGGATTTTCGAGCATCGCAAGACCCATGACCCAATTGTTGAAGAAGGTCAAGAAGTTTGAATGGACCGACAAATGTGAAACAAGTTTCCAAGAGCTCAAGAAGAGACTGATTTCAGCCCCAATATTGATTATGCCAGATATCAAGAAGCCGTTTGATGTGTATTGTGATGCATCCAAGATTGGTCTCAGGTGTGTGTTGATGCAAGAAGGCAAAGTCATCGCATATCTGTCCTGACAACTGAAGCAGCATGAGCAAAACTACCCCACCCATGATCTTGAACTAGCAGCTAAAGTTTTAGCATTGAAGACATGGCATCATTACCTTATGGGTAATCGCTGTGAGATTTACTCGGATCACAAGAGCTTGAAGTATATTTTCACTCAGAAGGAGCTGAATATGAGGCAAAGGAGATGGATAGAGTTAATCAAGGATTATGACCTTGACATTCACTATCACCCCGGCAAAGCCAATGTGGTAGAGGATGCTCTTAGCAGATTGCCGTGTAGATTAAACACCATGATCAAAGAAGCCCAGCCAAGTTTGCATGAAGAGTTGGAGCAGTTTAGAACTGAGCTAGTTAGCAAAGGATTTTTAGCTAGCATTGAACTTCAACCTACTTTGATTAGTCAGATCAAGGAAGCCCAGAAGGGAAATGCAAGTATCGACGGAATCAAGCGTCGTAGTAGTATAGGAAAGGTACCTGGATTCACCAAAGACGAAGAAGGAATTATGTGGTACAAAGGATGTATCTGTGTGCCAGCAGATTCGGAGCTAAAGAAAGTTATCATGCAAGAAGCTCATGATACTCTTTATTCTATCCACCCCGGAGGAACGAAGATTTATCAAGATTTGAAGGATCAATTTTGGTGGCACGAGATGAAGAGAGAAATCAGAAGCTACATCGCCAAGTGTGATATCTGTCAAAGAGTCAAAGCGGAACATTAGAGACCCGCAGGACTGTTGCAACCATTGCAGATTCCAGAATGGAAATGGGATTCCGTCGGAATGGACTTTATCACCGGTTTGCCTACTTCTAGTAGGGGAAATGACTCAATATGGGTCATCGTTGATAGACTGTCCAAGGTAGCCCATTTTATACCTGTCAAGACAACCTACCAGAGTTCGAAGCTAGCAGAGTTGTACATTCCTAGAATTATCAGTTTGCATGGAACCCCCAAGACCATAGTGTCGGATCGAGGAATCCAATTTACCTTGAGATTTTGGCAGAAAGTCCAAGAAGGATTAGGAACCAAGTTGAATTTCAGCACAGCTTACCACCCGCAGACCGACGGACAGAGTGAAAGAGTCAACCAAATCTTAGAAGATATGTTGAGATCTTGTGTGTTAGAGTATGGATCGAAATGGGAAGATTGCCTACCCTTCGCAGAATTCTCATACAACAACAGTTATCAAGCCAGTTTGCAAATGGCCCCATTTGAGTTCTTATATGGAAGAAAGTGTCGTACCCCTTTGAATTGGTCGCAAGTAGGAGAGAGTCATCTTTTCGGACCCGACATCCTACGAGATGCCGAAGAGAAGGTTCACAAAGTCCGTGAGCACCTCAAGACCGCCCAATCCAGACAGAAGAGTTATGCTGATAAGAGACGTAGAGACCTGACCTTCAATGTCGGAGATTTTGTATATCTCAAGGTTTCACCGTTGAAGGGAACACAACGTTTTAGTCTGAAAGGAAAGTTAGCCCCCAGATATATTGGACCCTTCAAGATTCTGAATCTCCGAGGAGAAGTATCTTATCAACTGGAGCTGCCAGAGGAGATGTCATCCATCCATGATGTGTTCCATATCTCGTTACTTCGCAAATGCCTAGAAGTTCCTAAGAAGACCGAAGTTTTCAAGAACATCGATCACCGAGCCATAGATATCAACAAGGATCTGACGTATCGTGAAGTGCCCATCCATATCTTGGAAGAAGCCTTCAGAACCACCAGGACCCGGAATATCAAATTTCTCAAGATCCAATGGAGCAACCACACCGAAGAAGGAGCTACTTGGGAACGAGAAGATTACATTAGGATTGAGTTTCTAGATCTCTTTAGTTCCTAGTTTTTCTTAAATCTTGGGACGAGATTTTGTTTAAGGGGGGAAGGTTTGTAACATCCCAAAACTTTAATCAAGGTTATCAAGATCCAAATCACCCAATTTAGGGTTAACAAAAACTTTTTATTATTAAAATAATTATGAATGCATGTGATCATCTAGAACATTTAAAAACACAATCCAAAGAAAAAAAATCAACTAAGAATAAAAAGACCAAATGGTCATTTTGACCATTTTAATCCACTAGGCCACTTTAGGTGTTCCTAGAAGTCATTTTCAAACAGAAACATTCTCAACTATTTTCACCCCTTGCTAGTACAAGTAAAGATCTACCAAGGCCCACTTTAAAACCTTACCAAAACACTTAGCCACTATTTTTAAATGACATTTGAAAAGTGAATGCATTACATATGCATAGATCCCACTTTTTCAAAAACCACTCAAATGAACTCCCCTTGCCAAACCCAAGCAACCATAGATGATCAAGCTTATGAACAACACACCAACCAAAAATCTTTCCAAAATTCAAAGTTACATTTATTGCGGCCATTGTGTCAAGCACCTGGTAATTACAGAATAAACTGCCTAACTAATACTGTTCTTGATCAATGCCTTGTCCCCCAATTCATCCCCTCATCTCTCCTCTGTCTCCCTAGCACCTAACCCAGCCCCAGACACCACTCCCCCTTCGCCGCTGCGCCAGTA
Source organism: Avena insularis (assembly GCA_023614405.1). Taxonomy (NCBI): domain Eukaryota; kingdom Viridiplantae; phylum Streptophyta; class Magnoliopsida; order Poales; family Poaceae; genus Avena; species Avena insularis. The sequence goes on from CM042692.1 coordinate 185,051,945, forward strand.
GAGCGTCGCCCAAAGATGGTCACCGTCGGTCGACCATGGACCGTTCAGCCCGGAGCTCCCCTCTCTCTCCCGCCATGTCTAGGACGCTCGCCGCACCCTACCACCTCTCCCTGTCCACCCCTCGACGACATCCAAGCAATGGACCACCCCCAGCGACACTGCGCCCACCGTGTCTGCGACATGCCGAGCACACGCCAGAGCGCCACACCTGACAGACGTGCACACTCCGCGCCTCGACCGCAGCCCGCGCGCGCCGCATCACCATGACCCCAGCAGCCTCCCGGACATGCCCGTTCGCCGCTGCTTGACCCGCAGCCACCGTGAGCCGCGTCGAATGCCGCTTCTGCAGAGCAGAGCACAAGCCGCGCCCGACCAAATGCCACCGTCCCTAGCCGCGCCTTTATGCCGTAGATGACCGCCAGTAGACTGCGCACCGTCTACCTACATCTGCCCCGGCAATAGCTGCCTATACCATCGCCCCCGACGACCAGCGCCCATGCCGCTCGGTCTCGCCGTCGAGCCTATAAAAGGAGGCCTCCCCCAGCCTCATTTCTCACACCACTCAACTCCCCTCTCGCCACTGAGCCTTCCCCACTTATCCCCGGAGCCAATCGATCCCTCGGTCGCCAGAATTCCACCGGAGCTAGCCGCAACAGAGGAGAAGAGGCGTCGCTGATTGCGACTACCGGAGGAGCTGTCACGACCACGCCTAGAACCGTCGTCGTCCACCCGTTCGATCGCCCCCATCGCCATGTCTAGATGGAGCCCTGGTAAGCGCCCGTAGACCCCCACTGTGCCGCGTTAGGGTTTGATCTCGCCGGAGCTGTTCACCGGAAAACGATGAACCACGACGTTCGATTTCTGTTCTAATCGCACGGCTGATATTGCCCCGTACCACTTCGGTTAATAGTTAGTCGCTGACATGCGGGACCCCCCTGTCAGTTGCCCTCTGCGCCGCGGAGCGCCACTGGGCCGGCCCGTTGGATTGAAATCAATTGGAGTTAGGGATCACATATAGCAAAAATAACAAGACAAAGACTTTTCTACATTCAAACATTTTTTCAAAAATCAACCATAATAGCTTTTGAGTTGTTTCCAACTCTCAAAAATCACATTTAATAACATCTATCTAAATATGTAATAATATTTAGGTTTACATGCAGTGACCTTAGACTAGTACCAAAATAATGCTATATAGGCATTTCTAGTCACTTTAAATCATTTAAATGATAAACTTAAACTTATTGAAATATGATCAAACATTTAAATCACATTCCCATGCATTAGAATATGTGGTGACGACATGTGTCCACATGATCCTATATTTTAATTGGAGAATATTAAATCTTAATTCTTTTCAATGAGTAGAAATTACTTTTCTCAAATAAAATAAATGAAACTAGTTCTTTAAATCTTGTGATGATACTAGATCATCAAGTGTGTCCCTTAGTGTGCTAAATAGACTAGTTAAGTATTGTCTAGTGATTGTGTATCCCGTATGTATTTATATACGGTAGTACCGACCAAGTCTACGAGGAGGAGGAGTTCTACCCCGAAGAAGACGAGGAGAATTTCAACCACTGCACCAATCAAGGCAAGCAAGAACTAAGCAAGTTAACACTTGCCCACTTAACTTGAGCAAATGCTTTAGGCATGCTTTCGTTATACCTTTTGATCTATACCCATCCCAAGTTTTACTTTTGCTTTACCAAAGTCTCTTTACTTCTAGTAATGCTTTGTGAGATTTTAGAAAGTAGTATAGATAGCATAAAGAGTATAAAAATTGGCCTATACTAGATGTCATTCTATGGCATGATATTGAGATTAGCATCCCACCTTAGTGAACACTCTTAACTTAGTGGTTAGTGCTAAACCAAAAACTTGATCACTCTAGATGGGAATACTTGGTGAAAATGCTTATGAAAACCTTAGAATGATGAGTCATTCTATTGAGATGTTTTAACATGTGTTGAGAAACACAAATGGTTTATGATGGTGAAAATGTTGAGGCATGAGTCTTAGCGCTTTATAAAAACTGATGGTTGGGTTCGGATGCGATACCATTCCAATTTTTACCGTACAATCACAATACCTAAATTGGGTAAGGCTTAGCCGGAAGTTTATATGCATTAGTATGGGTTCCCTCGTGGAAGAGGTTTGAGCTGAGGCTACCTCTTGATGTTGTCCACCTATGTAGTTCCCAGGATGGCAGATGGCCATGGTTGGGAGGCCAAGCTCATAGGAGAGGTGATTATACTAGAGTGTGTAAAGGAAAGGTTAAGATAGATTATCCTCATACTAAGTATGATGATTCAGGGTTATCCCTGACGGATGTATCGAATTTTGTGGTGAAAGTGTACCACCTCTGTAGAGTGTCAAACTATTCGAATAGCCGTGTCCGCGGTCATGGATAGTTGGAGTGTCCATACTGTTCGTCGTCAGATGTTTTCAAAATGACTTATGAAATGAATTGTGACATGACTTGACCACAACAGGGTTGTGACTATGAAAACTAAGTCCCCACTTAGGTGATTTAGAACTTTATTTTATCTTTCTTTGTTTCTGAACTCAGCTTAGGTTTCAAACTTAACTTTACAAATAAACTTAGAACTTAGCACTCCTACTAGAACTATCTTACTTGTTAGTGATAGTTTGCGAGTACTTAAAGAGTACTCATGGCTTTGTCCCTGGCTATTCCCATGGCCAGACTATGAGGAGGACTATCCGGAAGAAGGACAGAAGGATGGCTACGACAACGAGGATCATCTCCCATTGTCAGCATTGCCTGTGACACTAAAGATGGAGCCCACCGCTACGCTTATTATTCTGCTGCTTGTTTGTACTAAGACTGGATCATGAGATCCTTTATTTGTGTAAAACCTTATTATGGTTTGTAATGGATGATGTACTGTGATATACAATCGGTTATGTCTCACAAAAATGGTAATCCTGGGATTGCGATGTATGGCATAACAGGCATCTGGGATTAAAAATCCGGGTGTTGACAGTAACGCTATCAAGTTCGGAACAGGGTAGCACGAGCGAAGGAACAAAATTCCATCATACACACGATTCTTCTAATGAGAGGCTGGCATGTGGGACCCAGCAGACTGACTAAATGGCAGGCGCATCGAGCAACATTATCGAGTTCAAATCAGGGAGGCGCGACCAAAAAGTATGGTCTGCTAGAGACACTGACGCCTGGGACCCACACACCTCAAAATACTTCGGCGAGTCAACATCGCGCGAGGAACCAAAAATCTTGCTTTTGCCATGCGCTGGCCGAGCTTTCTCCATGTTTTTAGCGGTTCCGTTGTAGTAGAGGGCCGCGAAACCGGAAAAAAGTTTTCCATCAGCCACGGTCGAGTTGAGAAATTCGTCGTGGAAGACGCGCCTTCTACAACGACCGTCGAGCCAAGTTGTTGCGGAAGGAAACATTTCTTGTAGTGAGGTGTCGCCCGGAGCTTGCAGGCGGCGCCTTCGATTCTTCCAATGCGCTCTTTCATTTCCCATGGTGCATTCTCCTCGCCTCCCCTTCTCCAAAGGGATGCCTCCTCCAATATGAGGCTGATTTGAGGCCACTTGCCGGGCATGCTACTGCTGCATGTCCTATGCTTCTCCGTGTTTTGTGGTCTGGTGAGGACTAGCTTCGTGCGTGGCGGGCAACTGGCGGGCGGTGTGTGATGCTGCTCCATGTAAGGTGGGTGTGCTGTAATTATTCATTGTCCTCTCTCGACACCCATGTTTTATTTCAGAAGAAGCGGGAGCCATTTTGCTCTCTGGTCAAGAAATGGCAAAGCCAATTCAATGGAAAGAAAATCATAGTTAGGGATGGAGGCTAACAATAATATGAGATCTATCAGGAAGCTCTGGTAACCCGATCGATCTGTTGTTCCCGTCTTCTCCATCCTCCCTCCATGGAACTATGGCCATCGCGTCCCATAGAGCCCGCGTCGGATCCCCACCTCCATCACCTGCTGGCGAGCTCCAAAATTTCGCTCCCCACGTGCCAATTTGAAGAGGAACGCGAGGGTGCCTTGTGCCTGGTCTCCCTGGCGCTCGATATTTAGGACATCATGTTCTATGAGGTGAGGTTGTATGTTGTCACGTTGTGTTGTGCTATCTCTCTCCGCCTCATTCAACTCATTGTTGAGCATGAAGGAGACATGGCCCTAAGCAGGTAGGCAGGAGGAGTTGTGGCAGTGGCGTTTGTTTGGGAAGGGCGTGCCATACTTCAACCTGGAGGGGATCAACAAGCAATCTCATCAGGTTAGACAATTTGACACCTTTCCCCTACTTCTTTTTACAACTCTTCTCAGTCGACCAACTCATATAGATTTGTAAGGAATTATATTTAGGTTCATATGGATATAGGTTTTAGCTTTCTATACTAACAACACATTCACGAATTGTCTCTTTGTGAAGATGGATTGATATGCCTTCCCACCATTTCAAGTCGACTTGTATTTTTCAGGACAAGGATATCACAAGGTATTTGTTCCATAATTGAATTTTGTCTAATTTGTTGTAGAGTCGTGGTGTGCATTAACTTCTCATTTTCCATGGTATCATGGTGTGTATGAATATGTGTTGAAGAACATATGCTTTATGGACCAGATAAATGCTTTTGTATTGTTTTACATTTTTCTCTAGCAGGTAAAACGTGACATTGAGAAAAATTTGTAAATAGAAGGGAAAATAAATGAGGGAGATCAATTGGGCAGTTTGATCCTCCTTGCCGTGTGATTACACTTTGCTCTGTTGTAGCTTATCCTCCTCAACTCTAGCGACGAGCTGCATCACCGCCTTCTCTTCTCTCGCACGATGAGGGTGATGATCTCCACCACTGACTTCCGTATAAATATGCCCATTGGTCGCTTCGTCTGAGGTGATCAGGCGCTCTCCCTATCGTCCTATTGTTCTTCTTAGAAAGAGAAATCTTAAGTTGTAGATGTTCTTTGCATATCAATAACTGACTAATTTTTTTTCCTTTGCTTCTCTCTTCCAAGTGCAAGTATTTAGAACGATGTGCACTTAAACAAGTGTTGGTTCAGAATATTGTTGCAGACCATGATTCATATATTGTTTTTGTACATGAGCCGAATGCTAAATAATTATGGAAGGTTGGTAATAGGAACTTCTAGAGCAATATAAGAATGTCTAGAAATATTAGCGAGTTAGGCTGAGTTGAACCTTAATTCTGAAAATAAGGTTTGCTAGGTTGCATGTCTATGACACCTCTGTAACTGAAATTTTAATTCTCTTAGTTCTGGAGAAGTAGGAAAAAACAAGTGTAGAAGTTGTTGAGTTTGCGTTTTGAGATTTGTACTTTGAGTTTATGTTTTGATCTATATCCTGGTAGAAGTACATGTGATGCCAAATATAGGCACGCATGTATGGCATTGACCGATCTATGTTTGCCTATGTATGTTTTATGATGCAAACAGAACTGGATAGTATCTCTCTCATGTGATATTTTATATCAAGGTGCACCACGATTTTCATCGGAGTAATTTATATTCCCGCTCTCAACATAGTCTACATGAACATTGCCTTTGTTGTGACAATATATGTCTAATAGACACATAGTGCCTTCTTATGATGTATAATGCTCTTCATCCTTATACCTCAGAGATATTTTAGGATGGAGTGTGTGTCGTTGTAAGGGGTGAATTGTCTCCTCTCATTCATGTACGATCAAGGTGGTATGTTGATGCCTAAGGTTTTAATTATTTAGTATTACTCCATTCGCCATAATATAATTACTTAATACGTTGTGAATGTTATTGTATAAATGGCTACTAACTTTTGCAAATATTGATGGTTTAATATATCAAGGCCAAGACCCACTACTTTCTTTAATATCTCATTATGACCCGTTCAGCATAGATAATCCAAATAACCGCAGACATAAACACAAAACAAACCACCACCAAATTAATTGCTATAGACACGCCATGCGATAATATTGTGTAGGTGGCGAGGCAAAGCTCGCATGTCCGTCTAATGCGACAATGTTGTGCAGACGGCAAGACAAAGCCCGCATGTCCGTCTAGTATTATTTACTCTTTACAACTGTGTAAGAGATAGGTAGATCAAGGATAAGCAAACTATGAACACAAATGAGATGGCAACACAAGAATAGGAACTTGGTTTCTACATGTTAGTATAATACATTACACAAATAAATACGAATGCATAGCTGCTTCATGTTGGAATTTGAGGTATTTGCCTTCTGGGCCTTTGGCCTATAGTGAATACAAATTCTGAAATTCTCATTAGTCCATTAGTACATGACAGCATTGGTTGTGTAGTCGAGATAAAAGTTTAGTCTCATATTACTAGTTGATGAGGGTGAGTTGCACCACCTTATATAGGAGGTTGTTCTTGCACTACTAAATGAGTGAGCAGAGAAGTAGCTCTCGCGTACTCCTCTGATGCCATGCCATGTCTCGCTGCACCGTGCCGTGACGCGGGTTGCAGGAATCACGCCGAGCCGAGCTTTGTTTTATTATTTGGAAAATTAATTATGACTCATTAACGGATGCCTTAATTAGCCAGATATTTTTGATCCTGGGTTGTGGTTGACTCGGATGTGGGATGCGCCCCACGATCTACCTAACCTACCCACAAACCCTATGTGACTACGACTTATCACACGCCTCCTTCCAGTCCATTGCGCCTACATCTTCGTCTTCTCCATCCAAACTTGTGGCGTGCACCGCAGATCGGGACAGTAGGCCGCCGGAACTCCACCACTTGTGAACTTGTACAGGTGAGGGGCGATCTGGTTTTTAGGGAGCACTCAAGCGCGACTACTGGCATCCACGACATCGTCTGATGACGAGTTCCTGAACGACGACTTCTCATCGGACGTCACCAGCCTCTTCGGCAACCTCAACATGAGCGACAATGTGATGGCTACTACTGTTGCCGCCGCTGCACCGTACGTGACTCTGAACTTTCTCTTTCAGATTCTGCTAGAGTTTTTTGTTCTACGTTTGGAGTAGACGTGATATATTTATCTTATTTAGATGTAATATGTCCATCTATTTTGTTAATTTGCATGATTATTATTTTTACTGTTTGTATGCTCATGCTTTATCAGTTTATTATTCGAGTTGAATCATATGGATTATTGCTTATATTTTTAACAATGAGCATAAATTATAAACAATATTTTATGAGGCTTATGATTCATAAATTTTTTCTGAACAAGTTGTACTGTAGGTTACACCTTCAAGGAAATATATTTGGTTACCAAATGACTACCAAAACTCCAAATAATATATATGCGCAACTGTAACCATGCATTCAGATACGCCGAGTCGTAGCATCCAAGATAGATGAGCACTAGAATGCACTTGTTATTCAATTAGCAGAAAAATGAATAGTACAACTCGTCATAAAACACAACAGAGCAAAAAAGATCAAGAATCACATAAAAGGTGTGAGAGCTGCTACATTTACTACTCCGTGTAAGAGAATCCTAGGTGACAATCATCGCATGACTCATGATGGACCAAGTAGTTTTGGGGAAGGAAAATGACACATATCACTTCGTCTATCTAGCGTCCAACTGCAGAGACTACGCCCCTCTGCAGCCGCCATGTGCCTCCCACCCCCGAACCCCTCCGTTGCCGCGTGTCGGCGCCATGAGCCTCATGCCACGTGCCGTCGCTTCTGCACCCCTCCGCCGCCTGAGCCGCACGTGTTGCATCCCCAGCCTCCCCAGCACCCCCGGGAGGCATCCACAGCTGTTCCGCTGCCCGCCGCCATGGCCTGCTCGCCGGCCCTCCTGCCTCACCACCCACCGGTCATCCTCCCAGCGGCCGATTCTCTCCCTACGTCCCTCTCCTCCCAGCTTCCTCCTCCCGTCGCCAGGGCCTGCTCCTGTACGCGGACGATGTTGCTCCTATGCATGCTACCTATTGAGACGGATTTTTGCTACCCACAGCGGGTGGATAGACGGCAGGGATCGTTGCTACCGGAGGCACGCGAATTTTATTCTCTGGATTTACTATTTTGTGGATTTTTTGCTAGGATGGGGATTTGCTACAAATCAATTTTTTTTGCTACAATAGTTGTTCTCGAAACGCTACATTACATTTTTGTTGCTACAATGTCTCTGGCGATGTCTCGGTGTTTGCTACATTAGCACAACTTTTTTACTACAACTCTTTTGCGGATTTGCTACAATAGCGCAATTCGAATTCTCCGGCGAGATCTTCCGGCGAAAGTGTCCGGCAATGTCATCGGCGAAGTCAGGTTTGCTACATTAGCACAAAATTTACTCCGACGAGATTTGTCTTTTTATTTTTATCTCATGGAAAAACCTTTTTTGCTATATATAGCAAAAGCGGGGGGGTTTAACAAAAATAGGTGGTTTTGTAGCAGAAAAATGGATTGGGTACTTTTTTGGAACACGTGGCGGCCCGGGGACCCGGAGGATTGGGGAGTTATCCCCCAGGGATGCCTAGCACGCCCCTTTGGGAAAACCGAAGTTTGCAACTACTTGTGCCCCCGCATCTCATGTGTCACGTCATATTTTAAAAAAATATCAATCATAGACATAGGTCACGTTGTTCCTTTTGCCTGTATAATTTTTCATCCAATAATATGACAATATATGGCCTGCACACAAAAATTGATGTGTGAATAGTATTGGGTAACTATCCACTTCGGTCTTTCCTTTTTTCACCTATATTATATTGTCATATTTTGTGACAATTTTTTGTAGATGCACCAGATACAACATAATTGTCGTGGTATTGCCATCGAGTACGCCATGGAGGGGTCCTCACAGAGCGTGTTTAGAGAGGTGGGGGAAGGCGGTGAGTTGGTGGGTACGAGGTAACACAGTTTACCCAGATTTAAGTCCCACAACGGTGGCGGAACTCTACTCATGTTATAAATCACTATAACGGCAATATGCCGAGTTACAGGGATCGGTTCAGTGTGTGAGGTGTTATGAATCATGCCCTAAAGGCTCCCACAGGCCCGGCTTATAAAGGCGCCAGAACCTAGGGTTACAGGGAAAAGTCCTTGCCAGACAGGTTACAGAGTCCCATACTAACACTAATTGGTCTTCGTTGTATTTCAAGGCTCCGAGTAGGTCGGTGACTTCTACGCAGCCTTTCTTTATCCGGCATGGGCCTCCCTTCTGGATCCGTCTAACTAGGCCACCTAGCAGGCCATAGGCCTTGCTACTAACTGTGGGCCACATAGGTTAGCCGGATTAGAGACGGTAATACCCATTTAGCATATCCCCAACAGTAGCCCCCGGAGGACTTTGAGATCTTGCACCATCTTGCCCTTAGGTCTTGAGTTCTCCGTCTAAATGATGCCGGCAATTCATCAAGCAATATCTTGAAGGTCTCTCAAAGAACCCTGCAGTCCTCTTCGTCTTTCATACGTAAGTCGGAGATTCTCTAAGTCTTCGTTTCTAGAGTCGGATTGCTTCCATCATCGATGGAATCTTCAGACGTGACTGCTTTAGTGCAACGGTCAAAAGATGACAAAGGCTACAGTCTATGCTACCTCGAAACTCACATAAGGTAGTGAATTAATCATCACCTATTTTCACGCGTGCAAAATCTGAAACATTAAAGCGGCAAAGCGGGGACGTAGCGAATTTACCGCACATGTTCTCTCACACGCTGTCAACGTTGTTACCGTTAGATCCTTGTGCATGAATCTTGACGCCTGGGTCTACATATTTACTGGAGTCATGATATTTTTCCTTTACTCGCATTCTCCCTTGCGTCTTCTTCTTCCTCCTACCGCGTGGCCGTTCGAGCTCTTCGTCAGAAAACCCTAACCAGAGCCCACTCTTCTTCCCATCCTCCTCCATCTGCATAATGGCCTCCAGCAGCAGCGCTCCCTCAACGACGGCGACCCCCGAGGCACGAGTGGAGCCATCCCATGGAGTAACCATCCCGCCGGAGGGGGTTATCGTTCCCATATCCGCCGTGGTGGAATCCACCGGCGGTGACCAAAAACGAGCGGTGCCAGATGCTACGGAACAAGATGTCGATTCCCACAAGAGAGTGTGGAGGGGCTCTGACATCTCCGCCGAAGACCTGCAAGAACTCATCGCCGAGGGGTATCTCCCTTCGACGGAGGGCTTGGCTTGGCGGCCAGCGTTGGCGGGCGAGGTGACTCCTTCCCCCCAAGCCGAAGAGAAGGTGTACCTCAAAGCTCAGCCGGTACATGGCGTAAGCCTGCCAGTCTCCGACTTCTTCCTGGATGTCCTTCATTACTTCTGGGTACTTCCCCACAATCTCTCCCAACAGCATCCTTGTACTCAGCAACTTCATAGCTTTGTGTGAAGGATACCTAGGAATTAAGTCTAGGTTATATATGTTTATCTATTTGTTTACCGTCAAGAGAGAGTCTGTAGAATCCAAGGATAAGTTGCGGATCTACGGAACCATTAGTTTTAAGATCCGGCCTAGCCGGCGCTTCCCAGACATTGTGGGTCACGAGTCTTGCAAGAACTAGTAGCACACATACTTCTATGGCCCTGACATTCCTCTGCCCGGCCGCCAAGACACGTACCCTGACGTTGTCGATGGAGCTGCCACCGAGGCCACCACCTGGAGGTCCCAAGCCTCCCTTCCATTGGACGAAGAAGCCCATCGTGTCGTAAGGCGGATCGAATGGCTCATAGATGGAGGACTGACCGGCTTGGACCTAGCCATGTGTTGGTTCACTAGGCGGATCCAACCTCTGCAGCACCGCACCAAGCTGATGCACAAGTACTCCAAGAGCAGGAAAGATCATATGCGTATCTCGCAGGACAACTTCTCCAATGAGTCCATCAAGCTCCGGCTAAAGGACATCGTCAAAGTGAAAGATAGGAAGCATGGATTCAAGATCATCTTTGACATGTTCGAATGTGGCAAGTGCCTAGAGGTAACTATGTTTCCTTTGTTGCTTGTTACACATACTCTAAGGCATTTCCGTCTTGAAGTCAACAAACTAACATTCCTTTGTCCTGCAGCTGGCGACCTTGGCGGAGGATCAAATGGCCTCCCAAATCTATGATCCCAAGCTGAAAGATATCCAGGTGGTGTCCGACGATGATGCCTCAAAGGATCATCCAGCTTCGGTAGCGTGAAAGCGGAAGAGCTCCACCTCCGACGCTGCTACCGAGGGTAAGAAGAAGAAGAAGAAAACGGAGAGTGGAGTCTCCAGAAAATCTCCTGCCGCCTTAGAGGCGGAGAATAAGAGATCCACCGGCATTCCCCTAGCCAAAGCTCCGGCTATGGTGTAAGTTCACTCATTCTTCGACTTCACTTAAATACGCACTTATTCAATTCTTATACTTATACTTTGTATGTTTCAGGAAGAAATCCGGTGTTGGCTTGAGACAGACCTCCAGGGACACTGGAGGTTCCAAAAACATTCATGATATGTTGGTCAAGGATGTGGTGACCAAGTCTTTCCCCGCCCTTGCTCCCCTCACTCCTACCGCCAAACCCGCAATAGTTTCCATCGAGCCCTCGTCTCCCATCATCCCTGAGACCTGCATCATGGAGATTGATGTTGATTCAACAATGGATATCTCGGGCTTTGCCGGCATGGACGCTGCTCCCGGTGGCCAAGCGACGCAGGAGAGCACCTCCTCCAAAATGGCTGAAGCTCCGGCTATCATTGCCATCGAGAAAGGGAAAGGGTTGGCGAAGAGGCGGAGGCAACAGTAGCATCAACAACTGACAAGGCAGGAACCTCTATGCCATCAACTGCCATTGTTACCCGGCAGGCGGCTAGGGCTTCCTCTATGCCTCCGGCTTCTGCTACTTCTCTGCCTTTGGTGCCTCCAACTTTAAGTCTGGACGATCTCCTTCAGTAGGTAGATGTCGTATATAAAATGTTAGGATCTTCCATACTGCATATGCGAACTTGGCCAACAACCTCAAAGTGATTTCCATTGTAAGTCCTTTTGAACTTTACCTTTTACATCATGATATATCCCATTGTATCCCCCAAGATCTTAGGCGGATAAATAATAGTTATTTTCCTGAGTGCTCCAAAGAACTTGGTGTAGGATTTGATAGTGTAGCTCCCGAGCATTTAGGTGAAACTGAGAAGTTCCGGCTAGATGCTCTAAGAGTAGCATACTGGATTAAAATCTAAGACTATAGCCCCCGAGCTTCTAATTGAAACTTATCAAAGTTCCGACTAGATGCTCTAAAGAAGCTATGGATTTTGTTTTTCAAAGAATGAGAATGCTCAGAGGAAGAAGGCCAGTGAAAAATTTGCCAAGCTGCAGAAAGACCTGAAAGCTGAAAAGGGTAAAACAACCTTTCTGAAGGAACAAATCACAAATAGCAAGAGTCTGTTTCCCTCCAACTTTTCCTTGACTATCGCTTGGAACCATTTCTTTCGAGTTCTTATAATGCTTTATTTTTCCATCTTACAGAGACCATTGCCAAGGACAAGAGCATTTTCGAGCAGTCGAAGTATATTCAATAGCTCGATAGTGAAAATAAAATCTTGAAGAAAGATCTGGCTGAGGCTATCAAAGGGTAGGAGGAGGTGATGAAGGTCCTGCCAGAGTCTGCTGACGCAGAGATGCATCGCCTAAAGAATGAAATTGAACAACTCAAGGAATAGAACCAAGCTGCCAAAGAGCATAATTCTCGGAACCTTGAGGTGTACACGAAGCTTCAGAAGGAGCATACCATCTTGGCGAAGACTGCGAGCAAGCCAAAACCAGCATCTTCGGTAAGTTCCCTCCGTCTTGATCAATTCTATAAATTGGAAAAATGTGTAACTTAGTTGTACGCATGATCTTTGTATCTTATGCAAACACATCTCCCATTGGTCTGACCAACATGGGTGAAGGTGCTCCGGATCAAAAGGAATGCATGATTCTTGCCGGCAACTTCATCAACACTACCATCGTCCTAGCCAAGGAGATAGCTCAGCCCCTAGGCATCAACATCAAGGCGGCATACTCAGCGGCCAAGTACTCGGAGATCCTGCGCTGAGCCCCTGAGAAAGTCAAGGACTAGAAAGCCTTTTGTGTCCGGGTTGGTGCTAGGATGGCCTTGTCCTTGGTCAAGGCGCATTACGACAACACCGACATTGATTTGGTAACCTCCGGCATGCCGAAGCTTGATAAGGAAGGGAAAGAGATTGATAGTGATGCTATTTGGAATTCCATCGCCGGCTTCGACACCAATGTCACCAAGATGGTCAAGATGGATGACGACATGGCATCTTCTGAGTCTAGCCTGCGCTCCTCCGAGTTTGATGAACTCTCCAGGCCTGGCTCTCCTGTTGACGATGATGCAACCGCGAAGTCCCCTACATCAGAGCCATAAAAACATTGTTTGTATTAAATGTATCTCTGTAGTGTGTATGCGGAAAAAGTTGTAGAACTAAGGAGGATAACTTGTACTCAAGTTTCCCGCCACTTATCTTTTTTCAGCATGTTTATATTTTTTAAGCAAGTGTTGGCTTATCCATTATTCTGGTTCATATGCTTAACCTTTCGTGAGACGGAAGACTCATAGCATAGAACTATTCTCTCAGATGATGATGCTTAGTAGCACCGTCAAGAACCTAAGAACAAAATTGTCGGCTTTGAGTGCCGAAAAGTCACTACTCTAGAATCCACATAAGAACTTCAAAAAACATGTAGACTAGAAAACTTAAGCTAACGCCCATCGGTGAAATTTTCACAAGTGCAAATGCAATCTTGCGCATAAAGGGTTTATATGATCCAAAAATAAACACTAAAGGAGGTAAAAGACTCAGAAAATATGAGTGAACCAAATGCTTTATTCCATTGATCATATAAGAATACTTATTATATAATATAAAAAGATGCTAAGTGTAAAAAGGACATAGTTGTGATATGTTCCATGGCCGATTTGTCTCCGGGAAATCATCATCGGATTCACGTTACTTGCGCTTGCGATTTTTGGCCTATCTTTCAACTTGCGAATATCGATGAGGTAATAGGAACCATTGAGCAATGCTTTGCTTATGATGAACGGTCCTTCCCAAGAAAGGGATAATTTGTATGATTTTTCCTGCTTGAATCTAAGAACCAGATCCCCTTCTTTAAACGAGTGACGCCTAATGCGGCGACTATGGTAGCCATGCAGCTTCTGCTAGTAGATGGTGAATCTCTGGCATGCCAGCACGTGCTCCTCCTCCAGTAGGTACACAGATAAGCGTCTAGATTCTTCAGCATCATCTTCATCATAGGCGGCGACTCTTGGTACATCGTGGAGGATGTCGGATGGTCGAACAGCTTCTGCTCCATAAACCATGAAGAAAGGGGTCAAGCCGGTAGATCTGTTGGGTGTTGTTCGTAAACTCCACAGCACAGAAGGTAACTCCTCCGCCTAGGCTCCAGCTGCTCTATGTAGTGGTGCCTCCAAGCATGGCTTGATTCCTTGCAGAATTAGTCCATTGACCCGTTCAACTTGCCCATTTGACTGTGGATGTGCCATAGATGCTAGGTCAAGGCAGATGCCTTTTTTGTGACAATATGCCTCGACTACTCCGAGAGACAAGTTTCTACCGTTGTCAGTGATGATGCTATGCGGGAGACCAAATCTCACCACCAGATCCCGGGAAAATTTTAGGGTTGTTGACCCATTGAGCTTTCTAATGGGTTTAGCTTCAATCATTTTGTGAACTTGTCAACTACTACTAGCAGATGTGTAAATCCACAGGGTGCTATTTGCAAAGGTCCAACCATGTCAAGCCCCCAGACTGCAAACGGCCAAGTGATTGGTATGGTTCGCAATTCTTCAGCTGGAACACTTGGTTGTCTTGCATAAAACTGACACCCAAGACAGTTTCATACCAATTTGTCGGTGTCCTCCTTAGCAGTTAACCAGTAGAATCTTGCTGGAAGGCTTTTGCCAACAATGATCTAGGAGCAGCGTGATGCGCGCAATCTCAGAGATGTATTTCCTGGAGGATATTTATACATTGTTGCTAGGAGATGCATCGTAGGAAAACTCCTGTGGTACATCTTTTGTATAGCTAGCCATCAATCATGACGTAGCCTTTTGCTCTGCGTACTATCTGTCGGCTTTCGACTTCATCGACGGGCAGTGTTCCGTCTTGCAGGTAGTCTATGAATGGTTTTGTCCAAGATGGAGAGGTCACTGTTGCTGCATTTACAAATGAGTTTACTCTATCCGGGTTGTCAGGGTCCGCTCCTTTCACAGATGGGGTCCGCAGATGCTCCAGAAAAACACCTAGCGGGATTGGTCGATGGGTTGATCCAAGCTTAGATAACAAATCTGCTGCCTCATTCTCCTCCCTTTTGACGTACTTGACTTTGTAGACGTCAAATCACTTGGCTATTTCGTCTACTTCATCTCGATATATCGTCATCAAAGGGTTCTGCGCATTCCAGGTGCCAGCCACCTGCTGGTTAACCAAGTTGGAATCTCCACAACAAACTATGTGCCTGATGCCAATATCCTTGGCACACGAAGTCCATGAATGAGGGCCTCATATTCCGCCATGTTGTTGGTAGCTTGGAAGTGGATCCGCAGTAAGTATTGTAGCTTCTCTCTTATTGGTGATTGTAGTAATACACCAACCCCCGAGCCATTGAGTAACTTGGATCCATCAAAGTGCATGACCCAATACTCTGGCTCTGGCACAGGAGTATCTTCCGACAACTCTGTCCAATTTGCAATAAAATTCGCTAATGCTTGAGATTTGATAGCGTCGCGTCTTTTGTAAGTGATTTTGAAGGCAGCAAGCTCAATGCCCCACTTCACCACTCTTCTTGTAGCATCACTATTGTTGATAATGTCAAATAGTGGAGTTTTGCTCACAACTATATTTGGGTGCTCCTGGAAGTAGTGCCTTAGCTACCGTGAAGCAAGGAAAACTCCATAAGTTATCTTCTGGTAGTGCGGGTAACGCTGCTTGGATTCCATCAAGACCTTGCTTACATAGTAAACTGGTCGTTGAACTCCATATTCATGCGTTGGCTCCTTGCGCTCCACCATTATGACGATGTTGATTACCCGGTTGGTTGGTACCATGTAGATTAACATAGGCTCCATTGGATCCGGTGCTTCAAGTATGGGTGCAGAGGAAAGTATCCTCTTTAGCTCCTGAAGTGATGCATCTGCTTCGTCCGTCCATACGAATTTGTCTACCTTCTTAAGTAGCTTGTAGAGCAGCATGGCCTTCTCTCCAAACCTGCTGATGAACCGGCTTACTACTGCAACACAACCTGTGAGCCGTTGTATGTCCTTCAGACATGTTAGGCGTTTGATGTCGAGGATGGCCTTGATCTTCTCCAGGTTGAATTCAATTCCATGATGCAAAACGATGAAGCCCAATAGTTTGCCGGCAGGGACCCCGAAGACACACTTCTTGGGGTTGAGCATCATGTTGTATTGTCGAAGGTTATTAAAGGTTTCCTGCAAGTCAGCGATGAGGTCGTTTGATTTCTTTTACATCACCATGATTTCGTCCATGTAAGCATGTACATTACGACCGATTTGGTCGTATAGGCAACGCTGCATCGTCTGTTGATAGGTAGCACCAGCGTTTTTAACCCAAAGGGCATCGTGATGTACTAGTAAGTATCATAAGGTGTGATGAACCCAAAGGGCTCGTCGTTTCTCATCACCTAAGTGTCGAAGAGGTTGCTTCACTGGTATGGCCTTAGGATCAATATTCAAGATGTGCTCGGCAAGTTCCCTAGGTAAACCTTTCATGTCGGCAGGTTGCCAAGCGAAGATGTCCCTATTATCACGGAGGAACTCGACGAGCGCGCTTTCCTATTTGGGATTCAGGTCCGTGCCAATGGTAGTGGTCTTGGAGGAATCACCTTCTACAAGCTCTACCTGCTTGGTCTTGATGGCGGCCTTGAATGCGGGTTCGGTAGCAGTAATCTGCTTCTTCAAGGCCGGCATCTCCGAGGCATCGACCTGGCTCTAGATCTCCTTGAATTCTTTGCCGTAGAGAACTGCTTCGGCGAAGGCGGCTTCACTCAGCTCGCACTCCTTTGCTTTTGTGAAACTTCCGTCAACAATGATAATGTCGTTTGGTCCGGGTATCTTGAGCTTGTAGACGAAGCATGGACTGGCGAGGAAAGAGTGGAAACTATCATGTCCAAATATGACGTGGTACACACTCTTGAAGGGCACCACTTCGAAGGCCATGCGCTCTTGGCAGTAGTTGTTGACATCACCAAAGTGACGGGAAGAGTGATGTAGCCAAGTGAGTTTTCTTGCATGCCAGGAACAACGACATGGAACACGGTGTTGCTCTTCCTTAGTTGGGTCTCCGTCAAGTTCATTTTATGCAGTGTATCCAGGTACATGATGTTGATGCTGCTTCCACTGTCCATGAGGAACTTGGTGAACTCTGTGTCGTCAGTCAATGGGTTGATGACCATGACATACTGGTTCTCTGTCGGGATAAGGTCTAGATGATCTTTCATGTCCCAAGTGATTGGAAACTCCGACCATCTAACATACTGGGGAACTGGGGGAAGGGTAGCCATCAGTATCCTTAGCGAGGTTTTCTGGTCCCGAATGGTGGGAGTGCCAAGGAAGGTATGGTAGACCGGGGCCTTCTTTTCGAAGGGGTTCTTTCCCTTGCCATCGTCCTTGTCGGCAGGCTTGGGTTCCACGTCTTCGTCCATGGCACTTGATTCCTTGGATTCCTCTTCGTTCTTCTTCCCCTTTCTGCGGGGTCTATTCTTCCAACTTTGCTTGTAGCCAGACTCAGGGTCTTCCTTGAGGTCGTTGATGAACTTCCATTAGCGATTGGTGTGGGTGGCCTTGCCGTTTGCATCAAGGTGGACGAAACACGGCATATCGCGGTACTCTTCGTACGTTTGGGGAACGCGGGGCGTTGAGGGTGTTGAATCACTCCTCTGATGTCCATGGCTACCCCCTCCCCCCCCGGCCATGACCATGTTGTCTGCCTCCGCCTCTGCCAGCGAACATTGTGGTGACCATGTCGGCTACTTGCTTCTCTTCTAGTGGAGTTTTCTGCTTGTTGTAATTGTTCCTTTTGGCCTGGGTAGGGATGGAAATTGTCGGCAACGAGCCGTGAGCATCATCATCAGCGGCGGTGAATTTGCTAGCCATGGCGATCACTTCGTTGAGGTTGAGGTCGTTATTGTCCTGACGGCGCTTCAGCGTATGTCAGAGCAATGTCCCTTCTCTAGGCTGTCGATGAAGGCGGCCATAGTGGTTTGTTCGTGTACCCCCACACATGAATTTTTCATATCAAGCCAACGGGATAGGTAAGCATGAGAGGATCCATCATTTTCTTGTACGCACCACTGTAGGTCATCGACGATGCACGGTCATTTGTGCATACCCTTGAAGTTCTTGGTGAATGCTTCATGCATGTCCAACCAGTTGCAGATTGATTTCTCCGGCAAGTCCTCGATCCATTGTCGGGTAGTGCCTTTGAGCATTAGTGGGAGGTACTTGACGGCAACATCAGGGTTCCCCCAGCGATGTGAATCGCTTCGCTGTAGTCCTGCAACCATGTAGCTCGCCTGGCAGTGCCGTCATAGGGCTTGATAGTTTTGTCTATCCGGAGACCCTTGGGGTAGGTTGTGGCCCGGATGACTGGTCCAAAACAATGTGGCCCCAGGTATGGGAGTTCCTGGGCTTCTTGGATCTTGTCAAGCCATGATCATGCATCGTACGGCTCCGATTATTTTCCTTTGCCGCCATGGGAAGGAGAGTTATGGTGAAATCTATGGGATCCGCCATGACCTCCATTGTGGTGGCTACTAGTGGTGACGGTGGGTTAGCCTTATTTCTGCTCCCTCCATGCATACCATTGCATGTGTAGTACACTATAGTCATTGACATGACATCCATAGAACACCGTTCCATAAATATCACATCCCTCATAGTGGTACAACAGAAACATTGCGGGTCCAAATTACAAACAGACACACTTCATTATTATTACAATACCAGAAGTTCGAGACTTCAAGAGGTCCAAACTTACAAACCAAATAACTTATCTCATAAGTTCAGAGGAAGAACAAAAAACACAACGGTAACAAAGATGTGAGCTCAACAGCTTATTCTATAGAGTTCGTGTTGCTCGGCTCAACCTAGGTAACTAGAGTACGGCCTGACAACTACTCTAACTCATTGTCTTTAGATCCATAGTGTATCCCATAGTCCACTCCTTCGATTCCACCGGATAGGTCCGGCTCTTCATAGTAGATGTCGTTCTGGACCTCCATAGAATACACCTAGTCATCCTTCTGGCCCTCAAAGTCTAGCAAGGGGTTCAAAGGAAAGGGTGAGTAACGGCATTACCCAGCAAGTTCACTATATGCAAGGTGGGAAGTTTGATGCTCTATCTACCACCTCAGACGATAAATCGTTGGTACTATGCATTTTTGGTAAACATTTCTTCAAAGATTGATTTTATTATCAAAAACTATGCCCATCAACCTTCACAGGTTGACCAGAACTTCATGGAGTTCCTTTCCTACCGCGTTCGTAGCTCCTTCCCGGAATAGGGAGTAACATGTCATAATTCTTACACTCTGCAGAGGTGCGTTGCTTTACCCATAAGATACCAACTCCTTGTTGCACAGCCGGGCGTAATTTCCCGTCCACAATTCCATGATGTGGGGCCCAGTAGATGATCTAAGCCAATCATTGCCCCCTTCGCGACCTCGCATGTCCCTTTGGTGTACGCCATGCCCACATCTTGAATTACGACAATGGTTAGTACAGACTGTCAGATGCTAGAACTATCATGGGATGTTGAGGGTTCCCACCCATATGTTGCTGATACGTTGCAAACGTATCCATAATTTTTTATGTTCCATGCTTGGTTTTATCTACTTTCTTATATTTTGTCCACACTTTGGAGTACTTTTTATACACTTTCTTGGGAGATAACCCAAAAGTTTTAGATGAGTCTTGGAAGTTATTACTTCAGTAATAACCACTCCTTATCCTTTTTATTTGCTTTTTGTGCCAAGAGTAACCTCTAATGAGAGAGAAGTAATGATTGGGAAAGTTGCTGTCCCGAAACAGATTTCTGTGCTTCACCGTAAAAATTCATGTAAAATCTCTATATGTCGTTTTGAGGCCTGAATTTTTGTGATTCTGCCCCAGGTTGTTATCTAACTTTCGTTAGTTCAACACTTTTTTATTTGTGCAACAGAAGGTCTTCAAAAAAATTGGTTTTTACCTGTTGGTCTGTTTTGACAGATTTCTGCCATTATTTGCATTTGCTTCTTGTTGGTTCCTTTTTGAGTTCTTTTAGGAAATTGAGCTTTTTGACGGAAGTGCTACAGTATCTTGTGTCTTAATGGAAGTTTTATTGGTGTTGAAACTGAACCTAAAGACTTATTATCTTGAGTGCACTAATGTTGCTAATAAAGATTGTGTGAAGTTTTGTATGAAGGAAAAAAATTAGGTGTATGGAGAGGATGATGTAATGAGATGAAGAATAGACTAAAGCTCAAGCTTGGAGATTCCACCACATGTCACCCCAATAAATATTCAAGAGGTGCAAGCATCAAAGCTTGGGTATGCCCAAGGCATCCCCTTCTTCATCAATAAAAATCTCAGGTTTCTTCCAAACACTTCATTTTTATTGTTTCATGCACAGTTGTGTTGTTCTTGGAGCGCCTTCTTTTTCGTTTTTCATTTTGGTTTTTGTTTGATTGGTTTTCTTAGTTTGCTTGAATAAATTGGTTGGACCCCCTCTTTCATACATTGGTTTTCAAATAGTTTGGTTTGGATTGGAAAAGAGTAGTGATACATTGCAAATGTATCTATAATTTTTGATGTTCCATGCTTGGTTTTATCTACTTTCTTGTGTTTTGTCCAAACTTTGGAGTACTTTTCATATGATTCCTTGGACTAACCTATTGACAAGAGCCACAGTGCCAGCTGCCTGTTTTCTGCTAATTTTGGTTCCAGGAAGTCAGAAAATGAATATTCTCGGACTTGGACAGGACAAAAGCCAAAGTCGCTATTTTACTAGAAGACATCTGGAGCCAGAATACGAGACAGAGAAGGGCTAGGGCCTGGCCACACCACCTGGCCGCGCGGCCAGGCCTGGCCTGCGCCAGGGGGTGGTCTGGCCGACCCCAGCACCCCCTCGGCCTCTCCTTCCGCCTATATATTGCCTCTGATACCAAAACCGTAAGTACCCAATCAAAAATCCTCGAAAGAGTCTATAGCCGCCGTCATCTCCATCCCTAGATCGGGAGGGATCTTAAGCTCTTCCCGGCACCCTGCCGGAGAGGGGAATTCTTGATGGAGGCCTTCTTCATCATCATGCAAGCCTCCGATGTGATGCGTGAGTAGTTCATATCTGGACTACGGGTCCATGTACTATCTAGATGGCTGGTTCTCCTCCTTTGTGCTTTCATGTTTAGATCTTGTGAGCTCTGTTCATGATCAAGATCATCTATTTGTAATCCATACATGTTGTGTTTGCGGGGATCCGATGGATATTGAGATGCTATTTCAGATTGATTATTGATTCTATCATGTCTTTGTTATTTGTGATCTTGCATTCTTTCCGTTGTTAGTAGTTATCTTGGCCAAGTAGATGCTAGCAACTCCAAGAGTTAGTATTTATGCTCGATAGTGGGTTCATGCCTCTAGTAATCTGGGAAGTGATAGAAATCTCTAAGGTACTAGATGTGTTGTTGCTACTAGGGAGAAAATAGGAATCCTTTGTTCATAGAACAATCGTATTGTTTACTTTACACGCAATGCGTAATGCAATTATCTGTTGCTTGCAACTTAATCGGAGGGTTGGATGATAACCTGAAGGTGGATTATTAGTCATAGATGCAGTTGGATTACGGTCTATGTATAATGTTGTAATGCCCAATCAAATCTCAAAGGAGTCAAGATGTTTAGTATATGCATGATTGCTTTCTCGATGTTTGTCAATTGCCTCGCTATAATTTGTTCACCCAACATGTCATCTATCTTAAGGAGAGCCACCACTAGTGAACTCTAGACCCCGGTCCTGTCTTTTACCATCAATCTACAACTGTTTACTGCTTTCTATTTACTTTCTGCAAACTATTACTTTCTTCCACACAATACGTTTAATCCTTTGTTTTCAGCAAAACCGGTGAGATTGACAACCTGACTATAAGTTGGGGGCAAAGTTCTGTGGTTGTGTTGCGCCGGTTTCCACGTTGCTGCTGGCAACTCCAAGAGTTAGTATTTATGCTCGATAGTGGGTTCATGCCTCTGGTAATCTGGGGAAGTGACAGAAATCTCTAAGGTACTAGATGTGCTGTTGCTACTAGGGAGAAAAGAACAATCCTTTTTTCATAGAACAATCATATTGTTTACTTTACACGCAATTCGTAAAGCAATAATCTGTTGCTTGCAACTTAATATTGGAGGGGGTTCGGATAATAACCTGAAGGTGGATTATTAGTCATAGATGCAGTTGGATGGCGGTCTATGTATAATGTTGTAATGCCCAATCAAGTCTCAAAGGAGTCAAGATGAGTAGTATATGCTTGTATGCTTTCTTGATGTTTGTCAATCGCCCCGCTGTAATATGTTCACCCAGCATGTTATCTATCTGAAGGAGAGCCACCTCTAGTGAACTATGGACCCCGGTCCTTTCTTTTACATACAATATACAATCAACTGTTTACTGCTTTGTGCTTACTTTCTACAAACTATTACTTCCTTCCATTCGATACGTTTAATCCTTTGTTTTCAGCAAAACCGGTGAGATTGACAACCTCATCGTAAGTTGGGGGGAAAGTTCTGTGGTTGTGTTGTGCAGGTCTCCACTTTGCTGTTGGCACCGGTAGTGCGCCCTGCCAACGTTCAGCTAGCTACACCTTTGGGGTGTTTCCTTGCTCCTACTGGATTGATAACCTTGGTTTCATACTGAGGAAAAACTTGCTGCTGTGCTCATCATACCTTCCTCTTGGGGTTCCCCAACACGCTCGATATATTTGGGCCATCAACAAATTTTTCTGGCACCGTTGCCGGGGAGTCAAGGACATCTTCACAAGGGGAGTCCCTCATAACAAATCTCTTTACTTTGTTATTTTTGTTTTGCTTAGTTTCTTTTGCTTTGTTTGCTTGTTTCTTTATCAAAAACACACAAAAAAATAGTTTTACTAGTTTGCTTTCTTTACTAAAACACAAAAAATTTAGTTCCTATCTTAAGTTGCCCTTATGTCTAGCCTTGCTCCAATCACTATGTCACCCGAGGAAATGATTTTCACTTTTAAACAAGGAATTGAGGAAAGCTTCAAGGAAGCTTGGTCTAGAATCTCTGATCTACATGAAAAAACTAAACCTAAAATGACTCAGAGCTTGTTCCTTAGCAGTTTTTACCTTGGAATTGCTCTTTGCTATAGATATGCTTTAGATGCTGTTGTGGGAGGAGATTTCCTCCAATGTAATGAGGATGATGCTATTAATGCTATAAAGAAATTGATCTTTACCTACAACTTGCCTAGCAAAACTGATATTTCTTTCACAAGCATATTTGCTAGATTAAACACTCTTGAGACCCACACTACTAGCTTAAAAGATTGCTATAATACGCTTAGGGATCATCATAATTATGTTCCAATAAATTTTGAACCATCAAAGTGGCTCCCTACAGTAAGGATTGATATAAATAATGAAACTTTTCAAGCTCGTTGTGATATCATGTCTGAATTTTGTCTTATGCCCAAAGATATTTATGAATCTTTGAATCTTTGGGGGCTTTCTGAAGGGGGAAAATAAATATCTCTTGCTAATAATGCTACAATATTACCTATTGGAGTACCTGAAGGAGTGTTTACAAAGATCCTTGGGAAAATGATTTCTACTGATTATCTTATTATTGAATGTGCAGGAAAAGGACAAATTACACTTGGAAGGTCCCTATTAGAACTCCTTGGAGCAGTAATAGATGTGGGAAATGGGACAACTTGCTTCTCCACCAAATAATCATATTTCCCCAAGGTTAAGAATAAAAGTAAGAGAGGTAAGGGCAAGAAATTTGGTTTTAATGCTTCTTCATTCGAGAACACTTGATTCTTTTTCTTGCTTCTTATGCCTAACTTAAAGGCGTTAAAGAAAAGTACTTGGAAGTTATTACTTTAGATGAGTAATTGGGAGATAACCCAAAAGTTTTAGATGAGTCTTGGAAGTTATTACTTTAGTAATAACCTTGGGGAAATATGATTTCTTTTCCCCCTTATTGGAAGTTATAACTTCAGTACTTATTGGAAGTTACTACTTCAGTAATAACCGCTCCTTATCCTTTTTATTTGCTTTTTGTGCCAAGAGTAACCTCTAATGAGAGAGAAGTAATGATTAGGAATGTTGCTGTCTTGAAACAGATTTCTGTGCTTCACCGTAAAAATTCGTGTAAACTCACTGTACGTCCTTTTGAGGCGTGAATTTTTGTGCTTCTGACCCAGGTTGTTATCTAACTTTCATTAGTTCAACACTTTTTGATTTGAGCAACAGTAGGTCTTCAAAAAAATCGTCTTTACCTGCTGGTCTGTTTTGACAGATTTCTGCCATTTTCTGCATTTGCTTCTTGTTGGTTCCTTTTTGAGTTCTTTTGGGGAATTGAGCTTTTTTAGGGAATTTATACAGTAGCTTGCGTTCTAATGGAAGTTTTATTGGTGTTACAATTGAACCTAAAGACTTATTATCTTGAGTGCACTAATGTTGCTAATAAAGATTGTGTGAAGTTTTGTATGAAGGAAAAATTTCAGGTGTATGGAAGGAATGAGTAATGAGATGAAAGATGGACTAAAGCTCAAGCTTTGGGATGCCACACGTGCCACCCCAAGAAATATCCAAGAAGTAAAAGCGTCAAAGCTTGGGGATGCCCAAGGCATCCCCTTCCTCATCAATAAAAATCCCAGGTTCCTTCCAAACGCTTTATTTTTATTGTTTCACGCACAGTTGTGTTGTTCTCGGAGCATCTTCTTTTTCATTTTCGTTTTGGTTTTTTGTTTTCTTTGTTTGCTTAGTTTGCTGAATAAATTGGTTGGACCCCCTCTTTCATACATTGGCTTTCAAATAGTTTGGTTTGGTTTGGAAAAGAGTAGGAAAGTTCATGCTTATGTGGTAAAGAGAGCTTGTTTTTGACTGTGGCCTATGCTTTGTCATGCCATGCTTGATATTGTTTTAGCTTTATGCTTAGTATTCTTTACTGTAGCATGACTTGTTATAAACAATTGAGATTGCTTAATGTGCCTTGGATGAATCATGCGTTGTTTTAGCATATTAAAACATAGTTTAGTAGTATTCTCCTTTGATGCTTTATTTGGGTTGACTTGGCGCATGCTCACACCATGTTATGACTATCTCAAGTCACCATAGCCTTTATGATCCTTTAGTTTTCAACTTGTAGTATCACTTTATGCTTTGATCGATGATGTTTTGTCGCTCTACATGATTATGGCCATTATTGCTCTCTTAGTTTGTCACTCCTAGTTTTTTGCTAGCCTCCATAACCAAGTATGAGTTCCACTCATGCATCCAACTCCTTAAACCAAGTTATTCCAAAGAGTCCACCATACCTACCTACTACCATATGCTATTCCAAGTATATTCATGTTTTTGTCTATCTTCCAAATTAAACTTGTTATGTGAAAACTAGTGATTAAAGCTCTCACGAACTTGATGGCACACTTTACTTTCTTGTCTTTAATAAACTTGAACCATTGGGTCCTTCTTTGTTGCGTATATGCTTGCGCTTTATAAGTTGAAGTTAGCAGAACCATGTATCATGGGGAACGCTTTCAACATTGCACTTGTACTTTGTACCCCGTTGATATCATGTTCTTTTGCTTATGGATCTCGACAGTGTGAAATAAAAGTGGAACTTGTAAGATCATGGAGTTTGTATGTGTGTTAGAGAAACGCCTAGGCCGCTAGCCTAAGCCATGCCTAATCATGGTGGAAACTTGCAGCATAACCATAATGAGAACTCTATGAAGAATCCTCAATAAAAACCTATGCAAATAGCAAATAAAAAGATCGCTGAGATGCTCATTGTTTGCTTGCCTTGTCATTTTGATTATGGGATAGCTCCTGTATCATGTGAAAGGGGTGCCCCGTTGGCGGTTCTTTATGATACATATGTACTTACAATGACAAGAGCTTACTTGTGACTAAAGTTGAGCAGCATGAGGTTCGGTCTTCGTAAGTAAGGGGCATGAGATTTCGATTTATAACTTGTCAAGCATATCCTCCTAGTTGTGTCACTTTAACCTTAATCACCTTCAAGATGCTTCTGATAGGGGCAATGAGAGCTAAAAGCTCTAAGTACCATAATTGTTGGAAGCTCTTTATGAGACTTGAATCCCTACTTCCTTCTATGAAGGCCCTTTCTTCCACCATAATATTGAGTCTCCACCTTCTATCTTTATGCACCTACTTTGAGAGCATAGTTGCCATTCTTAGTTCTATGTGCATTGTCCCAAGACTTGTTGATTGATGCATACCTTGATATTGCTTGCTTTAAACTATTTGTATCTAGTCACTCTTATGAACTTTGAAGGTGTCCTATGCATTTATATTTGCTACTCTATGAAGGACAAGCTGAATGCTATTATGCTATGTTTTCTTTATGTGAAACAAACAAATGTCTTGCAAAGCATTGTTATTCATGAATCTTTTGTTTGTGCCTTTTCATGTTGCATCATAGTTTGTTTGTCTTATTGCTAGAACGTTGTCTTTCATGTTATGATTGAAGTACTATGATCCCAGCTTTGAATGTTTTACAAATACTTTGATCAAGTTTATGATGGTGCATGTCACCTCAAAAATTATTCTTTCTTTTTATCACTTACCTACTCGAGGACGAGCAGGAGTTAAGCTTGGGGATGTTGATACATTGCAAATGTATCTATAATTTTTGATGTTCCATGCTTGGTTTTATCTTATCCACACTTTGGAGTAGTTTTCATATGATTTCTTGGACTAACCTACTGACAAGAGCCATAGTGCCAGCTGCCTGTTTTCTGCTGTTTTTGGTTCCAGGAAGTCAGAAAATGAATATTCTCGGAATTGGACAGGACAAAAGCCAAAGTCGCTATTTTACCGGAAGACATCTGGAGCCAGAATACGAGACGGAGAAGGGCTGGGGCCTGGCCGCGTGGCCAGGCCTGGCCCGCGCCAGGGGGTGGTCTAGCTAACCCCAGCACCGCCTCGGCCTCTCCTTCCGCCTATATATTGCCTCCTATTCCAAAACCCTAAGTACCCGATCAAAAATCCACGAAAGAGTATGTAGCCGCTGTCATATCCATCCCTAGATCGGGAGGGATCTGAAGCTCCTCCCGCCACCCTGCCGGAGAGGGGAATTCACCCTGGAGGCCTTCTTCATCATCATGCAAGCCTCCGGTGTGATACGTGAGTAGTTCATGTCTGGACTTCGGGTCCATGTAGTAGCTAGATGGCTGGTTCTCCTCCTTTGTGCTTTCATGTTTAGATCTTGTGAGCTCTGTTCATGATCAAGATCATCTATTTGTAATCCATACATGTTGTGTTTGCGGGGATCCGATGGATATTGAGATGCTATTTCAGATTGATTATTGATTCTATCATGTCTTTCTTATTTGTGATCTTGCATGCTTTCCGTTGTTAGTAGCTATCTTGGCCAAGTAGATGCTAGCAACTCCAAGAGTTAGTATTTATGCTCGATAGTGGGTTCATGCCTCTGGTAATCTGGGGAAGTGACAGAAATCTCTAAGGTACTAGATGTGTTGTTGCTACTCGGGAGAAAACAACAATCCTTTGTTCATAGAACAATCGTATTGTTTACTTTACACGCAATTCGTAAAGCAATAATCGGTTGCTTGCAACTTAATACTGGAGGGGGTTCGGATGATAACCTGAAGGTGGATTATTAGTCATAGATGTAGCTGGATGGCGGTCTATGTATAATGTTGTAATTCCCAATCAAGTCTCAAAGGAGCAAGATGATTAGTATATGCTTGTATGCTTTCTCGATGTTTGTCAATTGCCCCGCTGTAATTTGTTCACCCAGCATGTTATCTATCTTAAGGAGATCCACCTCTAGTGAACTATGGACCCCGGCCCTTTCTTTTACATACAATATACAATCAACTGTTTACTGCTTTGTGTTTACTTTCTGCAAACTATTACTTCTGTCCATTCGAT
The DNA here is from genome assembly GCA_023614405.1 of Avena insularis. Taxonomy (NCBI): domain Eukaryota; kingdom Viridiplantae; phylum Streptophyta; class Magnoliopsida; order Poales; family Poaceae; genus Avena; species Avena insularis. The sequence goes on from CM042692.1 coordinate 185,080,093, forward strand.
ACATTTAATCCTTTGTTTTTAGCAAAACCGGTGAGATTGACAACCTCATCGTAAGTTGGGGGCAAAGTTCTATGGTTGTGTTGTGCAGGTCTCCATGTTGCTGCTGGCACCAGTAGTGCGCCCTGCCAACGTTCAACTAGCTACACCTTTGGGGTGTTTCCTTGCTCCTACTAGATTGATAAGCTTGGTTTCATACTGAGGGAAAAACTTGCTGTTGTGGTCATCATACCTTCCTCTTGGGGTTCCCCAACAAGCTCGATATATTTGGGCCATCAAGTAGGAAAAGTTCATGCTTAAGTGGTAAAAGGAGCTTGTTTTTGACTGTGGCCTATGCTTTGTCATGCCATGCTTGATATTGTTTTGGCTTTATGCTTAGTGATCTTTGTTGTAGCATGACTTGTTATAAACAATTGAGATTGCTTAATGTGCCTTTGAAAAAATCATGCGTTGTTTTAGCATATTAAAGCATAGAATTGTGGTATTCTCCTTTGATGCTTTATTTGGGTTGACTTGGCACATGCTCACACCATGTTATGACTATCCCAAGTCACCAAAGCCTTTATGATCCTTTAGTTTTCGACTTGTAGTATCACTTTATGCTTTGATTAATGATGTTTTGTCGCTCTGCATGATTATGGCCACTATTGCTCTCTTAGTTGGTCGCTCCCAGTCTTTTGCTAGCCTCCATAACCAAGTATGAGTTCCACTCATGCATCCAACTCCTTAAACCAAGTTATTCCAAAGAGTCCACCATACCTACCTACTACCATATGCTATTCCAAGTATATTCATGTTTTTGTCTATCTTCCAAATTAAACTTGTTATGTGAAAACTAGTGATTAAAGATCTCACGAACTTGATGGCACACTTTACTTTCTTGTCTTTAATAAACTTGAACCATTGGGTCCTTCTTTGTTGCGTATATGCTTGCGCTTTATAAGTTGAAGTTAGCAGAACCATGTATCATGGGGAACGCTTTCAACATTGCACTTGTACATTGTATCTAGTTGATATCATGTTCTTTTGCTTATGGATCCCGGTGGTGTGAAATAAAAGGGGAACTTGTAAGATCATGGAGTTTGTATTTGTGTTAGAGAAACGCCTGGGCCGCTAGCCTAAGTCATGCCTAATCATGGTGGAAACTTGCAGCATAACCATAGTGAGCACTCTATGAAGCATCCTCAATAAAAACCTATGCAAATAGCAAATAAAAAGATCGCTGAGATGCTCATTGTCTGCTTGCCTTGTCATTTTGATTATGGGATAACTCCTGTATCATGTGCAAGGGGTACCCCGTTGGCGGTTCTCTAAGATACATATGTACTTACAATGACAAGATCTTACTTGTGACTAAAGTTGAGTAGCATGAGGTTCGGTCTTCGTAAGTAAGGGGCATGAGATTTCAGCTTATAACTTGTCAAGCATATCCTCTTAGTGGTGTCACTTTAACCTTAATCACCTAAAGATGCTTATGATAGGGGCAATGAGAGCTGAAAGCTAATAAGTACCATAATTTTTGGAAGCTCTTTATGAAACTTGAATCCCTACTTCCTCCTATGAAGGCCTTTCTTTTACTTTTATGTTGAGTGTCCACCTTTTATCTTTATGCACCTACTTTGAGAGCATAGTGGCCATTCTTAGTTCTATGTGCATTGTCCAAAGACTTGTTGATTGATGCATAACTTTGATATTGCTTGTTCTTAAACTATTTGTGTCTAGTCACTATTATGAACTCTGAAGGTGTCCTATGCATTTATGTTTGGTACTCTATGAGGGACAAGCTGAATGCCACTATGCTATGTTTTCTTTAAGTGAAACAAACAAACGTCTTGCAAAGCATTGTTATTCATGAATCTTTTGTTTGTGCCTTTTCATGTTGCAACATAGTTGCTATGTCTTATTGTTAGAACTTTATCTTTCATGTTATGATTGAAGTACTATGATCCCAGCTATCAATGTTTTACAAATACTTTGATCAAGTTTATGATGGTGCATGTCACCTCAAAATATATTCTTTATTTTTATCACTTACCTACTCGAGGACGAGCAGGAGTTAAGCTTGGGGATGTTGGTACGTTGCAAACGTATCCATATTTTTTGATGTTCCATGCTTGGTTTTATCTACTTTCTTATGTTTTGTCCATACTTTGGACTAATTTTTATACACTTTATTGGACTACCTATTAACAAGAGCCATAGTGCCAGCTGCCTATTTTCTACTGTTTTTGGTTCCAGGAAAGTTAGAAAATTAATATTCTCAGAATTGGATGGGACAAAAGCCAAAGTCGGGTTTTCACCGAGGGGGACACGAAGCCAGAGTACGAGATGGAGAGGGGCCAGGGGCCGCCACACCACCTGGCCACGCGGCCAAGCCTGGCCCGCGCCAGGGGTGGTCTGGCCACCTTGGGCACCACCTCGGCCTCCCCTTTCGCCTATAAGATGCCTCCGATACAGAAACCCTAAGTACCTGATCAAAATTCCACGAAAGAGTCTGTAGCCGCCGTCATCTCCATCCCTAGATCGGGAGGGATCTGAAACTCTTCCCGGCACCCTGTCGGAGGGGAGAATTCACCCTGGAGGCCTTCTTCATCACCATGCAAGCCTTAGGTGTGATGCGTGAGTAGTTCATCCTTGGATTACGGGTCCATGTAGTAGCTAGATGGTTGGTTCTTCTCCTTTGTGCTATCATGTTTAGATCTTGTGAGCTCCATTCATGATCAAGATCATCTATTTGTAATCCTTCATGTTGTGTTTGTGGGGATCCGATGGATATTGAGATGCTATTTCAGATTGATAATTGATTCTATCATGTCTTTGTTATTTGTGATCTTGCATGCTTTCCGTTGTTAGTAGCTATCTTGGCCAAGTAGATGCTAGCAACTCCAAGAATTAGTATTTATGCTCGATAGTGGGTTCATGCCTCTAGTAATCTGGGGAAGTGACAGAAATCTCTAAGGTACTAGATGTGATGTTGCTACTAGGGAGAAAGCAGCAATCCATTATTCAGAGAACAATCGTATTGTTTACTTTACATGCAATGCGTAATGCAATTATCTGTTGCTTGCAACTTAATACTGGAGGGGGTTCGAATGATAACCTGAAGGTGGATTATTAGTCATAGATGCAGTTGGATTACGGTCTATGTATAATGTTGTAATGCCCAATCAAATCTCAAAGGAGTCAAGATGTTTAGTATATGCATGATTGCTTTCTTGATGTTTGTTAATTGCCCCGCTGTAATTTGTTCACCCAACATGTCATCTATCTTAAGGAGAGCCACCACTAGTGAACTATGGACCCCGGTCCTTTCTTTTACCATCAATCTAGAACTGTTTTTATTGCTTTCTGTTTATTTTTGGCAAACTATTACTTTCTTCCACACAATACGTTTAATCCTTTGTTTTCAGCAAAACCGGTGAGATTGACAACCTCACTGTAAGATGGGGGCAAAGTTCTGTGGTTGTGTTGTGCAGGTTTCCACGTTGCTGCTGGCACCGGTAGTGCGCCCTACCAAAGTCCAACTAGCAACACCTTGGAGGTGTTTCCTTGCTCCTACTGGATTGATAACCTTTGTTTCATAACTGTAGCATCCCAATTGTCTAACAATTGTAATGCTACTTGGTCTAGTAATATAATGGCTACTTCCTACATATAATTGTTGCATCATAATTATATCATGCTCATGTCATCATGCCACCTTGCATTTGAGCATCATATAAAACCCTTTTTGTTTTGGTTCTTCTCTCATATGCATTATTAATTGTATTTGCCTCTTGATATTGTATTTGGTTATTGATATATTGTTTAATGCCCAAGTTGAGTTGGGGTCATATCTTTTATTCAACTCCATCACCTTTCTCTGTCACCACCTTATTATTCCACCATTCCCCTAGATGTGAGATTTGCATTTATTTGGATTTACCTCTAGCTCTTGTGGGTTGGGATGGCTCCACTTACAATTCCACATGCTCCCATATATGCACCATGTTGTTTTCACATTATTGGTTTATGAGAGCCACATGGCCACCTTTGCATGCCTGGTGAGTGGAACCTTTTCCTAGCTTTCATATGGTTTGTTTTGGGGTTATTATCATGTTGGGATATTTTTGGGCTTACTAAATACCTAGTGGCACATACACACTAGCAAGTCCCATTTCTATTCAAATATGGTCATCTCCATCTACTCCAAATGGGGCATCCTTTTAATTCTTTTGCTTGGCTTTATTCCACTTTTGGAAATGCATAAGAATAATGCCATGTTGATATTATTATTTTTCATAAGAATACACATGGTAATAATTATTTTGCATGGCCCATGCAAGTTCCACCACATTCTAGTCTTTTGGATTTTATTTGAATTGTTGAGTGGATCATCTCCCATCTCTCTCTCCCTCCTTTTGGGTTGATCTTGTTTGCTCTTGCTTAAACCCTATCCCCACATCAACCTCTCTCTAATCCTCACCACCCCTCCCTAGTCACTCAATCTCTAACCTTCTCTCTAAAACCATCTCTAAACCCTAAACCATACCCTCTCTCTCTAATCTTTTCTCCAAATCTTACACCTAAGCTAAACCCTAAACCTAACCCCTCATCTACCCTAGTTTCACCTTACCACCACCATGGGCACCATCTAACCTAACCCGAACCCCCTTTCTAGCTAACCCTAGTTCCCACCCTCTCTCTCGGCCTTTCTCTTCTCTCCACCTTGCTGGCCCCACCTGGCCACCCTGGCCCACCTAGCTACCATCCAAACCAAGCCCTAACCCGAGCCATACCCCCTCTCTCCAAAACCCTAGCATCTACACGAGCCTCTCTCCCTCTCTTCTCTCCCTGCCATGAGGACCCCCCAGCCCGAGCCTCCCCACCCAACCTGCCATCCCTACCTGCCTGGACCAGCCCTAGACCGAGCCCTGTCGTCCAGCCGAGCACGTGAGGAGGAGGAGGTAAAAGGTGGCCGAAGCCACCTTTATCTCCAACCTGCTCCCACACGGCACCCACGCCTCCCCCTCACTTTTCCCTCCTCCCACACGCCTTCTCTGGCCTCTCCAGATCCGCCCGAGCCTGCCTCCTCTCCTTCCTTTCTTCTCCACCGCCACCAGCTACCCCATCGCCGGCCACCGTCGGTCTCCACCGTTCCCCCCTCTTGCAGCCGGTGGCGAGGTGCTCTGGGTGTCGAGGAAGACCAAGGACCTGCCTCTGCGTCGCCCTGTACCCGCCAGCGAGGAGGAGGAGGCCGGTACACAGCTGCACGCCGCGACACCGAGCCAAAACCCTAACTCCGGTCCGTCTGCGTCCTCGCCTCTCCGTCGCCTCCCAGCCCGATCCGACCGCACCGAGCTCTCCGCGGTGAGCCTCTCTCCCTCCCCGACATGGTCCGCCTCGCTGTCGCCGCCTAGTGCCGCCGTTCATATCGTCGAGCAGACTGCGCGCGCCGTCGGCTACCGCGCCTGCTCGCTCCCGCGTCGCGCAGAACCTCACCTAAGCCACGCCTACCTCCCTGACACCAACCCTAGCCCACCGCAGTGGCTGCCGCCTCCGCGCGCGCACGCCAGGTCCAGGGATCGATCCCCCGCTCCGCGCGGGCGGGCACCGATCTGTCGCTCGATGCAGAGAAAGAAGAGGAACAGTACGGGCCGTGGTAGTTTTACAGATCGCCCCCCTTTTTGTTTTCTGCTCCACCCGCGGTACCTCGTGGCCCACCAGTCAGCCGCGCCAGCGCGTTTACAGAAAACCCCCCAGCGTTTCCCATTCGCAACCCGCGCCCCAGCTCGGCCCTTTCGATCCTCTACACAGACGTCTGACACGTGGGCACCGTGGCCTCACTGTCATTCAAAGGGCTAGGTAAAGCCGAGGTGAAGAAACCTTTTCCGCGCGCGTGTCGCCCAGTCAGCACCTGGCCCCACTTGTCTGTGTCTTTGGATAGGATTGTCTGGGTCACAAAAGTTTCTGTCCTTTTCTGTTTTAATTCAAACTTTTCCAAATTAATTTAAATTCAAATTTCAAATCTGTTTTCAAATAACTTTTAAAATATAAACCCAAATTAAACATATAATATATGTTTTGAAATCAGAAAAATATGAGGAACTCAAATATGCCCTCTAAAATATATTTGAACACTTTAAATTTCAAGTTGATGAAAATTACAATAAAATGCCCTTTTCCTTAATTAATTAATAACTTTTGATTTATAACTCCAAATTTAACAAATGATATGTCTAAAATGATTAGCTCGACGAGACCTTTCTGTTTATGCATTCCATGTTCTGTAATGCAGCATGCATCATATAAATATAAAGTATACAGCAACTTATTTGAGTATAAAATGTGACTAAAACTCAATAAAAGGCTTTATTCTTGTATTCCACACCTCACCCATGCCATGCTATGTTATTGCCATGCAATTGTGCATCATTCATCATGGCATGATTGTTTGCTTGATGCATTTTATTCCTATGCTTGTGCACTTTATTTCTGTTGGCCCTTGTTTGTTTGGTTCTTCTTCGAATAGACGCTGAGCAGGGGATATATCAAGAAACCCAGGAGCACTACCCAGATCCTTCTCTCGCTTCAACTGAGCTGCCAGGCAAGCACTACCACATGCTTGCATACATACAGTACCTATTGCCTCTATCTTATTCTTGCATCATTGAGTCGCGATTGCATTAAATTGAATCCTGGCATCGCATAGCCTTTACTTTTACACCCCACCGAAGCTTGTTCCTCCATCCCATGAGCCATTACTACAGGAGTTGTTTGAGCCATGCGAGTCGTAGAACAGCATGTGTAGGGTATGTGAGTGTCTGATGGATAACGAGGTACCTAAACAACTTAACCTGAGTAGTAATGGGATAACTAATGAAAGTGGCATCGGTGAGCAATATCGCTATTTGGTTTTCATGCTCACTTGTGTCCCGTAGGACCCGAGTACTTGATTCATGTTCCTTGAATATTCGCTATCCACATCCGGAGGCTTATGAACCCCCGAGCGTAGCTTGATTCATTCTTATTTCTTGGGGCCACAATTAGTTTGGGGCTTTATTACTATCCTGTACTTATGCCATGCTTTATCGCTTAATTTAAGATTGTGAGGATGCACTGTCTGTTTAGGTCCGTGACACGTCGCTATGTGTCGACAAGCCAGTCACACTTTCGGGTTCCTCGTTGCTTACCGTCCACACAAACCTTGAGTCCGTCTCGGAGTCGGCCAACTTCGTCGCGGGTAGCTTAATGGGGTGGCCCCCTGAAATATTTCTGAATCCTGTGATCGCTTTGTCGTGAATGCATCGTTGGGTTTTGATTTGGTTTTTCCGAGGTTGATCGAGTGTGTGTTGCTATTTGTGCACCCTCGCAGGTAAATCTTTCAAAGCCGTGTCCATGGTTATGGACGCGACTTGGAGCACGCTTTCGATCATAGACAAGTATAACTAAAGTACCGCTTTTAACTTGACTAAGTACCTGACTAGTAAATAGTGCAACACTCATGGAATGGATAATAAAACTGCCAACGGATGGGGGGTTGTTCGTCCGCTTCCTCGTTGGTAAGCGAGGAGGAGGATGGATCTGTTAATATTACTGTTATAACTGTTGTTATTAATTCACGGACATCCGTCTATCTTTGGTTAGGCGGATGGTTAGCGAGTATCTATAGAATTGTTAGGATTATCTTTTGCTGCAATTGCGTCACCCCAGGTTGTGTCCCCTTTAGAGGCATAAAGACTTGCTGAGTACCCCTAGGGTCTCACACGATAAATTGTTTGATTCAGATGAACAGGTAAACTCGCAAGATGGATACTGGGTGGAAGAGACGGACGATGTTGGCAACGATCACTCGGTGTAGAGATTCCGGGAACGGGGATCCGTGAGATCTGTGGGCGGGATGTGTTTATTTATGGGGCATCTTATGCCAATTTGCTTCTTATCCGTACTCGGATCTTGTTTTCTGCTTCCGCCTGATACTCTGATGTTTGATGTATGAGGAGATATCCTAAACTATTATATCTATCTAGGATATTTGGATCTTGCCGTATGGCGTTGCAATATTTTCTATTTCTTTTAGATGGAATGGCTCTGAGGACTGTTGTATGGTGGCTTGCATACATACTCATTTGTGTATGTAGTTGATCCCTTCGCCGATTCACGCCCGTTCTTGTCCCGATGTTTGGAAATGGTTAGGACGGCCGAAAGGTCTACCTGTGCGTGGCATTTGGGCCCCACCGTACTATTTTAACCATTTCCGCTCATCTAGGCTTGTAACTAGGAGCGTAATTCACCGAGGTAGTTACAATAACTGAGGGAAAACTTACTGCTGTGATCATCATACCTTCCTCTTGGGGTTCCCCAACGATCTTGATATATTATGGGCCATCAGTTGCATATCCTATACGAATTACCAATAAATGCACGCTACAAGGATAACAACCACGACCTGGCCATCCGGATGCATGCGAGAGGAAGAAGATACAGCTGGCTTCTTCGTCCCATTCCAAATATTATGGTTAACGTGTAATATACGGCGCTAGAATCACTGATGTCATGGGTTATGAAATCTTAGTTGTTTTGCAATTGGAATCTTAGATTCCCATGCAATTCTTAGTATTTATCATCACTTAGGATGATAATAGCATTTCATTTGTTTGGGAAAATACTTATTTTCTATCTTCTTTAGAACATAGGTGATAACACACAACTTTCAAATACTTCCATAAAGACTCTTCAAAGGACATGAGCAAGTGATGAACTTGCCTTGTGACTGCAAGGTAGTGGAGTCGGATATTTCCACCTGACCTTGAGCTTCGGTTGCTATAGAAAACCATTATTGCCCGGTAAGGACAATATTTAAAGAAGCAATATGCAATGCATAGTAATGTCATGCTATGATTTTTTTCTTCTTCTTTGCATGTTTTACCCACCTTATAAAGGTTTTAAGTTTCTTTTAATTTAATAAAAGAAAATCATTACACAAGAATCATTAAATTCCTATTACTTTGACATTTAGCAATTTTATAATAACTAGTATTATTTTAAGAGTTTAAAAATGAATTTATTTGAATTTTAACTCTTTTAAATGTTGAACTAAAATTCCTTTAAGGAGATAAGACTTTATTTCTATTATACATGATTTACTTCTCAAAAATACAAACTAGTATTTTTCTTTAATAGTACTTCCTTTTAGAATCTTAATAATGAATTTTATTCAATTTTAAGTGTTTTGTATATTTTTTATAATATCCCAAAAGGAATATATACAATTTTAATAGTAGAACTATATTTAATTACTGAAATTTACTATCTATTATTTTTGTTGGATAAAGGATATTTTTGTGATTTCATAAATATATTATTTGTATTTTTTGGATTTTTATTTATTTTTTCTAGAGCTTATTTTGGTTCAGGGGTATATTTGTAAATATTTATTTTTACATATGTCTTTTGAGATATGGGCCAGGACCACTCGGCTAGCCTGGCCCAACCAGACCCGGCCCAACCGGCCTGGTCAAAGACCACCTGGGTTGTACTGGGCAGTCCACCGGCCTAGTACCCCCCACGGGCACACTCTCTCTCACCCCTATCTCTCGCGACCCTCCCTGGCGCTCGATGCCGCCACCGCTGTTGTGCTCGATTCCGGCCAAATCCAGCCGATGTTGCTGCCGTTGCAGTGCAGGACGACCAAGACGATGCTGATGAACATCGATGTCCAAGCCGATTCGTCGCTGGTGCCCTCTTCTATGGCCGCGCTGACCTCTGCATGATACTAGGGTTAGGGTTTGCCATGCTCTGGCGCTCCCCAGTTGATGTTGTGGTGCTTGTGGTGCTTCTCCTCCATGATCTCCACTGTTGTGTGTAGGCGCGGGTTGCAGCACCCCCTCGGGTGCTCCCCGTGCTGCCACCCCTTTGTCGCCGGCCTCCGTGCTGCTTCCTCTTCAAATAAATTTACGAGGACCTCGAGTAAGTTCTTCTACTTCTCCTCTTTGTGCTCTCTCTTACCTCTAATCCTTGCTATGTGGTCACTAGTGATGGATTTCTCCATTTAGGGTTCATCCCTAAATTTCTAGGGTTTTACCCCCTTGCAGTGATGTTCAGTTAGGTTTCTAGTGTTAATATGATTGTTTTAATCTCCTGAATGTTGACCTGCTAGTGGTTCATGTGATACTCTCTGTTGAGCATGATCTGTTGCTCTGTCCTTATTAGTTAGCACTCTTTTTGAGTGATGATGCCTTACTGCTAGTTGATATAGCTTTCTCTGATGCTTTTAGTGTAAAACTTTTATGATCAAAGGATCTGCCTTATGATAGATGTTGAATGCTGTTATAGATGATTCCTAAATCATCTAGGAAAATGATTAAGTGTTTTTAAAAGATGAGGCTTAGGCTTATTCTCAATAAGTGATGAACCTGTTGGTACAGAGGTTCTACCCAGTTGGGGAAGTGCCATGTACCAGTAGCTATGATGAGTATCATCTAGTTAAAACTAGATCCCTTGGTCTATTATGCTGGTCTGAGACCATCCTCAAGTAGAAACCCCTTGTTTTTACTTGATGGCTTATTTCTTATGTATGTATCATGTACTTGCATGATCAGATCCATATATAAACATGATTACTCATATGAATATGCTCCAGATTCACTATTGGATTGAAAATGTTGGGTATTACCCTTGGTAGCCTTGTGTTGGCCTGTTGTTGCCTTCCCCTTTGGCCTTGGCTTGCTCCTCCTAGTGTTGTTGCTCTTGTGACCTTGCTGTCCACCCAATGCTTCCCCCTCCTCAAGTCACCATCTTGGCTGGTGATGCCTGGGTTTTCTATGGTGGAAAACGGTTTGATCTAATGCTATTATGGTAAGATCTGGTGCTATTCTTGTGTTGTTCTTGGTTGTGCTGGTGAGAAGCTGTGGTTGAGCTTGCTGTGAAGTGAGTATTATAGCTTTCTTTGCTCTATACAGCTATAACTTGAGATGTCCCTTTGCTCTCTGTTGTTGACACCTCAATGCATGCATTTAGGTGTGTATGCTGCTTCTCTACTAGCTTTGGCTGTGGATGAGATCAAGTAATTGGACTTTTATTGTCTACCCTTTACTGGTTACTTACCCTGGTGAAACTTATCACTTGTCTATTTGGCTTATATTGTGTTACTGGAACTATTTACTCAAAAGAACAGATATTACTCTTTGGTGAAACTTGCCCCTTCAAATTACTCTATTATGTAATATGAACAGTGCACTTCACTGTTCACCACTGAGAGTAAAACTAATCACTAACATTTTTCTTTCTTTGTTTTAGTGGTTTATCTTATTTTGTAGGAACAAAGCCTAGATTGTCAAGATATAATATAGGAATAGATAGATAGATTGTGTTGTAATTTCCCTTTACTCTTTTTGTAAAGAATCTTGTAACAATATTTCTATGATTTAATAAAGATTCATCTTTTTGGAATTTCTTCCTTGTAACTATTTGTCTTGATGTAATGATCTCTATTTGTAATATTGATTATGGAATAAATAAAAGAATAAGAATTCATTTCTTGTTTGAATTTACTTATCTTAAATTCATATTGATATATAATATGATCAAACAATGTTAATACCTATTTTGGAAAACCACTTAATGATTCTAACTTCTAATTTTCAAATATGATTCAAATTATTTGAATTTCAAATGTGAATTCAAAATGTCCCCCCAAATCACAATAATGCCTAAAGGTCATGTCAAAATTTATAGCAATCACGTCATAGAGCTATTACTACCTCTAGACAGTGAAAGAAACTATAATCTCTTTAGGTTTTTTTTTGGCGAAACATTTACCCCGATTTTACAGATGAATGCATGAATATGCACATATTCCTATTTCTACCCTTCATTAGTTCCTAAATGCTGGGGTGTTACAGACTCCCCCCCTTGAATTAAACTTCGTCCTGAAGTTTGCTGATGTGTACCTGAATAGTTCAGGATATGCTTCTTCTAAGTTATCCTCTTTCTCCTAGGTAGCTGCTCTCTCTGGGTGATGTTCCCATTGTACTTTGCAGTATTTGATTGCCCTGTTTCTCAACCGTTTCCAGTTCTCTTCCAGAATTTTACAGGGTTTCTCCACATAAGTCAAATCTGCCTGTAATTCAACTTCTTGTTGTGTGATTGCATCATCAAGAACTTTAAGACATTTCTGTAATTGCGACACATGGAAAACATTATGAACTTGAGCCAATATTTTTGGTTTATTTAACTCAAGAGCATAACTATTGTTCTGTTCTGACTCAGTATCTTAAATGGTCCAATATATCTTGGACTCAGTTTTCCTTTGACTCTGAATCTTTTAACTCCCTTCATTGGACTTACTTTGATCAGCATATCTCTTCGGGATGCCATGATATTCGACTTTGATCAGCATAACTCTTCTGGCGAATTTGAGCTATCTTCAATCGATCTTTAATAACATCGATGAAATCTTGCTTCTCCTTGATATAGTCTGGTGCAAATTCCTTGCTACTACCAGGTTCATACCAACATATTGGTGATCTACATCTTCTCCCATAAAGTACTTGATATGGTGCAGCTTTAGGACTACTTTGATAGCTATTATTCTAAGAAAATTCTACCAACGGTAGATGATCTTCCCACAAACCTCCAAAATCTAATGCACAAGCTCTAAGCATGTCCTCCAAGATTTGATTGGTCCTTTCTGTTTGGCCTCCAGTTTTTGGATGATAGGCTATGCTGAAATCTAACTTTGAGCCAAGTGCTTCATGTAATAGTTTCCAAAATGCTGAAGTAAACATAGATCCTCTATCTGATACAATTTTCTTGGGTACTCCGTGCTTACTTACTATCTCTTTGACATAGATTTCTACTAACTTCTCGGCATTATCCTTTTGATTTACGGGGATAAAATGTGCACTTTTCGTGAATCTATCCACAACCACCCATATCATATCCTTCTACTTTGGTGTCATAGGTAATCCTATGATAAAATCCATACCAATTTCTTCCCATTTCCATTCCGGAATTTCTAAAGGTTGTAATGGCCCTTCTGGACTTTGATGTTCTACTTTTACCCTTTGACAAGTATGGCATTCAGATACATACTTTGTGATATCTCTTTTCATGTTATTCCACCAGAATAATTCCTTAAGATCCATGTACATCTTCGTACTTCTAGGATGAATTGAATATGGTGTTTCATGTGCTTCTCGAAGTAATACCTCTCTGATCTCTAGTACATCTGGTACAAAAAGACGGTGTTGGAACCATAAAGATCCATAATCTCCTAGGTGAAAAACTGATTTTTGTCCTTCGGAAATTCTTCTGATTTCTTTAGCAATATATGGATCATCAAGTTGATGTCGATAGATCTCATGACGAATATCACTGATTTGCTCTTCTACAACCCTCATGGTTGCTAGGCCCACACGAACTTCTGTCCTTAAAAAACTATATTTCTAACCTTTCCAAATCCATTTGCAACTCTTTTGGTAATTCTCTATTAATAGGTTGAATATCCGTACTCTTCCGACTTAAAGCATCTGCTACTACATTTGTTTTTCCTGGAGTATAGTTAATTGTAAGATCATAATCCTTGATTAACTCCAGCCATCTTTTCTTCCTCATATTCAGCTCCTTCTGAGTAAAAAAATATTTAAGACTTTTATGATCTGTGTATAATTCACATCTTGCTCCATAGAGAAAATGTCTCCATCCCTTTAAAGCAAAGACCACTGTTGCTAACTCCAAATCATGAGTTGGGTAGTTGAATTCATGTGGTTTGAGTTGTCTAGACCCATAAGAAATTACCTTGCAATCTTGCATTAGCACACATCCTAGTCCTTCTTTGGATGCTCTTCTCCGGTTTCCGGTATAGCTAAGATTGGTGCGGTTGTTAATCTGGTTTTCCTGAAAACTTGCTTTGCACTTATCATCCCATATGAATGGTGCATTCTTACTTAGCAATTTGGTCATGGTCTAGCTATCTTGGAAAAACCTTCAATGAATCTCCGATAATAGCCTACCATGCGTAAGAAACCTCGAATTTTTTTCACATTGGTTGGTGCATTCCATTCCAATACTGATTGGACTTTGGATGGATTTACCACAATTCCATCCTTACTAATCACATGACCAAGGAATTCTACCTTGTCCAACCAAAATTCACACTTGATGAATTTAGCATACAGCTTATGTTCTCTCAGGATTTGCAATGCTATTCTCAAATGATTAGCATGCTCTTCTTCATCCTTAGAGTATATCAAAATATCATCAATAAACACTATGACAAACTTATCCAGATATGGCATGAAGATTTTGTTCATCAGGTTCATGAATATTGTTGGTGCATTGGTTAATTCAAAAGGTACGACGAGATACTCATGATGTCCATACCTTGACACAAATGCTATTTTTGGAACATCTTCAGGTTTAATTTTTATCTGATGGTATCCTGATCTTAGATCAATCTTGGAAAACACTCCAGCTCCTTTGACTTGATCAAATAGATCTTGAATTCTTGGTTATGGATATTTGTCCTTGATGGTAACATTGTTGAGATTTCTATAATCACCACACATCCTTCGTCCTCCATCTCTTTTATCCACAAAAATTACCGGAGTTCCCCATGGGAATACACTTTCCTGAATAAATCCTTTTCTGGCTAATTCATCAATTTTCTCCGTAAGCTCTTGTAATTCTTTTCGTCCCATCTTATACGGTGCTTGGGCTATTGGTGATGTACCAGGTATCAGGTCAATAGTGAACTCTATTTCTCGATCAGGTGGCATTCCTAGTAACTCTGCTAGAAAAACATCTTGAAATTCCTTCACTACAGGAATATCTTCCAATTTAACCTCCTTCATTGAGTTCAACTACAGATCCACCATGATATGACTATGTTTATCCGCCTGACAGACTATCCTTCCTCCACTTGGAGACTTGATTGAAACAGTTTTCTCCTCACAATTGATCTGAGCTCCATAGTCCGTCATCCAATACATTTCCAACACTACGGTTATTCCCCATAGTGGAATCACATAAAGATCCGCATAATAGGTTTCACCACAGATTGAGATAACGTGGTTTAATTTAATTGTTCTAACTACCACTATCCCTCTAGCGGTAACTACGGTCATAGGTTTTTCTAATGGTGCCCTTCTAATCTCGAACTTATCACAAAATTGTTCAGATATAAGTGAAGTAGTTGCACCGGTATCAAATAGAACTTTTCCAGGATTTGTGAGAATATTGAGCCTACCTATCACTGCTTGATCCAAGTTATCCACCTCCTCCAAGGTTGCACAATTCAGCTTTCTAGTAGGCATACCTCTCTTGCCATTGTCATTTTTTCCATAGCTTCCACCTTTGTTAGGTTGTCCACCTCCGCCTCTTGCTTGACCACTTCCTGTTGTAGGCCAACCTCCTGGTAGTTTGCTTGGGTAGTCAAGCTTAATATGCCCCTTCTGACCACAACCATAACATATGATTACTGGTTTCTTACATTCCCTTTGGAAATGCCCTGGAATACCACAATTGTTGCATATAATATTCCTCCTAGGGTTGGACTAACCTCCACTTCTATTCTTGTTAGGATTATTGTTGTTATTGAAGGGTCGGTTCCTAGGTTTGAAATCCAAATTAGGTTTAGGCTTACTTGCTTGAATCCTCTTAGTTTCCTTTTTTTCCTCTATTCCTTCGGTCCTCTTGCACATTCTTATAATCATCCTCAAATGTGATTGCTGCATCAAGTAACTGTTGAAAGGTTGCTTTATTGGCCAGCCTCAACTCCATTTTCACGAATGGATTTAAACCACACAAAAAACGTTTCTTCCTCTTATCCTCAGTTCCCACTTCATCCTCAGCATAACGAGATAGTTGACTAAACTCCCGGATGTACTTCATGACACTAGTATAACCCTGCTGAAGCTCTTCAAACTCCCTACGCTTCAACTCCAACACACTTTCTAGAACATGATACTCACGGAATCTTTGCTTAAACTCCTCCCAGGTATACTCCCTACCTGGAGGTTGCATTGCTAGTTGATTCTCCCACCAAGATGCTGCAGGTCTAGTTAAGAGGTGTGTTGCATACCTCAAATGTTCCTCATCATTGCATGCTATAGTTTTCAACTTTCTCTCCGTAACTGCTAGACAATCCTCTGCATCCATTGGCTCAGGGGCTGATGCAAAAGGTAATGGTCTTGCATTTTGAAAGTCAGAAAGACTCACACCACGTCCTTCAAGTTCCCTCTGATGTCCCACTCAGTCCACTAATCCTTCCATGAACTTGTTCTGGGACTCTTGCATCATTTGCAGGTACTACATAAAGTTCTGTTCCATCAACGGCCTCATTGGTGGTGGTGGTAAATTTTCCTGCATTCTGGCGTCTTCATCCTCCTTTTCCTTAGTTTCGGGCTCCATGCACTGCTGTTCGGTCTCGTCCTCTACACCCGTTTCCATACCCCCCTAGTCCTGTAACATAAAGTGAACACTCATAATTACATCATGCATATGTGTTCTAAGCTCAACTTTATGCACAGAACTAGTCACACAATGGGAAAAAATCCAAATGAGAACCAAATATGCATTTCACATATTAGACATTACATACCACATAGTTAGTACATGTCATTACAAGCCCATACCATTTAGGTATTACAACTCATGTGGATACTATCCCACTTATTTATTTACATCCAGTGCTCAGACTCTAACTCACGTATCATCATTGAGAAATTCTGTCTCAAGGTCACGCTCCCCAAAAGCTACGACGTTTATCGTATATTCCCGGAGTACAACTGTGCCGACGTGAAGTACGATGCATCATTTGTGGAACGAATTGCCTCTTCGATGGACGATACTCAGTATCAGAAGTATCTGGACTTGACACATCATCTAGCTGAAGTGTGTCCATACCTTCCAACTCATCTTAGGTGTCTTCAGAATCATCCTCATCACTGTCTTCTTCAATCTCCTCCTATATTCCAACTCCTGAGTTATCAACAGAATATTCCGCTTCTGATGCTCCCCAAGTACTCTGCTAGGTACGATAGTCCTCAGCTATAATTGGAAAGTGCACATTATCTGGAGTAGGATAATGTTCGGGTAACTCAAACACCCTTTCTTCAGGATCTTCCTCATCAGACTGTACATCCTCCACATGGACATCTCTTCCATCAACGGAATAAGACCTCACTCCCATGCGACTAGTTTGCCCGGTATCCCCAACTGAATGTTCCACAGGAATAGGATTCCCGGCAGATCCATCCATCGATTCGTACCTCCATCCTTTGGAATTTCCAATAGGTAGTTTTGAGTC
Organism: Avena insularis; assembly: GCA_023614405.1. NCBI lineage: Eukaryota > Viridiplantae > Streptophyta > Magnoliopsida > Poales > Poaceae > Avena > Avena insularis. The sequence goes on from CM042692.1 coordinate 185,097,380, forward strand.
CTCAGTTCCCCAAGAACTCTATGGTACTTGGTGACTAGTGCCCTCATCAGGATATCTAGTAGGTTCTGGTATAGGTGAGTAAGGATATGGTGTAAAAGATGTTGGATCTATAGGTATATCCTTAAATACTGGGTTAACCCTATCAACTGCTTCATTCTCCAGTTTAGATGCTAACTTCTCCCTTCGTTCAGGATTAGTTAAATCCTCTAGCATATCAATCTGATCCTCTACAATAACCTTATGTGTCTTATACAAAGACCCAACCATCAGTCGATATAGATCCATAAACTTGGAAGCTAGTTTTGGATGCTTCTTTACTAAAGTAAGATGATCTGTTTCCGGCTCCTCGTCTATAGAGTCATGAGAAATCACAGAATATGTGCTTCGAGCTAACTCTTCTGCTTTGTGTTCCCGAACATTGGCTATCGCCTCCACAATAGCAACATGGTATGCTGCTAGGTGACTTCTACCTTCACCCATAGGTAAATCGTGATATAAACCAAGCTTCTTTGGTAGTTGGATGCTAACACGATATTTGGCTAACATTCGCCCATCATGGTATGTCATGGTATTAACTGGAATATTAGTTGTGCAACCAAAAACCCTCAGAAGATCTCAAAGCTGTTCAGTTAAAGCCCCTGATAATCATCAAGAGTCTCTTCTTTCCTTGCCAAAGTCTGTTTTGGAAACTTTGGTGCCATTTCCACTGTATCGAAAATATTCATAATTAGTAACCATTAGTTATAATGATAAATCATAATAAATAATTGTCGCACTAAAAAAATAACGAAATATTCCCAATCGAATATTCATCATATAATCTAGAGAACTCTTTACCATTGTCCTAAAACTCCTACAGGTAGTTCCCTTAACTAGGTTTCCAACCTAAGGTCAAAGTGTTAAGGGCAAACCTCTAGGGTGGCCCGATCTTTCACGGATCCCACTCAAATCGAGGATGGAGTGCGGGGGAAGGAGGGGAGGATGAACACAACAAACTCACGCACGAAGAACGCGATGAACACACACACGCAAAACCACGATACACACCAATAGCTCATGCCGGCGGTGACCGGTCCGGCGCAATCCCTAGGATTAGCGTCGGGCGGAGGACTTTCTCTCGAACCGGCATGGCGATAGGGGAGACTCGGTGAGATCTTGACGTCTAGGCAAAGGGACTCCGATGCCTAGGCCTTGTACAACACGGAGGCATAATGCAAACTCCAATGAGGTTTGGGATATTTGGTGCTCCTTTGTCAAAGGAGCATGAGGCAAGAACTAGATAGATCCACAAGGGGTTTCCACTAATTCCAAATATCATGCCTAGGGTTTACAACGGAGGTGGGGGACTATATATAGGACAGCCACTTAAACAGGGATACTTCAGGAATAAAAGACAAGTTTTGCACGGACTAAGGGGTACATGGGCCGCAGGCCCAAAGGCCTTTTCATGCCTGGCGTCGGTCGGACCGGAGACTCCGGTGTGGTGGACCGGAGACTCCGGTCTAGGCCGGAGATTCCGGTCAGTCTCCGGACCAGCCTCCGGAGGGGCCTTCAGATTGTCCCAGGGCCCTGTGTAGGGGTCAGACCGGAGAGTGGGCCGGAGTCTCCGGTGTCTTCACGCCGGAGACTTTGGTGGACCGGAGACTCCAGTGTGCGCAGACCGGAGACTCCGGTCTGAGAAGCTCTAGCGGCTTCTGCTTCACGCTCTGCTCCTTGTTCTCCATCCTTGGGTGCTTGGGGATGTTTCGAGGCTTCGAACCTGATGATGCATAGAGTATTTGCATGAAGTAGCACACCATCCAAGGAGGTATCAAATTGGCACGAGGAGAGGAGCGAGTTCACCTTAGCTTGTAGGAGTTTGGCTCAGGCACGAGTCATGGGTCCACTTGGGGACTTGTTGGTGTAGATGTAGGAGCGTCCGTAGGACGGGCTGCATCAGCTCCCCCCTTGGGAAAGAGTCGTCCTTGACTCTTCATGGATATCATCTTGAACATCTCCATGGTAGGGTGAGAGATCCTTGACATTGAATGTATTGCTTGCAAGGTACTTGGAGGTCGGTATGTCGATGATGTAGGCGTTTTTGTTGATTCTCTTGAGTACTTTGAAGGGACCATCTCCTCTGGGCTTGAGCTTGGAGTCGCGTTCCTTGGGGAAGCGGTCTTTGCTTAGGTGTATCCACACAAGATCACCTTCTTCAAATATCATCTCCTTCTTGTCCTTATTTAACCTTGAAGCTTGGCGAAGGACTTGTTGTTCGATAGTAGCTCTTGTTTCTTCATGAAGTTTCTTCATAGCTTGTGCGTGCTTCTCGACGTCCATGTTCGTGTGCTCATGGAGAGGTAGTGGTAGGATGTCGAGTGTAGTGAGGGGCTCGAAACCATAGATGATCATGAATGGACTCATCTTGGTTGTTGAGTGCTTGGCATGGTTGTAGGAAAACTCGGCGTGGGGAATGCATTCCTCCCAATCCTTCAAGTTTTTCTTGATCAACACACGTAGAAGAGTTCCGAGGCTTTGGTTGACAACTTTGGTTTGGCCATCAGTTTGAGGATGTGACGCGGATGAAAAGAGGAGCTTGACTCCGAGCTTGTCCATGAGTGTCTTCCATAAGTAGCTCATGAATTTGATGTCGTGGTCGGAGATGATTGTTCTTGGCACACCGTGAAGATGGGCGATTTCCCTGAAAAACAGATTTGCAACATGTGAAGCATCGTCGGTCTTATGGCACAGTATGAAGTGTGCCATTTTTGAAAAGCGATCCACGACAACAAATATAGAGTCATGACCATGCTTAGATCTAGGAAATCCTAACATGAAATCCATGCTAATGTCGGACCAAGGTGTATGAGGAATAGGCAATGGCATATAAAGACCATAGGGATTATCTTGCGACTTAGCTTGAACACATGCCGTGCATCGTTAAACGTAGCGCTCCACATCGCGCTTCATCTTGGGACAAAAGTAGTGAGTGGAGAGCATGTCCAATGTCTTGTCACGGCCAAAGTGACCCATAAAGCCTCCACCATGAGATTCTTGGAGAAGCAAAAGTTGGAGCGACGATTTCGGAATGCAAAGCTTGTTTTGTTTAAAGAGAAAGCCCTTATGCAAATAGAAATCATCAAACCCTATGTCAATGGAGCACTTTGCGAAAATTGGTTCAAAGAACGGGTCAGAAGCATACAAAGATTTTATTTCCTCAAGACCCAACACGTTGATTTCAAGTCTCGTAAGAAGGCTTGTGTGCTTGCGAGACAAAGCGTCTGCAACTACATTATCTTTGCCCTTCTTATACTTGACAATGTATGGAAAAGACTCCATGAACTCAACCCACTTAGCGTGTCTCTTACTCAAGTTGGCTTGGCCTTTGAGATATTTCAACGACTCATGGTCGGAATGTATGATAAATTCCTTGGGCCATAGGTAGTGTTGCCAAACCTTAAGAACACGAACTAAGGCAAAAAGCTCTTTGTCATAAATTGGATAATTAAGGCGAGCACCATCAAGTTTCTCGCTATGGTAGGCTATAGGACGTCCGTTTTGCATAAGGACTCCTCCAATTCCAATACCACTAGCATCACACTCTATCTCAAAAGTTTTTGTGAAATCTGGTAACGCAAGGAGAGGTGCTTCGGTGAGCCTCTTTTTAAGTTCATCAAAAGCTTTTTGTTGTGCTTTGCCCCACACGAATGTGACATTCTTTTTCGTCAACTTGTTGAGAGGGCAAGCAATGGTGGAAAAGTCTTTCACAAAGCAACGATAGAAACTAGCCAACCCATGAAAACTTCTAAGTTCACTCACATTTGTTGGGATGGGCCAATATCGTATGTCCTTTACCTTGGAAACATCAACTTCAATTCCCTTCGAAGAAACAACAAATCCAAGAAAAATCAACTTGTCTTTAGCAAAAGTGCACTTGGGAAGATTAGCATAAAGGTTTTCATGTCTAAGGATTTGCAAAACTTCCTTGACATGTGTTATATGGTCCTCAAGTGATTTGCTATAAACAAGTATATCATCAAAATAGACAACAACACTTTTTCCAATGAGAGAATGCAAGATGTGGTTCATGAGGCGCATGAAGGTGGATGGGGCATTAGATAAACCAAAGGGCATAACCAACCATTCATAGAGAACAAGTTTGGTCTTGAAGGCAGTTTTCCACTCATCACCTTCATCCATGCGTATTTGATGGTAACCACTACGAAGATCAATTTTCGAAAAAATAGTGGCTCCACACAACTCATCAAGCATGTCATCGAGACGTGGTATGGGATGTCGATAACGCACGGTGATAGCATTAATTGGACGGCAGTCCATGCATAACCGTAACGTATCATCCATTTTTGGAACAAGTATCACGGGTACGGCACTTGGACTAGTGCTAACTTGGATCAAACCTTTGGAGACGAGTTGGTTGATTTGACGTTCAATCTCCTTTGTCTCCTCCGGGTTCGTGCGATAAGTGGCGCGGTTGGAAAGTGGTGCACCGGGGATGAGGTCAATGCGATGTTCGATGCCACAAAGAGGAGGTAGGCCATGTGGAAGCTCTTCGGGGAACACATCCTTGAATTCCTGCAAAACAATCATCAAAGATGGAGGAACATTGGTGAATTCATTAGTTCCTTGCGCTAGTCCCTTGCAAAGGAGGACATAGTGCAAGATGGAAGGGTTGTTCCGAACATCTCTCATCTCACTTTTGGTGGCAAGAAGAACACTCTTAGTTTTTCCACTCGGGTTTGGCTTGTGGCTCTCACTCACTATGAGGTGGTTCTCTCTCTCTCACCGCTCTTCTCACAAGTAGGTGTTGTGCTTTGCGCCCTCGCTAAAGCCTTTGCATTGTCCGCAATTATTTGGCTAGGAGTCATTGGTTGCAAAACACATGTTTTGTTGAGCCATTTGAAGGTGTATACATTGGTGCGACCATCATGTTGAGCAGCCTTGTCAAATTTCCATGGTCGACCAAGAAGCATGTGGCAAACTGTCATAGGAACCACATCACACTCCATCGTATCTTTGTAAGGACCAATGGCGAAAGAGACCGATACGGTATGCTTGATCTTCACGAACCCTTGGTCACTTAGCCATTGCACGTGGTAGGGGTGCTTGTGCGGATGGAGGGTGAGGTTGAGCTTCTCACACAACTTGGTGCTAGCAAGGTTGTGGCAACTCCCTCTGTCAATGATCACCTTGATAGATTTGTCATTGATGCCAGCTCGTGTTTGGAAGATATTGGAGCATTGGTCTTCATGATCTTGTGCTTGAGTGGTCAAGATCCTTGTGACGACAAGCGATGGACTTGCGTCATGTTCACACATGGGGAGTTCTTGGTCATCTTCCACTCGTTGCCTTGCCATTGCTTCCTTGACTCGGGCATCAAATTCATCTTCACTCAAGTACTCTTCATCGCCATTGTCATGGATGAACAAGACCTTCTTGTTTCCATATTCGGCCGACTTGTGTCCTTTGCCTCCACACTTGTAGCACTCACCATTGAAAGGTGTGTCACTCTTTGCTTGTTTGCCACTTGGGGGCAGTTTTCCTTGAGGAAGTGTGGGCTTGAAGGAAGGCTTGGAGGTGCTTGAGGAGCTTCCATTGAATGTTGTTGGCGTAGAGGTTGAAGCTTGCTTGTAGGTGAAATACGTCTTGAGCTTTTTGTACTTGATGTCCTCTTGCACTTGACGCTCAGCCTTTGTTGCGATGTGCACAAGCTCAACCATGGTGTTGTATGTTTGGAACTCGACGATGCGCTTGATTGGGTGATTCCGGCCAATGAGGAAACGTGTCATTGTTTGCTCCATGCGCTCATCAAAGTTGGCGCGAATCAAGTTGAGTTCCATTTCCTTGAAGTACTCTTCCACGGTCTTTGTCCCTTGACGAAGCGAATGAAGGTTGTTGAAGAGGTCATGTGTGTAATGCGCGGGGACAAAGCGGGATCTCATATGAGCCTTCATGTCATGCCAAGTTGTGATTGGCGGCTCTTGCCTTGCATCACGAGCAACTTGAACTTGTTCCCGCCAAAGGTTGGCGTAATCATCAAACTCAAGCGAAGCCATGGCGACCATCTTCTCGTTGCTATAGTTGTGCATGCGGAAGATCTTGTCGCCTTTGAGTGCCCATGAGAGGTATTCTTCGGGGTCATTGGATCCGGTAAACTTGGGCATTGTGAATGAGCTTGCCGAAAGTTTCTTCATCGTTGCGGTCATTGCTACGAGCTTGGTGACCATGTTGATGATGTTGTGGTTGAGGCGGTGGAACTTGGTTCTCACGACCTTAATGCGGAGCTTGCTCTTGATATTGTTGTTGAGGAGCTTGCTCTTGCTCTTGGCACGGTTGTTGACGGTGTTGAGGCTCTTGGACCCCATGAGGTTGTTGCGGGTGTGGAGCCTCATGACATGGTTGATGATGAAGAGGAGGCTCGTTCCTCGGTTGGTGATGTAGATTAGGCACATGGGTTTCACGGCGAAGATCATGGTCTTGAGCATCTTGACGTGGTGGGCATCGCTCAACTTGTACCACTTGACACTCCATGTTTCGGTGTGGTGGAGGAGGCACCTCGTGATGACCATGGTGTCGGTGCGGACGTTCATGACGATGATGACGAGGAGGAGGATCTTGGAGAGCTTCACGTCGATGACGAGCTTGATTCTCCAAATTGGAGTCATCACTTCTTGTGTCAAGTACGTGTCGCGGTCGATGGTGGTAGACTTGCGGTTGCACTTGCGGTTCTTCTTGTGGTTGCTCTTGTTGGATCACTAATGCACTTGCGTGATGATGGTGTGCTTCTTGCCTTGATTGTGGCCTTGAAGAGAAATCACCATCATATCTTGACGTTGCGGCGTGCCGTGGGGAAGGTACATAGTTCAAAGAACTTCCATCTTCAACCATGGGGGCATCATTGCGTCTTGGAGCACTTGGATGAAGATCTTGTTGAAGAGGTGCATGACGATGCAAAGAACTTGAAGAGCTTGAAGCACGTGAACGCGGTCTTGCCATTCTGTCGATGAGGCGTCGAAGATTGTCATTTATTTCGGCGACGGAGCGTTGAAGCGCTTCATTTTGGTGGTCAAAGTTGTGATGCATTGCGTGCATTTGTCATTCGAGGCTGTCGAAGCGGTTGTCGATGTTCTTGAACTCGGCTTGCGTCTCGCCAAATTGTTCATCTTGTCGCGTCTCAAGGGCTTGGCAACGTTCACGGAACTCTTGGCGGACGATGAAGTGACTTGCACGCATCATGTACGGTCCTTGATCTTCTTATTGGGGAGGTGGTTGGCTCGACTCACCGTGCCTATCCATCATGCAAGACACACAAGTATTGTATATGGAAGTGGAATATGGTGGTGTTAGCCTTGTACCTCACCTTGGGGATTGCACCAAACTAGAAACCACAAGTGAGAGCTATAAGCGTGCAAAGTGGAATTGCAAAGAAAACTCACACTAAAGAAAGAACTAACTCTCAAAAGCTTGTTGGTGGTAGGTTAGGATTGTGGAAAGCCAAAGAACCAACCAAAAGAAAAGGGATAGTCAAAAGTGGGTAAAATCCAACAAAACTCAAGTCAAAGGCGGAGGTCAACAACTCAAAAGGGTGACGGGAACCTACGACTATATACACACACGTGGAGATAGTTGGGATTGATACGACTATGAAAATGAGCAAACAAAATGTCCTAACAAAGACTAAGCTTGTTGTCGTGCCAATGCAAGGAGAGACCGTGGCTCGTTTGCAAAGAAGAAAAATGAGCAAAGGATTTGTGCACTTGCCTTGGGCGCTCTTCTTTCTCTCTTGCTTACAAGCTTTGAGACTCTCTTTTGCAAGGGAAGACTATTTTTCTTTTTCTTTTGCTTTGTATCTTTTTCTTTCTTCTTTTTTTTGCTCTCCCTTGATGCTACCTAGTCACACTTGATATTGCTCTTGCACTCTCACAATCCAAGGACAAATGAACAATGCTCAAGCAAACACAAGATGAGCCACTCTCATGGGATAGGTACACACAAAGGAAGATAGGGGTTAACAAGGTGACGCAAGTTATACCTTCTTTGATGATGAACTTGTCGTCGGTGGTGCGGGATGATGTTCGTGGGCCGTGGTGTCGATGAGCATGGGGTTTGTTGATGCGGAAGCTTGTTGTTAGTTGGCGACATGCACACGGGCACAAACAAACAAGTGGAAATTAGCCAATGCAAGATTAGAGGCAAAACTGTCAAAATCAGGCGTCAGGGCCGGAGAATCCAGGGTTTCAGGCCGGAAACTCCGGTCCAGGCCGGAGACTCTAGTGTGGGTAGGCCGGAGACTCCGGTGTAGGCCGGAAACTCCGGTGTGCAGGTCGGAGACTCCGGTCTAGAGTCAGATCGCGAACTGCTCGTGTTCTTGAGCGGAAATCCATGCCTTGGGTCCTCAAATCCATGAAAAATTGGCCAAATTGGGCTAGGAAAACGCAGGATAAAAACCACAAATAACACTCCAAATCAAGAGATCGATCCAAAGGCAAATATGGGGCTCTTTTTTGGGGATTTTTGAATTTTTGGTGGATAGAAGAAAAATTTATGGGGGAATTCGTGAGCAACGAAGCTCTTGATACCAATATGTTGAGGGCAAACCTCTAGGGTGGCCCGATCTTTCACGAATCCCACTCAAATCAAGGATGGAGTGCGGGGGAAGGAGGGGAGGATGAACACAACAAACTCACGCACGAAGAACGCGATGAACACACACACGCAAAACTACGATACACACCAATAGCTCACGCCGGCGGTGACCAGTCCGGCGCAATCCCTAGGATCAGCATCGGGCAGAGGACTCTCTCTCGAACTGGCACGGCGAGAGGGGAGACTCGGTGAGATCTTGACGTCTAGGCAAATTGACTCCAATGCCTAGGCCTTGTACAACACGGAGGCACGATGCAAACTCCAACGAGGTTTGGGATATTTGGTGCTCCTTTGTTGAAGGAGCATGAAGCAAGAACTAGATAGATCCACAAGGGGTTTCCACTAATTCCAAATATCATGCCTAGGGTTTACAATGGAGGTGGGGGACTATATATAGGCCAGCCACTTAAACAGGGGTACTTTAGGAATAAAAGACAAGTTCTAGACAGACTAAGGGGTACATGGGCCACAGGCCCAAAGGCCTTTTCATGCCTGGCGTTGGTCGGACCGGAGACTCCGGTGTGGTGGACCGAAGACTCCGGTCTAGGCCGGAGATTCCGGTTAGTCTCTGGACTAGCCTCTAGAGGGGCCTTCAGATTGTCCCAGGAGCCGGTGCAGGGGTCAGACCGGAGAGTGGGCCAGAGTCTCCGGGGTCTTCAGGCCGGAGACTTTGGTGGACCGGAGACTCCGGTGTACCTGCATCGGAGACTCGATGCAGGCAGCTCCAGCGGCTTCTGCTTCACGCTCTGCTCCTTGTTCTCCATCCTTGGGTGCTTGGGGATGTGTCGAGGCTTCGAACCTGATGATGCATAGAGTATTTGCATGAAGTAGCACACCATCCAAGGAGGTATCAAATTGGCACGAGGAGAGGAGCGAGTTCACCTTAGCTTGTACGAGTTTGGCTCAGGCACGAGTCATGGGTCCACTTGGGGGACTTGTTGGTGTAGATGTAGGAGCGTCCGTAGGACGGGCTGCATCACAAAGCAATTTCTCGGATACCAGCTGTGGTGACCTAGCATACCACTGCATGTGTAGTACACTATAGTCGTTGACATGACATCCACAGAACACCGTTCTGTAAATATCACATCCCTCAGAGAGGTACAACAGAAACATTGTGGGTCCAAATTACAAATATATACACACTTCATTATTATTACAATACCAGAAGTTCGAGACTTCAAGAGGTTCAAACTTACAAACCAAATAACGTATCTCATAAGTTCAGCGGAAGAACGAAAAAACACAACGATAACAAAGACATGAGCTCAACAGCTTATTCTATAAAGTTCGTGCTGCTCGGCTCAACCTAGGTAACTAGAGTATGACCTGACAACTACTCTAACTCGTTGTCTTCAGCTCCATAGTGTATCCCGTAGTCCACTCCTTAGATTCCATCGGATAGGTCCGGCTCTTCATAGTAGATGTTGTTCTAGACCTCCGTAGCATACACCTGGTCATCCTTCTGGCCCTCAAATTCTAGCAAGGGGTTCAAAGGAAAGGGTGAGTAACAGCGTTACCCAGCAAGTTCACTATATGCAAGGTGGGAAGTTTGATGCTCTATCTACCACCTCGGACGATAAGTCCTTGGTACTATGCAGTTTTGGTAAACATTTCTTCAAAGATTGATTTTATTATCAAAAACTATGCCCATCAGTCTTCACACGTTGACTAGATCTTCATGGAGTTCCTTTCCTACCGTGTTCGTAGCTCCTTCCCGGAACAGGGAGTAACATGTCACAATTCTAACACTCTGCAGAGGTGTGTTGCTTTCCTATAAGAGACCAACTCCTTGTTGCACAGCCGGGCGTACTTTCCCGTCCACAATTCCATGATGTGGGGCCCAGTAGATGATCCAAGCCAATCAATACCCCATTCGCGACCTCGCATGTCCCCTTGGTGTACGCCATGCCCACATCTTGAATTACGGCAATGGATAGTACAGACCGTCAGATGCCAGAACTATCATGGGACGTTGAGGGTTCCCACCCATATGATGCATATCCTCTACGAATTACCAATAAATGCACGCTACGAGGATAACTGCCATGACCTGGCCATCTGGATGCATACGAGAGGAAGAAGAAACAGCTGACTTCTTCGTCCCATTCCAAATCTTATGGTCAACATGTAATATACGGCGCTAGAATCACTGATGTCATGGGTTATTAAATCCTAGTTGTTTTGCAATTGGAATATTAGATTTCCCATGCAATTCTTAGTATTTAGCATCACTTAGGATGATAATAGCATTTCATTTGTTTGGGAACATACTTATTTTTTGTCTTCTTTAGAACGTAGGTGATAACACACAATTTTCAAATACTTCCATAAAGACTCTTCAAAGGACATGAGCAAGTTATGAACTTGCCTTGTGACTGCAAGGTAGTGGAGTCGGATATTTCCACCTGACATTGAGCTTCGGTTGCTACAGAAAACCATTATTGCCCGGTAAGGATAATATTCAAAGAAGCAATATGCAATACATAGTAATGTCATGCTATGATTTGTTTTCTTCTTCTTTGCGTGTTTTACCCACCTTATAAAGGTTTTAAGTTTCTTTTAATTTAATAAAAGAAAATCATTACTCAAGAATCATTAAATTCCTATTACTTTGACATTTAGAAATTTTATAATAACTAGTATTATTTTAAGAGTTTAAAAATGAATTTATTTGAATTTTAACTCTTTTAAATATTGAACTAAAATTGCTTTAAGGAGATAAGACTTTATTTTTATTATACATGATTTACTTCTCAAAAATACAAACTAGTATTTTTCTTTAATAGTACTTCCTCTTAGAATCTTAAAAATGTATTTTATTCAATTTTAAGTGTTTTGTATATTTTTTATAAAATCCTAGAAGGAATATATACAATTTTAATAGTAGAACTATATTTAATTACTGAAATTTACTATCTATTATTTTTGTTGGATAAAGGATATTTTTGTGATTTCATAAATATATTATTTGTATTTTTAGGATTTTTTTCTAGAGCTTATTTTGTTTCAGGGGTATATTTGTAAATCTTTATTTTTACATATGTCTTTTGAGATATGGGCCAGCCACTGGCTTCGCCCAACTGCATTCTGGCCCAACCGGTGCAGTCAAAGACCACTGGGTTGTCTTGCGATCCGGCCCAAGACTACCCCACACACACTCTCTCTCACCCCTATCTCTCGCGACCCTCCGTGGCGCTCGATGCAGCCGCCGCTACTGTGCTCGATTCCGGCCAAGTCCGGCCATCGTGGTTGCCGCTGCGGTGCAGGACAGCCAAGGCGATGCTGTTGAACATCGTTGTCCAAGCCGATTCATCGATGGTGCCCTCTTCTCTGGCTGTGCTGACCTCTGCATGAGACTAGGGTTAGGGTTTGCCATGCTCTAGCGCTCCCCCGCTGATGTTGTGGTGCTTGTGGTGCTTCTCCTCCATGATCGCCACTATTGTGTGCAGGCATGGGTTGCAGCGCCCCCTCAGGTGCTCCCCGTGCCGCCACCCCTTTGCTGCCAGCCTCCTCTCTGCTTCCTCTTCAAATAAATTTACGAGGACCTCGAGTAAGTTCTTCTACTTCTCATATGTGTGCTCTCTCTTACCTCTATCCTTGCTATGTGGTCACTAGTGATGGATTTCTCCATTTAGGGTTCATCCCTAAATTTCTAGGGTTTGACCCTCCTTGCAGTGATGTTTAGTTAGGTTTCTAGGGTTAATATGATTATGTTAATCTCCTGGATGTTGACCTGTTAGTGGTGCATGTGATACTCTCTGTCGAGCATGATATGTTGCTCTGTCTTTGTTAGTTAGCACTCTGTCGGTCTTGTTGGTGTTACCCTATTCTTTGTTAGAGAACACTTGGTTGAGAAAGTTTAAATTGGTGTGGTTATCTGTGTGGCTGTGATTGTGAGCTCACTCTTTTTGAGTGATGATGCCTAACTGCTAGCTGATATAGCTTTGTCTGATGCTTTTAGTGTAAATTTATTATGATCAAAGGCTTTGCCTTATGATAGATGTTGAATGCTATTATAGATGATTCCTAAATCATTTAGGAAAATGATTAAGTGTTTTTAAAAAGATGAGGCTTAGGCTTAATCTCAAGAAGTGATGAACCTGTTGGTACAGAGGTGCTACCCAGTTGGGGATGTGCCCTGTACCAGCAGCTATGATGAGTATCATCTAGTTAAAACTAGATCCTCTGGTCTATGATGCTGGTCTGAGACCATCCTCAAGGGAAACCCCTAGTTTTTACTTGATGGCTTATTTCTTATGTATGTATCATGTACTTGCATGATCAGATCCATATATAAACATGATTACTCATATGAATATGCTCCAGATTCACTATTGGATTGAAAATGTTGGGGATTACCCTTGGTAGCCTTGTGTTGGCATGTTACTGCCTTCCCCTTTGGCCTTGGCTTCCACCTCCTAGTGTTGTTGCTCTTGTGACCTTGCTATCCACCCAATGCTTACCCCTCCTCAAGTCACCATCTTTGCTGGTGATGCCTGGGTTTTCTATGGTGGAAAATGGTTTGATCTAATGCTATTATGGTAAGATCTAGGGTTGTTCTTGTGCTATTCTTGGTTGTGCTAGTGAGAAGTTGTGGTTGAGCTTGTTGTGAAGTGAGTAGTAGAGCTTGCTTTGCTCTATATAGCTATAACCTGAGTTGTCCCTTTGCTCTCTGCTGTTGACACATCAATGCATGCATTTGGGTCTGTAAGCTGCTTCTCCACTAGCTTTGGCTGTGGATGAGATCAGGTAATTGGTCTTTTATTGTCTACCCTTTTACTGGTTACTTACCCAGGTGAAACTTATCACTTGTCTATTTGGCTTATATTGTAATACTGGAACTATTTACTTAAAAGAACAGATACTACTCTTTGGTGAAACTTGCCCCTTCAAATTACTCTATGATGTAATATGAACAGTGCACTTCACTGTTCACCACTGAGAGTAAAACTAATCACTAACATTTTTCTTTGTTTGTTTTAGTGGTTTATCTTATTTTGCAGGAACAAAGCCTGGATTGTCAAGATATAATATAGGAATAGATAGCTAGATTGTGTTGTAATTTCCCTTTACTCTTTTTGTAAAGAATCTTGTAACAATATTTCTATGATTTAATAAAGATTCATCTTTTTGGAATTTCTTCCTTGTAACTATTTGTCTTGATGTAATGATCTCTATTTGTAATATTGATTATGCAATAAAGAAAAGAATAAGAATTCATTTCTTGTTTGAATTTACTTATCTTAAATTCATATTGATATATAATATAAACAAACAATGTTAATACCTATTTTGGAAAACCACTTAATGATTCTAACTTCTAATTTTCAAATATGATTCAAATTATTTGAATTTCAAATGTGAATTCAAAATGTCCCCCCAAATCACAATAATGCCTAAAGGTCATGTCAAAATTTATAGCAATCACCTCATAGAGCTATTTCTACCTCTAGACAGTGAAAGAAACTCTGATCTCTTTAGGTTTTTGTTTGGCAAAAAAATTACCCTGATTTTACAGATGAATGCATGAATTTGCACAGATTCCTATTTCTACCGTTCGTTAGTTCCTAAATTGTGGGGTGTTACAGTCCTGCTCTAGCAGGGACTTAGCGACGACCATGTTCAGGGTGGGGGTTGGCATTACTTGCCTCCCCACTGAATCGATGTATGGGGTGGCTTTGGCCGGTTTGGACGCATCCCACCCTAACTTGTGTCGAACGTCGGGGTCTCCGACGAGGTGTGCTGGTGCCTTCTTAGACTTGTGCTTCAGTAGCAACTGCTTGTACTCAGCCTCCATTGCTCTTGCAGCCTTGATCGATTGTTGCGCCTTAGCCAAATCTCTGCATAGCTGAGCGCCCTGCTCCGTGATGCACTTGGCCTCCACGACTATCTCCGCACGTTTGTCGTCAAGCTTCGTGACGTTTCAGATGTGAGCGGTGGTGATAGGCTCAATGAGGAGTGGTTCATACATCACCTTATCAGCCGGAGTAACTAGGGGATTTCCAGCAGCGGACGTTGATGGCGGTGGCGGCAGATTTGTTTGCTTGGCAGTACTGGGGCCTGTGGCAAGTTCCTGCGGCTATTATGGGGGAATAGCCGGAGGGGGCATGGCATTGGCCGGACCCGGGGGATCGACAGCCTTCTTTGTCGTTGCTGCTCTGGTAACCGCAGGTGTAGGCGGAGTTTTTTAGGTTGATGTTCCCGCTGATCTCCTTCTACCATGTTCTCGATGGCCACCAGTACCTAGCGAGAGGTGGTAGCCTTGTCGGTGCGCTCCTCCCTCTCAAACTCCTTCTCGGTCTCCCTCATAGCAGCATCGTATTCCTCTGAATTGGTGTCTGAGCCACCGCCATCCATGTTGATGTCGGCGTAAAGTGCGTCGAGCACTGAGTCGGAGTTGGCTTCAATGTTCTCGATGGCGAAGCTTGATGGGGATGGTGCAGGGACATTGTGGTTGCTGCTTCCTCCGGCTTCAGGGCCAGGCATAGCCTTGGTGCTCTCCTCAGCATCCGCGTACTCATTAACGATTGCGACCATCTAGCCGAGGGTGAGCAAGCGGGTGGCCTGCCGCCTCCTAAGTGTATGCCGGAGGAGCGTTCCGGGTGTAAGCCCTTCCACGAAGTGGTAGATGTGTTTGTCAGTGTGGTCACCCTCTAGGGTTTCCCTCAGCCTCATCCATCTAGCAAGGTATTCGCAGGGAGATTCTCCTTCCCTCTGAATGCATCTGGCCAGATCGAAGATAGACGCCAACAAAGTGTGACCCCCGCATCTCTAACGCTCGGGGAAGCCAAGCGAATCTGCGGGGTCTTTCCACCGTTATATCCTACACAGGGGCGGTTTGGGTGGGCCTTGAATTTTTCCGACCTGAGCTGGCAAACTCCGAAGAGAGATCTGAGCTAGATCCTTCCACGACCGTGTCCTGCCAGAAGGCGGTCCGTGTGGGGCTTGACGAGTTTCCGACTTTAAGCTAGGACCCGAGTCAGTTTCACCGATGAAGATGTGGATGTCTCCGACTAGGACGACGGAGCAGCGGGTAGGGTTCGTCTTGCCGGGATCTAGAACTCGTCCGGTGGGATGATCGGGACGTTGCCGGAGAAGAGAATGCGCCCAATGGCTATGGTGTCGCCGATTCCCGCGAATAGATTGGACCTCGCCCGGTGTAGAGCTCAAAGCGCCTCTTGCTCCACGGTGGACGCCAACTGTTGTGGTATTACCGACGAGTACGCCATGGTGGGGTCCTCACAGAGCGTGTTTAGAGAGGTGAGGGAAGGCGGTGAGTTGGCGGGTACTAGGTAACACAGTTTACCCAGGTTCAAGTCCCACAACTGTGACGGAACTCTACTCCTGCTATAAATCACTATAACGGCAATACGCCGAGTTATAGAGATCGGTTTGCTGTGCGAGCTGTTATGAATCGTGTCCTAAATGCTCCCACAGGCCCGGCTTATAAAGGCGCCAGAACCTAGGTTACAGGAAAAAGTCCTTGCCGGACAGGTTATAGAGTTCTACACTAACACTAACTGGTCTTCGTGTCTTGTACTCTAAGGCTCCGAGTAGATCGATAACTTCTACGTAGTCTTCCTTTATCCGGCATGGGTCTTCCTTCTGGTGTCTAATTGGGCCGCCGAGCAGGCCATTGGTCTTGCTACCAACTATAGGCCACCCGGATTCGCCAGATTAAAGACGTGCTATGGTGATACATATTTAGCATATCCCAACAATAATAAACGTCCATAATTTATCTCAGCTATTTAGAATACTCGAATATGCGTCATACGACGATCGGATGCGGGAGCGGCAAGTAGTATCATAATGAAACAATAATACTTATAAGCCTTAATTATTCGAGTATAGGGGTGTATCGCAGTATTTTCGAGGGAAGTGAAACCCAATTTATTGATTCGACACAAGGGGAGCCAAAGAATATTTATAAACCTTAACATCTGAGTTGTCAATTCAGCTGCACCTGGAAACAATCTTGCTCACAGCAGTTTATGAGTAGCAACAGTTTTGTAGTAGGAATAATAAAGCAGCAGCAGTAGTAAAGCAAAGACAGTAGTAACAAAAGCGAAATGTGGATTCGAGTGCGGTAGGCATAGGGATGGATGGACGGGCGTTGCATGGACAAGACAATTCACATAGCAATCAGAACATAGGGCAATTGCAGATAAATAAGATAAAGCATCCAAGTACTAGACAATCCTAGGCATGTGTCCCATATATAGTCATACGTGCTCGCAATGAGAACTTGCACAACATCTTTTGTCCTGCCAGCCCGTTTGCAGCGGGGCCTCTAGGTAACTACTGGCAATTAAGGTGCTCCTTTTAATAGAGCACCGGAGCAAAGAATTAACACTCCGTGAACACATGTGATCCTCACATCAAAGCCTTTCCCTTCCGGTTATCCTGATTTCTGTCACTTCGAGGCCATAGGTTCCGGACAACGACGTGTGTATACAACTTGTAGGTAAGACCAAGAACAATACTATCATAATGAAACAATATTATAGTAATGCCTGCACACTTGAACAACCCGCATAACTCGTGTATAAAGAGTAAATGATCACCGGGATGGACAGTTCCATCCCCAACATAGTAGTTATCCATAACACGATCAATAATTCTTGTAGGTATTTTGAAAACAACATTCTCAGCAGGTGGTGGTTTATCTACTACCTTAGCAGTGGTAATAGCATCACCAAATAAGAAACTCAGCGAATTATCCACAACAAAAATAAAGCAACTAGCAGAAGTAAACAATACTCACAGTAGAAGTTTCCTTTACCAGTTCCACTCTCCAATAGCGCTTCACTCCCCGACAACGGTGCCAGAAAATAGTCTTGATGACCCACAAGTATAGGGGGTGTATCGCAGTATTTTCGATAAGTAAGAGTGTCGAACCCAACGAGGAGCAGAAGGTGCTGGCTAGTGGTATGGATCAGGAATTCTCTGCAAATACTTAGCAAACGGATTTTTAGGGGTTTTCGATAAAGCAAGTAAACAAAATGCAGTAAATGAAAGACAGTAAGAATGAATGCAGCAAGTGGCCCAATCCTTTATGCAGCAAAGGACAAGCCGGTTGTATTTCTATAGATGACCAAACGTTCTCGAGGACACATGGGAAGACTATCAAGTGCTTTCGCTTCATATAGTCGATTAATCTTCTCTAGCTTGCTAAGTGTTGTGTGGGTGAACCTATGCTAATGTACTGCCCCATCCAAGACTAAATACATACTTGTGATTATACCCCTTGCAAACATCCGTAAGTACAAGAAAGTAATCAAGGTAGAAACCTAACCACAGCTTTAAACTCTAAGACCCTTACATCCCTTGTGCAATGGTTTCCTAACGGGGGTTCAGGTTTCTGTCACTCCGGCAACCCCTACGATTAGTAGCCAAATACACAATGCATTCCCCTAGGCCCATATAGGTGAAGTGTCATGTAGTCGACGTTCATATGACACCACTAGAAGAAGTACACCACAACTTAAATAACAATCTATTGAATCTTTCTCAACGCAACTCCACTACTAACAACAAGACTTATCCCATGTCCTCAAGAACAAAATGAACTACTCACAAGACATCATATGGATCATGATCAGAGATGGAATAATGATGTATAACAATCTGAACATACAAAATAATTCAATGGTTCACTCAATAGCATCAACTACAAAGAGTAATCAACACCGGGAAAGTTTCCCCTATGAACTATGCAAGATTCAACGCAATTGTTACAGCAATATGGAGATGGTGATGAGGGTGCTGATGGTGATGATGGTGGTGATGATGATGATCCCGATGAAGTCCAGCTTGATGGTGGTGTTGATGGCGACGATCTCCTCTCTCCGGGAAGGAATTCCCCCGGCAGAAATCTATCTGCCGGAGAGATCTTTCTCTCTCGGTGTTTTCTGCCCCGCAGAGGCAGCGGAATCTTTCTATGGTCGCTCCCCGAGTTTTAGGGTTTCGTGGGGATGATATACTCCAGAGGGGAGAGGCTGGAGTGGGTCAGGGCGGCCACACCACTCCCTGGCGCGGCCTAGGCATGCCCGCGCCATGGGGTGGTGTGGGCCCCCTGGCCCACCTCCACTCCATCTTCTGGCATCCTGAGTCTTCTGGAAAAATAGAATTTTCTGTATATTTTCCCGGATTTTCTGATCTTTGCGAATTTTGCCTCCAAACAGCACCTTTTCCATCAGAATCCTGACTGGAGCGGTCCATGCTCCAAAAGTCATCAACCACGCAAAAATAGATGAAATAACATAAGTATCACCTCTCAATACGAAATATATCAATGAATAATAGTGAATTAAGACATAGAATAGTGATGCAAAATGGACGTATCAACTCCCCCCAAGCTTAGACTTCGCTTGTCCCGTTAAAGCGAGCTCAATAAACATGACCTCAAGTTTATGGAGTGAAGAGTCGATAAAAGAATACGTACAAGAAGCATCAGATTCATCAAATACATAGATCATAATAGAAGACAACTCACTATCATATAACTCAACTTGTAATAAGTAAAGGAAACACAATAAAGATACATAAAGTGAATCATAATTGGTAATGGCAAACTTAGCTCTTGGTCGAAGAATAGTTGATAATTTTCTGGAGTTCACAAATAGCTAGATTTCAAAGAAAGCTTTCAAAGTAGTAAACATCAGGGTAAGAGCAATGTGCAAAGCAAGGAACATAAGAAACATGATTGAATAAATCATCATATGCATGAATGAAACACAACAACTCAAGATACTTGCTGAGATAGAAGGGAGTAGGTTAACTGACTCAACTACAAAGTAAAAGAAAGGCCCTTCGCAGAGGGAAGCAGGGATTGCAAGTCTCATAAAGAGCTCCCAAAAATTATGATACTTACTAGCTTTCAGCTCGCATTACCCCTGTCATAGGCATCTTTAGGTGATTAAGTTAAAGTGACACAACTCAGAGGATATGCTTGACAAGTTATAAGTTGAAATCTCATGCCCCTAACTTATGAGTACCGATCCTCATGCTACTCAACTTCAGTCACGAGCAAGCTCTTGTCATTGTAAATACATGTGTATCATTGAGAACCGCCAACGGGGTACCCCTTGCACATGACACAGGAGCTATCCCATAATCAAAATGACAAGGCAAGCAGACAGTGAGCATCTCAGCGATCTTTTTATTTGCTATTTGCATAGGTTTTTATTGAGGATGCTTCATATAATGCTCACTATAGTTATGCTGCAAGTTTCCACCATGATTAGGCATGGCTTAGGCTAGCGGCCCAGGCGTTTCTCTAACACACATATAAATTCCATGATCTTACAAGTTCCACTTTTATTTCACACCGCCGGGATCCATAAGCAAAAGGACATGATATCAACTAGGTACTAGTCCCAATGAAGTGTTGAAAGCGGTCCCCATGATACATGGTTCGGCTAACTTCAACTCATAAAGCGCAAGCATATACGCAACAAAGAAGGACCCAATGGTTCAAGTTTATTAAATGCAAGAAAGTAAAGTGTGCCATCAAGTTCGTGAGAGCTTTAATCACTAATTTTCACATAACAAGTTTAATTTGGAAGGTAGATAAAACAAGAATTTACTTGGAATAGCAATAATGCTACTAGGTAGGTATGGTGGATGCAAATGGCAAGGGTTTTGGTTTAAAGGAGGTGGATGCACGAGAAGAATTCCCTCTCAGTACAGGTTTTTGGCTAGCAAGGCTGGGTAGCAAGTACAAGAGTTGAAGGAAATAAACAAACATACAAGTGATAAAGACAAACATGCAATCTTCCTTGGAAGCACAAAAGATCTTAACTAGAGAATACTAAACTTATGAGCAAATCAAGAAAGAAAGATGATGAAATTATTTTTCTCTAGAGTACTTCTATCTTTTTCTTTTCAACTCTCAAAAAGGTGTTGCTACTGACCGAGCCAGGTTTGCCAAAACCAACTAAATTAACTCAATGATCCCAAAGTGCTACCAATACTAACAACAAGATCAATCATATAACCATGAATTGAAAACTAACATAAGCTATGCAAAAGAGTGAATGATAGAACTTCTCATTAATATTCCATAGCGGAAACTCACACCAAGGGATACATATCTAACGAGAGAGGGGACACTTCCATAATGCAAACCATACTACAAAATAACTCCTCTATTCATGATATGACTCTACTAATAAGGTAAGAAGATAGAAGATAGTGATATGATACCACGGCACTCCCCCAAGCTTGGAACAAAGAAAGGGGATGCCAAACCTGATGACGAATTACTCCTTCGGTGGTGGTGGTAATATTTTCTTAGTTGACGTGAGGAAATCTTCCAGCATCTTGCGAAGCCTATTATTCTCCCATTGAAGCATGTCCACCTTCCTCCTCAAGTCTCGGTACTTATCGCAGAACTCCTTAGTGACTCGTAGGGCTTCCATTGATGCAGGGCAAGAGACTAAAGGTACCAGCCCCTGCTTGGGGTCTTGGATATCTTCCTCCGTAGGCTCCTTCCCTTTATCCTTGGCGAACACCATTGTGCTTCTAAAACTTCAAAGAGTATGTCCTGGCAGAAACAGATCGAAACAAAAACACGACGAAAATACGATATACAAACCTCGGGAGATCCGAGGGAATATATATTACGAAGTTTCATATCAAAAGGAAGGTACTGGGAGAAAACCAGTCGGAGGCGGAGTCCGGGCTGGACTCACCACCTGGTGGCACGGCTAGGGGTGGGCCCGCGCCATGGGGTGGTGTGGGCCACCCTGGCTCCATTTCCGTCCCTTTTTCGCTTCTTAGCTTTCCTTATTGACTGAAAACTGCAAAAATATGGTTGGATTGTATTTTCGCGGAACTTTTCTTACCAGAACTGTTACCTATTTGAAAACCGACTCTGCAGGTTTCTGAATTTGGTATTGAGTGGATCCTTCCGGAGTCATCACTTGAATATCATCGATATCTTCATCTTCATATACTTATTACTTGAGTCATAAAACCTTTCTCTTCCTTATTACACCATTATCTCCACTTGCTGGAAATTTCTTTCACACAAAACTTCACACAGTTCTCATTAGCAACATTAGTATAAGTGAAGTGATAAAACCTTTTGAGTCCAACTTCAACTGAAAACCATCAAAACAAAAGCTACTAAAGCAACTCCTTCCGAAAACCCAAAAAGAATTTAGAAAGGAAATCGAATAAAGAAGCAAATGCAAAAGTGGCAAAATCTGTCAAAACAGACCAGCAGGTAAAGATCATTTTTTTCGAAAATCCTCTGTTGCTCAAATCAAAAAGTGCAAAGCTAACGAAAGTTAAATAACAACCTGGGGCAGAAGCACAAAAACTTACAGCTCAATCCGACATACAGAGATCTCTCACGAAATTTTACGGTGAAGCACAAAAATCTGTTTCGGGACAACAACTTCCCCAAATCTTACTTCTCTCTCATTAGAGGTTGATCTTGACACAAAAACCAAACAGAATGGATAAGGAGCGGTTATTACCGAAGTAATAACTTCCAAGACTCAAAGAAACAAAAACAAACTAAAAGCAAAAACAAATTGGGTTGTCTCCCATAAAGCTCTTTCTTTATAGCCATTAAGCTGGGCACGATAGTTTTGAAGAAGCTCTCATAGGGATATAAATTGAAGCAAAAGAGAGCATTAAGAAGCAAAAACAACACACACACATTTAAGTCTAACCCACTTCCTATGCAAGGGTATTTTGTAAACAAACAAGTTATTGAAACCAAAGGCAACTTGCATAAGAAGGCAAAAGAAGTGCAACATAAAAACTTTCAGCATAAAACGGGGACACTTGATATTATTGAGATGCATAAGAACACTTTTTCCTCTCTCATAATAACTTTCAGTATCATGCATAAACTTAACAATATAGCTATCACAAGGACTATCATAGAAATGATCACTTATTCTAACAGAAAACACAGGAATACTAGCTCTCATAACACTACTATGTGAAACAATATTAGAGGTATCCTTACAAAGGATAGGGTGTCCCTCTTCCTCATACTTAGTGACAAAGTATTTCACACTTGCTATTATAGGTTAATCAACCATTTGTTTATCAGGTTCAACAGCTTTATTTGTACTTTCATTAACCATACTAGCTATCATAGAATGTTCCTTAATCCTAACTTGGAAAGGCATTTTCTCAATATAAGGTTCAGGTAAAACATGATTAGCAGTGTAAATTTCAGTATTTCTTGAAGGAACACTCTTAGCAATATCTTTATAAGGTTCATGATACTTATTCCACTTCTTTTTAGGCACTTCAATGTAGGAAGCAAAAGCCTTAAAATAAGAAGCAATAGCTTGAGAGTCTAGACCATAAGCATTTTTAATATTTTGAAAGTCATCAGTTCCCATAAAAGATTCAACGCATTCATAATCATAATTTATACCTGACTTTCCACCTTTGTCATTCTCCCAAGCTTCAGCATTGTCTTGAATACGGTCCAGAAGATCCCATTTAGATTCTTCTTCCATGCGAGTGAATGATCCAGCACAAGAAGCATCCAATAAATCCTTGTCATGAAGAGAAAGCTTTGCATAAAAGTTATTGATAATAATATTGTTGGGGAGCTCATGAATGGGATATTTGAGCATTAGTAACTTCAATCTCCCCCAAGCTTGAGTTGTACTCTCTCCATCAAGAGGCCAAAAGTTGTATATTTGATTCTGATCTTTATGAATCTCACTAGGAGGATAAAACTTTGAATAAAAGAGAAGCACTATTTCCTCCCATTCCAGAGCTTGACCATTCTTCAGCAGCTTATACCATTCCTCGGCTCTTCCTTTCAGTGATAATGAGAATAACTTCTTCTTAACTTGATCTGTAGTAATACCTGCACACTTGAACAACCCGCATAATTCGTGTATAAAGAGTAAATGATCACCAGGATGGACAGTTCCATCCCCAACATAATAGTTATCCATAGCACGATCAATAATTATTGTAGGTATTTTGAAAACATCTTTCTCAGCAGGTGGTGGCTTATCTACTACCTTAGCAGTGGTAGTAGCATTACCAAATAAGAAACTCAGCGAATTATCCATAACGAAAATAAAACAACTAGCAGAAGTAAACAATACTCATAGTAGAAGTTTCCTTTACTAGTCCACTCTCCAATAGCGCTTCACTCCACGGCAACGGCGCCAGAAAATAGTCTTGATGACCCACAAGTATAGGGGGTGTATCGCAGTATTTTCGATAAGTAAGACTGTCGAACCCAACGAGGAGCAGAAGGTGCTGGCTAGTGGTATGGATCAGGAATTCTCTGCAAATACTTAGCAAACGGATTTTTAGGGGTTTTCCATAAAGCAAGTAAACAAAGTACGAGTAAATGAAAGACAGTAAGAATGAATGCAGCAAGTGGCCCAATCCTTTATGCAGCAAAGGACAAGCCGGTTGTATTTCTATAGATGACCAAACGTTCTCGAGGACACATGGGAAGACTGTCAAGTGCTTTCGCTTCATATAGTCGATTAATCTTCTCTAGCTTGCTAAGTGTTGTGTGGGTGAACATGTGCTAATGTACCGCCCCATCCAAGACTAAATACATACTTGTGATTATACCCCTTGCAAACATCCGTAAGTACAAGAAAGTAATTAAGATAGAAACCTAACCACAGCTTTAAACTCTAAGACCCTTACGTCCCTTGTACAATGGTTTCCTAATGGGGGTTCAGGTTTACACTCCGCAACCCCTACGATTAGTAGCCAAATACACAATGCATTCCCCTAGGCCCATATAGGTGAAGTGTCATGTAGTCGACGTTCACATGACACCACTAGAAGAAGTACACCACAACTTAAATAACAATCTATTGAATCTTTCTCAACGCAACTCCACTACTAACAACAAGACTTCTCCCATGTCCTCAAGAACAAAATGAACTACTCACAAGACATCATATGGATCATGATCATAGATGGAATAATGATGTATAACAATCTGAACATAAACAATAATTCAACGGTTCACTCAATAGCATCAACTACAAAGAGTAATCAACACCGGGAAAGTTTCCCCTATGAACTATGCAAGATTCAACACAATTGTTACAGCAATATGGAGATGGTGATGAGGGTGTTGATGGTGATGATGGTGGTGATGATGATGATGATGATCCCGATGAAGTCCAGCTTGATGGTGGTGTTGATGGCGACGATCTCCCCTCTCCGGGAAGGAATTCCCCCGGCAGAAATCTGTCTGCCGGAGAGATCTTTCTCTCTCGGTGTTTTCCGCCCCGCAGAGGCGGCGGAATCTTTCTATGGTCGCTCCCCGAGTCTTAGGGTTTCGTGGGGATGATATACGCCAGAGGGGAGAGGCTGGAGTGGGCTAGGCCACACCACTCCTGGCGGCTAGGCCTGCCCGCGCCATGGGGTGGTGTGGGCCCCCTGTGGCCCACCTCCACTCCATCTTCTGGCATCCTGAGTCTTCTAGAAAACTAGAATTTTCCGTATATTTTCCCGGATTTTCTGATCTTCGCGAATTTTGCCTCCAAACAGCACCTTTTCCATCAGAATCCTGACTGCAGCGGTCCATGCTCCAAAAGTCATCAACCATGCAAAAATAGATGAAATAACATAAGTATCACCTCTCAATACGAAATATATCAATGAATAATAGTGAATTAAGACATAGAATAGTGATGCAAAATGGACGTATCAGGGTTCATCCCTAAATTTCTAGGGTTTGGCCCTCCTTGCAGTGATGTTCAGTTAGGTTTCTAGGGTTAATATGATTATGTTAATCTCCTGGATGTTGACCTGCTAGTGGTGCATGTGATACTCTCTGTCGAGCATGATATGTTGCTCTGTCTTTGTTAGTTTGCACTCTGTCGATCTTGTTGGTGTTACCCTATTCTTTGTTAGAGAACACTTGGTTGAGCAAGTCTAAATTGGTGTGGTTATCTATGTGGCTGTGATTGTGAGCTCACTCTTTTTGAGTGATGATGCCTTACTGCTAGCTGATATAGCTTTGTCTGATGCTTTTAGTGTAAAAAAATTATGATCAAAGGCTCTGCCTTATGATAGATGTTGAATGCTATTATAGATGATTCCTAAATCATTTAGGAAAATGGTTAAGTCTTTTTAAAAAGATGAGGCTTAGGCTTATTCTCAGGAAGTGATGAACCTGTTGGTACAGAGGTGCTACCCAGTTGGGGATGTGCCCTGTACCAGCAGCTATGATGAGTATCATCTAGTTAAAACTAGATCCTCTGGTCTATGATGCTGGTCTGAGACCATCCTCAAGGGAAACCCCTAGTTTTTACTTGATGGCTTATTTATTATGTATGTATCATGTACTTGCATGATCAGATCCATATATAAACATGATTACTCATATGAATATGCTCCAGATTCACTATTGGATTGAAAATGTTGGGGATTACCCTTGGTAGCCTTGTGTTGGCATGTTGCTGCCTTCCCCTTTGGCCTTGGCTTCCTCCTCCTAGTGTTGTTGCTCTTGTGACCTTGCTATCCACCCAATGCTTCCCCCTCCTCAAGTCACCATCTTTGCTGGTGATGCCTGGGTTTTCTATGGTGGAAAATGGTTTGATCTAATGCTATTATGGTAAGATCTGGTGTTGTTCTTGTGCTATTCTTGGTTGTGCTAGTGAGAAGTTGTGGTTGAACTTGCTGTGAAGTGAGTAGTAGAGCTTGCTTTGCTCTATATAGCTGTAACCTGAGTTGTCCCTTTGCTCTCTGCTGTCGACACATCAATGCATGCATTTAGGTGTGTAAGCTGCTTCTCCACTAGCTTTGGCTGTGGATGAGATCAGGTAATTGGACTTTTATTGTCTATCCTTTTACTGGTTACTTACCCAGGTGAAACTTATCACTTGTCTATTTGGCTTATATTGTGATACTGACACTATTTACTTAAAAGAACAGATACTACTCTTTGGTGAAACTTGCCCCTTCAAATTACTCTATGATGTAATATGAACAGTGCACTTCACTGTTCACCGCTGAGAGTAAAACTAATCACTAACATTTTTCTTTGTTTGTTTTAGTGGTTTATCTTATTTTGCAGGAACAAAGCCTGGATTGTCAAGATATAGTATAGGAATAGATAGCTAGATTGTGTTGTAATTTCCCTTTACTCTTTTTGTAAAGAATCTTGTAACAATATTTCTATGTTTTAATAAAGATTCATCTTTTTGGAATTTCTTCCTTGTAACTATTTGTCTTGATGTAATGATCTCTATTTGTAATATTGATTATGGAATAAAGAAAAGAATAAGAATTCATTTCTTGTTTGAATTTACTTATCTTAAATTCATATTGATATATAATATAAACAAACAATGTTAATACCTATTTTGGAAAACCACTTAATGATTCTAACTTCTAATTTTCAAATATGATTCAAATTATTTGAATTTCAAATGTGAATTCAAAATGTCCCCCCAAATCACAATAATGCCTAAAGGTCATGTCAAAATTTATAGCAATCACCTCATAGAGCTATTCCTACCTCTAGACAGTGAAAGAAACTCTGATCTCTTTAGGTTTTTATTTGGCAAAAAAATTACCCTGATTTTACAGATGAATGCATGAATTTGCACAGATTCCTATTTCTACCGTTCGTTAGTTCCTAAATTGTGGGGTGTTACAGTCCTGCTCTAGCAGAAACTTAGCGACGACCATGTTCAGAGCGGGGGTTGGTACTTGCCTCCCCACTGAATTGATGTATGGGGTGGCTTTGGCCGGTTTGGACGCATCCCACCCTAACTTGCGTCGAACGTCGGGGTCTCCGACGAGGTGAGCTGGTGCCTTCTTAGCCTTGTGCTTTAGTAGAAACTGCTTGTACTCAGCCTCCATTGCTCTTGCAGCCTTGATCGATTGCTGCGCCTCGGCCAAATCTCTGCATAGCTGAGCGCCCTGCTCCGTGATGCACTTGGCCTCCACAAGTATCTCCGCACGTTTGTCGTCAAGCTTCGTGACGTTTCAGATGTGAGTGGTGGTGATAGGCTCAACGAGGAGTGGTTCATACATCACCTTATCAGCCGGAGTAACTAGGGGATTTCCAGCAGCGGATGTTGTTGGCGGTGGCGGCAGATTTGTTTGCTTGGCAGTACTGGGGCCTGTGGCAAGTTCCTGCGGCTACTGCGGGGGAATAGCCGGAGGGGGCATGGCATTGGCCAGACCCAGGGGATCGACAGCCTTCTTTGTCGTTGCTGCTCTGGTAACTGCAGGTGTAGGCGGAGCTTTTCTAGGTTCATGTTCCTGCTGATCTCCTTCTACCATGCTCCCGATGGCCACCAGTACCTAGCGAGAGGTGGTAGCCTTGTCGGTGCGCTCCTTCCTCTCAAACTCCTTCTCGATCTCCCTCATAACAGCATCGTATTCCTCTGAATTGGCGTCTGAGCCACCGCCATCCATGTTGATGTCGGCGTAAAGTGCATCGAGCACTGAGTCGGAGTTGGCTTCAATGTTCTCGATGGCGGAGCTTGATGGGGATGGTGCAGGGACATTGTGGTTGCTGCTTCCTCCGGCTTCAGGGCCAGACATAGCCTTGGTGCTCTCCTTAGCGTCCGCGTACTCATTGACGATTGCGACCATCTAGCCGAGGGTGAGCAAGCGGGCGGCCTGCCGCCTCCTAAGTGTATGCCGGAGGAGCGTTCCGGGTGTAAGCCCTTCCACGAAGTGGTAGATGTGTTCGCCAGTGTGGTCACCCTCTAGGGTTTCCCTCAGCCTTATCCATCTGGCAAGGTATTCGCGGGGAGGTTCTCCTTCCCTCTGAATGCATCTGGCCAGATCAAAGATAGACGCCAACAAAGTGTGACCTCCGCATCTCTAACGCTCGGGGAAGCCAAGCGAATCTGCGGGGTCTTTCCACCGTTATATCCTGCACAGGGGCGGTTTGGGTGGGCCTTGAATTTTTCCGACCTGAGCCGGCAAACTCCAAAGAGAGATCCGAGCTAGATCCTTCCACGACCGTGTCCTTCCAGAAGGCGGTCCGTGCGGGGCTTGACGAGTTTCCGACTTTAAGCTAGGACCCGAGTCAGTTTCACCGATGAAGATGTGGATGTCTCCGACTGGGACGACGGAGCAGCGGGTAGGGTTCGTCTTCCCCGGGACCCAGAACTCGTCCGGTGGGACGATCGGGACGTTGCCGTAGAAGAGAATGCGCCCAATGGCTACGGTGTCGCCGATTCCCGCGAATAGATTGGACCTTGCCCGGTGTAGAGCTCGAAGCGCCTCTTGCTCCACGGTGGACGCCAACTGTTGTGGTATTACCGACGAGTACGCCATGGAGGGATCCTCACAGAGCATGTTTAGAGAGGTGAGGGAAGGCGGTGAGTTGACGGGTACTAGGTGTAACACAGTTTACCTAGGTTCAAGTCCCACAACGGTGGCGGAAATCTACTCCTGCTATAAATCACTATAACGGCAATACGCCGAGTTATAGAGATCGGTTTGCTGTGCGAGCTATTATGAATCGTGTCCTAAATGCTCCCACAGGCCCGGCTTATAAATGCGCCAGAACCTAGGGTTACAGGAAAAAGTCCTTGCCAGACAGGTTATAGAGTTCTACACTAACACTAACTGGTATTCGTGTCTTGTACTCTAAGGCTCCGAGTAGATCGATAACTTCTACATAGTCTTCCTTTATCAGGCATGGGTCTTCCCTCTGGATCTGTCTAATTGGACCGCCGAGCAGGCCATTGGTCTTGCTACCAACTGTAGGCCACCCGGATTAGCCAGATTAAAGACGTGCTAGGTGATACATATTTAGCATATCCCAACAATAATAAACGTCCATAATTTATCTCAGCTATTTAGAATACTCGAATATGCGTCATACGATGATGGGGTGCGGGAGCGGCAAGTTGCGAAATATTTGGGTTCGTAGTTTTGTGCAAGTTGGCTTTGATGGGCAACTCACTTGAGCCCGGTAGGTAGGTTTTACGGAACTGTCGACGTAGCACGGCACGGTACTCTTTCGTATCATTTCATCATCCATTGTCATGAGCTATCGATCGCCGCTACATGTTCGCTGGGGTACATGATGTTGCCATTTGTACGTGACACGTCGACCTTAGCGAGTTAGCGTGGTTCTCCTCGCCTAGTCATGAATTAGCTTTATCTGCGGGAGGGTAGCATGATACTTTTCTAGACGATCAAAATGAATGAAATAACACAGGATCTAATGGTAATTCACTTTTTCGAAAACCACATAAGCAGTAAGGATTGTCCATGGATAAAAATTGAGGTCTAGTTTGTTATGTTTAGCTAATTTTCATTTTTCAGAAGTCGCACATTTGCGATGTTCATCAGATGCCCAAGCCTAGAAGCATGCAACCTTAGCCCTCTTATTTTCTTGCTATCGATAAAGAAAGATATTTTTCTCTAGAACGTGGTATAAAGGAAGAGGTGGGCCATGGGTGGCTTGATGAATGAGTGGGATCCGGATGGGGCCACTGGGCCAGCTGAACAGCTAGCAGAAACAAACTACGACCACGGGAACCTTCTAAATTTCTTTCATCAAAGCATGGCACGGTAGCCCCCACTGCTATGGGCTCGCCTTCCAAAGCCAAGCCTCCCCCTCAGTGCCAAACGAAACACCACACTCTACTTCTTGCGCAAACTCCTCTCTCCATCCCTGTCAATTCCCCTCGCCTCGTCGACGTCGAATTAAAACCCTCACCCGTGATCTCTTGTTGCTGACATCGACAAGCTCATTCATCCTTGGTTGTCCT
The DNA here is from genome assembly GCA_023614405.1 of Avena insularis. NCBI lineage: Eukaryota > Viridiplantae > Streptophyta > Magnoliopsida > Poales > Poaceae > Avena > Avena insularis. The sequence continues at coordinate 185,127,751 of CM042692.1, forward strand.
CGCTTAGGGCATCTCCACATGGCCCACCCAACCCGTCCAAATGCGTTCGCACGGACGTGTGGGACGTGCGCGACCTTCCAGCGGCACGACCCAACCGGACAGACGCGTCCGGCTCGACCCATCCGTGCATCAAATTTGGGCAACGGTTGCGTCGACCCGGACAGCGCGATTGTCCTTGCGTGTCCTCCCTCCACCTTTGACGGTCCCTCCCGCCAGTGGCACACAAACCACTTCACTTCTCCCTTCAAAACCCTCTCCCAAATTTCCACTTGTGGGAGCATGAGGGAAGGCGATGGATCCCGCTGGCATGGCCGATGTTGCGCCCTCCAGCATTCCCGCCACCAAGAAGCGGGGTCGGCCAAAGAAGCTTGGCAAGGACCTGGCGACGGAGGAGTGACAAGTTGAGTCAGACAAGCGCGCTGGCCGGCGGGTAGCGGCGAGAGCTCGACTCATCGTAGCCATGCTCGAGAAGGAGCGTCGGGAGGACAACGAGCGCTTCCTCTCCATGCATAACAGGTTCAACACCGACGAGCTGGCAATGAATGTCGCCAAGCACACCCTCAACGTGATGAAGCAAGAGGCGATGACCTCCGCATTTAGTGCACCATGGCTTTCGATGGCGGCGATGTCGCTCTTCCGGCATGTCCATATCCGGCGTGTCCTCTACCAGCTCCGTCACTTCCACGCCTTGCGGCCGGACACCAGATCAGCCCAGGACGGCAGGCCCGCACACACCTTTGCTTGGAGGCCACACTAGGATCGTGGCCTCGCTCTCCCAATTCGTCAACCCCGCACGGCATCGTCGGAGGCGGGAGAGCCCACCTGAAAGATCACAGATGTCACATAGAGGAGGGGTGAATAGGCAATTAAAACTTCTACGTGATGGGCTGAATAAAACTAACGTTTTCTTTTGTTAAGCACAAAGCCTAAATATAGTAAGGTTCACCTATGTGCACCAACAACTTATGCTAAGCAAGAAAAGCAACAATATAATAGCAATATAGATTACTTCAAGCACGATGGCTATCACAATATAAAGTGCATAAGTAAGAGCTCGGGTATAGAGATAACCGAGGCACGCGGGGACGATGATATTTTACCGAGTTCCTCCTAAAAAGCGAGTACGTCTCGTTGGTGGGGTGGACGGTACTAAGACCACCAACGCCACAAAGGCCTCACCCTATTCTCCCGAGCACCCACCACGCAGGCAAGCACCCGTTCCACTATGGGACACTTCAGGGTGGTCACCGAACCTGTACAAGATTGGGGCTATCTCTACAACTTAATTGGAAGCTCCCAATATCGCCACCAAGGCCTCAATCTTGGGGGAGCTTCACAACTTAATTGAAGACCCCAAGAACACGCCACAAAGGCCACACAACCATCTAGGGTTCCAAGAACCCAAGAGGGACAAGCTTCAATAGATATCACCGAACAAATCCTCCGGAGAGAACACAAACCGATGCACCAAATGCAAAAGACAAGAACACCACAAAGATGCCCCAAATCTTCACTCTCAAGTTCTAACAAGGCTACTAAAGCAATTGGGGGAACAAGAGAGGAAGAACACAAAAGGGGAACACAAAATCCCCCAAAGATCTAGATCCTAAAGATTCACTCACAAAGAGGTGATTTGGTTTGGTCAAAATGTGGATCTAGATCCCCTCTACCTTCTCAAATATGGGCAAAAATTATTGGAGGAGAAGTATTAAATCAAGCTAGAGAAGAGTCAAAGCAATAAGGCAAAAGCTTGAAGAAAGAGGGAGAAGAACTAGCCCAAAAGGAGAGAGAGAGAGAAGACTTAAATAGAGGGTTAGATTTCATGCCCGTTTGGGGCCTTTTTCATGATTGGGCCGGTAGTACCGGATACACCCGGTACTACCGCTTCCGACCAAGCAGCGCCAGGAAACCAACTGTCGGTCAACGCCTGGTGAACGAACGAGGAAAGCAGAGCGAGGCAGGCGAGCAAGCGACACTGGCGAAGCGAACCGAGCGGCCAGCAGCAGCAGCGTGTGGCGTCCAGCAACAAGCGGCGGCCAGCGAAGCGATCTTGGCGAGGCCTGTGGTGAGCAGGGCTGGGAAGCGGCAGCGACTGTGCCGGGTCGGCCTAGCAACACGGGCGAGGCGCAACCGGGAGGATCGAAAGCGGCGTTGGTGGGATCGGGGGAGCGAGCGGCAGCGCTGAGGAGCGAGCTGGTCCAGAGAGCGAAGCGGTGGAATAGCGACTGGGTACATGGAGCTGGGCCGGCCGGTAATACCGGCCCACCCGGGCGTTACTACCGGGCCAGGCCGGTAGCACCGGACCGAGCCACCGGATGGGGCAGAGGGCTGGGCCATGCTCAGTTGTGGCGGTAGCAATGATGTAGTACCATGACCCAAAAAGTTTTTTTTCTTTTTCCATTTAAATCAAAGGCAAATATTCAAATAATGATAACTTTTGATTAGTAACTCCGATTGACCCGAATCCAATTGCATTGGAAAAAGGACGACAAGAGCTACCCAACAACAAGTGGAAATATTGGATATCACCAAGTGAAAAAGTATCAAGTATAATAATGTGAGATACCTCACTTGGTGAGTATCCAGAAAACCGCCAAGATCAAAATCTCAACAAGATATAAAAGGGAGATCCAATTTTGATGAATAAGAGCTTGTTATGAAGATTACCACAAGCTCTATATCCTCACATGGATAAGACAAATAAACAACTAAATATGATGATCCAAGTATGCAAAGGTTTGAGCTCTCTCCGAACGATATGATCGAGTTACTCACTCGAGAGCCCCTCTTGATAGTACGGCTATCTATCCTAAACCCGGTCAACATGAGACCGGCAAAAGGGAAAACCTATCAAGAATACCTTTGCCTTGAGCATACTTTGGCCTTGTCTTCATCGATCCATAAACACCAAGGATGGCAAGCATCAAACATGAGATCTTTTAGAGAGGGTGAATTTTGAGCTTGCACAACGCATCTTCTTCTTCATTTCATCTATCTTGAACCCAACACATGCTCCAAGCAAATCCAATGGACAATTCCTACAAGTACAACTTAATACACACATTAGTCCATAAAGATTGTCATTAATTACCAAATTCACACATGAGGGTCCACATGCTCTTTCAATCTCCCCCATTTTGGTAATTGATGATAATCCATTTGAGAGGGTTTATATAATGAATTTAACTAATAAAATGGTATCCCCAATATCAAATACTACATAAGTATGTGATATTGGTACCACCATAATATATAGAGAAAACTCCCCCACAATCTATGCAAGTGTGATGAACTTGAATTTCATTGCATATATTGTCAATCATTATCATTGGTGGAGTTTCATTTATATAAACCACATGCTAAGCAACACAAAGGTTCAAGAGCATGAAAGGAAAATGCTTAAGAACAAACTCAAAGCAAGAACCAACTTCCCTTAAACCCTCTAAAACTTCTCCCCCATTGGCATCGATTGACGAAATGGGTGACAAGTTCTAGAAGGACAATATAGTGATAATTCCTCCAAAGGTGTGCCTTCGCACATATCCAATGATGAATATTCGGGAGAAAGTATAACCATATTGAGGACCCGGAGATTTCCAAAGAAATAATATTAACAAATCATCAACAAATGACGCAAGCAATCACAAGATCCGACAAACCAATTGAAAACAACAAATGAGTCCAAATGAATATAACAATATATTATGATAAGATCAAAAGAGTGTTTTAAATAAAAATAGAGAAGCTCCCCAAGATTTGTGCACAAATAGAATAATTGTATTTAGAATACATAATGCACAAACATGGAATCCTCGCTCCCCCATAAGCATTTAAACACAACAAATGAGAAAGAAGACAAATGAGCATTGTTAAATGAATGAGAGGAGCTCCCCAATGATTATGCACCAATTATAATAATTATATTTGGGAACAAAGTGCATGATCATGGAATCCTCACTCATCCAAATTCATTTAGCAATACAAGGTATGAGAGAACAAATATGAGTGCCTGGAGATGCAAACAAAAGGAACAAGCACTCATAGGCAAATAAATTTGGAAGCCACCGAAGAATCAAAAAAGAAATAAAAGGTGGTATCCAAGAAATAAAAATCTCAACAAAAATTATCTTCTCTTATGTGTATAAGTTTCTAAGTGGAATGCATCACAAACACATATGTCCTCAAAGAAACATGCACACATAAACAGGATACTCAAGAAAGCACATGAAAGCCAAAATGAAGTCATAACATGTACCAATAAGATTTTTTTGGTTGAAAGCAAGGCGAAAGGCATAATTTTATATTATTGTTCATTAATGAACTTCAAACACCAACACACTACATATATTACAACAATCACCAAGTGAAAAGGAGATGGTGGAATATATGAACAAAGGCAACAAGTATCACAAAGGAAAAATCAACTAGCAAAATTTCACTATTGCACATGAGAGAAGTTGAGGAAAGAATAGGCAACAGAATTGCTAGATTGACACATTTGGGATTGGTGGATCATATGCATGATTTTGTATAGTCCCAATAATATGTACTCATCTCAATTTACACACATTTGGAATAGGAGGAACTCTTAAAACCAAATCTAAAACCACAACAAATATAAATACAAAAGATCATGCTAGAAGGCAACCCACAAATGGTTGGAATCAATAAATATGAGCATGAGAAGGGGATACTTGTTACCGAGATATAATTGGTAGGATGAAGGGGATATGAATTTGTTGATCATCCTATAGCTTGCCCTCAAATTTTCATGAATGCGCCACTTCTTCAAACTTTGAGAGACAAGCATCCAATATATCTCTAATGTACCTAAAATACATTTAAGTACAAAAATGGTTCCCAAACATATTGGGTCCAAAGTAGTTAGTGAAACTACAATACATAAGAGAGACTCCACATAAATATGTGCATATTGATATAAAATTGAATTTCATGCACATCTTAGCCAATTACGATTTGGTGGAGTTTCCCCTATATATTGGATCTAAGAAAGCAAGCATGCCATGAAATAAACATGTAGAAAATATGCATGCACAAGGCTTTCAAGAACCAACAAGGAGATGCAATTTGAACAAAAACACCAAGTAAACCGAGATGGCACACACAAGAGTGTGACACGACAAAAGGTGTCCAAATTGTATCAAAGAACCAATTCAACACATGAATGATCACAAGTTCAACAAATGAACTAGAAAAAAGCCAAAGAGCAAAAGATAGATAAAAACACACATGCTTGAGGATTTATCTCATTCTAAAAGGTTAACATACAAAACAAGGAATGAGACAAAACCAACTCCCAAAAGAGCAAGGTTCCAACACATAAACCAAACTCTCACACTTTTCATGATGGCACAAAATACCAAAACAAAAAGATCGAACTTCCAAGAACATAAAACATGATATGTATCAAAGAAAGAAGCATAAATAGGAGTGTTCTAAATAATATAGGAGAGATCACCCATATGTGGTGCATGATTTAGGATTTTTTGCTTTTGAATGCAAAATGCACACAAATGAGATAATCACTACTACTTATATTAAATAAAACACAAGAGGATACCAATAAAATAAGAAGATCCATAAGAGGCAAGGAAATCTTGGGAGAAACACAAAACATTTTCTTGGCCAAAGATAGGACAAAAATAACCAAGGCCAAAGTGAATATGATCACAAGATTCTACCATATATATAGCACCACTTGTCCAAGGACAAAAGGTATTGGGAATAATCTTCCCGAGGTAGTTCACACAGATATCCAAGATCATATTCACACAAAGAAGAATATATCAAAGTATAAGAATTAAGCTTGGTGCTTCGAAATATATTCTTGGTAGCTTCCAATAGTTACACAATCACTATAGATTGGAGTGAATTGAAGCTAATGGTTTTCATGAGGATATAAGGATCCAAATATGAAGAAACACATACCAAGAAACACTCACACAAACAAGATCCAAAAGATGAGAGGCAAGGCCATTCAATAAAAATTGAGCTTGTTTGCGCACAAGTGTCACATAGGAGCTAGATAATTCAATATCAATTCTAAGTGACACAACCTTGAATTTTCACATTTTCTAGGTTTGTAATATGCACTAAGCACATGACTCCCCCATAATGTGATACACAATAAATCTCAACACGAGGCAAAGGAGATAATTAATGGACAATATAGAACATGAATTTCTCACGAGACATATACCACATAGAGACTAGATAAAATTTCAAAAATCGCTACTAAGTGGTATTCCTCATGAACACACATTTTTAGGATTGTGAAATGCCCAAGCATAACACTCCCCCAAAATGGGATAGTCCATTAATCTCTCACAAGAGCTAAATAAGATACCAAATAAAATTCAACAATAGCTCCAACACAAGAAACACGCATACATGGTGTGCAAACCAACAAACACAAATATACTTGATAACTCAGGATAAGAAAATGGTAAGCACAACATATACAACCAACGTGCAATGTACAAAACCAACACATGCACAAGGGGCGAGTAACTTTCAATGTAATGAGTTAAGCACATGTTACCGCAAGGAGGAACATTGGAAATATGATAAAGGCAATATAATCCACATGACTTGGCTTGATAAATATAATAGATGAAGATCCCTTAATTCTTCGTGATGAAACCAAGTCTCTATTGTCCTCCCAAAATCACCTATTGATCAAGTTTTGGCTTGTTGGTCCCCAACCAAGTTGGGTCCTAAGAGGTTAGTCACAATAGGCTTGGAAACCCAAATGGTTCTTTTTTTGACACCACTTTGAGCACCAAAAATTTTGGCAAACACATCGCCAATCTCATCCAAACAAGGAGAATAAGCATCATCAATAATGATAGGGTTGGATGAGGAGATACCACTAGTGCACGAGGAAGAAATATGCCCCTTCTCATGGAAAATGTAGCAAGTTCTTGTCTTGCTAACTTTCTTCTTAGGTGATGCCACAACTTGAGGAAGAGCTCGAGTAGTCCTATTAGGAAGAGGCCCATCTACAACTTGAGGTAGATCTTGAGTCCGCTTCCCTTGTTGCTTCACACCAAGAGGCTTTTTCTTCAATAGGCAAGATCTAACATGATGCCCTTCTTCCTTGCACTTGAAGCAAATAATGTTGGCCAGATACTTCGCTTGATCTTGGCCATTCTTCTTGTTGCCCTTGTGCTTCAACTTGTTAGTGGACTTGTTCTTGATATTGGAGTTGAATCCAAGTCCACTATTGTCATTGGGGGATTTTTGCACACTTGAGATGTGGTTGAGTGTGGCCTTCCCTTTATGACCCTTTTTCAAGTCATTCTTCAAAGAAGTGACTTGAGCCTTGAGCTTCTTGTTTTCCTCTACATGGTTAGTATCAACAATAATACTAGAGGAGGTAGATGCTACATTGTGAGATAAATAAGGCATGGAATGTAATTCATCACAAGATGTAGCAATAGCATGAGTGGATGAATTACAAGGACTAGCACATGGCAATATAACATTAGGAGTAGTAATAGTGCTAATGTACACATGAGGCCCACTAGATGTTACCTTTGACATAATGGCCTCATGAGCTAACTTTAGCTTATCATGGGAGACTAGAAGATCATCATGCGAGCTTGAGAGCTTAACATGACTTTCTTCTGATTTCCCATATTGGCTAGTTAGCAAAGCAAGTTGAGCCTTTAGCTCAACATTCTCCTTCAAAATAGATGCTTCACAAGAAATAGAGTTAGTAGCACGAGCATCATCATTAATAGCAAGAGGTCAGGTCAACTTTGCAAGCTCTTTTGAATATGAAGCTTTAAGTTGCTCATGTGACTCAGTGAGTTTGATGATCTCACTCTTAACGACCCGAGATCCATATTCGAGGTGCTTAAAATCCTCAACTATTTTAGCATGGGCAACTACAAGTTCATCTCTTTTAGTTTTGAGAGAACATGCCACCACAAGTTCTCTATCATGGTTTTCCTTTACTCTAGATAATTCTAGCACAAAGGTCTCCTCAAGAGACTCCTTGGTGGTTTGTTCCTCCAAATAAGCTTTTCTTAAATCATTAGAGAGACTTTGAATATTTTCAATGGTGTGCTCTTGCTCTTCATCTTGAGCTTGCAATTGCTCAATAATTTTCTTGCTCTACATAGCAAAAGTTAAGATTTAAACAAATTTAGAGAAAGCAATATTATCCTTAACAAGAGCACGATAAACAACCTCACCCTTTTATCTGAAGAGGCAAGCTCATCCTCTTCTTCCTCATAATCCTCATCAACATCAACATCATTATAAGATGCAATGGGATCTAAAGAGGTTATCTTAGTTCCCTTAGCCATAAGGAATATGTGAGAACCGAACGAAGGTGATGATGAGATTGCATTTGTAGCTCCATTCAAAACCTTGTCTTGGTCCATAGAATCTTCGTTTTCCTCTTGTGAAAAATCACATGTAGGTGAAGTGGTAGAAGATGAGAACTCATCACGGCCGGAGGTGGAGGAAAGACAATCATCCTCAGTAATGTTGGACACATCATATTTATCTTGAAGCTTGGTCCAAATATCATGAGCACTCTGATAAGGCATGATTGAAGAAATAACTATATTGCTCACAACAAGTAAAAGCATTTTAGTAGCAAGAGCATCTATATAAGAGTCCATATTCTCCTATAAAGATTCGTTTTGGGGATCCGTAGGAGAAGAGAAACCCATATATAGAATTCCCTCAATAGATGGGTGAATGTCCCGAAAGAAATCTAACATGCTAGATTTCCAAACATCATAATTATTTGTGCCATCGAATATATAAAAGTAATCATGCACTACACCACTAGATGACATCTTTACTCTCAAGGCAGTGAAGCTTAAAAGTGAGAGACCTCGCTCTGATACCAATTAAAAGATCACGAATGTCGCCTAGAGGGGGGTGAATAGGCAATTAAAACTTCTACGAGATGGGTTTAATAATGGCAGAATAAAACTAGCATTTTATTTTGTTAAGCACAAAACCTAGATATACTAAGGTTCACCTATGTGCACCAACAACTTATGCTAAGCAATACAAGCAACAATATGATATCAATATAGATTACTTCAAGCACGATGGCTATCACAATGTAAAGTGCATAAGTAAAGAGCTCGGGTATAGAGATAACCGGGGCACGCGGGGGCGATGATATTTTACCGAGTTCCTCCTAAAAAGCGAATACGTCTCATTGGTGGGGTGGACGGTACTAAGACCACCAACGCCACAAAGGCCTCACCCTATTCTCCCGAGCACCCACCACGCGGGCAAGCACCCGTTCCACTATGGGACACTTCAGGGTGGTCATCGAACCCGTACAAGATTGGGGCTATCTCCACAACTTAATTGGAGGCTCCCAATATCGCCACCAAGGCCTCAATCTTGGGGGAGCTTCACAACTTAATTTAAGACCCCAAGAACACGCCACAAAGGCCACACAACCATCTAGGGTTCCAAGAACCCAAGAGGGACAAGCTTCAATGAATATCACCGAACAAATCCTCTGGAGAGAACACAAACCGATGCACCAAATGCAAAAGGCAAGAACACCACAAAGATGCCCCAAATCTTCACTCTCAAGTTCTAACAAGGCTACTAAAGAAATTGGGGGAACAAGAGAGGAACAACACAAAAGGGGAACACAAAATCCCCCAAAGATCTAGATCCTAAAGATTCACTCACAAAGAGGTGATTTGGTTTGGTCAAAATGTGGATATAGATCCCCTCTACCTTCTCAAATATGGGAAAAAATCATTGGAGGAGAAGTATTAAATCAAGCTAGAGAAGAGTCAAAGCAATAAGGCAAAAGCTTGAAGAAATAGGGAGAAGAACTAGCCCAAAAGGAGAGAGAGAAGACTTAAATAGAGGGTTAGATTTCCTGCCCGTTTGGGGCCTTTTTCATGATTGGGCCGGTAGTACCGGATACACCCGGTACTACCGCTTCCGACCAAGCAACGCCAGGAAACCAACTGCCGGTCAACACCTGGTGAATGAACGAGGAAAGCAGAGCGAAAGGAAGAGGCAAAAGCAAGCTGAACGCGAGCGGCCAAAAGTGAAAGAAAGCGTGTGGCGGTCCAGCAGAAGCGAAGCAGGTGGCCAGCGAGCGAAAGCGGGCGGGGCAGCCGGCGAGCGGTGCACGCGGGCGGAAGCAGGGCTAGGAAGCGGCAGCGACTGTGCCGGGTCGGCCTAGCAACACGGGCGAGCGAGGGGGGCGCGACCGCGGGAGGGGATCAGGGAAGCGAGCGTTGGTGGGATCGGGGGAGCGAGCGGCAGCGCTGAGGAGCGAGTTGGGCCAGAGAGCGAAGCGGTGGAACAGCGGCTGGGTAGATGGAGCTGGGCCGGTCGGTAATACCGGCCCACCCGGGCGTTACTATCGGGCCAGGCCGGTAGCACCGGACCGAGTCGCCGGATGGGGCAAAGGGCTAGGCCGCGCAGCTCAGTTGTGAGCGGTAGTAGCAGGCGGTAGTACCGCGGCCCAAAAAAGTTTTTTTTCTTTTTCCATTTAAATCAAAGGCAAATATTCAAATAATGATAACTTTTGATTAGTAACTCCGATTGACCCGAATCCAATTGCATTGGAAAGAGGACGACAAGATATACCCAACAACAATTGGAAATATTGGATATCACCAAGTGAAAAAGTATCAAGTATAATAATGTGAGATACCTCACTCGGTGAGTATCCGGAAAACCGCCAAGATCAAAATCTCAACAAGATATAAAAGGGAGATCCAATTTTGATGAACAAGATCTTGTTATGAAGATTACCACAAGCTCTATATCCTCACATGGATAAGACAAATAAACAACCAAATATGATGATCCAAGTATGCAAAGGTTTGAGCTCTCTCCGAACGATATGATCGAGTTACTCACTCGAGAGCCCCTCTTGATAGTACGGCTATCTATCCTAAACCCGGTCAACACGAGACCGGCAAAAGGGAGCCTTGAGCATACTTTGGCCTTGTCTTCATCGATCCATAAACACCAAGGATGGCAAGCATCAAACCTGAGATCTTCTAGAGAGGGCGCATTTTGAGCTTGCACAACGCATCTTCTTCTTCATTTCATCTATCTTGAAGCCAACACATGCTCTAAGAAAAGCCAATGGACAATTCCTACAAGTACAACTTAATACACACATTAATCCATAAAGATTGTCATTAATTACCAAAACCATACATGAGGGCCCACATGCTCTTTCACCGCCATCGACCTCAATCGCACTCCAACAACCGCGGATACAACCTCGGAGGCATCGAAGAAGCGGCGGTCCATCTCCGTCGTGGACATGCTGACGCTAGTCAACCTGTTCGGTGAAATGTCCGATGAGCCTCCGACCGCCACCGACACGGTATGGTCATGACATTTCTTTAGCTTTGCCAGTATACTACTCCTGCCTCTTTATCATGGCCAAATTGGGTGTAGGATTTCATGGCCAATAAATCCAAGGAGGCCAAAACCAAGATCATGGCCGAGGAGAATGCCATCATGCTCCCCGAACTGGACACCATCGTTGACCCCGATCGCAGGGCTTGGGTCGCGAGGAGGCAGCAGACCATCTGGGCTCGCGATGCTTGAACGGCAATGGCGACGGCGAATCAACTTTTTGGGCAGAGAAGCTTTCATTTTTTGGACATTGTGTATGATATTGCCTCCTTTTGTACATTTCAGATTTATTGGCCACTTGTTGGCGATGCCTAAAGGGGGATGACACATGTCTGCCATATTATTTGGTAGTCAACTTGTGTGCTATTTGCTTGTCAATTTGAGTGTTTGAGCTGATTGGCAAAGCCTTGGCCAGCGATAGCGCCAAGAAACATCAGGGCGGACAGATGGGTCGCGCCGCTGGGCGCGGCTGGCCACACAGGCCGGACCACGACCCAAAAATGACCGCGGCCCTACCCAAACAGATAGAAACGGACTGTTTTGGTCGGTCCGATGGAGATGCCCTTAGTTCTATTATGGGTGATTCCACAATGTCATCTATCATTTTTTTTTGCCTAAACCTATTTACTAACATCTCTTACTTGATGATGACATATTTATATAAGTTTAGTTTCTTGTACGAATGTTTGTAAATATACTTAATTTTTAATTTTTATGTTACCAATTATGTAAAATAATTATCATTTCAAGCATTGTTAGTTTTTCTAGGTATATTCTTACAAAATTTGGCTTTAACTTCTGAATCTAAGATTATGAATGATTTAATTTTAATTTTCGATAGACATGTTAATCTGATGGACTATATAAGACTATTCTACAAAAAGGTGATGATGAAGAATATGATATGTGCGAGGCTAAACCTGATCCAAAATACGTAATTATCCAGATATAATATTTAATATTATTCATGTCTTAAGGAAACTCCAACCATAATTTAGCTAATTTTAAACAAAGAAAACTTAAATCCATCTATTTAGTTTCTAGTACATTAAAATTTGGACACACGGGAAATAAGGATTGTGGACAAAAGAATTGTTTAAATCATGCCCTTTTATTTGAGAATATTTTGTTAGAATACATGGTGTATCATGTGGTGTCGTTTAACCAAATGCATGATGTTTCCAACCTAGCTATCTTATTCAGAGTTCTCGTCTTAGGCTGGGTTATGATTACATTCTTTATCAACACTTTTTCTTACTTAATGATGACATATTTATAAGTTTAGTTTCTTCCATAAATGTTTGACTTCTGCACAAAAATTGATAAATTTAAAACTTAGTGCTCCCATGAACGATTTTAGAGTCAACAAAGTACATTTTAACCCACATTTTTATTTTCATGTCGTTCGTAGTTCCATTTAATTGTTGATGTGTTTCCGCTTATAATGAAGTTTCTATTATCTAGAAAACCATTTTGATGGTCACATGCTACTACATCCTAGTTTAGTTTGTTATTTTCAGAACATACACTTATACTTACAACTTTGTTGGATGTATGAAAAATGTCATCATCATAAACTTCGTACAAGAAGTATCGGTAATCTAGAATTCTCTTCAATACTATCCAGCTTGTACATATTTTCTTATTACACTTAAATATCTAGCTCTAGAACTTCCTCTAATTCTATAACTCTCTGTAAATATCTTCATATGATCACCCTCGATTATTCTAGAGGCTCTTTTTGATATGTCCCCCACATATCAAACACTCTAAAACTTTCTCGAAACTTCCTTTTACTTTCTACATGTTATTAGAACCTTGTAGAATATTATTGGGTATGCATTGCTTATTTCAACACTCCCCGTCAATCATACTTGTCTTGTGAATTATGTTTGTGGTAATATCATTGGATCTTCAGGGCTCTTCCATTTCGCTCCCTTTTCTTTGCCTCGTGTTGCAGTATGCATCTTTCTCCCTTCAGTAAATCCACTAAAAGTCCGCTCACCAAGGATTGATCTCTATCTTGTTACCAACTTATAGATTATTTTTCTTCTTCGGATTCTCCTTACTTTTCATTTTATACTTCTTTATGTACAACTCAACAAGTTTAACATTGCCATCAGGTTTATCTAGGGATATATACGTAACGAGTTGGCAGAAACTGGTGGCATTTTTCAATAGGCCGATTTATAGCGGCACAATCATAATTTCAGCGAGAACTAGTGACACACTCGTAGAAAACCCTTAATTATACGGGTCCACTTCACAATTCAGACGAGCGACACATATTAACTTCCTTATGTGATGGATGTAGTGACTGGAATGTCGCCACTATTGAAATTCAAAGAAAAGAGCATAGCCAACGTAGACGACAATAAGATTCCCGATGTTACTCGTGCCTAACTCAATAGTTGTCTAGCTTGCCTTCTCCACCCACATGTGCGACTGATGATTCCGATGTGTTTTGTTTATACTCCAGTGAAATATATGCAATCATATCTTCTGTAGTGACACAACTTCTGTGCCTATGGTAGCGAGTTGTGCAAGCAAGGAACTAGGTAGTGTGGGTGTTTGAATATCTTGTCTTTTGCATTCAACATCTCACTCCCTCCCTTTCAAAATATAACATGTTTTAGTTTTTTTGATACAAGTGTATGTAGACGCATTTTAATGTATAGATTCACTGAACATACACATTAAAATGCGTCTAGATGCATTCCTTTCGCAAAAGCTAAAACATCTTATATTTTGCAAAGCGGGAAGTAGTAACGTTCAGTTCATGGAGTTGTGTCCGGACCTTAGCTATTGACTGTGAGTATTTACTTAGTACTATGGTGGATGAAATACTCCCTCCATTCTACCAGATCTGGCACAATAGCCCAAAATCAGAAAACTCCGGCTATTTTTCGGTTTTGGCCTTTTTGTGCACCGAATAGATACTACAAAAAGGCCCGGCCTGGATATATTTATCTAGGACGCCCGATATCGGCCCACACCTCCCCTATATACTAGGGTACTAGGGTCGGAGGGGGATATCTAGGTCCAATCCACGAGTCCTTCCCTGCAATCTCTCACCTCCACCCGCACCACCCTAAAACCTTCGACAAGCAATCCATGGCTAGCGGGTGCATCACGGAAAGGAGAGGCTTCTTCGGGGAATCTAGAGGTTCGCGTCTCCCTAGTGAAGGCGAACGACTTCGGCTACAAGAAGGAGGAGAAGGGCACCGTGCCTTCGAGCAAGAAACGCCGGCGAGCGTTGGTAAGTGCCGTGGCCAACTCCGGGTTGGGTCAGGGTTAGGTTTTCAATAGGATTAGACCTATCTAAGTATCTATATCGGTGTGTATAAACTAGTTTGAATGAATGACGAACTTGTGGCGATGAATCAAGAACTTGTTTGTTGATTTTTTTTTATGCGTGAATTCATTTTTTGAATTTGCGGTTTGATTTTCTAGTATTTGTTGGTGAACTCGTTCTTGTTGGATAATTAGGCACAATTTCCGTGATTAATTTCAGAATATTAAACATGACAATACCAGCTACTAGCACATGTAACTCGAACATACTAGATGTACTAAACAACAAGATGAACGGAAACAGGCAGCAGCTAAACATGTACTCGCAGAACATGATTAATAACCAGACAGCAGCACGTCGCACGTACCGTTCGATTGCAGTAATTGCAGCAGTAACCTTGGGGAAGATTGGTCGAAGCAGACAATGGCGAAGACGACGATAGGCAACACCGCCCGACTTGGATGGAAGACAAGCCGTGATACAGAACTTGAGCAGTCGTGCGGGACGCTTCCCAAACCTTATTCGCCTTCTCCCGTACAGGATCGCAAAGGCGAGTGGTTCCGGAGACCTGCTCTCCCGTCCGCCGGTGCACGCCGGCAAGCGGGATGGAGTAGACTATGGTGGCGGCGTAAGCAGAGAGGTTGGCAAACCCTAGATTGGGCTCGGCGAGATTCTCGCAACCCGTGGCGCGCGTGCGCGCGGGCGGGCGTGCGAGCGGCGGCGGCGTCGGAGGAGGAGCGCGCGTGTAGTTCTTCTTTTCTCACTCACTTTACTAAGTGGTGAACCACTCCACCTTATAAGGTGGTGTAACTCTCCTCCAACTTTCCATGTGGGACTAAACTTTAGTTCCCACTCCACTCATATATGAGCTGCCACCAAATTCGGCCAAATCACACATAGGCTATCACACACATGGGCTTTGAGATTTAGGAAAAATCTGAAATCTATATAGGCTTATTTATTTAGCCTATTATTTCTAACAGTTCTCTCATACTGGATACCGTTATAATCGGTTTTTCAGGGTTCGGATTATGTCGGATCTGCTAGAGATGCTCTAATTCATGCTATATTTTTTTAGGTAACTAATTCATGCTATTTCATGAAGCTAGGAATTCTGAATGATCAGAGTCCATCCAAGGGAGTTGTTTCCCGATTTCATTAACCAGATATGCTCAAGTATAGTCCGTTACAAGATAAAACTCACATAGTTGAAAAATTAAAGCCAACACTTCACATAGGCAATGGGTGTCATCACGCGATCTGCCACACGCGCAACGGAGCCGAACTGGAAGACGGTATGGCGAGCAAAGCCGCATGTGATGCAACGGCACAAGGGGAAACGGGAACTAACTAGCGATCTTAGCGTTTAGATCCTCTTCATTTGGTTATCAGTAAAGCAATCCTCGTACGTCGAAGGAACTGGTAATCAGCGATGAACTCGCAAAGCTTAAGTAGTTTTTTTTTTTTAGAACACCGCGAGAGAACTGCGCGTCTTTGTATATTAAGCTTAAAAAGGGAAAAAAATGGTCCAGTTTATGAGAGAAACCAGACCCGAAAACCAAACAAATGATGTCTATCGGCTTACAACGCGCGCCAACGCAAACACATGACAAGTCCTCGCCTTGCCCAGTCACCGGCCAACAGTGGCAAGAGAACATGACACAGGGACTCAGAACCACGTCACATCCGGTACAGGACAGCTCCGAACGACCCTAACTCTAGGAAGGCACACGCCGACGTACGGCCCACCCATAAGAGGCGGGTGGGCGGCAGGACCTGACCAGACCTAGAGGAAGCATTGCCGAGCAAGCGCCTGCACTAGAATACATTGCACTCCGAAGACCCACGCTCTATGTAGCGGCCACTTCTGACTCTAGCTATCGAATCGGGAATTCCGAAGCACCCTCGACAATGCCTCCAACAAGGATACGACGCCGAAGCGCCGCCACTGTCCAATCCAACAATGGATTAAGGGTTTCCCCCGATGCTCCAGAGGACTCGACGAATAGGGACTCGACGACGCCTTCAAGAAGGTGACGGCGCCCACAGGCGTCGCCGTCGTCCGCATCCGTGCAGGATTTCTCCCAGCCCTACCGTCACCCCACAGTTCACCGGAACGGAACAAACAGGAGCCATCGGTCGGACTGCCACCAAAGAGAGAACAACCTTGACATGGCGAGCGAGGGAGTTGAGGTCAACCTCTAGCATCACCCATCAGCCCGACGCGCTGCCAGCCGATCTTCCACACCCCCACGGAGCCAGGAAGGATGCAGCGACGGCCCCACGGGTAGCAACAAGATGCAATGGCAACGGCCCAGATCGGGCCCTCCAGCACCCAGGGCGGGCTCCCCGCGCGAGCTCTGGAGCGAGGCAGCATCTCCGCACCAGGCGTCCATCGCCGCCGCCTCGTCGGGTGCGGCCCTTCAGGCTCAAATCGGGCTCGAGCGCCACTGTCGGCCAGCACCCTGCTTGCTCAATATGTTGACCTCGTTGGGGAACCCCAAGAGGAAGGTATGATGAGCACAACAACAAGTTTTTCCTCAGTTATGAAACCAAGGTTATCGAACCAGTAGGAGCAAGAAAACACCTCCAAGGTGTTGTTTCCAACTTGGAATCCTGCACAACACAACCACAGAACTTTGCCCCCAACTTACAGTGAGGTTGTCAATCTCACCGGTTTTGTTGAAAACAAAAGATTAAACGTATTGTGTGCAAGATAGTAATTGCTTTGCAAAAAGTAAAAAAAAAACAGTAAATAGATTGTAGATTGATGGTAAAAGAATGGACCGGGGTCTATAGTTCACTAGTGATGATTCTCCTTAAGATAGATAACATGTTGGGTGAACAAATTACAGCGAGGCAATTGACAAACATCGAGAAAGAATACATGCATATACTAATCATCTTGACTCCTATGAGATTTGATTGGGCATTACAACATTATACATAGACCATAATCCAACTGCATCTATGACTAATAATCCACCTTCAGGTTATCATCCGAACGCTCTCCAGTGTTAAGTTGCAAGCAACAGATAATTGCATTAAGCAAAGTGTGTAAAGTAAACAATACGATTGTTCTATAAACAAAGGATTGTTGTTTTCTCCCTAGTAACAACAACACATCTAGTACCTTAGAGATTTCTATCACTTCTCCAGATTCCTAGAGGCATGAACCCACTATCGAGCATAAATACTCCCTCTTGGAGTTGCTAGCATCTACTCGGCCAAGATAGCTACTAACAACAGAGAGCATGCAAGATCACAAATAACAAAGACATGATAGAATCAATAATCAATCTGAAATAGCATCTTAATATCCATCGGATCCCCGCAAACACAACATGTAGGATTACAAATAGATGATCTTGATCATGAACAAAGCTCACAAGATCTAAACATGGTAGCACAAAGGAGGAGAACCAACCATCTAGCTACTACATGGACCCGTACTCTAGGGATGAACTACTCACGTAACACACCGGAGGCAGGCATGGTGATGAAGAAGGCCTTCAGGGTGATCTCTCCCCTCCAGCAGGGTGCCGGGAAGAGCTTCAGATCCCTCCCGTCTAGGGATGGAGATGACGGTGGCTACAGACTCTTTCGTGGAATTTTGATCGGGTACTTAGGGTTTTTGTTCCGAGGGCAATATATAGGCGAAGGGGCAAGGTCAGTGGAGAGCCAGGGGGCCCACACCCCCTGGTGGCGCAGCTAGGGTTGGTCGTGCCACCACCAGGTGTGGTCGGCCTGGTTACCCTCTTTGTCTCCCCTCCAGACTCTGTGTTTCTTCTGGTGAAATATTGACTTGGGCTTTTGTCTGGTCCAGTTCCGAGAATATTTCCTTACTAGCTTTTCTAAAACCAAAAACAGCAGAAAATAGGCAATTGGACTGGCACTATGGCATCTTGTTAATAGGTTAGTTCGAAATATATAAAAATACTCCAAAGTATGGACAAAACATAAGAAAGTGGATATAAAACAAGCATGGAACATCAAAATTTATAGATACGTTTGCAACGTATCAACATCCTCAAGCTTAACTCCTGCTCGTCCTCGAGTAGGTAAGTGATAAAAAGAAAAGAATAATTTTTGAGGTGACATGCACCATCACAATCTTGATCAAGGCATTTATAAAACATTGATAGCTGGGATCATAGTACTTTTGACATAGCATGAAAGATATAGTTCTAACAATAAGACATAGCAACTATGATGTAGCATGAAAAAGGTACAAACAAAAGATTCATGAATAACAATGCTTTGAAAGACGTTTGTTTGTTTCACATAAATAAAATATAATGAGAATGGTATTCTGCTTGTCCCTCATAGTGTAGCAAAACATAAATGCATAGGACACCTTCAAAATTCATAAGGGTGACTAGATACAAATAGTTTAAGAACAAGCAATATCAAAGTTATGCATCAATCAACAAGTTTTGGGACAATGCACATTAAACTAAGAATGGCCACTATGCTCTCTTAATAGGTGCATAAAGATAGAAGATGGAGACTCGACATAAAAGTAAAAGAAAGGCCTTCATAGAAGGAAGCAGGGATTCAAGTCTCATAAAGAGCTTCCAAAAATTATGATACTTATTAGCTTTCAGCTCTCATTGCCCCTATTATAAGCATCTTGAAGTGATTAAGGTTAAAGTGAACAAACTATGGAGTATATGCTTGACAAAGTATAAGTTGGCAATCTCATGTCCCTTGAATACGAGGGTCGCTCCTCATGCTACTCAAGTTTAGTTACCAGTAAGTTCTTATCATAGTAAGTACATGTGTATCATAGAGAACCGCCAACGGGATACCCCTTGCCCGATGATACGGAAGAATCCCCATATCAAAATGACAAGGCAAGCAGACAATAAGCATCTCAGCATCTTCTTATTTACCATGGAAAAATGGTGCTTTTTTCTCTCTTTCCTCTTTTCTCATCCTTTTTTTTCTTTTTTCTCAATCTCTATCTCTTTTTTATAAGAAGAATGCTTCATAGATTGCTCATTATGGTTACGCTGCAGGTTTCTACCATGATTAGGCATGGATTAGACCAGACGCCCAGGCGTTTATCTAACACACATACATTATGTGGCGCCTTGCTAAAACCACTACTAGAAAATCGCTTTGTTTTTGTGCATTGCATCATCATGACCGCATGCTCATGTCATCATGCCACATTGCATTTGAGCATCGTCGACATCATGCACATGTTCGTCTAAAACTATTTTCTAAAAGCCTACTTTGATTTCTAAATATTCCCCCGTCTTTATTTCAAATCAAAACCCCTGTCTCTCGCCCGGGTTTTTATTTGCCTAAAAATTATTTGCAAAAGTATTTTTAAAATAAAAGTTAAATAAAAATCTTTTACTTGGAGGCCGCTGACTGCTGTGCCAAAAAGCCCAAAGCCAAAGAGCCTACTACCCGGTCCAAACAAAACCAAATCCTATCCTACCCCAACCAGCTAACCCTAACACCCCACCTACCCTAATCCCACTCCCTCTCCCCATCCACCAGCCGCCACACACACATCGCACGCACGCACCCGCGCGCAGCTAGCCGCCACCCTGGCACCCCTCCACCTCACCCCAACCAACCACCGATCGCCACCTGCAGTCCCCCGCCGCCCTGGCCCCACCCGCCAGCACTGGCGCCACCTGCTCTGACGTGAACCCCCCTCCCCTCAAGGGTCAACCACCACCTGCTCCCCTTGCTGGCACTTCTTTCACATGTGAGCCACTCCACCGACCACAGATCTCCTCCTGCGCTGCCCCAGCCCCACCTACCCCGTGCCGACAACTCCCTCCTCGGGATCTCCGCCGGCCCCTGGCCCACCACTCCCGCTCGTCCCGCTCCTCTCTCCCCGCGCGTGACCCACCCTCCCCATCGACCGAGCACCGCCGCCTGGACCTCACCCCCTCCTCCCCGCGGCCATGCTGGCCCTCTGCTGAAGCCCGGCCGCATGTTGCCGCTGTCGGCTTCGCCACTGTCTCCCCTCCAGCGAGCCCTGCCGCCAGCGGGCCCTCTCCTTACCGGATGCCACCTCGTCGCCGCCTCTCCCATCGACCACCGCTGCAAGCTCGCCAGCCCTCCCTCGCCTCTCTCTTGCACAGCGCCGCCGGACCCTCCTCGCGTGAGCCGCCTCGCGGAACCCCGGCTCCCTCGCCTCCATCCGCTCCGTGCCCGCCTCCGGCCGATCACGCCTCTGCCCAACGCAGCGTCGCCACTGCGCCGTCCTCAAGCCCCGCGCCCTAGGCCACCGTTGTCAGGCGTGACCCGCTCCGCTGAGGTTCCTGTCGCCCGAGTCGCTCCGCGCTGGCCTCCGCCTCGAGCGTCGATGCACGCCTCGTCGCCCCAAACAAGCTCCGCCACCACGACCACCCCTGTAGCGTGGCCGCACGCCTCCTATGTCCCAGCAGCGGCAGACGCCTCCCCGACGCGCGGTCTGCCTCCTTGATGGCGTCGACGCCCCTGTCTCGCCACGTTCTGCTCTGGGCCCCATCTCCAGTAAGCCACGCGTCTGCACTAACAGCCTCAGCTCCTCGTCTCGGGTGTACGCGTGTATGTAGCATTGTGTCCTCGTGTTTGAAGATGTTTGTACGGTGTGGCGATGATGATTGTGAAGATGGATTGGTGGTGATGTTGCTATGCTAGTGCTCAGATACAAGACCAGAAGATGGATAGTACCCTCCCCAAGTTAGACCGATGCCAAGATCCCCAGCGGACAAGATCGTCACCAAGATCGGCCCATGTCGAGATCCCAAGACCGAACCCTGGCGCGCCAAGTTCTTCGACCCCGAAGACAGATCCAGCGGAACGCCAAGACCGACCCGATTCGAGGAACCGACAAGATCTTCACGGAACCCGAACCCCTTAGAGCGACGTGATCTTCTTCATCGCCGCCAAGACCCGTTCCCGGAAGCGAAGTCCGATCCCGGTGATCCGAAGGCCACGCCAAGACCCAGATTCAAAGACCGCCAAGATCGCCACCGGACCGACAAGTACTTCACCGTGGAACATCGAGTTCACCGTCACGGGCATCAAGTTCCCCGACACGAGCCCGAAGACCACCGGTACCCGATCCATTCAAGTTCGCCATCGACGGCAAGATCGATCGCTAGAACCCAAGTTCTCCTTCTCGGCATGACAAGTTCTCCGTCGCGAATCCGAACCCTGAGACCGATCCCCGGACCCCCGGAACCCAAGATCGCCGAACCCAGATGTGTGACCATGAGCCCCTATTTTTATAATATGACATTATCAACTGTCGCATATTAAATTGTTCATGCATGCATACCTGTCTGTGGTTTGGGGGCATTATGCCGATTCACCGCATAATTAAATATGGAGTCTATATGCGGGCTATTCTAGTCTTATATCGTCTCCATTTAAATTTGCCATGTTTCGCCCTGTTAATTCAACATTTAAATTGTGGGGTAGCTAAATAACTTGAACCTTATAATTAA
This sequence comes from Avena insularis, assembly GCA_023614405.1. Classification (NCBI taxonomy): domain Eukaryota; kingdom Viridiplantae; phylum Streptophyta; class Magnoliopsida; order Poales; family Poaceae; genus Avena; species Avena insularis. The sequence continues at coordinate 185,149,918 of CM042692.1, forward strand.
TTGGCGGGACCCCAGTTCCGCTTAATATTGCCTAATCGCACCGCATCTGTGCCATGCCATGCATCATATCATAAGCATGTCGGATCTTCTGCCGTAGTATTAAATATTGCATCCGGTGTTTCTTTTAGTGTTTGCTTCTTCGTGGATTAGGCCGATGAGTGGATGCGAGTATCGATAAGTTCTCCGGATATGTACCTTCGGCAGCGTTTCCCAGGCGAGCATCTCTTCCCCTTCTACCTATTTTTCATTTATAGTCGTTATTTCCTCCTGTTGATCTATTGCTATCCGTGTCGCGATGCTTTCGTTTCCGTGCACCAGTTATATCCCGTGCAGCCTCTATATTGCCTTGGACACCTCATATTACCCGTGTTTGGTAGATAGTTGGCCTTGCGAGTCGTAGTTGCTTGCTCAGGTGGCGATCTCGTGTTGTCAAGTACCACAGTTGTTGGAATGCTGGCAGATGTTTATGGTGGAGATGATCATGTCTTTAATTACAACTATTAAATTGCTAGATATAACTAATGCAGAGGCATCGGTGGGCAACAGATGTTATTTGGTTCTTCCACGCTCACTTGTGTCCCGTAGGACCCTGAGTACTTGATACCTGTTCCTTGACTATCACACTATCCGCATATGGGACCATGAATCCCCTTAGCCATGGCTTGATTCAATCTTATTTCTTGGGGCCCCAAAGTAGTTTGGGGCTTTATTACTATCTTGTACTTATGCCATGCTTTACTGCTTTATTTATGATTGTGCGTGGAGCACATGTACTGTTTTGGAACGTGGAATGTTTTCGCGATATCGACAAGCCCAGTCACACTTTCGGGTTCCCAGTTGTTTACAGCCATTGACACAAACCCTGGGTCCGTCTCGGAGCCGGCCAACTTTGTTGCGGGTAGCTTAGTGGGGTGGCCCCCTAAAATATTTTATGAATCCTATGATTGCTTTGTCGTGAAAGCCTCGTTGGGTTTTGATTTGGTTTTTCCGAGGTTGATCGTGTGTGTGTTGCTATTTGTGCACCTCTGCAGGTTAAATCTTTCTAAAAGCCGTGTCCGCGGTTATGGACGACTTGGAGCACAGTATCTCGATCATAGACAAGCATAACTAAAGTAGTGCTATAAATTTGACTTAATATGTGACTAGTAATCAGATGCAACTATAACGGAATGGATATTAAAAATGCCAACAACTGGTGGATCTGTGGTGATCTGTGTCATACTATACCTACCTAGTAAGTATTGCAACTCCAATGGAATGTGATAAAAGTGCCAACAACTGCTGGGTTTTGGGATTCCTCAGGACAATTATATCTGACTAGTAAATGTTCCAACCACAACGGAATGGTAATTAAAACGGCCACTACTTATGCTTCAGAACGACTCATGATATCTATATCTGACTAGTAAGTGCTGCAACCATAACGGAATGAGTAAAATTGCCAACCGTGTGAGTTCCTCGGTCTGACTTCCTCGTTTAGTCTCGAGGGGGAAATACCAGGATGGGTATGTTTGGTGTTAGTATCAGGTTGGATCCGGATAGGTCTTTCTTACCCCTCTCTGATAACCGCCAGTTGTATCGAGTCTATAGGTTGTTTAGTGCCGCTGTGCTGCCGCTTCAGCCCACCATACCTATGTAGGCAAGAGCCGCTGAATTCTAGACTCGCCATGTACTGGCCTCAGTACTGACGCTCCTCTTTTTTCCTTTGCCCTTTGTCGGCACCCCTTTTGTTTTAGCAGGTTTGAGATCGACGTCGTTAGCAGGGTTACCCTTCCGGCTTGGCCTGGGCAGGGTTATGGACGCCATTGGTTATTCTTCAGGGCTCTTAGCCCCATTTGCATCTTATCCGTAGTCGGACGCTCTATCATTTTCCAGGTGATTTGGATCTTTGTATTGTATATCTGTATTCTTGACTCGTTGAGTCGCTGTTGTATATATATCTGTTCTGTGGGTCCCATCGAGGACTGTTGTGTAATGGTATTACTTCATTTTCCACCCGCACGAAAGTGCCTGGTGGGCATCCTTGAATCGTTTCTATGCGGGTTTGGCGGAAAGGGCTAAAACTTGCATAGGGCCGATTCGAGGGTGTTACACATTACTCCATGGACTTACAAGCTCCCCTTTCATTTCACACTGACGACATCCATAAACAAAAGAGCATGATATCAACTGGGTACAATGTACAAGTGCAATATTGAAAGCTTTCCTCATGACAGCATGGTTCTGCTAATCTCAACGTATAAGTGCAAGCATATACAACATAGATGACACAATGGTTCAAGTTTATTAGGGCAAGAAAAGTAAAGTGTGCCATCAAGTTCGTGAGAGCTTTAATCACTAATTTTCACATAACAAGTTTAATTCGGAAGGTAGATAAAACATGAATATACTTGGAATAGCACATGCTAATAGGTAGATATGGTGGACTCTTTGGAATAACTTGGTTTTATTTGGAGTTGGATGCATGAGTGGAACTCATACTTGGTATGGAGGCTAGAAAAAGACTAGGAGCGACCAATTAAGAGAGCAATAATGGACATAATCATGCAAAGCAACAAAACATCAATAATTAAAGCATAAAGTGATATTACAAGTCGAAAACTAAATGATCATAGAGGCTATGGTGACTTGGTATAGTCTTAACATGGTGTGAGCATGCGCCAAGTCAACCCAAATAAAGCATCAAAGGAGAATACCACAATACTATGCTTTAATATGCTAAAACAACAGATGATTCTTTCAAGGAACATGATACATTGCAAATGTATCTATAATTTTTGATGTTCCATGCTTGCTTTATCCACTTTCTTGTGTTTTGTCCACACTTTGGAGTACTTTTCATATGATTTCTTGGACTAACCTATTAACAAGAGCCAGAGTGCCATTTGCACATTTCGCTGTTTTGGTTCCAGGAAAGTCAGAAAATGAATATTCTTGGAATTGGATGGGACAAAAGCCAAAGTGCCTATTTTTCCGGAAGTCATCAGATGCCAGAATACGAGATGGAGAGGAGCCAGGGGGCCACCACACCACCTGGCCGCGCGGGATAGGCCTGGCCGCGCGGGATAGCCCTGGCCGCGCCAGGGGGTGGTGTGGCCGACCCCGGCACCCCCTCCGCCTCTACTTCCGCCTATAAGATGCCCTCGGGACGAAAACCCTAAGTACCTGATCAAAAATCCACGAAAGAGTCTGTAGCCGCTGTCATCTCCATCCCTAGATTGGGAGGGATCTGAAGCTCTTTCTGGCACCCTGCCGGAGAGGGGAATTCAACCTGGAGGCCTTCTTCATCACCATGCAAGCCTCTGGTGTGATGCGTGAGTAGTTCATCCTTGGACTACGGATCCATGTAGTATCTAGATGGCTGGTTCTCCTCCTTTGTGCTTTCATGTTTAGATCTTGTGAGCTCCATTCATTATCAAGATCATCTATTTGTAATTCTGCATGTTGTGTTTGCGGGGATCTGATGGATATTGAGATACTATTTCAGATTGATTATTGATTCTATCATGTCTTTGTTATTTGTGATCTTGCATGCTTTCCGTTGTTAGTAGCTATCTTGGCCAAGTAGATGCTAGCAACTCCAAGAGTTAGTATTTATGCTCGATAGTGGGTTCATGCCTCTGGTAATCTAGGGAAGTGACAGAAATTTCTAAGGTACTAGATGTGTTGTTGCTACTAGGGAGAAAACAACAATCCTTTGTTCATAGAACAATCGTATTGTTTACATTACACGCAATTCGTAAAGCAATAATCTGTTGCTTACAACTTAATACTAGAGGGGGTTCGGATGATAACCTGAAGGTGGATTATTAGTCATAGATGCAGTCGGATGGCGGTCTATGTATAATGTTGTAATTCCCAATCAAGTTCCAAAGGAGTCAAGGTGATTAGTATATGCATGTATTGCTTTCTCGATGTTTGTCAATTTCCCTGCCTGTAATTTGTTCACCCAGCATGTTATCTATCTTAAGGAGATCCACCTCTAGTGAACTATGGATCCCGGTCCTTTTCTTTTACATACAATCTACAAACTGTTTACTGCTTTGTGTTTACTTTTTGAAAACTATTACTTTTTTCCATTCGATACGTTTAATCCTTTGTTTTCAGCAAAACACGGTGAGATTGACAACCTCATCGCAAGTTGGGGACAGAGTTCTGTGGTTGTGTTGTGTAGGTCTCCACGTTGCTACTAGCACCGTAGTGCTCGCCAAGGCTCAGCTAGCAACACCTTTGGGGTGTTTCCTTGCTCCTACTGGTTCGATTAAACCTTGGTTTCATAACTGAGGGAAACTTGCTGATGTGCTCATCATACCTTCCTCTTGGGGTTCCCAACGAGCTCTACATCAACACTGAGCCATCAAGCATTTTTCTGGCGCCGTTGCCGGGGAGTCAAGGACATCTTCACAAGGGGAGTCCCTCATAACCAATCTCTTTACTTTGTTATTTTTGTTTTGCTTAGTTTCTTTTTGCTTTGTTTGCTTGTTTCTTTACCAAAAACACACACAAAATTAGTTTTACTAGTTTGCTTTCTTATTTGAAAACCCAAAAAAATGACTACTCTTGAAAACACTAAGTTGTGTGACTTCACTAGCACCAACAATAATGATTTTATGAGCACACCTATTGCTCCACATGTGCCTGAAGATACTTTCTTTGAGATAAAACCTGCTTTACTCAATCTTGTTATGAGAGAACAATTTTTTGTTATTGGTAATGAAGATGTTGTTGCCCATCTAAATAACTTTGTTGAACTTTGTGAGATGCAAAAGCATAGGGATGTAGATGGTGATATCATTAAGCTGAAATTGTTTCCTTTCTCTTTGAGAGGAAAAGCTAAAGAATGGTTGAATTCCTTAACTAGGAATAGTATTGATTCTTGGACTAAATGCAAAGATGCTTTCATTTGAAAATACTATCCTCCTGCTAAGATTATATCTATGATAAGTGAAATAATGAAGTTTAAACAATCTGATAATGAACATGTTGCTCAAGCTTGGGAAAGAATGAAATCTTTGGTTAAGAATTGTCCCACTCATGGACTGACTGCTTGGATGATCATCCAAACTTTTTATGCAGGATTGAACTATTCTTCAAGGAACCTATTGGACTCTGCTGCTGGAGGTACCTTTATGACCATTACTTTGGGTGCTGCAACAAAACTTCTGGACAATATGATGGTTAATTATTCTGAATGGCATACTGAGAGAGCTCCACAAGGTAGGAAGGTAAATTCTGTTGAGGAAACTTCCTCCTTGAGTGATAAGATTGATATTATTATGTCTATGCTTGTTAATGGGAAATCCCATATTGATCCAAATAATGTCCCTTTAGCTTCTTTGGTTTCTCAAGAAGAACAAGTTGATGTGAACTTCATAAGAAATAATAATTTTGGCAATAATGCTTATAAGAGTAATTTTGGTAACAACAATTATAAGCCATATCCTCCCAACAATGGTAATGCTTATGGAAGTTCCTACAACAATAATAGGAGTGCACCCTCTGAACTTGAAGTTATGCTTAAAGACTTTATTAGTAAACAAACTGCTTTCAATAAAACTATTGAGGAAAAACTCTCTAATGCTAAAAGAAATATAGCATCTTTGGCTGAAGCTCAAGCCTCTTTGAATAAAATGGCTGCTAAACCTGAAACTAATGATAATCTCTTTGCAGCTACTAATGCCATACAAGTAAGAATTGATGAAAATGTTAGACTATTAGCTGAATTACATGCTAAGTGGGAAAGAGAAGATGAAATTTCTAGAAACATTAGTGTTTCTACTATTACCACCACTAGTGTTGAGGCTAGTAATAGTTCTACTACTTTAGATGATAAATTTGATTTTGATCTTGATGGTTGCAATATCTCTGAAGTTATTAAGTTCCTACAAAAGCTTGCTAAAAGTCCTAATGCTAGTGCTATGAACATGGCTTTTACAAAACACATTACTGATGCTCTCATAAAGATTAAAGAAGAAAATATGAAACATAAAGCTTCTATTCCTATAAAACAAGAAGATGGTTGGGAACCCATCATTAATATGAAAGTGAATGACTTTGATTTCAAAGCTTTATGTGATCTTGATAGTAGTGTTTCTATTATGCCTAGAAGGATTTATGATATGCTTGATTTGCCTCCACTTGAGGATTATTATTTGAATGTCCCACTTGATGATAATGCTAAAAATAAACTCATGGGGAGTCTTAATGATGTTCTTATTATGGTTAACAATGCCTATGTCCCCGTTGATTTCTATGTTTTGGATGTTGAATGCAATGCTTCTTGTCCTATTACTTTGGGAAGACCTTTTCTTAGAACTGTTGGTGCCATTATTGATATGAAAGAAGGCACCATTAAATATCAACTCCCACTCAAGAAAGGTATGGAACACTTCCCTAAGAAGAGAGAGAATATTTCTTTTGCTTCTCCTATGAAAACAAAATTTGGTCTTAATGCTTCTTCATTTAAGAACACTTGATTCTTTGTCTTGCTTCCTATGGCTAACTTAAAGGCGTTAAAGAAAAATACTTATTGGGAGATAACCCAAAAGTTTTAGATGAGTCTTGGAAGTTATTACTTCAGTAATAACCTCTCCTTATCCTTTTTATTTGCTTTTTGTGCCAAGAGTAACCTCTAATGAGAGAGAAGTAATGATTAGGAAAGTTGCTGTCCCAAAACAGATTTCTGTGCTTCACCATAAATATTCGTGTAAAATCTCTGAACGTCTTTTTGAGGCGTGAATTTTTGTGCTTCTTTCCCAGGTTGTTATCTAACTTTCGTTAGTTCAACACTTTTTTATTTGAGCAACAGAAGATCTTCGAAAAAATTCGTCTTTACCTGCTGGTCTATTTTGACAGATTTCTGCCATTTTCTGCATTTGCTTCTTGTTGGTTCCTTTTTGAGTTCTTTTGGGGAATTGAGCTTTTTTAGGGAAGTACTTCAGTAGCTAGTGTTCTAATGGAAGTTTATTTGGTGTTAGAACTGAACCTTGAGATTTATTTATCTTGAGTGCACTAATGTTGCTAATAAAGATTGTGTGAAGTTTTGTATGAAGGAAAAATTTCAGGTGTATGGAAGGAATGAGTAATGAGATGAAGGATGGACTAAAGCTCAAGATTGGGGATGCCACGCGTGTCACCTCAAGAAATATCCAATAAGTACAAGCGTCAAAGCTTGGGGATGCCCAAGGCATCCCCTTCTTCATCAATAAAAATCTCAGGTTTCTTCCAAACGCTTCATTTTTTGTTGTTTCATGCACAGTTGTGTTGTTCTTTGAGCATCTTCTTTTTCATTTTTGTTTTGGTTTTTCGTTTGCTTTGTTTGCTTAGTTTTCTGAATAAATTGGTTGGACCCCCTCTTTCATACATTGGTTTGCAAATAGTTTGGTTTGGTTTGGAAAAGAGTAGGAAAGTTCATGCTTATGTGGTAAAAAGAGTTTGTTTTTTACTGTGGCCTATGCTTTGTCATGCCATGCTTGATATTGTTTTGGCTTTATGCTTAGTATTCTTTTCTATAGCATGACTTGTTATAAACAATTGAGATTGCTTAATGTGCCTTGGATGAATCATGCGTTGTTTTAGCATATTAAAGCATAGTATAGTGGTATTCTCCTTTGATGCTTATTTGGGTTGACTTGGCGCATGCTCACACCATGTTATGACTATCTCAAGTCACCATAGGCTTTATGATCCTTTAGTTTTCAACTTGTAGTATCACTTTATGCTTTGATCAATGATGTTTTGTCCCTCTGCATGATTATGGCCATTATTGCTCTCTTAGTTTGTCGCTCCCAGTCTTTTGCTAGCCTCCACAACCAAGTATGAGTTCCACTCATGCATCCAACTCCCTAAACCAAGTTATTCCAAAGAGTCCACCATACCTACCTACCAGCTTATGCTATTCCAAGTATATTCATGTTTTTGTTTACCTTTCGAATTAAACTTGTTATGAGAAAACTAGTGATTAAAGCTCTCACGAACTTGATGGCACACTTTACTTTTCTTGCCCTTAATAAACTTGAACCATTGTGTCATCTATGTTGTATATGCTTGCACTTATTTGTTGGGGATTAGCAGAACCATGCTTTCATGGGGAACGCTTTCAACATTGCACTTGGTACTTGTACCTAGTTGATATCATGCTCTTTTGTATATGGATGTCGTCGGTGTGAAATGAAAGGGGAGCTTGTAAGTCCATGGAGTTATGTATATGTGTTAGAGAAACGCCTGGGCCGCTGGTCTAATCCATGCTGACATGGTGGAAACCTGCAGCGTGACCATAATGAGCTGTCTATGAAGCATTATTCTTATAAAAAAAAGAGTCCTATATTGAGAAAAAAGAGAAAAAGAGAAAAAAAAAGATTATAAAAAGAGGAAAGAGAGAAAAAAAGCACCATATTCCCATGGTAAATAAGAAGATTGCTGAGATGCTCGTTGTCTACTTTCCTTGTCATTTTGATATGGGGATTCTTCTATATCATCAGGCAAGGGGTACCCTGTTGGCGGTTCTCTATGATACACATGTACTTACGATGACAAGAACTTACCGGTGAATAAACTTGAGTAGCATGAGGAGCGTCCCTCGTATACAAGGGACATGAGATTCCTGACTTATATTTTGTCAAGCATGTACACCATAGTTTGTTCACTTTAACCTTAATCACTTCAAGATTCTTATGATAGGGGCAATGAGAGCTGAAAGGTATAAGTACCATAATTTTTGGAAGCTCTTTATGAGACTTGAATCCCTGCTTCCTTCTATGAAGGCCTTTCTTCCACCATTACATATTGAGTCTCCACCTTCTATCTTTATGCACTTACTTTGAGAGCATAGTGGCCATTCTTAGTTCTATGTGCATTGTCCCAAGACTAGTTGATTGATGCATAACTTGATATTGCTTGTTTTAAACTATTTGTATCTAGTCACTCTTATGAACTTTGAAGGTGTCCTGTGCATTTATATTTGCTACTCTATGAGGGACAAGCTGAATACTATTATGCTATGTTTTCTTTATGTGAAACAAACAAACGTCTTGCAAAGCATTGTTATTCATGAATCTTTTGTTTGTGCCTTTTCATGTTGCATCATAGTTTCTTTGTCTTATTGCTAGAACTTTGTCTTTCATGTTATGATTGAAGTACTATGATCCCAGCTTTGAATGTTTTACAAATACTTTGATCAAGTCTTTGATGGTGCATGTCACCTCAAAAATTATTCTTTCTTTTTATCACTTACCTACTTGAGGACGAGCAGGAGTTAAACTTGGGGATGTTGATACATTGCAAATGTATCTATAATTTTTGATGTTCCATGCTTGGTTTTATCCACTTTCTTGTGTTTTGTCCACACTTTGGAGTACTTTTCATATGATTTCTTGGACTAACCTATTAACAAGAGCTAGAGTGCCAGCTGCCTGTTTTCTGCTGTTTTTGGTTCTAGGAAAGTCAGAAAATGAATATTCTCGGAATTGGACGGGACAAAAGCTAAAGTGCCTATTTTTCTGGAAGTCATCAGATGCTAGAATACGAGACGGAGAGGAGCCAGGGGGCCACCACACCACCTGGCCGCGCCAGGGGGTGGTGTGGCCGACCCCAGCACCCCCTCGGCCTCTCCTTCCGCCTATAAGATGCCCTCAGGACGAAAACCCTAAGTACCCGATCAAAAATCCACGAAAGAGTTTGTAGCCACCGTCATCTCCATCCCTAGATCGGGAGGGATCTGAAGCTCTTCCTGGCACCATGCCGGAGAGGGGAATTCACCCTGGAGGCCTTCTTCATCACCATGCAAGCCTCCGGTGTGATGCGTGAGTAGTTCATCCTTGGACTACGGATCCATGTAGTAGCTAGATGGTTGGTTCTCCTCCTTTGTGCTTTCATGTTTAGATCTTGTGAGCTCCATTCATAATCAAGATCATCTATTTGTAATTCTGCATGTTGTGTTTGCGGGGATCCGATGGATATTGAGATGCTATTTCAGATTGATTATTGATTCTATCATGTCTTTGTTATTTGTGATCTTGCATGCTTTCCGTTGTTAGTAGCTATCTTGGCCAAGTAGATGCTAGCAACTCCAAGAGTTAGTATTTATGCTCGATAGTGGGTCCATGCCTCTAGTAATCTGGGGAAGTGACAGAAATCTCTAAGGTACTAGATGTGCTGTTGCTACTAGGGAGAAAACAACAATCCTTTGTTCATAGAACAATCGTATTGTTTATATTACACGCAATTCGTAAAGCAATAATCTGTTGCTTGCAACTTAATACTGGAGGGGGTTCGGATGATAACCTAAAGGTGGATTATTAGTCATAGATGCAGTTGGATGGCGGTCTATATATAATGTTGTAATGCCCAATCAAGTTCCAAAGGATTCAAGATGATAAGTATATGCATGTATTGCTTTCTCGATGTTTGTCAATTGCCCCGCCTGTAATTTGTTCACCCAGCATGTTATCTATCTTAAGGAGAGCCACCTCTAGTGAACTATGGATCCCGGTCCTTTTCTTTTACATATAATCTACAAACTGTTTACTACTTTGTGTTTACTTTTTGAAAACTATTATTTCTTTCCATTCGATACGTTTAATCCTTTGTTTTCAGCAAAACATAGTGAGATTGACAACCTCATCGCAAGTTGGGGACAGAGTTCTGTGGTTGTGTTGTGCAGGTCTCCACGTTGCTACTAGCACCGGTAGTGCGCCCTGCCAAGGCTCAGCTAGCAACACCTTTGGGGTGTTTACTTGCTCCTACTGGTTCGATTAAACCTTGGTTTCATAACTGAGGGAAACTTGTTGTTGTGCGCATCATACCTTCCTCTTGGGGTTCCCAACAAGCTCTACATCAACACTGAGCAATCAGCACATTAAGCAATCTCAATTGTTTGGAACAAGTCATGCTACAGCAATAATCACTAAGCACAAGTTCAAAGCAACATCTAGCATGACATGATAAAGTCTAAGTCACAGTCAAAACAAGCTCCCTTTTGTACCACTAAAGCATGAAGCTTTCTACTCTCTTCCAACACCAATCGACTTATTTGAAAGAACTCACAAAGATAATAATAAATAAAAATCAGTGAGCTTGTCTCACAAATCCACAAAAAAGAACTAAAAAATTCTAAGCTAAAAGCACAAGAAAACTAAGGCTAAACCCAGTGCTAGCAAAAGAGAACACTCACAAAACAATAAGAATGAAAACTAGAGTGTTCTAGGCAATGAATAACGAGGTGTGTCTCTCTCCAAAAGAAGTGTGTTGGGATCCAACCAACTTATTTAAGCAAACCAAAGCAAAATAAAACTAAAAACAAAAACAAAGGCTCCAAGAACAACACAACAGTGCATGAAACAATAAAAACGAAGTGTCTAGAAAGACCTGAGATTTTTATTGATGAAGAAGGGGATGCCTTGGGCATCCCCAAGATTTGACGCTTGTACCTCTTGAATATTTCTTGGGGTGACACGGGGTGGCATCCCCAAGCTTGAGATTTTTTCCATTCTTCATCTCATTACATCATTCTTTCCCTATACCTGAAAATTTCATTCATACAAAACTTCACACAATCTTCATTAGCAACATTAGTGCATTCAAAAGATAATAAACCTTTGGGGTTTAGTTTTAAAACAGCAAAACTTTCATTAAAAACACAAGCTACTGTAGCAATTCCCTCAAAAATCTCAATTCACCAAAAAGAACCCAAAAAGAAATCGATAAAGAGGCAAATGCAAATAATGGCAGAAATCTGTCAAAACAGACCAGCAGGTAAAAACCGATTTTTTCGAAGACCTTCTGTTGCTCAAATCGAAAAGTATTTAACTAACGAAATTTAGATAACAACCTGGGGCAGAAGATCAAACAATTATAGCTCAATCCGACATATAGAGATTTTTCACGAATTTTTACAGCGAAGCACAAAAATCTGTTTCAGGACAGCAACTTTCCCAAGTCTTACTTCTCTCTCATTAGAGGTTATTATTGGCACAAAAAGGATAAGGAGAGGTTATTACAGAGTTAATAACTTCCAAGACTCAAAAAACAAAAATAAACCGAAAGTAAAAATATAATGGATTGTCTTCCAAAAGCTCTTTCTTTATATCCATTAAGATAGGTATGATAATTTCGATGATGCTCACATAAGAAATATGAATTGAAGTAAAAAGAGAGCATCAAGAAGCAAATATGGGACAAATTTAATTCTTACTCACTTCCTATGAAAAATAATCTTGTAAAGAAACAAGTCATGAAAGCACAAAGCAACAAGCATAGAAAAGCAAAACAAGTGCAACTTCAAAATTTTCAACATAAAGAGGGGAAACTTAATATTGTTGAGATACATAAAACCATGTTTGTCTCTCTCATAATAACTTTCAGTAGCATCATGAATAAAATTAACAATATAAATATCACATAAAACATTCTTATCATGAGCCACATGCATAAAGTAATTATTATTCTCCCTATAAGCATAGTCATTCTTATTAATTGTAGTGGAAGCAAATTCAACAAAATAGCTATCATTATTATTCTCATCACCATAATCATCAAATATAGGAGGCATATTGTAATCATAATTAATTTTCTCCTCAATAGTAGGTGGACTTAAAATATCATCTTCATCATTGTAATCATCATATATTGGAGGTATAGTATCATCAAAGTAAATTTTCTCCTCCGTGCTTGGGGGACTAAAAATATCATGCTCATCAAAACGAGCTTCCCCAAGCTTAGACTTTTCCATAGCATTAGCAATAATGGTGTTCAAAGAATTCATACTAATAACATTGCTATTAGCACGCAAATAAAGTTTCATAGGTTTTTTAATTTTCTCTTCAAACACTTCATGTCCTAACTCAAGATGAATACTATAAAGCTCTCTAATATTTTTGTTGTTTTCCATTAAGCCTAACTACTGAAAATAAAAACAAGAAACAAAAAGATATAATTGCAGAATCTAAAGGAAATAACTTCGAGCACTCACACACCAGCAACAGTACTAGAAGATAGCTTAGTAGCCAGAGGATGTGAGTACCTTTTACCTTACCTCCCGGGCAACGGCGCCAGAAAAAGTCTTGCTTGCTCAATATGTTGAGCTCGTTGGGGAACCCCAAGAGGAAGGTATGATGAGCACAACAACAAGTTTTCCCTCAGTTATGAAACCAAGGTTATCGAACCAGTAGGAGCAAGGAAACACCTCCAAGGTGTTGTTTCCAACTTGGAATCCTGCACAACACAACTATAGAACTTTGCCCCCAACTTACAGTGAGGTTGTCAATCTCACCAGTTTTGTTGAAAACAAAGGATTAAACGTATTATGTGGAAGATAGTAATTGCTTTGCAGAAAGTAAACAGAAAACAGTAAATAGATTGTAGATTGATGGTAAAAGAATGGACCGGGGTCCATAGTTCACTAGTGGTGATTCTCCTTAAGATATTTGACATGTTGGGTGAACAAATTACAGCGGGGCAATTGACAAACATCGAGAAAGCATACATGCATATACTAATCATCTTGACTCCTATGAGATTTGATTGGGCATTTACAACATTATACATAGACCGTAATCCAACTGCATCTATGACTAATAATCCACCTTCAGGTTATCATCCGAACGCCCTCCAGTGTTAAGTTGCAAGCAACAGATAATTGCATTAAGCAAAGTGTGTAAAGTAAACAATACGATTGTTCTATGAACAAAGGATTATTGTTTTCTCCCTAGTAGCAACAACACATCTAGTACCTTAGAGATTTCTGTCACTTCCCCAGATTCCTAGAGACATGAACCCACTATCGAGCATAAATACTCTCTCTTGAAGTTGCTAGCATCTACTCGGCCAAGATAGCTACTAACAACGGAGAGCATGCAAGATCACAAATAACAAAGACATGATAGAATCAATAATCAATCTGAAATAGCATCTCAATATCCATCGGATCTCCGCAAACACAACGTAGGATTATAAATAGATGATCTTGATCATGAACGGAGCTCATAAGATCTAAACATGGTAGCACAAAGGAGGAGAACCAACCATCTAACTACTACATGGACCCGTAGTCCAGGGATAAACTACTCATGTATCACACCGGAGGCAGGTATAGTGATGAAGAAGACCTCCAGAGTGATCTCTCCCCTCTAGCAGGGTGCCGGGAAGAGCTTAAGATCCCTCCCGATCTAAGGATGGAGATGACGGCGGCTACAGACTCTTTCGTGAAATTTTGATCGGGTACTTAGGGTTTTCGTTCCGAGGGCAATATATAGGCGAAGGGGCAAGGTTGGTGGAGAGCCAGTGGCCCACACCCCCTGGTGGCGCGCTAGGGCTGGCCGCGCCACCACCAGGTGTGGTCGGCCTAGTTCCCCTCTTCGTCTTCCCTCCGGACTCCGTGTTCCTTCTGGTAAAATATTGACTTGGGCTTTTGTCCGGTCCAATTCCGAGAATATTTCCTTTCTAGCTTTTACAAACCAAAACAGCGTAAAACAAAGAATGACAAAGATAGCATCTTGTTAATAGGTTAGTTACAGAAAATGTGTAAAAAATATTCCAAAGTGTGGACAAAATATAAGAAAGTGGATATAAAACAAGCACGGAATATCAAAAATCATAGATACATTTGCAACGTATCACACCCCACGCCACACAACAACCTGCTGAGCAACCCGCCGACATGCTTCCGGCCGCCCGACTTGACTGCCCTCACCTCTTCGAGCACGCTTCCACCGCACGCAACCTACCAGAGATAAACTACTCATGTATCACACCGGAGGCAGGCATAGTGATAAAGAAGGCCTCTAGGGTGATCTCTCCCCTCCAGCAGGGTGCCGAGAAGAGCTTCAGATCCCTCCCGATCTAAGGATTGAGATGACGGCGGCTACAGACTCTTTCGTGAAATTTTGATCGAGTACTTAGGGTTTTTGTTCCGAGGACAATATATAGGCGAAGGGGCAAGGTCGGTGAAGAGCCAGGGGGCCCACACCCCCTAGTGGCGCGGCTAGGGCTGGCCGCGCCACCAACAGGTGTGGCCGGCCTGGTTCCCCTCTTCGTCTTCCCTTCGAACTCCGTGTTCCTTTTGGTAAAATATTGACTTGCTTTTGTTCGGTCTAATTTCGAGAATATTTCCTTTCTAACTTTTCTGAAACTAAAAACAGCAGAAAACAGGCAACTGACAGTGTCATCTTGTTAATAGGTTAATTACAGAAAATGTATAAAAATACTCCAAAGTGTGAACAAAATATAAAAAAGTGGATATAAAACAAGCACGGAATATCAAAAATACATTTGCAACGTATCACACCCCACGCCACACAACCCCGCATTGAGCAGCCCCGCCGACATGCTTCCCGGTCGCCCACGACCCCAGCTCCCTACCGCCTCTCCGAGCACGCCTCCACCGCACGCAACCCACCAAGCACCGCTACCACGCCTAAACCACCCCCACGGTGGGCAACGCTAGGGTTTGTGGTGGGGGGAGCCGCTCATGTCGCCCAAGGAGAATGGCACGGGGGCAAGACCTAAGTCCTTTGCAAGCACAATGGGTTGCTCTAAGTAGTTGGTATGAGTTGGGAAATGTTTACTTATTATCAGCTTATCACCAGAATACTATCTAGGATAATATTACACTAGCACTCGCACGGCTCATCCTACAGGCCGTGGAAACAGAAATCCCTGTTCCAAAATAACAAGGAACAAGCACAGCAGCTTGAATATTCAGTTGGAATTGACCACTGCTGAGCTACAACTACAAGAATTCTTCAGCCATATACCAAACAAGACTAGGCTGGGAGCGGCAAACGAACACAGGGTTTCTTATTTCTGCTCGCGGACGGGTTCCACCACCTCAGCTTCAAGCGGCTCAGGCTCGACGGGTTCCACCACCTCAGCTTCAAGCGGCTCAGGCTCAAGGCCAATAGGTGCGGCAGACTGCTGCTGGCTTGTCTGGGCAGGTTGAGACTGCGCTGCCCATTTGCCCGCCATAGCCGCACTCATCATGTCGTAGATCTTCGAGCTCAGATCAGTCGGGTTATCAGGCTGCAACACAGTAATAAGGGCATGAGATATATCAGCGTGATGTCCTTTGCAGCACTACTGTTGTGCAACAAAAGGCAGGCTCGAGAGAAAACACAAGGTATATTTTATTGATAGGTATACGAGACATAAAACGAGTCAAAGGGTGTACTCACTGTAAAGCCACTAGAAATCATTGAAGTTTCAAACAGGATGTCAATTGCCTTTAGAGCTTCCGAGTCATCAGGGTTGCTTCTGCACGCAGCCTGTGTTGCCGTGAAAACAAATCATTAGAAAACAAATCGGGGATGTACCATATCAATCAAGAGAGAATAGTGCCCTCAACGTCCCACAGATTGAATTGGCAGTATAATACGTTAGTTTACTAGGCTTAGATGCCTAAATACTGATCAATGAAGATGATGCGAAAGCAAATCCTAAATAGAAAAGGTGAGCACTTACATTCAGTCCCTTGATTATCTCATGCTCTGGGTTTATTTCAAATACTTTCCTCGACCGCATGAAGTCCAGAGAAGACGTATCACCTATAGACTGTGCCCTCATCAACCTGACAAACAATATATCAAAGTTTAATTCACAACTTTTAAGTCTTAGTGTATGTCCGAGCTTTTAACTACTATTATTAAGGAAATGGACGAAATAGAGTCCGAACCTTTCCATATTGGCTGACCAGCCAAACTTAGCTGCAACTAGGACACATGGTGATGAGCTGAGACGGTTGGAAATATCAACACGAGCAACCTTCTCACCCAAACGTTTCTTGATCCAATCGCATGTTTGACTGTATTCCTGCTTTATTTCCTTCTCTTTTTCCTCATTCTTATCACCTAGGTTATATTTGCAGGCCACAATCAGAAACTACAAGTACATAATGCAATAAACGAATATTGTGCTCTCAATTCTGCAAAGCAATATGCAGCCTAAAAAATAAGAAAAGTGCTCAGTACAAGTAAGCATTTTAGCTGATTGTAAGAAATCAACATCTACTTAGTGACATCTAACTCACTTTACACTTTGGAGATTAATGGGGAAAGGTAAATTAATATGGCGATTACTGAAGAGTAAAACAATTAAGGGAGATATTTCACGTGCTTAACAACTTCTGTTTTTAAAATTCAACTCACTGGGCAGAAAAAGAAGTAAAGAAAATAAATTCTTATATGCATACCTAAATCCAAGTCTTCCTTGCTAATATCCACAAAACTCTTATCCTTGTAGGAGGTCAGATTTTGGAGAGACACTTCATCCATAGGGTCAATCAGAAGTAAAACCTACAAAATATAGCACATAATACTAAGGTTAGAAATAGCATAGAATATTCAACTTGTTTCTGGTTCAAATCAAAACTCTTTTGCACGCATAACATTCTAGAAGATTCACTTGGCTCTGAATAATGTTAATGTTCCATAACTTATGCAAAAACAAAACTGTCCCACCAGGCATTAAGCTTGTATGTCTGAACAGTAGGGGGCTATTTGGAATTGAGGGAAATTATAGGAAATCTGAAAGAATAAAGTTTCAAACGGTTTCATTTGGAGGAATCATGCACGGTAAAAATTAGGGGTGTTTCTGTTCCAGAAGACTTCCCACAAATTTGACAGGAACATAAAGTCTGCCCTGGAATCTATTTTATGTTCCCTTTGCGTAGGAACGAGGCTCCACGCTGCTCCAGCTCAGTTCACTCCACGCTGTAAGCCCCCATGTTGCTGACAACTGGGTCCCTGCTCTTGAGGGGGGCAATCTTTTGAGATTCCTCCATAATGGTAATGCTCCAATATGTGCAGGTGCTCATACGCAAGTTTTATGTACTGTTACTTTATCTCTCTTTAATTCCTACTTCCTGTTGTTCTCATACAAATACCTTTGCACGGTTCCTTTGTTTTGCATTCATATGGAAACTACCTGAACTCCTTTCCTACTCCTATGATTTTTTTTTCTTTCCTGTATTTTTCCTATCCTTTGTTCCAAACAGGGCTTGAATATGTAAAAAGTCTCAACTCATGATAAGCATGTTTCTTCAAATAGTGAACAAATATATATGCCCCAACTTATTAAGGTCAACATGACATTGGTCCAATCACTTTTGCGTATGATTGTGCTGGTTGACCCGAAATGTAGTTATACACCACTAATACAAGGAAAGTTTGGCAGGAGAGATTCCAAGACATGAGATGAGACCCAGAAGAATCATCTATCCAAAAACACTAAACAAACAGATAGGTTGAGCTAGCATCGGTACGTACCTCATAACCCTTTTCATTGAGCTTCTCCAAGAAAGGGGCATTTTTGGCACTGCTCAAACTATCTCCAGCAATGTAGTAAATGGCCTTCTGCTCAGGTTTCATACTTTCAACATATTCATCCAAGCTGATTAATTCCTCATTGCTTTGAGAAGAAAAGAAGCGGAGCAAAGGAGCAATCCTCTTGTGATTTTCCTTGTCTTCCATGCAACCGAGCTTTAAAAATTTGCCATAATTCTCCCAGAATGCTTCATACTCCTGCAATAAGTTTTCAGATGAGAAAGCAAAGTGAAAGACCAAAAAACATAATCCCAAGGAGAGGAAAAGAAAAGGCTTACATCTCTGTTTTCACTACAAGAAATACCGAGTATCATATCAAAGGCCTTCCGCACCAACCTCTTTCTCATTATCCGCACCTATGAGAAAAAACAAATAGAAAAGGATAAATCAAACTTAAGAGCTTAACATTACAATGCACAGAAGCAGTAGAAATGCCTCGCAAAGAACTTACAATTCTACTCTCTTGAAGGATCTCACGAGAAACATTCAGTGGGAGGTCATTCGAGTCGACAACACCCTTCACAAAGCTCAGGTATCTTGGGAACTGATGAGTCACAACTCTCAATTATCAGATTGACATGTTCAATTTTGACAAAGAACCATGTTGAGTAACAGCTAAGTATCAAGCATACCAGTTCGCCATCAAAGTCATCTGATATGAACACCCGCTTGACATACAGCCTGATATTCTTAGTCTTCCTATCAGTTATGTCCTCTTTCTTTGTAGCAGGCACATAAAGAATTGACCTGAATTCTACTTCACCCTGCATAAAATTAGATGAATCACTGTTACTTGAATGTGAGTTGTGAGAACATGTTTCTATTTATCACCATGATGGCACAGTCAGAATGGGTCAATCAGATGTGTACATTCATGGGACGTTAGATTATGACACAGTTCAAGCCACAAATACGAACCAATCTAGCACTCACAACATTACCAAACGCATCTCCATTTTAACGTACAATTAAAGCCCATACTTGCCTATCACAAGACAATGTTACAGAAAAAGCTGAGCAAAGAGTATTACAGCTGCACAACTACAATTTGAACAGCATCTATGTTCGTAGAAAAATTTCCCCGGCTTCATGCTACAAAATTAGGAACTGTTTTTCACTATAATTTTTTCTTTTGGCTAATCTCTTTCAGTCAAGACATGATTCACAGATGAATACTTGTGGTTAGCAATTGGAGGATGTAAGGTGTCGCAACAAATAACTAGCATTTTTTTATCAACTGTGCAGTATGCAGACCGCACATATATTATCTAAGCAAAAGCAATTGCACGTATTATGTGATACACTAACAATGATTTGATGATGGTAATAACTGTTGAATCACCAAAAACTACAGAAAGGGAATCAATCAAATGAAAAGATTTGTACCTCTGTAGTGAAGTGTGAGGAGGCCAAGGGATTCAAGTACTCATTGAAGGTCTTCTTGTAAAATTCATTGTACTCCTCAGTCGATACCTCTCTAGGATTCCGAAGCTGCCAACAGAATAACAGGAATAATTCCAGGCTCTCTCAGAACAAAATTGGAAGCGCAAAAACATAATTATCATTTTTTAACAAAACGAGCAGTGCATAAACAGTCAAAGTTCTCACCCAAATAGGTTGTGTTTCATTTGTAAGCTCCCAGTCCCAATACTTCTCCACAACGGTTTTTGTCCTTTTCTTAGTCTGTTAGCATCACAATAGAGAGAGTACCACAAGTAAGAATCAAGCACAATCTGCGACAGAATTTGGTTCACAGGAAAGCGGTGTAAAATGATGGGTTTTCACCATTTGCAAACTTACCTCTTTTTTGGTTTCACCATCACCTTCGGTTTTAGCTTCTGCAGGATCCTCATCAACCTCAACCTACAAGACCAATGAATGTCTTGCATAAGTAGTGTTCTACTCAAATAACCAAAAAGACCTAAAAAGATTACCCACCTCTTTAGTGAAGCCTTTTTCTTGCCAAGTGTAAATAGGGAAGGAAACAAACTGAGAATAATTCTTCACGAGTTTTTGGATCCTCTCAGGGTGTGCAAAACCCTTGTCATCACGCTGAAGCAAAGCATAATACATGGGTTGAAATAGGCCGTATAGTGAAAATTTAAACCGTAGAATATAAGCTAACAGACCTTCAGGTAAAGAGTAAGGCGGGTTCCCCTAGGAATGAGCTTCTCTGGATCTGTTTCTTCTCTAATTGTGTAGGAATTAGATTCCGCTTCAGATTCCCAAACATATTGCTTTTCTGACTTGGGGCTCTTCGTTGACACAGCAACCTATTGTACAGAGCAAAAAGTAAAGCAAAAGACATTCAGCAAACAATAAACCAAAAGTAACTCTAAGTGGCAACCACAAATTGACAAATACAACCATGATAACACAGTACCTTATCCGAAACAAGAAATGCAGAATAGAAACCAACACCAAATTGGCCAATCAAGTTGCTATCAACACTAGCTTCTTGGCTCTCCTGTTGTACAGTAAACGTAAAAAAAAACATAAAAGGATTTGAAAGATAGACAGGAGGGGAATAAAAGTCTGCAATTAGATCACACCTTTAGTGTCTTAAGGAACTTAGCAGTTCCACTGCTTGCAATAGTTCCAAGAGAATCAACAAGTTCTTGTCTCGTCATACCAATCCCAGAATCGCTGACAAACAAATGCAGGTCATGATGAGCGTTATTTCCTCAGAAGAAATTACACAATTAATCACCAGCAAATAAATTGTGCTTACGTAATCATTATTATTCCATTGTCCTTGTCTGTTTCGATGCGAATGTGAAGTTCAGGGCCATCCTTAAGAAGATCAGGTTCAGTGACACTCATATAGCGCAATTTGTCAAGTGCATCGCTTGCGTTGCTGCAAGTACAGGTAAAATAAGAATGAATTTGGTCAGAGTGACAAGACTGAAGTTTCACAACACTCATTAAATCTTGACTCATCAAATAATTGCCAGCCAAACTGAAGTTAATGCACTTCCACGAGGAGGAACGGGTGCCAGTAAACACAACAAATAAAGAGTGAATTCAAGGATAACTACTGCTATTTACTAAATTGAAAATTTTATGTTATCAACTGTTGCCCACCTGACCAATTCCCGAAGAAACACTTCCTTGTTGCTATACAAGCTGTGCACAATCAAATCCATGAGCCTATTGACCTGCCAAGCACAAATTGTCACACATTATGTCATCATTCAGAATAGTCCAATTGGTAAAAAGATTAGCATGAATCCACACAGATTGTTCTTCATAGGTACCTCGGCCTGATACTCAAACTTCTCGGCAGGTGGCACATCAGATGAATCAACCGCTGCAGCGCTCGATTCATATCGCCTCCCAACAAGGGAGCTCTCCCTCAGCTTGAGGGACGCCACATCTTTGGCTCCATTAAGCTTGGGTGCGGCAAGCACAGAGAACAACCTCTTTCCCGCATGCCGAGAAACACCAGGTTCCTGGTTTGTCACCTGAAATTGATACGCCACAGAGGGATATCATGAAGCAGCTCGCGTGATAAGGCTCAGATCGAACTGCTAGATTAGATAAAGATCACACCAAACCTAGCAATTGCACATCTCTCGCCAAATGAACATTAATCTTAGAGGCCAAATGACATACTGGGCACTAAATCAGATCAACACGAGACCTCAAACAGACGCACGTACTCAAATCAACACATACCCCCAAAATTAGTCCACATATAGCGCGCCCAATTTGGGGCGAATTTGATGACTGAAGCCGCACTAACCAATTCATGTTAATCGCTAGTCAACTAAATCGAATCAACCAGCAGAGACACAATGTCTCGGTCAAACGTACGTACCGAACGGGGCGGGTTCACGGGCGATGCGGTGGGGGCGGCGGCGGCGGCGTCACCGGAGACGGCGAAGGCGGCCGCGTGGCGGCGGGCGGCGGCGCCGGCGCAGAGGGATCGCCTCGAGGCCCCAAGCATCTCCGCTGCGCGCAGCTTGTCCTCCTCCTCCCAGGCGAGGGCGAGAGCTGTGGACCGGAGGCGCGTTCGCGCAGGAGGGTGAACCGGGGAAAACGACGCGAGGGTTTTGGAAGAGGGGTAGGGTTTTGTGGGCGTGGAGAGATGGGAGGCGTATAAATGGAGTGCGCCTTGCGGATCAAGAAGAAGGAAGGGTGTGCTTCACTGACGCGGTGGTCCCCTTTTTGGGCCTAACTGTCAGTGAGAGAGGGGGCTGGGGGCTGGGGGCTGGGGGCTGGGTTTGATCGGAGGTGTTGTGGAGAAGGTTCTGGTCTTCTGGAGCGGGGCGGAGAGAAATGCTACGTGCACCTCTGTAGGTAGTCTGTATATATTGTCAGGAAGAGGTTGCCATGAGGGGTCAAATGGTACACTATCTAGTTGTGGAGCCGCTGGAGCTGCAGCGTTGGTTCACCCTTGTACTCCCTCTGTCCGTTTATACCTTGCGTTCTACTTTTTTCCCGATTTTCGGATTGACCCTGCGTTCTGGAAAACTTAGTCGTTTTGTTCCCGATTTGCCCTCCCACGCGTGCTCCCGTCCGCCTCCGTCGCCTTAATTACTCCCCACGCGACCCCTCCCTGTCAACACCCGGATTTTTAATCCCAGATGCCCGTTATGCCATACCTCGCAATCTCAGGATTACCATTTTTGCGAGACATAACGGATTGGATATCACAGTACATCATCCATTACAAACCATACATAAGGTCTTACACAAATAAGGATCTCATGATCCAGTCTTTAATACAACAAGCAGCGAAAAAAAGATAAGCGAAGCGGTGGGGTCCATCTTCAGGGGCACAGGCAATGCTGACGAAGACAGATAGTCCTAGTTATCATAGCCGTCCTGATGACCATCCTCTTGATAGTCTCCTTCATAGTCTGGCCATGAGAATAGCCAGGGACAAAAGCCATGAGTACTCTTTAAGTACTCGCAAACTACTATTAACAGGTATTATAGTTCTAAGTTAAAGTGCTAAATCTAAGTTTAACTATAAAGTTAAGTTTGAAATCTAAGTTGAGTTCAGAAGCAAAGAAAGATAAAGTAAAGTTCTAGAATCACTTAAGTTGGGAAGCTATTGTCATAAACACAACTCTGTTGTGGTCAAGTCAAGATTCATCATTCATTTCAAGTTATTTAGAAAACATCTGACAACAAAACAGTATGGCCATTCCAACTGTCCATAACCGCGGGCGCGGCTATTCGAATAGTTTGCCACTCTGCAGAGGTGGTACACTTTCACCACAAGATTCGATACATCTGTGAGGGATAACCCTGAATCATCATACTTAGTATGCAGATAATCAAACATAATCTTCCCTTTACACACCCTAGTATAAGCAACTCTCCTATGAGCATGGCCTCCCAACCATGACCATCAGTCATCTTGGGCACTGCATAGGTAGACATCATTGAGAGGTAGCCTCAGCTCAGACCTCTCTCGTGAGGGAACAAATACTAATGCATATAAATTTTCAGCTAAGGCTTACCCAATTCAGGTAATGTGGTTGTACGGTAAATTTGGAATGGTATCGTATCCGAATCCAACCATCAGTTTTATAAAAGGGTTAAGGCTCATGCCTCATCATTTTCATCATCATAAACCAGTTGTGTTTCTCAACACATGTCAAAACATCTCAATAGAATGACTCATCATTCCAAGGTTTTCACAATTCATGTTCACCAATTGTTCCCATCTAAAGTGACTCAAGTTTTTTATCTACTCTAAAATACTAAGTTAAGAGTGTTCACTAAGGTGGAAGGATGGGATCAATCTCATGCCTTAGAATGACATCTAAAGGTTTTTAAATAGGTCAAGTTTTATACTTTTTATGCTACCTTCAAAACAAGTAAAGAACTTTGTGTAAACTAAGGGAGGTAAAACTTGTCAATAAGACTTGGGGTACTAATAGTTAAAGGGGGTTGTGATCAAAGCATGCTTAAAGCATCTTTGCTAAACCATCTAGTTTGTTTCTAGTTTGCTAAGCACTAAACTTGCAAGGGTTAATCTTGGGTAGTGCTAGCTTGCTAAGGGTAGCTTGCACTGTTAATGGTGGCTTGCCTTGGTTGGTGCAGTGGTTGAAGTTTTCTTCGTCTTCGTCTTGATAGCACTCTTCCTCCTCGTAAGCTTGGTCGGTACTATCTTCTATAAATACACACGGAGTAGACAATCACCAAACAATACTTAACTTAGCTAGATAGCATTCTAAGACACACAATTGATGATCTATTATCATCACAAGCATCACAGGTTTAATTCAATAGTTTCAACCTTTTTATTTTAGAAAAGTAATTTCTACTCATTGAAAATTTTAATTAAGATTTAATATTCACCACTTAAAATATGGGATCATTTTGACACATGTCATCACCACATATTCTAACATGTGGGAAATGAGATTTAAGGGTTGGATCAATATTAATTTGGTTTAAGTTTATTATTTAATGTTTTAAAGTGACTAGAAATGCCTATATAGCATTATTTTGGTACTAGTCCAAAGTCACTGCATGTAAACCTTAATATTATTACATATTTGGATAGATATGATGAAATGTGATTTTTGAGAGTTAGAATCAACTCAAAAGCTAACTTGGTTGATTTTATAAAAATGTTGCAAGTTGCAAAAGCTTCTGTTTTGTTATTTTTATTAGGAGAGATCTATAACTCTAATTGAATTAAATCCAATGGGCTTGGATAGATCATTTCCATACCTTTCAAACAAAATTAGTTTCATGCAATTTGGATTTGTCAAACTCTCTGAATTAAATTTTAAACTAGTGGACAGAAACTAGATTCAAACTAAAAAGAAAAATCCAGATTTGAACAGGTGGGCTAGCGCAGGAAAAGACTTGGGCCGGCCCAGTGGCGCTCCGCGGCACGGGGCTCAGCTGACAGGGGGGTCCCGCTTGTCAGCGGCACTTAACACGCAAAACGGTACGCGCACTAGGGGCCGTAGGATTAGAATAGGAATCTACGACTGAGGGTTGTCGTCGATGACGAACAGGTCGCCGGCGAGCTCTAACCCTAGCGGCTCGGTGGGGTCTCTGGGACGTACTGTGGCTCCAGCTGGGTCGTGAGGCAAACAAACTGGAAGACAACGGCAAGGCGAGGCGCGGTTGCGGCGGAGCTTGGGGTGGTCGCAATCAGCGGCGCCCTTCTCCTCCAGAGGCGGCTGCTCCGGCTCCAATTCCGGCGAGGCAGAGCTCGCATTGCTCCGGCTAGAGGTGGGTGAGGTTCAGAGAGGTGAGGGGAGTGGAGTGGTGTGGAGAGAAGAGGCTGGGGAGGGCTCCTTTTATAGGCCCGACGATGAGACCGAGCGGGATGGGCAGGCGACCTGGCTACGGCGGGGTAGAGGCATGGCTGAGGGTGGCGATCGATGGTCGGTCCCCTGGCGGTGCTCTAGGGATTGAATGCGGCCGTAGGGGCGGTGGCATGCGGTCTGGGCGAGGTGGCGCTCTGAGAGGCAGAGGCGGCGGTGTCCACGGCGAGCGTGTGGAGGCGGGGCGGCAGCGGGGTGTCTGGGAGGTTCTCTGTGTCGTGGCGAAGCGGGCGGAGGCTGCGTCAAGGGCGTCAGGCGAAGGGACAACACGTGCTTTGGGGGCGGCACCGGCATGGTGCGGTGGCACTGGGCGTGTGGTATCCTCGGTGGTCCACTGCAGGGCTGGGCTCGGTCAGGGGATAGGGGGTGGCGGTGAGCTCCTGGCTACCTCCTAGACATGGAGAGAGAGGGGGAGATGGTCTGCTGCGGCGGGGCAAGGTTTGGCCGGCGACCATGCCCTCGGGTTGGCATGGCATGGGGGCTAGGGACAAGGAAGAGGGGTGTTAAGGGCCTGGTTAGACTATGAGGGGACAGAGGAGATAAATGTAGATCATTTGGGGACAAAACCCTGTTCAAAGCAGTGAGCTAGGATTAGGGTGGAAATTATGCATGCCAAGTGTTTGATGAAATGGCCGCATGAGGTTTAGTTTTGAATTTTGGTTTCAAATTTTTTGAGTGATCTCCACTAGTGCTAGGTAGTCTCTGGTTGCAAGGGTTTTGAAAGTGGAGCTCAAATAGATGGGTTTTGAAATAGGGGTGATCTATGCATATGCATTAGATTCAATTTTCAAATGCCAATTAAAATAAGTAAAAGAATGTTTTTAGCAGATCAAAAGGTGGGCCTTGGTACCTCAATATGTGTACTAGCAAGGGGTACAAAGATCAAAAATTGTTTCTGTTAAGAATTGAGTACTAGGAATAGCCAAAGTAGTGTAGTGGATTAAAATAGCCAAAATGACCATTCCTCCCTTTTAATTCTTTTTGATTTGATTTTCTTTAGAAAAAGTTTGGGAATGATGTAGATGATGTTTAAATCACCTAAGAAACATTTTACAAGCATTGGATCACACAATCATGGCAATTCAAAATAACTCCTATTTTAAATGCACACACATATGAATGCTTTCATTTTAAATTTGGAAAAGTTTTTGTTAACCCCATTTTTGGTTGATTTGATCTTGATAAGCTTGGATTGAAGTTTTTGGGATGTTACACTCCCACTCCTTCCGTTCTCCTCATCTTCCTCCCTCTCTCCAATGTCCAGTTAACAGCTAGCGCGGTGAGCAGATGAAAGAAGACGAAGCTAGAGGCCATTCCCATCCATGGGAGAGAGCAAGGTGGGGAATCCGTTATGGTTGGCAGGGAGAGCCAAGATCCAGATGATCTTCTTGAGGAGGACGGGCAGCCAGTTGATCTTGTCGAGGAGGACGACCAAGAGCTTGGTAACGACGATGCATCCATGGCTGAGCTCCAATCCTCTGTCCCCGACAAGGAGCAGCACAACGTGGCCGTCCACCTCGACGAGGAGCCGGAGGAGGCAGTCGTTGATGAGGAAACTGTGGAGGAGCAAGAGGAAGCAGCTGCAGATTGGACCAAAATATTCGGCTCCAAGTTTACAGATTTTTGCAACACTAGTGATTTAACCAGGCCAGTTTTTCTCGCGGGAGATTTAAACAGAAACAGCTACGCGGGAGAGATGAGAAAGCGTGCGTACGAGCTAGCACAGTGAGTGGTGAGTTACTTTGCGCTAGAGACGAGGGGACGAGAGCGACGTGATCCAATGCATGCGCGGCTGCTAATTAAGCCTTGCATGGATTCCTCTGGCCAGAGGGGCTTTCCCGTGGGACTACAACAGGGGCAATTTAGGCCATCTAGTACTCAATTAGCCCATCCAATTCTCTCCTTGGTATCTGTGATTCAACCAAAATGCAGGGTATAAACGGACAGAGGGAGTAGAAGTTTCCAGCCTCCTGATGGGTGAGGGAGTGCACACAGTGACATGCGGGTCCACGTCGCACATGGTCCACCTCTTACTGACCCGTGTCATGTGAGCTCGAGGTTTGGAGTCTCTTTGGTAGCCTGTATAGGTTTTTCAGCCTGATCTGGCGGTGCTGGTGACTGCCAGGAGAGAACACGGGTTAGGCCAACTTCTGCAACTAGTTTGGTAGTCTAGGTCGCATATGTTGGCCTAAGATTGCAGCTTGTTTGGTTGCTATTTTTTTCCAGCAGATGCTAAAAAACGGTGTTTGGTGCCCAGCTAGGTTTCCTCTCTTTGCACACACAAACTGATACACTTACCACATTCAAATGTGGTGATCTTACCACAGCACATCAACACAGCACATTCATATGAACAGAGCACAAATAAGAACATATCATAGAAACTATATACTAGTTAGGGTAGTTCATAGCCAGGTGCATCTCATGCTACCTGATAAGTCATTCACGCCACGGGTACACACCCCTGACCCAAAAGACGATGGTTTTATACTACATCCACCAAGCACAGAAAAGAGACTACTAGTATGTACAACGAATAGCAGAGGGCCCTCAGATGACCATGTCACAGGTGATCAACTCCTCGATGCTGTTGAAAGCCCTGAATAGAGTCATCTTGAAGCCCTTTTGCTTGTTCATGTACTTCAAGGCAAGGACGTCACCAAAGCACTGCTTGATCTTCAACGCAAACTCCTTCTAGACCTTCATGAAGTACATATGCCCCTCGAACATCTGCAGCTACACACCGTACTCATAGAAGGAGGAGGTCTTGGACAAAGACATACCGCTTCATCTACAAATGCTTCAGCCTTCAGGAGATGGACTGCACTCATATTCGTGGACTTGATCTGGACGTAGAAGCGACGAGGGAGGTCATCATTGTTGTGGTGACCAATGCGAGGAGGGTGGCCCTGATGATCCTTATACTTAGACTACACTTTCGCCAACAAGCGGTTGAGGGTTGGTCTAGCCATTGAGGGAGGGAGGTCTCGGATGAAGTCCTCGTATCCCGGCACAGCAGGAACTGTGTTCCTGCACAAGGTGTCCCAGTCCTGCTTGGGTACCTTGCCGATCACAATTGATTAGAATACATTTTATACTAGCAAATGCATTGTGCAAAAACAACTAGCTACATTGCATACTAGCAAATGGCACTGATCAAGCAACATACAGATGGTAATGATAGTGATCAAACAAATATGAATGAGCATGCAACATACATATGGTAATGGAAGTGATGCCATTGAGCAAGCAACATACAAAAGGTAATGGCATTGATCAAGCAAATGGCATTGATCAAGCAAATGGAATTGATCAAGCAAAATACAGATGGTAATGACAGTGATCATGCAAATAGGAATGAGCAAGCAAGTGACATTGATCTACACATGCATAATGGACGTGGCATTAATCTACATATGCATAATGGCCGTGCCATTTGATCTACGCATGCATACCCTTTCACAAGATGTTAATCTACAATTGTGCAACATTTGAAGCAACATACAGATGATAATGTACAATTGTGCAACATATCAAGCAACAAACAGATGTTAATCAAGCAACAGAGGCCAGCATTGTGTAGCTAATCTACAATGTACCACGAGAACATATGGGGAAAAGAAAACTCTCAACTGCGGCAGAGCGGTCGACGACCTAATCGCCGGAGCTATGGGCGAAGCCGAGGCAGATCGAGCCATCACGGCAGGGGCTGGAGCTATCATCGTGGCCGCAAACTTCCCGGAGCAGATGGTGCCCGCTCATGTCGCTGCAAATCCAGCCGCTAAGGCCGACAGCATGCCAGGAAACCTTACCGGGATTGGAGTGAACCCCGACGGGAATGACAGGCTCTGACTCGGCGGCACGGCCGTGAAGGCCGACGGCCCTGACATCTCGCTGCTCGACCTTGGTGCCCCCGCGGTGATGGCCTCCGCCCTCAATGCACTGGCGGAGGGGTCAGGGATGAAATGGGCCGGGAGGGAAAAACCTTGATGCAATCCCCATGGATCGTATCGCCCCGATCACCGCAACCCTTATGGGTGCCTCACGAGGCATCCTAGAAATAGGCGACGGACACCGTAGAGAGGGTACAATGGCGGGGTTAACTTGCAAGGTCGTGCTCCTCAATCCTCTCGCCTCGTATTCTCCGATGTCACGCTCTACGGTGTGGTGGATGGCGTGCCCGACCTGATTGCGGAGTGTGTGCTTGACGCGGGGCACAACCTTGCCGGCGAGAAGGCTGGCCGGAGGCAACGATGGAGGAGGAGAGGAGGAGGCCATGGATCTCTCCGATGGGACGGGACATTGGGGAGTGGCAGAGTGGGGCGGTGACAGCAAGAGTGATGGAGAGTGGAGAGGGAATGATTCACGTCTCTCGCGCTTCCCACACGTGCAACTGTTGGGAGGTGGCGGCCCAATTTGCGCCCAACCGATACTAGCTCCACAGAAACGGCCGATTCGGCCGTGGTCCCTGGGCCTAGCTCTGGGGTGCTTTGAGACCCGAGCTGGACACAACGCGGGGGAGTCCAGGTAACCAAATAGGTCATTTTCTGTGCCAGTGGGCCTGCCTGGACCTAATGCAGGCTACCAAACACGCCCTTGGACATCGTGGATAAAGAGGTTATGGAAACCAGGGTTCCCTTGTACATTACGGTTGTTGGTACTCCCTTAAAACTAAGTATGTGGAGTTCCTAGCAGCCCAGATCACATGATACAAACCCCAAGAGGACAAATTCTGTTGAAAACTGTTGATGAGTTGATTGACCCGGTTACATTGCAATGGGATGAGCAATTACTCACTAAAATTTTCCATCCAATTGATGTTGGTAGGATCCTTAGGATCCCAGTGAATGAGAACATGAACGAGAATTTTATTGCTTGGCGCATGATGAAATCATATACTTTCTCGGTACGTTCCTATTTTGTGGAATGGAATGATATCAATGGACACCGCCTGGATAGGAGTGGTGGACAAGGTACACATTCAATCAATCCAGTATGGGATATTCTTTTGAAACTAAAGGTGCCAAGTAAAATCTTTTTTTATGGAAAACCTTACATGGTACGGTTTGTGGATATGTTGTTCTTGCTGATCGACATGTCCCTATCTCGCCACAATATCCGATCTACAACTTAGGACCAGAAGATGTACGCCATTTGATGTTTACTTGTCCAAGAGCACATGAAGTCTGGAACTCACTTGGTGTTTCAGTTGTTATTGACTCAACTCTATAGGTTGATAGATTAGGTTTCATGGTCTTGGAAGAAATCCTTAGGAATCAAATTGAGGTACCATCAGAACTTGCACACATTGGTCTAAAGGAGTCAATTTTAGTAGGAGCTTGGTATATTTGGTGGCAACAGAAGGAGTTCGTGAAGGGAGAGACGATTGCTCCCCCGACTCACACTGCTTTTTCTATCCAGGCGTTGATGACGAATTATACAGCAGCCGAAGCTCAAGCCAAACCAAAGGATGTGTTGTGGCGTAGACCTTCTCCAAATACTTACAAGGTGAATATTGATGCATGTTATTTCCCAAATGGTTATGGTGTCTTTGCAGCTATTCTAGGTGATGATAGAGGCTAGGCCATTGCTGGTTCAAGTTTCCCTTTAAATCATCTATTGGATGCAACTACTATAGAAGCATATGCATTGCAAAAGGGACTTCAGCTGATTGAGCTCATGAATTGTTCCCAGTGACAATCGAAATTGGTTCTCTTGAACTAGCTTAATGGGAGTATCGAGATTTGGAGCCCTTATTCAGCTATTTTAGCAGATTGTTTTAGATGGCAACCAGGATCAAAGAATTTCAGTACAACACTGCTTTAGGGAAGCAAACAGCATGGCACATAAACTTGCTAGGTTTAGCTTTGATTCGAATAGTTCTTTTTGTTGGGACTGCGATCCCCCTAGTTTTATTATTTCAGATGTAACGAATGATCTATCCTTGTTCAAAGTGAAATAAAAGGCGTCTGAAGGATTTTCTAAAAAAAGTATGTGGAGTGACATCTGAAGCCACTTTCGATTGGAGTAGGGTTGCAATTTATATGAAACCTCGAATAAACCAATAAAGAGCCGCATGCATCCATGGATGTAGAGGCTAGAGCTAAGTCTCCCTTTCAAGAAAAAAAATATGAAATCCTATATATGTCAAATCAAGTGCCTCCTTATTTTGTAGGATAAGTGGATGCAAAAACTATAAATTTTTCATTTGGTGACACCACTCTTCTATTTGATTCACAAGAATAGATCAAAGGATGAGTCGAAGAAATTTTCTTTGAATCTCGATTCAGAGGAAAAACATAGAAAAATTACAATTTATTCGGACCTCAATGGGAGTCCTGCACGCGAAGTGTTAGACCGATATATTAGTAGCACAAAAACATCATAAATCCACCTTTACATGTTGTTTGACTTTTGTTTAGAACTCGTGTGCTTTTCCTATCGATGTGATGGAAACACGGGTCAAAGAATCATTTTGCCTTGGACGATGTACCCTCTCGGTTAGGGTTGGTGTGCTCCGAGATGATTTTATCGCCCCGTGAGATCTACCTTGCCTGACTCGATCTTGTTTTCCAATCAAACTCCTAGTGAGATCTACATCCCGACTCGATCCTGTTTCCAACAAGCTCCTAGTTACGATCGAAGTCTGGTGATCCCCACGATCTCCGTTCGTTTTTTGGCCTGGTCTCTCGCTCTCGACCGGAATCTTGCGATGGAGGAATTAGGACCTGCTACTGTATCAGGATGAAATATGGATTATTATGGGGGATTAATGATATGTTGAAGCATCTAGAGCTTCATGACGACGAACTTAATGATGTTGTCCTAGATGTGGCGGCTGTCGAGGGGTTCCGCAAGGAGGCGCGATGGATGGCGATCGGCAAAGTGCTCATAACCAGATCGTTCAGCTCATAGGCTCTATTTGAGAAGATGAAGGCGGTCTGGAACTTGTCGTGTTCACCGGATTGTCAGGAGGCGGGCGAAAATCTCTTTGTATTCAAGATGCATTGCCTTGGGGATTGGAAGAAGGTTGTGCACCAGGGTCCTTGGACTTTTCTGAAGGGAATATGTCCTGAGAGGCAATAATAAAGTTATTATTATATGTATTTCAAGTATATGATAGATGTTTAATTTGCATGCTATAATTGTATTACAAGGAAATGTTAATACATGTGTGTTTAATAAACAAATAAAGAGTTCCTAGTTATGCCTCTCTTATAAACTAGCTCGTTGATTAACAAGATGATCAAGGTTTGCTAATCATGGACATTGGATGTTGTTAATAACGAGGCCATAGCATTGGTGAATGATAAGTATAGCATTACAATCAAATTCATTATGTTTATATTGCTATAATATCATATGAAGTAATATTAATCCTTATACCATGAGATCATGTCAATTGCTAACACCGGAAGAGTACTTTGATAACATCAAACGTCACACCGTAATAGGGTGACTATAAAGATAGGTTTGGGTCCAAAGGTGTTATGTTCAGGCTCATGGATCAAGAGTGGAATTTGTCAATCCCGATGACGGATAGATATACTCTGGGCCCTCTCGGTGATATCACATTAAGATAGCTTACAAGCAAGTAACGTGATCACTAGAATGTTATATCATGGGAACGAGAAAAGAGTGCATGTCGGTAACAAGATCAAACTAGGTATTAAGATACTGATGATCGAATATCAGATATGTAATATATCACAAGACAAAGGGATTTAGTTACTATCGTTAAAAGTTCTCTCGATCACATAAGTCATCGTTGAATGTGTGGGAGTTAGTATGGATCTCCAGGTCCCGCTTCTGATTATTGATCTGAGAGGGGTCTCGATCATGTCTACATTATTCGCGAACCGTAGGGTGACACACTTAAGGGTTATCAACACCATTTGGAGCAAATATGTTCTAAATGGAAGAATTGCAAAGCGTTGAAACTATTTCAATGGACACCGAAATTGTTTCGAGTGAAATTACTGAAATTGATTCTGCATGTGATATTGAAATGTTGCAGGGGTTTTTATGTGAATGTTTGTTAATTAAAGTAATTCACAAAATTCTGAATGAAATAAATAAAATATTTTTATTAAATGAGAGTTGCATTAAATTTGGTGGAAAATTAATACATGTGAGTGGGATTTTGAGTGGAGGCAAAATTGATGTGAGTGGAGCTTCCACCACATGAATGAGGAAGAGGTGGAGGCACCCCCCCATGGGCGCCGGCCATGGGTGAGGGGCAGGCCCCCCTCTCTTATAAAAGGCCCCCTCTCCTCCCTCTCAAAACACACCTTCTCGTGAAGGATCTCTCTCCCTCTCTAGAATTATTTCCCCATGGTCTCGGATTAGCGAGATACATGTTTTTGGTGGCATTTCGTCTGGAAGGAGTTGCCGCTTCCGCTGCATCACTAGAGCGAGGAGGTAGAGGTTGTTCGGTGGCCTGAACGTGTGTGCGAGGACGGATGCGCTGCTGATTTGCAGCGCTAGGACTTCCACACGATCTTGAGATCGACAAGCGTTCGACTACATCATCCACGAGTTCAAACTTGTTACACTTTGTCGGTCTTCGAGGGTATGTTCTCTATGGATGTATATCCACCCGTTGCTTGTATCTAGTAGATCGATCTTGGCGTATAATAGTTCTCATCATAGAGTTTTTTTGTTTTCTATGCTACGAACCCAACAGTGGTATCAGAGCCTGATCTATGCGTAGATGCTTTGCACGGGTAGTACACATATGAGTATGCGGGCGATGATGATCATGTTATTGCATCTTATATGTATTTTGGATATTGCTGGCATAGTGGGATGAAGCGACCCAGACTAACTTTACATGTCCTCGCACATGAGACTTGTTCCACGCTTGACATGCAACTAGTTTTGTATAAGTGGCTAGCGGGTGTCTGTCTCTCCTACTATAGTCAATATATGATTTACAACAAGTTGATAATAATTTTGTTATCATCTTTGTGGTTCCATGTTCATAGGTAAGGCCGGTTCTATCTTCGAAAGCCCTAAGACACGTAAAACTTACAATTGATAAATTAGAAGCATCTAGTTTAGATCGCTGTTGGACTAGTGTCATGATATGGTAATGTTATAAGTTGATGTATAGTTCATACTCTTACAACACACCTAACATGTAAGTTCCATAGACCTTGGACTTACACACAAAGGAATGATAAAGATCATACCATGATGCACATGATAGTGATCAAGTGCAAGAACCATGTAATTTCACTTTACACATATGATGTTTGCATCTTACATTGCTTGTTTGGCATTTTAGTAGCATTATAAGATGATCCCTCATTTAAATATTAAGATAAAAATGTGTTCTTCCTTAAGTTTGCACCGTTCTATGGATCGTGTTTCGAGACATCACGTGATGATCGGGTGTACTTGACTCTGCGCTTTCATACAACGGGTGTAAGACAGTTTTACACACGCGAGTACTAAGGTTCTTACTTGACGAGCCTAGGATGTACAAACATGGCCTCGGAACACAGACCGAAAGGTTAAGCATGAGTCATATAGTTGATATGATGTCCATATAGATGCTCGACTTTGAAGGTACACCGACTTACGTGATGATCGGACTTAGTGTAGTGAATTTGGTTCGTGTAATCACCAAAAATACACGAGGGGTGTTGTTTTTGAGTGGGAGTTCATTCTTAATTTGGATTAGTTGAACTCGATCTATCATAAACTTAATCTAAACTTTACAAATTCTATTATAGATGGCTCCACCTGCTTTTAATTTCAATGTATTCATAGAGAAAGAGAAACTTGCGGCAAATGGTAGCAACTTTACCAACTGGGCCATGAATTTTAGGATTCTCCTCACTGCATCACAAAAGCAATATGTGCTAGAAGCGCCACTAGGCCCCCCACCAACTCCTGATGCCCCTGATGAGGAAAAGAACATCTATTTGACTTGTCAGGAGGACCACAACTTAGTTCATTGCGGCATATTGTATGGGCTAGATCTAGAACTTCGAAAACGTTTCGAAAATGGCAATGCTTTTGATACCATAGGTGAATTGAAAATGATTTCGACAACCATGCTGCCGTAGAGAGTTGTAATGCTTCTGAGAAGTTCTTTAGCTGCATGATGGAAGAGAACAACTCCGCTAGTGAGCACGTACTCAAAATGTCTGGGTACACTGATAAGCTTGTGTCCTTGGGAATAACGATTCCCATTGACTTAGGCATACATCATGTTCTCCAATCTCTGCCACCTAGCTACAAGAGCTTCGTGATGAACTATAATATGCAAGGCATGAAGAAGTCTCTCCCCGAGCTTCTGGCAATGCTTAAAACTACAGAAGTGGGGATCAGAAAAGAGCATCAAGTGTTAATGATCAATAAGACCACCGGTTTCAAGAAAGACAAGAAGGGCAAATAGAAGGGAAAGAAGTGCAGAAAATCTGTTGCTGCACCTGAAAAGAAATCCCGAGTTGGCCCTAAGTTTGATACCGAGTGCTACTATTGCAAGGGAACTAGCCATTGGAAGCGCAACTGCCCCAAGTATTTGGTAGACAAGAAGGTCGGAAAATCAAACAAAGGTATATGTGGCATACATGTTATTGATGTGTACTTGACTAGTACTCGCAGTAGCAACTGGGTATTTGATACGGGATCGGTTGCTAATATATGTAACTCGATTCAGGGGCTACGAAACAAGCGACAGCTAACAAGGGATGAGGTCACGATGCGTGTCGGCAATGGATCAAGAGTTGATGTGATCGTCGTGGGAACGCCGCCTCTCCATATGCCGTCGTGATTAGTGATAAATCGAAATAATTATTATTTGGTGCATGCACTGAGCACATTGTATCTGAATTATGTTCGGTGCGAAGTGGTTATTCCTTAAAAT
Organism: Avena insularis; assembly: GCA_023614405.1. Classification (NCBI taxonomy): domain Eukaryota; kingdom Viridiplantae; phylum Streptophyta; class Magnoliopsida; order Poales; family Poaceae; genus Avena; species Avena insularis. Next base: position 185,186,412 of record CM042692.1, read on the forward strand.
CTGAAAACAATGGTTGTTCAATTTATATGAATGATATATTTTATGGTCATGCACCTGTGTTGAATGGTTTATTTCTTTTGGATCTCGATAAGTATTACGCATATTCATAACGTTGATGCTAAAAGGATTAAACTTGATGATGATATATCTGCATATATGTGGCACTGCCGTCTAGGTCATATTGGTGTTAAACGCATGAAGAAACTCCATTCTGATGGACTTTTAGAATCACTTGATTTTGGATTATTTGATACATGTGAGCCATGCCTTATGGGCAAGATGACTAGAACTCCGTTTTCCGGTTCAATGGAGCAGGCGACAGATTTATTAGAAATCATACATACTGATGTATGTGGTCCAATGAGTGTGTCGGCGCGAGGTGGATATCGTTATTTTGTTACTCTCACGGATGATTTGAGTAGATACAGGTATATCTATTTGATAAAACACAAGTCTGAAACCTTTGAAAATTTCAAAGAATTTTAGAATGAAGTTGTAAGATCTCACCATGATATGGTAAGATCCCTGTGATTGCAGTGCTAGTCCCTGGATCGAAATGCTAGCACCCACAGTTTAAGATGAAGTACACAGAAACAAAGGTCATTATTGCATCGCACATCCAGGAGTATAATAGTTCTTACAACTCACTTAGCCCAAGGCTAAGACACAAGTTCACATAACATATAATAATGGAGTCCTTAGTCTTCATGTGCCACAGGCAAGCATGTCGAGTGTAGACTCGCAACCCTACTCATCATCCGAGTATCCTGCAACATAATAAGTTACAGCCACAAGGGTCAATACATTTGGAATTGTATTGACAAGTGATACCATAGGTACTTAGTATAATCCAACAACTACATGAATATATGGCTAAGTGGGATTAAGGCTGGCTTTGCTAAAATAGTTTAACTTATAGTTTATGAAGAGGTTTTCATTCAAGTTATAAGGTACCAATGATAGACATCACTGATCCTCTACCCATGTTCGCCCACAAGTTTTAACTTAGAGAAATTTGAATGAGGAGATTATTGAACTACTTCACTGTCTTGAGGCTCAGAGGTTGTCCATAACCGGGGACACGGCTAAGTACTTAGTTTTTCCATCTCGAGAGGTGGTGCACTTTCCCCACAAGACTCGACACCTCGTGATCCGCTTCCAGCTCAATGTTCTGTAGCTCTAACTCGGTCTCCAAGTCTCTAATCTTCTTGTTCTTCTCCTGAACTCTTTTCTCTTGGTTCTTGAATTTCTTATCTTGGTCTTCAAACTTCTTCTCCATTTCCTAGATTTGATTTTCCTGTTCCTGGAAGTCCTTGTCCTTCTCCTTGAGTTGGACTCGTAGTTCATCATTGCTAAGCATCACATTAGTCCTGTCAGTATCAAGGTGTCTAACAAGACTCTCTAAGTCCTGGAGGTAGTGACGCACGGGCTTGATAGACTCCTTAGTGGCCTTATCCAGCACAATAGGCTCTCCATCCTCGTCGCGCCTCCCAAAGAAGTGGAAGTAGTGGCTCTTGATCTCAGAAGAATGACGTCCACATAGGCGTCCCAACAGCTCCTGCATAGCGACGTCGAGGCCCCTCTCCATGTCATCATGGAGAACCTTGAAGGTAATCTCCCGCTTTGGGGCTCCTCTCACGCCCCGGCTGGGTAACTCTGAATCCCCATAAGTCCTTCCTCTGAAACTTCCTCAGCTGAAGTCCCTGGATAGTAGGAATCGGAAGAGCGAGCACTTGGACTAGCTCCAAGATACGAGTCCCAAAGCGAGTCCCCTTGAAATCCTCGGCCGGTCTGTAGACAAAGTTCGCATCTTTGCATAGTATGGAGAAAATTAGTAACACAATAGAGAAAGAAAATACAAGTCACACAATCAAAGAGAATTCAACCAACAAAACAGTCCAAGTAACAATACATTAATTCAACTCAAGCACTCAAGGTTCCAGACATAACTTTATTTTTGCCATACCACATAGGTTGGTATGGTCGAAAACTAACGTGATAAAACGCCAAGGGTGGTGGTCCAACTAATATCTCACTCCTTCTTAACCAAGGTGGCAATGGGCATCCTTGGCGTAAATCGCTTGTCTTGGTCACATAGCTCCAATGCTAGGCCTATGATATCCTTACTTAGGCGTTTCACGGGCCTTTGAGTCTTGGGCAAGACGCTTCTCCTCCTTGAGATCCTCCCGAGTATTGAGCATTCTATACTTGAGTCTCACCCCAAGTTCCTCAATAGCCTCCATGCAAAGATTCCTTGCAGAGTCAAAGAATGACGGGTGCATCTCGAGTTGGCGAACATGCAAATCCTGCACTCTTGTGATCGTCTTCCTTGTTCTTGTACAAGTGGAGTTGCACCCACCAATACTCTTGTCCTTCATCTATCACAGAAATCCCTTGTACACGGCTTCACCATTCATCCCCAAGCCGAGCATGAGGTTCTTGAGCACATTGGGAAATTACATCTCGCACTCTGTGGTCATAGTCATCAGTGGTCCCTTCTTGATGATTCATTAATGGTGGACATCTACAAAAATAGATGAGAAGGAATATTAGGAAAGACTTTACGAGATGAAAAGACAAGTGTAAAGTTGAAATATAGAGTTATTTTCCTAAGGGTTTTCCTTAGTCTAATCCATTCTAGGGTCACGAACCTCTGTGCAACACAATGCTCGATACCATCTGAAGATCTCACCATGATATGGTAAGATCCTGTGATTGAGTGCTAGTCCTCGGATCGAAATGCTAGCACCCACAGCTTAAGATGAAGTACACGTAAACAAAGGTCATTATTACATCGCACATCCAGAGTATAATAGTTCTTACAACTCACTTAGCCCAAGGCTAAGACACAAGTTCACATAACATATAATAATGGAGTCCTTAGTCTTCATGTGCCACAGCAAGCATGTCGAGTGTGTAATTCAACCCTACTCATCATCCGAGTATCCTGCAACATAATAAGTTACAGCCACAAGGGTCAATACATTTGGAATTGTATTGGCAAGTGATACCATAGGTACTTAGTATAATCCAACAACTACATGAATATATGGCTAAGTGGGATTAAGGCTGGCTTTGCTAAAATAGTTTAACTTATAGTTTATGAAGAGGTTTTCATTCAAGTTATAAGGTACCAATGATAGACATCACTGATCCTCTACCCATGTTCGCCCACAAGTTTTAACTTAGAGAAATTTGAATGAGGAGATTATTGAACTACTTCACTGTCTTGAGGCTCAGAGGTTGTCCATAACCGGGGACACGGCTAAGTACTTAGTTTTTCCATCTCGAGAGGTGGTGCACTTTCCCCACAAGACTCGACATGCATCGAGACGAGACTTTTCAGAAGCAATCCCTCAGACCACCACGGACGCGTTCCATCCTATCATCACTACCACCCTCTGTCCGTCTGGCTGAGTTCTCGCAACTTAGTCGGTCAAGGCAGAGCCCATATGCCATGTGGCTGCACTAGAAGCTTCGCGACAAGAACGTCTCCAATCTCTTTGTTCCTGGGTGGCCGTCCACAAGTGCGATACACCGGCCGACCATAAACATGGCCCCTGAGTAACCACTCAACATAATCCAAGCAAGCCCATTCCACCCAGGTGTTTCATTAACAATAGTTGTTTTCTTAATTAAACAAAATAATATCTTTCCATAATATCTGTGTATATTCCACCCACGAATTCTACTAGCCTAGCTAAGCATTCTAGCATACAAGGTCCTTTTGACTAGTGGATACTACCAAGATATAATCTATAAAGCATAGCATAGTATAGCAATATAGGAATAATTCTATCATATCAAGATCTACCAAAATATCACTAGTGCAATAGTGAAAATAAATAGGACATGAGATGAGATATCACTTGCCTTGGTAGCTAGGGGAGTAGGTACAATCTTCACAGCAACAAACTTCACAATCCACACAATCTACACAGGATCAATACAACAATAATAATTCAATCAATAAAACAATACAAAAATATGAATGCATGCTAAATGCAATGATATGATCACAACTCTATAATTTATAGAGTCTACAGTACTGAGGATAGAATACCTCACCTAGATGCATAAGTAATACTCAAAAATAATCTACAGAACAATTTTTGTGAATAAAATACTCCTAAAAAGGTTCTGTCTATAATTCCATTTTTACAGAGGCAAAAGTGTGAAACAGGGCCTCCATAATAAAGGTCTCATTTTTCTGAATCCATAGACACCAAATTTGTATTTTTCTGATTTGTGGATCAAAAGTTATTGAATTTCCTAGTTAAATACTAAATCTGTCTATTTTCTAATTAAACAGAAATAGTCTAACGACGTGGCGCTTTCTTATTGGCTGGTACCGGTTCGGTCGGATCGACTGCTGCGAGCCGTCAGATTTATGTGGCCACGGACGGATATTATTAGCCCGTACCCTTTCGATAAGTGATCTAATCCTATCCGCTAAAGTCTGATCGAACGGTGTTAACGACTTGGCGAAAACGGCGACGGAGCATCGGCCGATGGGGTTCTGGCGACTCTACGAGGGCTGGGAGACCGTGGACATGTACCAGAGGTCAGGGAGGTCGCGGCGGTCTCGATGGAGGTTACGGTGGCGAGGGGGGTGCTCGGGCTTGGCCTAGATCCTTTGCCGGAGTTGCGGTCGCCGGTGGAACTCTCGGGTCAGCGACGGAGATGACGACCTGGGGCTCAAATCAACCGGCAAGGAGGTCAGCGAGGTGCGCAAGCGTCTGCACGACCTAGTAAAGACCAAAAAGGGGCGGCGGGAACCCTACCTTTGCCGGAGAAGGCGACTGACGGCGACGGCAGAGGGAGTTCGCCGGAATTGTCCGTGTCGTCGACCTCGGGCAAAAGAAATCGTGTGGCTCGGTCAGTAGGTGAGCCAGGAGATGGGGAAATAGATGGGACCAAGGGGAGGGCGCCGGGCGGCCTGGGTTCACCGGAATCGTCGCCGGAGTTCGTCGGACTGCGGCGATTTAAGCTCGGAATTAGGGGAGCCCGGGGGCTCTCTAGGGGTGGCGACTGGGGGAAAATGACGAGGGGGTGAGGATTAAGTAGGAGCATTCATCGGGGAGAATTACTGCGAGAAACGGTCGAAACTCAATCGACTTGAAAACGACAGAGAAGGGGGGGGGGTTCGTTCGACGGCGGGGTTAAAGACGACGGGGTGGCGTGGTGACGTGGCGTGGGACCAGCTTGTCAGCGAGAGGGAGTAGCCAGGGCGCGGTAGAAAAACGGGGAAGAGGGGAAAACGCCGGGTGGGCTTAATGGGCCAGATTGGGCCAAATGTGGCTGCTGCTGTTTGAAATTTTTTCCCTCCTTTTCTTTTTTTCTAATTCAGTTTTCTCCAAAACTTTTGATTTAATGATTCAAATTGATTCTAACCAATTTGTGAAAATTTGTAAAAACTCTAGGTTTTTAGGGTATTATAAACATATTTACCTACTATTTTAATCCAAAGTGCTCACTTGGACTTTAATAGGTAATATAGCATTTTCTTTGGTTCCATTTTCAAAACAATTCATAACTTTCTATCCATGGCCCAAATTTCACCAAATTTTATTGGAGGACATTCTAAATGCAATGCAAAAGCATGCCATGATGATATGAGTGCAATGATGATGATTTCAGATGAAATTTTGGGATGTTACAGAAGTGGAAAATTATCGTAACAGAAAGATCAAATTTCCGTGGTCCGACCGTGAAGGAGAGTATCTTAGTTACGAGTTTAGCGCACATATGAAAGACTGTGGAATAGTTTCACAACTCACGCCTGCCGGAACACCACAACATAATGGTGTGTCAGAATGTCATAATCGTACTTTATTGGATATGGTTCGATCTATGATGTCTCTGACTGACTTACCACTGTTATTTTGGGGTTATGCACTAGAAACCGTTGCATTCACTTTAAATCGAACACCATCTAAATCCGTTGAAATGACACTGTTCGAATTGTGGTTTGGAAACAAACCTAAGCTGTCATTTCTTAAAGTTTGGGGATGCGATATTTATGTGAAGAAACTTCAGCCTGATAAACTCGAACCCAAAGCGGAAAAATGCGTCTAAAGAAAAAATAGGGTATTTCCTTCTATCATGGATCCGAGGGCAAGGTTTTCTTTGCCAAGAATGGATCCTTTCTAGAGAAAGAGTTTCTCGCGAAAGGCGTGTGTAGTCGGAAGGTAGAACTCGAAGAGGGGGTTTTATGTGAATGTTTGTTAATTAAAGTAATTAACAAAATTCTGAATAAAATAAATAAAAAAGTTTTATTAAACGAGAGTTGCATTAAATTTGCTAGAAATTTAATGCATGTGAATGGGATTTTGAGTGGAGGCAAAATTGATGTGAGTGGAGCTTCCACCACATGAATGAGGAAGAGTTGGGGGCACCCCCCATGGGCGTCGGCCATGGGAGGGGGTAGCCTCCCTCTCCTATAAAAGGCCCCCTCTCCTCCCTCTCAAAACACACCTCATTTTAAAGGATCTCTCTCCCCCCATGGTCTCGGATTAGCGAGATACATGTTCCCGGTGGCATTTTGTCTAGAAGGAGTTGTTGCTTCCGCTGCATCGCTGGAGCGAGGAGGTGGAGGTTTTTCGGTGGTCTGAACGTGTGTGCGAGGACGGATATGCTGCTGATTTGCGGCGCTAGGACTTCCACACGATCTTGAGATCGACAAGCGTTCGACTGCATCATCCACGAGTTCAAACTCGTTACACTTTATCGATGTTCGAGGGTATGTTCTCTATGGATGTATATCCACCCATTGCTTGTATCTAGTAGATAGATCTTGGCGTATAATAGTTCCCATCGTAGGAATTTTTTTGTTTTCTATGCTGCGAACCCAACATTTTCATGGTTGGGCTATGCTCATTGAAGATTATGATGGCTTGGTTGATCCAGAAGAGGTGACCTTCATCGGCATGCACGTATGGGCGCAAATTCACATAATCTCGAAGTTGTACAGGAAGATTGAGGTGGTTAATGATCTTGCGAGGTGGGTTGGTAAGGTGAAAGAAGTGCAGATGTACCTAAAGCTTTTTATGAGGGAAATTATGTAAGGATTAGAGTGATGATTGATGGCTCTGAAATATAGCCATCCACGTCCATATTTAAACTAGATATTATTCATATTTTTTATGAAATATCTCTCTAAACCCTGCCACTAATGCCTAATAATCAAAGGGGTATGCAATCCTTTCTTTCTATTTTTTCCTGCGCAGATAATGATGTTTGATGATGGGAATCACTACATTAAAGTCAAAGATACGAGATTTCCAAAAACAAGAAGAAATCAGGAGTCATTGGTCAGAGGCAGACGATTTAATGACCAACTATAGGACCGAAATAAAATATGGTCCGTATAGTTCCGGCCGTATAGTTGCCATCGACGCCGCTAGGTCAAACAGAACAAGTTTCATGAAGGTACCCCTATATAAAGAGGCCTCGAGCGACAAGAAAAGGGAGCTCGCAGAAACCATCAGCCACCCCTAGATCTCCATCCACAACACCGACGAGCCATCGGAGGAATAGACTTAGATCTAATCTCTCCACCACCATAGCCTTATTCCACCACTTGTAATAGTAGATCTCTTCTTTGATTGGCGACATTATAAGACTATTGCTATCATTCTCATGATTTTTCACTATAATGTTTATGATCTTTGATCTCATCTCTATGTGTGAGTAATTCTCCTAGGGCTAAGGGCTTCAGCCTAGCCATGTAGGTTTTTGTGCATGTTATTTATCATAGATGGGATCATGTATTAGTTTGTATGACATGATGATTATTGTATCCTCTCTTGCCTCAATCTAAGGACTTGTCAGGTACCCAAGACCCCGAGGATTGAGACAGGTATAGGGAGTATGAGTAATGACTAATCTGCAAGTTGGGAACCCCAGTGACAGAAAAGGTATTACGAGTGTATGTGAGGGATTTACTTGGGATTAACGGTGACATCACTATGCATATCATTAGTTCTCTTTCTTGTATGGATGAGACTAGTAGGTTATTGCTATAAGCGGTTGCGGAGGCAATAGCAATTATGGATGCACTGCACACATATAATTTATCTTGCTCTAACAATTACATGCATACTTTATTTCTATCTTTTATTCCCATCAGATGTTTTGGGCAACTACAGGTGAAACCAAACGCCCTAGGCCCTCTCTCTCCATCATCGACAACAACAAAAAGATGCAACCTCTTGGTCCGGTAAAAACACAAAAGGAATTCTAAAACTCCCGAAGGTCCGTTAAAGTAACTTCACTTCACTTCTGCTTCCCGAGGATTCTATAAACCTAGGTCTACTAGGGAAAAAGAGCTATACTACATCCGTAATCCGGATCAAAGGTATCAACCCTTTTTCTGGTGCCATTGCTGGGGAAGCAATAGCTACCCTGGTGAGGTTAGTAGGAACCTTGCTAGTTTTAATTCTTGTTTTTAATTTTGTTAGTTTGCTTTCAGTCTTTATTTGAAAACCCCAAAAAATAGTTAGTCTTTAAATTCTCGTTTTTATTATTATCATAAGTCTTTATTTAAGAAAACCCCAAAACATAGGAAATATGGCTAAAAAAAAGCTTGGGGAATTTGTCACTCCCAATAATGATTATTTGCATACTCCTATTACTCAGCTAGTAATTGCTGCTGATGACTATGAAATTAAGCCCCATTACTTAAGTTTGGTTCAATAGAATCAATTTGGAGGCTCTGCTGTTGAGGACGCAGGTATGCACTTGAATACTTTCACTGAAATATGAGATATGATGCACATAAAAGATGTTGACCCCGATGCGGTCAAATTGCGTTTATTTCCTTTCTCTCTTAGAGGAAGAGCAAAAGAATGGTTGCTATCTTTGCCTAAAAATACTATTATATCATGGGTGGGATGTACTTATTTATTTATGACTAAAATTTTCCCACCTATAAAGACTATGCAACTAAGATCTAATATTACTGGTTTTAGACAGGAAGAGCATGAGACACTAGCACTTGCATGGGAGAGGATGAAAGAATGCTTAAGAAACTATCCTAGTCATGGGATGGAAGATTGGTTAATCCTCCATTTATTTTATGATGCTCTTAATCATGTGTCTAAGTCTATGCTTGATACTGCAGCTGGAGGAACATTCATGGGTAAACATATTACCGAAGCAAAGCAGCTGCTAGACAATATGCAAGACAACCATGCCCAATGGCATGTAGAAAGATCAAACACGAAGAAGGTGAACTCCGTCTCACCACAAGAAAATGAAGAACTCAATGCTAAGTTGGATGAGCTCATATTAGCCGTAAAAGGTAAGGAAACCCAGGTAAGAGCTATTCCCGAAACTAATATTGAAGAAGTAGACTTCATATCTCGTAATGATTATAACCCTGCTTGTAAGAAAAATTATTATCCTAATTTTTAGAAACATTATTCTAATCCTGCAGGTAACTCTAATAATAATATGGGAACTAGTAATGGTAGCCTCCAAGAAACACTTAAATCTTTCATAGATTCACAAAATGAACAAAACAATATTCTTGTTAAAATAATGGAGAACCATGATGCTATGCTAGGTAAATTATCTAACCAAGCTGTAAGTTTGAGGAATGATTTGCAGGCCCTCCAAGAAATAACGAGGATTGTTGAGGCACAACTAGGTAAGATAACCGAGAGTCAAACTCTCATTCTAGCTAAATTTGCAGGTAAAGCTGAGCTCAATCCTGTTGAAGACCTCAAAATGATGAGGATCCAAAGAGAGGAGCCTGAAGAACTCGATTATAGTAATGGTCCCTCACCAAGCTACACTGTTGAAGATCTTGTAAAAAGGATCAACATTAAGATTCCGGTGAGTGAAGGAAATGATGAAGCCATGTATCAACACTTCATTGATCAGGTGGCGACAAAGGTATGCGAGCTTGAAGAGGAATATAAGAAAATTACTAAAAAAATTACCTATTAAACTTGATGATATATTTGAGCCTACTATTAAGATTAAGATTGGGACCAATGAGATAGCTGCACTTTGTGATCTAGGTGCAAGCGTCTCAACGGTTCCAAAGAGTCTTTTTAACAAGTTAAATCTTGGCTCTTTTGAGATCACCGAGTTAAAACTACATCTTGTAGATTCTACTTATAAACAAGCTGTAGGAATGTAACGCCCCAGAATCGGGTCTATATAGATCTCAGCATTTCCTGCCAAAACCCGCATAGAAGCGATTCAAAGACGCCCACCAAACACTTTCGTGTGGGTGGGATTTGATTACAAGTAGTTACATCACAGTAGTTTACAACAGAGTCCACAAGAACTTGTATATACAACAACGACTCAACGAGTCAAGAATACAAATGATACAATTCAAAGATGCAAATCTCGAAGAAAGCGAAATAGTATCCGAGTACGGACAAGAACCAAATTGGACTAAGAGTCCTGAAGAATAACCCAACGGTGTCCATAAACCCTGCCCAGGCCAAGCCGGAAGGGTAACCTTGCTAACGTCGTCGATCTCATACCTGTCAAAGCCAAAGGGGTGCCGACAAAGAGCAAAGGAAAAAGAGAGCGGTCAGTACTGAGACTAGTACACGGCGAGGCTAGAATTCGGCGGTCCTCGCCTACACAGGTATGGTAGGCTCAGCGGCAGCAAAGCTTGCACTATCTAACTTATAGAGACACACTACAACTTCGGCTATTAGAGCGAGATAAGAGAGCGCTATACGATAAGTATAATATAACACTAAACATAACCCATCCGAAGAATTTCCCCCTCGAAAACCAGTCGAGGAAGTCCTCTTGCGGAACACACACGGTGGCAATTTTAGTTAGGCAGGTGTTTAGTTGATAAGGCTAATTACTAATCATATCATTAGAGGCAAAACATTAATGGCGTTGTCTATGATCATGACACCGTACTCCTGAGGCGCCCATAACCGTGGACACACGGCTTCTCGAAAATATTTACCCTGCAGGGGTGCACTACTGTACCCAAACGCATGTTCAATCCTTCAAGCAACATAATACGCATGCCTTCCAAATCTCACAACAAGAACTATCCCATAACTACGCGCGTATCTAGAGGTATCACCTACTGTGGGGAACCAACCAAGAGGCACGACGATTCTCAAGGAAGGCACAACGTTTGCGCCTACTATACCGAATGGCCCTGGAAGATAAATTATAGAGCTCCCCTTGAGCCACCGGCATGTACCGCTTTTATGTATGCAATGCCCGGGCTATCCACCAAATCATATCATAACCAAGTCCGAAGACATATCAACTCACCCATGTCCGAGGACATATTATGCGTATGCACCAAATGGAAAACCAATTTTGTGACCCTCTGGATAAACGAATAGCGCCGATAGTTGAGGGGGGATCCCAGTGGCCCCCACGTTTGGTTAGCGCGATCAACTCAAAACTAGTATCATAGAACGAATGGGTCCTAGGCCAGCTCAAGCAGTTCCCAAAGGTGGTCCCTGCCGGGGCCTTATCATTAGGTGAAACCATAACCATAACCATAGCTATAACCATCATCACCAATGTAACTTATCATGTTATCAACCATAACCAGATATCACGGTTCACTTGTATGAGAGCAGGCAGCAGACCTAAGCATGCACTACGACTCGCAAGGATAAAGCTAGCTACTCAAACAAAGACAATAGGATAACCAAGGCAATATAGTGGAGTAAGTAAATGAGGGAAACGGTACTAGAGCATCGACAGTAAGGATAGCAATAGATCAAAGGAAGGAAGTAAAGACTATAAATGCAAAATAGGTAGAAGGGGGAGAATGCTCGCCTATAAGACAAAGTCGGTGGCCGAAGACTTGTCGCATCTCGCGCCGACTCATCGTCCTAACCGGTGAAGAAGCAGAGCACTAGAAGAAACACCCGATGCAATATTTAATGCTACGGAGAAGATGCGACATGTTTATGATATGATGCATGGCATGGCAATATGCGGACTAGCTTAGCAATATTAAGCGGGATCAGAATCCCGACAATTAAATAGATGGTTCAAGTTATTTATCTACCCTGCAATTTAAATGTTGAATTAACAAGGCAGAGCATGACATAGGTTCGCTACGCAAATTTAAATGGAGGCAATATAAGACTAGAATAACCCGCATATAGTCTCCATATTTAATTTAGGTGACTCGCCTAAATACCCCCAAACAACAATGATATGCATGCGAGATGAATGATTTAATGCAACAAGTATATAATATTTATAAAATAGGGCTTCGAGGAAAAGGGGCCACACATCTCGGGTCAAAGATCTTGTATTCGAAGGGATCGGGTTCAGTCTTCGGATCCGCGGGATCGGAGCTTCGACGTCTCGGTCATCTGATCTGTGTCGACGATGTTCGGGTTTCAGGGTTTCTTCGGTTCCATCTCGGTGTTTCCTCATGATGGACTTGTGATGTTGAATGACAAGGCGACAGGGAACCACACGACTTGAACTTGGCCATCTAGGACACATAGTGCTGCTGTTGCTACCCATGCGCACACACACAAAGTAGAAGACAGAGAGGCGGCCTGCAACATCAAGCGTACATGAGGACCTGACCAAAGCAGAGCTTGGCTTTTGGCAAGGAGCCAAGACAGAGGGTAGGCAAGAACGCACGGCCTGGGCCGAGCAGACGGTGGCGGGCGATCTTGCTGCCGGGATGAGGTCGGCCATGCTTGTCTCGATGTCGTAGGGGCTCGGGCACCCGCGGCTACAGGAGAAAGCCGGCGACACAGAGATGCGGGTGGCGCGCTCGAGGCGGCGGCCGGAGAGGAGCAGATGCTGGGGCGGAGGGCAAGGTCGATGGTGGCGCCGGGGACACGCAGATGGGTGACGGCGAGGTGCTGGCGGTGGAGCCCAGGAGGCGCAGAGGAGGAGGTTGCCCGCGGTGGTGGTGGCACGAGGTTGGGGAGACGGGGCGAGGGCACCGACCCTGGCGTCGGGCGGAAGGAGGGAGGCAGTGCAGAGGAGAGATCGAGCGAGGAGCAAGGCCAGCGGCGGCGAGGCGATGGGGACGTGCGGCCAGGCGTCTTCCTGCTAGGGACGCGGAGAGCGCGTAGAGGGGAGCCACTGTTGCGGCCGGCGTGGAGGAGCGAGGTGCTCGGGAGGCGGCGACGGTCGCCAAGGAAGATGAGGGGGCGTGCAACGGCTCTGCGTCGGGCGGAGGCGCGAGCTCGCTGGCGGCAGCGGCCAGAGCTCGAGAGGGAGGGGCGCTCGCGAGTAGAGAGACAAGGGGGAATCACGAGCGGTGGTTAGTGGCGATCGGATCGAGGTGACCAGAGAGGGAGGCAGGATCGCGGGGCGCATTGCGTGCATCGCGTCCCTGCAGGGTCGGTGTGCGTGTGTTGCGATGTGCCACTGTGCACCGCATGTGCATGTCGACCTGAAGGTGTGTTGTGTGTGTGATGCGTGTTGGCGCTGCGCGCGGTGTGGCTGCTGCTATGTGTCTGGCGGTGGCGAGTAGAGGTTAGGGTAGGGTCCGGTTTAGGATTAGGGTTTTGTTGCGGGGTAGTAGGTGGCTAGCTGGGCCTTTTGGCCTGGCTGGCTGCCTCCCCTTAAAAATACTTTTATTTATTTATTTTTATTTTTAAAAAGGCTTTTGCAAATAGTTTTTAGACAAATAAAAGTTTCGAAAAGGACCGAGGATCTAATTTGAAATTAAAGGAGTGGACTAACTAGAAAACAAAATAGTCTTTTGGTGAAAATATTTTAGGGTAAAAATATGCATGATGTCATGATGATGCACAAAATAAAATAACAGACAATTCTAATTGGGGAATATTTTCCTGGGCATTACAAGGAATTAAGGAGAATACTTTAGTTTACATTAAAGGTTGTCCTGCTCTAATTGATTTCGTTATTGTTGACAAGTCTGAAGATGCTACTACTCCTATTATATTAGGCCGTCCTTTCTTAAGAACTAGTAAGGCTTTAATTAATCTTCATGAAGGGAACGTGAAGCTTCAATTGTCTTCGTGGGATCCTTTTGTTATCCATTTCCCCAGGAAAAAGAAATCTAAACATGATGAGAAGGAGGCCATCACTTTAAAGGCCAACTACTTAGAGTGGGTGTTCCACTCATCTGGCCTAAGTGAGCAACATAAATTTCAACCTATTAACCATAAAAGAGCGATGCATGGAAGACAACCCATGTGAAATAAAGGTTTGAGTTAAGTTTTAAGTCTTAGTTTAAGTTTATGTCTAATAAATAGTGCTAGAAAACTCTAGTTGAGAAGAACAAGTTCGGTAGTACTAAAAATCCTGTTATATATATATGGTGTTGTTGGTCGTTAATTTTAACTATCAACTTTCTGTCAAAAACATGGTATTTCGCTAAGTTTCAGTATAAGAAATAATTCACGAAGAAACGGAATTTTTTATGGGTATAGAGAGTTTAACGACCAACTATAAAGCGGTAATAAAAATTTTGGTCGTATAGTTTCGGTCGTATAGATATTTGTGCCATCGATAATTTTTCTTCAAAGTACTGACTGTTTAACGACCAACTATATGGCGGAAATAAAAAATTCTGGCCGTATAGCTCTGGTCGTATAGATATCAATGCTTTCGTACAAATTATTTTCCAGGTACAGACGGTTTGATGACCAACTATATGGCAGGAACAAATTGTTCCGGCCATATAGTTCCGGCCGTATAGCTGCGCCGCTAGGTGGAAACCCTAAAATTTTGACAGCGGGCCAACTATACGGCAGGAACACAATGTTCTGGCCATATAGTTCCGCCCGTATAGCTGCGTCCGACCACAAAAACGCCACGGGAGGTACTTCCAATCCCAAAACTTCAATCCTTTTTCTTTCTTCTACCTCCAAACTCTCTCAAAACCTCAAGAGATCTTTACCTCTACTCAATTTCTTTTGATTTCCTTGCACACAAGTGATATACGGTATGTTTCTCCTCCGATCCTCCAATTACTTTTTGCAAATTCATTTTTGATCTATTGTCATTATCAATTTAGGGTGAGACCTACTATGAACTAATTTCTATGATTCTCTTACCTAGATTATTATTTTGAGAGGATTCTTTAGTGTGCTATGATGAGGAATATGTTATACTTATTATTGTTGGATCCAAAAGTTTTATTTTGTCTTTCTTTATTGTTTTAGATGATGAACACAAGGAGCCGAACTCATGCTCATGCCGCCGCTAGCGCCTCTCAGGCTGTCACTCAAGAACGCATGGGGATACGGTTCAGGAATGAGATCCAACGTGATCACTTCGACATGATCAAGAACCGAGAAGTGAAGGCAACCAAGTGGGCTTGCCCCATTATATTGAACCAACTCGGTATTTCCAATGACTTCCATTTACTTTGCAATAGGGTTGGTTTGCAAAACTTTGTACTCAATGATGTTCCTACCTATCACTGGTTAACCATTGAATTCTTAAGCTCCCACTACAACAAAACCCCCCGTATAGCAATACATATTCTGCAACGCTGTAAATATTAGTTGCAAAAGTTTGTCATAGATATACATGCATGTGTTGCAGTCGATCTGTTGTCCATCCTACGTATTTTCTCATAAAGGAAAATGAGCCCAGCCCACTAAGCACGATTACCTCTCTGACTCTCTCTTAACCCACAAGCCACGATCAGTCAGGAACGCACGCCTGGACTCCTCGCTTCCCCAAAACCTAGCCGCCCCCTCCGTTCCCACAATTCTCCAAGGCGTCTCTCGGCCATTGGCTAGCAAGGCCTCCCTCACCGGCGACTAGCGGCGGCCGGTGGTGCAAGTCGTCTTCTACCATGATATCCCTAACTCTAGGAAACGCTCGTGCTGCCAAGATTGATCTGGGAGACTGTATGACGCGGAGATTTGTCGAAGGGCCATGGCGGAGAGTCGGAGCACAGTGGGGTGCCGTGGCACAAGGGCAGGACAGATGTTCATGCTATAGATGCAATTTCCCTTGGCTTAACCCGTGTCCTCCGTTCTTTTAGGAATTTTGTGATCCTTGACATGTCAGATGACCTAGATGCATAGGCAACAGGTCATGTGGCAGTTGCAAGATAATTCGCACCAAGAAGCCTCAAGCGGGCATGCATCAGCAGCAACAACCAGCAGCCGGACAACCTGCAGGTGTTAATCCCCCTGTTTTGTCAAATTTATATATCACACATCTAATACTGCTCCATCTCATGCGTTGTTAGTTTGCAATGTTCGGTTCATTGTTTCTGCAGAGCCTTATTATTTTACAGCTCATTGTAAAAGTGCCAAGAATAATTACCTGTTGAATGCGTATGAGTTTAATACAGGCCATGAAGCTCAAGGAATGGCTACTAAACAGATCCCTGCTAGAACTAATTGGCTTTATTGTAACCTTTGAAAGAAAATATCCAAACGAAATTCAGGTCCTTGTATCTGATCTAAGAGGACCAGAAAAGATCTATCAGAAATTCAGATGTATGAGCACTTTTTCTGCTAATTCCATATTTCTTCATTCTGTCATCTCTAGAACATACCAATATCCATTTTGTTTCTCATTTATTTTGCTAAAAATTCGTGCATTTGGCCCCACATCATTATGATCTCCAGTAGTGTACCTAATACTACCTTTTCTTGGCATAGAATCTGGCATAACAAAAGAGCGAGCTGAGAAAGTTCCGAAGACGTGTGCTAATGTTGTATTTATATCCAAGAAAAATTATTATATCTCAGTGAAGGTAAGCTTTTATTATTCAAGCAGAAGCTTTTTCTGTTTCTATTTTAAATTTGATTTTGGAGATAGTTCAGAGTGTTCCTGGACAATCTATTTACGTACTCCAGTACTAACTAATTATGTACTCCAGCACAGACTATTTTGTACTGAAATATTATGCTTAGTTGTTGGTAGTTTAATTTGGTGGATGCCACAAACAGTATCTATCGTATAGCGCAATATATTTTTAGATTGTAGTACTTCTTTCCCTCGTGTTAGTTATACAACAACTTATTATAAGCTATTATTCGCCAAAAAAGGACATCATGTTATTAATTCTTCCCTCGTGTTACTTGTACAAATACAACTTACTGTAACCTACGACTATCATCACACTAGTGATGGGATTTAATTCATGTATTTTTTTTGCTTCACATGATATACGTCTGGCTCAGAATTAGAATCACACAGTGTGGCAACCAATAAATTTTCAAGCAACGGGAGTGTACATGTTAGTAGTTTCTTTGTTTTGTTAAATACACTTTTATTTGTGCCTTAAAAGAATTTAGACTTTATTAGATGTCCACCCCTTGCAAACTTTGTATCCTGCAACTGTGTATGAATTTCTCCAATACCCGTCTGATTATTTTTTTAGCTTTGTGACATTGTGATTGACCAATCTATTGATTCGTTCACTATACCTATGTTTTGTCACTTTGGTACTGAAATTACTTTTTTTTGTATTTGCAGGTCTCATACAGCAGGCAGACTTGCTACGTTTGGATATTAGCTCTAAACATTTTGGGAAAATATAGAATAGATATATAGACTTAGTAGATTATCATGTTTTGATGCAAGATTGTAATTGTCTCTCTCTTAATATATAGCACTAGGTAAATCTGATATTGGTGCATGGTTGTAAAATGTTTACTCTTCAAATAATCTTCATGTATGAGATGGTAGTTCCACCTAATAAATATTGAGTTCTTTGGCATACAATGCATTCATATTCTACAACTTGTGCGCTGTGATACATCACGTGTTAACTATGTTCTCTCGCCGTGAAGAAAAGCTACCACATCTTATCAGTCAAACAATCTTGTCCTGAATATAGTATTTTTTAAATAGAAATTTCAATACGTGAAGGATCTCTCTACCAACGTATACAATTGTTGCTTGAAATATGTAGCTATTTTGCAACGATTTTCCTAGTGGTTACCAACGCAGGGATATCCGTTGCATTGTGTCCTTGCAACGCCCAAAAACGCAACGCACTTTAATCCGTTGGTATTGTCACTTGCAACGCTTATATGAGCATTTAGATACGCAGAAATGCGTTGCTGTAGGGGTGGTCCTCTTGTAGTGTCCTTGCAAAGCACCGTTAAATTATGGCATGGAGAGGACACGATTTCTTTTCGACTCATGAACAACAACTACACTTTAACACTAGATGAATGGTGCGCATGTTTTAATTTGCCAAACAATGATGTTAATGCCTTACGCGCATCCTTTACTGGCTTAAATCCTTTCCCTGGACAATATTATAATGGAATGAGTTTTACTACTAGAGTAAACAAGGGGAAGAATATTCAACATCCTGCAATTTGCTATTTGTTCTATGTTATTGCTAACACCTTGTAGGCAAGAAACGAGTTCACGAGACTCAATGAGGAGGACATCTTAGTCCTTGCAAAGGCTTCTTACATCAACTACGACTTGTCACTCAAATTGGGCGCAATCCTTGTGCGTTACCTGGAGCACCAATCCTCCCAAAGCCAAGGACCGATCACAGGTGGAGGAGTCATCACCGTGCTTGCCACTTCCCTAGGCATCGACATAGGTGAGTTGCAACCTGTGTTAAGTGAGCGACGTGTTGGTTTCTCTACTTTAAAGTCTTGTGGAATGCTCACTAGGATAGGTGGTGTTTATTATCTACATATTGCTGGAGCTGGGCATATCTACCCTGCTCCTATTCCTAATGGTCTTTTCTCTATCGAGGAAGGAAGTTTGCTATATGACTTGCAGGTTGAGCAACACCAACTCGAGGAGGAGATTTCGGATAAGGATGAGGACCAAGAAGAGGAGCAATAAGTTCCTTATCAAGAGGAGGAGCCATCAACCCGGTTCGCTACATACCAAGACTTCCAAGAACTTGGAGGGACTGTGGAGAGGATGCATAGCCTCTCTTTGAACCTCCGAGGAACAACTAGTAATTTATCAAATCAATTTGCGAATTGGAGTAACGACTTTTTCCTGCTACCACAATGATTTGAAGGGCTTGCAAAAGCCTAAGCTTGGGGAAGTTTCCTCATGTATCTTTATTTGGCGTCCATTTGCTTTTATTTATTTCGAGGTTATGTTTTTAATTTGAGTTTATAAGCACTCGTGTTGGTTTCCCCAACACTTTATTTTTAGTTCTTTATATTTGCTTTCGAGATTTTCTAGCCAAGCTTTGCAGCCAATTTTCTATTCTTTAAATTCCCTCTCTTAAAACAACAAAAAGATTTCTCCATTTTTCTTTATTTCCCCTCTTTATTTTCTCTCCGCCTCAAGGTTCTCATGTATTTACAGGAGAGTGATCAACTTCGAGTTTCCAAGAAACAAATAAAAAAGGAAGAGAGAAGTGGAACCAAACGTGAGAGGTGTGCCTTATGACTCCCCACTTTTGAAGTTTGAGAAACCCATGGTAGTTAGTAGTAAATGTTGAGATGTTATATTGGTGGAGTGAGTCTTTTTATTGTAGTAAGATTTTCGTTTGCATGGGTTTTAAATGGGTACGTTTTATTCCAGCTCTTATAATTAACCAAGTCTTGCCTAAAAAATTGCTAAACAATTGTAATAAGAAAAAGTCTCACAATTGAAGGCTTGAGTGTTGTAGTGTTTAGTCTTGAAGGCTTATTTCTAGAGACACTCAACACCAGTGGAAATGTTGATTGACTTGATAGCTCTCTTTAAAAGGATTTGTTCGATTGAATTAATGTTTATCGGTTTTTGTAAGCATGCCAAAGTTTGACTTGTTAATCATAAGAATGATATAGCTTTACGCGTGTCAAACTTCATGGGATGCCAACAACTCCGCTGGCCTACGAACAATCTTCATGGGAGAAACTCCAAGATTTCGGCTATGAGTTGATTAAACACATGTAGCAACAATGCTATAGTGGGTAAGATTCTTGGCACTCCCGGGTAGCTGTGTTCATGATGGAATTACTCCTCTGGCTGTTATGAGAAATCATTGTACAAATGGAACAAAAACCTTGGTAATGCCACGAGTGTCCATCACAGTCCGATAAACTAAAACAAAACTTTTGGCATGCTCTCAATTACTCAAGAACTGAAATTCTTGAAGGACAATGAATAGAAAAGTAGTGCTTGAAAAGGCTAGATTTATTGGTGTGGGAGAATTGAGATACTCTAGTGTACATGCTTTTCAGGACAACTCTCACACTCTCAATTTAATGATTATACTTTAGTGTTCAAAGGCAAGCTTACGTGTTGATTACATGACATGGAATAAAGTTTACTCATTTGAATCATCCATGTTAATAATAATTTTGCTGCGTTATAAGGATGCATAAAACCTGTATGATATGCTTGCCATTACTCTATCTATGCTGAAGTTTTTCAGATTAATGAAGTGGAGAAAATATGAGACTACCAATCATGAGTAAGATCATCATCTCGTTATTTCAGTTTAAATGCTGAGTTCCTTTTTGATTTTGGTTTTCTTGCCCGAGGACGATCAAGTTTAAGCTTGGGGAGGTTGATGGCTCTGAAATATAGCCATCCATGTCCACATTTAAACTGGATATTATTCATTTTTTTATGAAATATCTCTCTAAACCTTGCCACTAATGCCTAATAATCAAAGGGGTATGCAATCCTTTTTTTCTATTTTTTCCTCCACAGATAATGATGTTTGATGATGGGAATCACTACATTAAAGTCAAAGATACGAGATTTCCATCAACCCGAAGAAAGCAGGAGTCGTGGGTCAGAGGCAGATGCTTTAACGACCAACTATACGACCGGAATAAAATTTCGGCCGTATAGTTCCGACTGTATAGTTGCCATCGACGCTGCTAGGTCAAACAGAACAACTTCCGTAAAGGGATCCCTATATAAAGAGGCCCCGGGTGACGAGAAAAGGGAGCTCACAGAAACCATCAACCATCCCCAGATCTCCATCCACAACACCGACGAGCCGCCGGAGGAATAGACTCGCTACAATGTTCATGATCTTTGATCTCATCTCTATGTGTGAGTAATTCTCCTTGGGCTAAGGGCTTCAACCTAGTCATGTAGCTTTTTGTGCATGTTATTTATCATAGACGGGATCATGTATTAGTTTGTATGACACGATGATTATTGTATCCTATCTTGCCTCAATCTAAGGACTTGTCAGGTACCTAAGACCCCGAGGATTGAGCCAGGTATATGGAGTATGAGTAATGACTAATCTGCAGGTTGGTTACCCTAGTGACAGAAAGGGTAGTACGGCTGTATGTGTGGGATTTACTTGGGATTAACGGTGACATCACTATGCATATCATTAGTTCTCTTTCTTGTATGGATGAGACTAGTAGGTTATTGCTATAAGCGGTTGTGGAGGCAATAGCAATTATGGATGCACTGCCCACATATAATTTATCTTGCTCTAACAATCACATGCATACTTTATTTCTATCTTTTATTCTCATCAGATGTTTTGCACAGCTACAGGTGAAACCGAACGCCCTAGGCCCTCTCTCTCCATCATCGACAACAACAAAAAGACGCAAACTCTTGGTTCGGTAAAAACACAAAAGGAATTGTAAACTCTCGAAGGTCCATTAAAGTAACTTCACTAGGCTTCTGCTTCCCGAGGATTCGATAAACCTAGGTCTACTAGGGAAAAAGAGCTATACTACATCCATAATCTGGATAGAAGGTATCAATGATCAATGTCACAAAACCTCTGATGTGCTTCGTCTCATGGTCGGTCACCGGAGAAGGAAGAAAAAGGCTTGTGGTGAAGTACGAAAAGGTTTCGTTCTTTTGCAAGCAGTGTGGACTCGTTGGACAAGACTGAGAGACGCGGTGATGGAGCCTGGGAGGAAAAGGACATGCAATATGGATCATGGATGCTCGCAAAGCATTGCGCTGTTCAACTAATGCAATATTCATATTTTTTATGAAATATCTCTCTAAATCTTGCCACTAATGCCTAATAATCAAAGGGGTATGCAATCCTTTCTTTCTATTTTTTCCTGCGCAGATAATAACGTTTGATGATTGGAATCACTACATTAAAGTCAAAGATACGTGATTTCCAACAACCAGAAGAAACCAAGAGTCGTGGGTCGGAGGCAGATGCTTTAACGACCAACTATACGACCGGAATAAAATTTCGGCCGTATAGTTCCGGCCGTATAGTTGCCATCAACACCGCTAGGACAAATAGAATAACTTTCGTGAAGGGACCCCTATATAAAGAGGCCTCGGGCGACGAGAAAAGAGAGCTTGCAGAAACCATTGATGAACCACAAGTATAGGGGGTGTATCGCAGTATTTTCGAGGGAAGTGAAACCCAATTTATTGATTCGACACAAGGGGAGCCAAAGAATACTTATCAGCCTTAACAACTGAGTTGTCAATTCAGCTGCACCTGGAAACAATCTTGCTCACAACAGTTTATCAGTAGCAACAGTTTTGTAGTAGGAATAGTAAAGTAAAAGTAGCAGCAAAACAAAGACAGTAGTAACAAAAGCGAAACAATTGGGATTCGAAAAGGTAGGCATAGGGATGGATGGACGGGCGTTGTATGGACAAGACAATTCACATAGCAATCAAAACATAGGTCAATTGCAGATAAATAAGATAAAGCATCTAAGTACTAGACAATCCTAGGCATGTGTTCCATATATAGTCATACGTGCTCGCAATGAGAACTTGCACAACATCTTTTGTCCTGCCAGCCCGTTTGCAGCGGGGCCTCTAGGGAACTACTGGCAATTAAGGTGCTCCTTTTAATAAAGCACCGGAGCAAAGCATTAACACTCCATGAACACACGTGATCCTCACATCAAAGCCTTTCCCTTCTGGCTACCCCGATTTCTTTCACTTCGGGACCATAGGTTCCGGACAACGACGTGTGTAAACAACTTGTAGATAAGACCCAAAACAATACTATCATGATGAATCAATAATAAGTTCAGATCTGAAATCATGGCACTCGGGCCCTAGTGACAAGCATTAAGCACAACAAGGTTGCAACAAAGTCATAAAGCACTAATAGAGATACTAGGCACTATGCCCTAACAATATGATGCCATTACATGAACGATCTCATCCAATCCCTACCATCCCCATAGCCTACAACGGGGGATTACTCACTCATATATGGGGGAAACATGGATGATCGATGGAGAAGCGATGGTGATGATGATGGCGATGATCTCCTCCAATTCCCGTCGTGAGGTGCCGCGAGTTTCTGGTGCTGTTTCGTGGAATCTGGTGGTGGAGGCGGAGCGAAACTCCTACTGGAAAAACTTCGACCCTCCCGAAGTTTTGAGGTCAGGAGGCTCCTTATAGGCGAAGAGAGAGACCGAGGGGGTGCCTGGGAGGCCCATACCACCCCCTGGCGTGGCCTGGCCTGGCCCGCGCCAGCAGGTGGTGTGGCCACGCCAGGGCTCTTCTTCGTCTCGTATTCTGGCTCCTGGAGTCTTCGGGTAAAATAGGATTTTTGGCATATTTTCCGGGATTTTTCCTGATAGTTGATTTTCTGCACAAAAAGTAGACACCAAGGCAATTCTGCTGAAAACAGCGTCAGTTCGCATTAGTTGCATCCAAATGCTGAAAGTATGGTACTTGTTAGCTTTGAGCTCTCATTGCCCCTATCATAAGCATCTTTAATGTGGTTAAGGTGAAAGTGACATAACTAAGAGGACATGCTTGACAAGTTATAAATTGAAGTCTCATGCCCCTTACTTACGAAGACCGATCCTCATGCTACTCAACTTCAGTCACAAGTAAGCTCTTGTCATTGTAAGTACATACGTATCATAGAGAACCGCCAACGGGGTACCCCTTGCATATGATACAGGATCTATCCCATAATCAAAATGACAAGGCAAGCAGACAATGAGCAATCTCAGCGATCTTTTTATTTACTATGTGCATAGATTTTTATTGAGGATGCTTCATAGAATGCTCATTACGGTTATGCTGCAAGTTTCCACCATGATTAGGCATGGCTTAGGCTAGCGGCACATGCGTTTCTCTAACATACATACAAACTCCATGATCTTACAAGTTCCACTTTTATTTCACACTGCCGGGATCCATAAGCAAAAGAACATGATATCAACTAGGTACAAAGTACCTATGAAGCGTTGAAAGCGGTCCCCATGATACATGGTTCTGCTAACTTCAACTCATAAAGCGCAAGCATATGCGCAACAAAGAAGGACGCAATGGGTCAGGTTTATTAAGTGCAAGAAAATAAAGTGTGCCATCAAGTTCGTGAGAGCTTTACTAACTAACTTTCTCATAACAAGCAAACATTTTATTCGGAAGAAAACAAGGCATATTGAATATGCACGGAGATAGCAAACGATGCTAATAGGTAGGTATGGTGGACACTTTGGAAATATTTGGTTTAGGGAGTTGGAAACATGAGTAAAACACTTAGTGGAAGTGAAGGCTAGAAATAGCAAGGGAGCGACAAATGAGAGAGCAATAGCTGTCATTATCATGCTTGCAACAAAACAAGACTACTCATGGCACGAAAATGATTCAAGATCCTCAAGGCAAAATAATTCGTCAAGGCTTAACTGATTATTACAGTTATGTGCATGCATGAGCATGTGCCAAGTCGATCAAATGAAACATTCAGAGGAGGATACCACAGTGTCATACCAATTTATGAATAGAGTAATGCAAGCAAACATTCATGAGACATGCTACAAACTATTAGCGAGCTGGAGCTAATCACAAGAAAGCAAGAACTACTAAGCATCCAAAGAAAACATACACTCTACATGAACGGACTAAGCAAGCTCACAATGATGAGTATATGTACAAAAATGAAGACAAATAGAGTTCGTTACCAGCCTCTTACCACGCCTCAAGTTGCCATTGATCCTCATTATTGCTCTTCACTTGTGTGGCTTGAATAATAATATGAAACCAATAATCCACTGAGAACTGCTAAACCCTGTAGCCAACTCGCAAAAACCAAAGAAGAAGGACAAATATTTTTGGTGTTTCCGATTTTTAAACAAGAACCAAAAGAGAAAAACAAGCAAAGCAAAATCTTTTGGGTTTTTCAAATAGTTCAAACAAAGCAAAAAGGGAAAAACAAACCAAGGCAAAAAGAAGAAACAAACCAAAGAGAAACAACACAAATATTTTTGGTCTTTTTGTGTTTTTAGAAAGCAAAAGCAAAGAAGAACGAAAAACTAAGAAAAAGAACGAAAGCATGAATATACAAAGAACCGACGCAACATGATATGGAGATGAGTGCGGTGTCGGCGTACCTCCCCCCAAGCTTAGGCTTTTGGCCTAAGTGGGTATTAATCCTAGGCTGGCCAAGATGAAGTGTCACCGGGGTACGACGAGGAGGTACCCTCGTCCTGGTGCGAGCCAGAGTACATACCTCCGTAATGTGCGGAATAATCATAGGAGGGCACATCCTCCTGGTGCTGCTCGTGGAAACCCAACAAGCGAAACTGCTCGTCCACCTCCTCCTTGGAGCGCGACCACGGTCTCCTGTCAACACTAAAAAAAACAGGCTAGGGCAAAAGGATCTCCCTTTCATCCCCGTTAGTGAAAAGCATCCTATATACTAGATTGTTCAAATCAGAGGTAGCAATGACAAAGTGATGAGTTTTCATGGCAACAAGGTCGAGCCTCTATGGTGCTAGCATAACATCATCAGGGGCCACAGAAAGATCTAATGCATCAACTACACGCGAAGCAATGATGCCCCCATAGATAGGCCCCCTAGCATCTAGGCGGCGAGCAATAAGCGAGCCAAGATTGTACCGAGTATCATTGTTGAGCGCAACAGCAAGGAAAGCTAAGTGATAGTTGGAGATATTACTAGTGTTCTCCCTACCCAAAACACTAGTGGCAAGGTAGTATGCAAAGTATCTAAGAGCAGGGAGTTGGATATTTCTTATCTTTCCATGCTACGCCACGCAGTCATCATCATTGGTCACCCCTCGGTAAAGCTCCAACAAATCAGCGGGCCGCCCTTAAATTTTCTTCACGGTCCCTGTCATACGCACACCTACAATACTGCAAAATCTCTCCAAAGGCATGGTGAAGGGCATATCATAGATTTTAAATGAGACAGTAGAATGATAGGATGTGTTAGAAAATGAGAAGCTCTCACCAAAAGTTTTGGTGAGCATAGCGTGTTGTGCACTCTCATCTTGGATATAAGAGGTCAAGCCAACCCTCTCAATCAGTAGCAAGAAATCATCAAGAATACCTGCAGCTTGCAAGAAAGTAAAACAAGGGAAAGAGGATGGGTGAGCATCTCCATCATCTCTTTCACTGCCAATACGTGATGCAATGAGGTCTTCATTGTATGATGGCCTAGCTTGAGAGGTTGTTTTTGAGGGCCTCGACCTCCTAGGTGCATCACTCTCAAATATCTCTCCAAAAGTATGGTGGTTCATGCTTGGTATTCTGAAATTTAAACACCTATTAAACAAGTGATTGCAAAGTAATTATAATGAAGGATTTTACTCATAGGGACTTGCAAGAGGCCTAAACATGCATCAAATCTATATCTCTAAGCATCAAACAAGCTTACAAGCTCTCATAACTAGTCACCTACAGCAGCAAAATACTCAACATATAATCCACTAAACACAAATCTACTTAGACAAGGGGAGGAGTCACATACCAGGGAACAATTGCTCCAAATTTCAACAAGAAAGATAGGCTAAGCAAAGAGATCGAAGAAATCGAGGGCAAGCACAGAGAGAACGCGATTTCGAGCTATGAACTGGAGCTTACTCGGGAGAGAGAAGAAAGTGGCAGGTGAGAGAGGTAGTGGAGGGCCAGGGGTGGCCCACACCAGGGCATGGCGCCACCCAGGTCTGGCCGCGCCACCATGTGGTGTGCCTGCCTGGTGGGCCCCCTGGTACCTACCAGGCACTCCTCTGCCCCTTTTTCACGTAAAAATTTAATATGAATTTTTTGGAAGTTTTCGAGACACTTTATTTTTGGGCATTTTTCAGAAATAGAAGAATGATTTTTCTGACAGACAGATTTTTTTTCTTTTGGAAACATGATGCAAGGACAAAACAAGGCTAGAACTACAGAAGTTCTAGCATGCAAGCAACTAACAACACAAAGAAAACTAAATGAAAGCAAAAACTAAAATGCAAAGGATAGAAATAAACGGGAATAATCATAATGAAAACATTGTTTTGTTCAATGGAATCCTTTTGTTAGCAAGGTTGATCAAGTCTTGCTACCAAAACAATTGCATATGAGACAAAACTTTGTATTCCACTAATGATTATGTTACCTCAACCTTGATAGCAATGGTCCCAATCATAATAGTTTCAAATTTTTCTTTTGGTATGGGACAATATATTTCTCCAACTTGAATGCCTTCAACATGTTCAATTGAATTTAAACCATAAGTCCTTTCAATCTTCTTGGGGAAATAGACAATATGTTCCTTGTCATTAACATTGAAGGTCACCTTTCCTTGATTACAATTAATAACAGCTCCTGCAGTATTAAGAAAAGGTCTCCCAAAAATAATAGACATATTATCATCTTTAGGCATTTCAAGCACAACCAAATCAGTTAATATCAAGCAATTATGAGCCACCTGGACAGGTACATCCTCACATATACCCACAGGAATAGTGGTAGACTTATCAGCCATTATCAAAGATATATCAGTTGGTATCAATTTTTTAAGCTGAAGCCTCTTATAGAGAGAGAAAGGCATAACACTAACTCCAGCTCCCAAATCACACAAAGCAGTTCTAACATAACTGTTCTTAATAGAGCAAGGGATAGTTGGAATCCCTGGGTCTCCAAGTTTCTTAGGAACCTTACCATTGAAGGAATAATTAGCAAGCAAAGTAGAGATTTCTTCATTACGGATCTTCCTTTTATTCGAGACAATATCCTTCATATACTTTGAGTAAGGAGGTAATTTAATAGCATCAGTCAAAGGAATTTGCAAGAATAAAGGTTTCATCCACTCACAAAACTTATTATAGTCTTCATCTTCTTTTAACTTGTGTTTCTTATCAGGGAAAGGCATAGGTTTTTGGACCCAAGGTTCTCTTTCACTACCATGTTTCTTAGCAATAAAATCTTCTTTAGTGTATTTAGTATTCTTAGTGTGGTTTTCAGGTTCTTCTTCAAATTTTTCTTCATTAGGCACTTCATTTTCTTCATTACCACTTTCAGTTTCAGCATCAGAGATAGATATACTATTAGGATCTATAGCAGGTTCAGAGGGTTCTACAATAGTTTGATGTTTCTTTTTCCTTTTCTTATGAGTAGAACCACTATTTTCAGCTCGTTGAGAATCCTGCTCAATTCTTTTGGGATGCCCCTTAGGATATAGAGGATCCTGGGTAGCAGCACCACTTCTAGTTCTAATTTCATAAGCATGTTTTTCTTTAGCAGCATTAACTAGCAAGTCATTTTGCACTTTAACGAGTTGATCTATTTGAGTTTGAACCATTTGAAAATGTTTAACAATCATTTTAACATCATTAGAGGTTCTTTCTACAATATCCTTCAACTCAACAATAGCTCTAGTGTTTTCCATTAGATGATTTTGCACCCTTTTATTAAAGTTATCTTGCTTAACAATAAAGATATCAAATTCTTCTAAGCATTGATCAGGAGGTTTCAAGTAAGGGATATCACCTTCATCAAAGTGTTGGAGAGAGTGTACCTCAATAGTGGATGAATAGGGAATAGGCTTACACAATTCTTCTATAGGAGGTAAATTCTTGACATCTGCAGCTTTAATTCCCTTCTCCTTAAGACATTTCTTAGCTTCCTTCATCACTTCATCATTTAATTCAATAACTCCCCTCTTCTTTGATGTTGGAATAGGCACCGGAATAGATGGTTCAGGTACAATTACTTCAGGTATAGCTTGTTTAGGAGGAGTCCAATCTTCATAATTCTTGCTTATTTTAGCCATTAATTCCTCAGCTTCCTTAGGAGTCCTATTCCTGAAAACACAATCAGCACAACTATCTAGGTATGTCCTAGATTCTTCGGTTAGTCCATTATAAAATATATCAAGTAGTTCATTCTTAGGTAATGGACTTCCAGCCTGTGCATGAATCAAAGCACAAAACCTTGCCCAAGATTCGGGCAATACCTCTTTTTCTCCCTGTTTAAAATCAAAAAGTTCCTGCAAAACAGCATGTCTAGCACTAGGAGGAAAATATTTCTGCAGGAAAGTATTAAACAAGCACTCAGGGCTATCAATAGATCCAGGAGGTAAATTACCAAACCAAGTTTTAGCTTCTCCTTTCAGTGAAAAAGGGAAAATCTTAGCAACAAAGTAAGTACGCATTTTAATATCATCAGAAAACAAGCCACTCATGGTAGAAAGTTCATTCATATGTGCTACCGCACTTTCATTCTTAGTTCCGCCAAAAGGTTCTTTCTCGACAATAGCTATGTAAGATAGATCGAGAGAGAAATCATAATCTTCATCTATAATGTTTATGGGAGAAGCAGAAAACTTAGCAGCAGAAGATAATTTGGGTCTAATAGTACGCCTCTCAAGGAGATTCTTAGCGGCTCTCCTATCATGGGTGTTCCTACATTCTTCAATAAACTCATCAGTCATCTCAACATAATCTTCTTCAGCATCATAACTCTCACTAGACTCAGGTGAGCTAACAGGTGTAGCAGTGTGTTCATTAGGAGTTTCGGTATTTCCAACTATAGTTCTAGCAATCGTAGCATCTAGGAAAGGACCTAATGAACCACTCTTATCAAGCACAGTAGAAGCAACATCATAAGCATCAGAAGTTTCAGATTCAGCAGTAGTAGCAGTATGTGTAGCATGTGTATGTGGTGGTGTAAGGAACTTACTCAGAACAGACGGTGAATCAAGAGCGGTAGAGGTGTTCAGAACCGTACCTCTTCATGTAGTGGATGGTAAAATAGGAACCTTGCCATCACGAGACTTACCCATGATAGATGGAAAGCAACAAACAATAGAGAATCCAAGTGAACTTGATAAATAAAGCTATGCTCCCCGGCAACAGCGCCAGAAAATAGTCTTGATGAACCACAAGTATAGGGGGTGTATCGTAGTATTTTCGAGGGAAGTGAAACCGAATTTATTGATTCGACACAAGGGGAGCCAAAGAATACTTATCAGCCTTAACAACTGAGTTGTCAATTCAGCTACACCTAGAAACAATCTTGCTCACAGCAGTTTATCAGTAGCAACAGTTTTGTAGTAGGAATAGTAAAGTATGAGCAAAGAAAACAAAGACGGTAGTAACAAAAGCGATGTGATGGGATTCGAAAAGGTAGGCATAGGGATGGATGGACGGGCGTTGCATGGACAAGACAATTCACATAGAAATCAGAACATAGGGCAATTGCAGATAAATAAGATAAAGCATCTAAGTACTAGACAATCCTAGGCATGTGTTCCATATATAGTCATACGTGCTCGCAATGAGAACTTGCACAACATCTTTTGTCCTGCCAGCCCGTTTGCAGCGGGGCCTCTAGGAAACTACTGGCAATTAAGGTGCTCCTTTTAATAAAGCACCGGAGCAAAGCATTAACACTCCGTGAACACACGTGATCCTCACATCAAAGCCTTTCCCTTCCGGCTACCCTGATTTCTATCACTTCGGGACCATAGGTTCCGGACAACGACGTGTGTAAACAACTTGTAGATAAGACCCAAAACAATACTTTCATGATGAATCAATAATAAGTTCAGATCTGAAATCATGGCACTCGGGCCCTAGTGACAAGCATTAAGCACAACAAGGTTGCAACAAAGTCATAAAGCACTAATAGAGATACTAGGCACTATGCCCTAACAATCTGATGCCATTACATGAACGATCTCATCCAATCCCTACCATCCCCATAGCCTACAGCGGGGGATTACTCACTCATAGATGGGGGAAACATGGATGATCGATGGAGAAGCGATGGTGATGATATCCTCCAATTCCCCATCCCGGCAGGGTGCCAGAACGGAGTTTTTGGTGCTGTTTCGTGGAATCTGGTGGAGGCGGCAGAGCGGAACTCCTTTTAGAAAAACATCGAACCCCCCGAAGTTTTTAGGTCAGAAGGCTCCTTATAGGCAAAGAGAGAGACCGAGGGGGTGCCTGGGGGGCCCACACCACCCCTGGCACGGCCTGGCCTGACCCGCGCCAGCAGGTGGTGTGGCCACCCCAGGGCTCTTCTCCGTCTCGTATTCTGGCTCATGAGTCTTCGGGTAAAATAGGATTTTTGGCATATTTTCCGGGATTTTTCCTGATAGTTGATTTTCTGCACAAAAAGTAGACACCAAGGCAATTCTGCTGAAAACAACGTCAGTTCGCATTAGTTGCATCTAAATCACACAAGTATAGAGGAGAAACAATAGCAAAAGTGTTCGAGAAAGTAGATACGTTTTGGATGTATCAACCATCAGCCACCCCCAGATCTTCATCCACAACATCGAAGAGCCGCCATAGGAATAGACTCGCTACAATGTTTATGATCTTTGATCTCATCTCTATGTGTGAGTAATTATCCTTGGGCTAAGGGCTTCAGCCTAGCCATGTAGCTTTTTATGCATGTTATTTATCATAGATGGGATCATGTATTAGTTTGTATGACATGATGATTATTGTTTCCTCTCTTGCCTTAATCTAAGGACTTGTCAGGTAGCTAAGACCCCGAGAATTGAGCCAGGTATAGGGAGTATGGGTAATGACTAATCTGCAGGTTGGGAACCCCAGTGACAGAAAGGGTAGTACGACTGTATGTGAGAGATTTACTTGGGATTAACGGTGACATCACTATGCATATCATTAGTTCTCTTTCTTGTATGGATGAGACTAGTAGGTTATTGCTATAAGCGGTTGCGGAGGCAATATCAATTTTATGGATGCACTGCCCACATATAATTTATCTTGCTCTAACAATTACATGCATACTTTATTTCTATCTTTTATTCCCATCAAATGTTTTGCACAGCTACAGGTGAAACCAAACGCACTAGGCCCTCTCTCTCCATCATCGACAACAACAAAAATACGCAAACTCTTGGTCTGGTAAAAACACAAAAGGAATTCTAAACTCCCGAATATCCATTAAAGTAACTTCACTACGCTTCTGCTTCCCGAGGATTCGATAAACCTAGGTCTACTAGGGAAAAAGAGCTATACTACATCCGTAATCCGGATAGAAGGTATCAATGATCAATGTCACAAAACCTCTGATGTGCTTCGTCTCATGGTCGGTCACCAGAGAAGGAAGAAAAAGGCTTGTGGTGAAGTATGAAAAGATTTCGTTCTTTTGCAAGCGGTGTGGACTCGTTGGACATGACCAAGAGACGCGGTGATGGAGCCTGGGAGGAAAAGGACATGCAATATGGATCATGGATGCTCGCAAAGCGTTGTGCCGTTCAACCCATGCTAGAACCGAGGAAGTTTGTGCCTCGTGGCCCTCGGCGTGGTGGATGGTTAGTGAGAGGAGTTTTTGATTATGTTAGTCATAAGCGATCGTCTGATGATGTGTCACTGGATAACGATGAGGATTACAAGGATTCTGAAACCAGCCCCATGAAAACAAATGCATGTGACGAGGTGAATGCCGAGCGTCACTCTGATGATCGTAACCCTGATGGAGCTAGGAGGACTTTGAATATGGAAGGGGTGGAGTCAGAGAATCTTCAGAACATTAATACGGGGGCTACCCCTATTACCGGTGGTTCCAAGGTGCCACCGCCACCTCCACTATAAGTTCAAGAAAAGGGAAGGAGCAATCAATGCAGGACAGAACAAGATACTAACTTGGCAACATCGGCGGCCTCTGAGGAGGACCGTCGAGCCAAATGAGTATCATCGACTGGAACTATCGGGGTATAGGGCAACCAGAGACAATTCAAGAGCTCTGCTGCCTTGTGCAGACATATAAGCCCAGCCTTTTTTCCTTTGCAAAACTAGGCAATCTGAGGAATGTCTATAGAATCTGAGATATCGTATTGGTATGCAGGGTTGTTTTCATGTGAAGGGTGATGGTAAAGGAGGTGGTTTAGCGATGTATTACTAAGAGGATATTAATGTTGAGTTTCTCTTGTTCAACAAGAGGTATATTGATATTCACATAAGTGGAGGGCCATATGATTGTTGGTGGAGATGTACTTTCGTCTATGGAGAACCAAAACCAGGCAAGAGACATCACATGTGGACTATGTTACGTCACTGAAACCTAGGTCAAATGAGCCATGGATTATGATGGGAGATTTTAATGAGACTATGTGGCAAGAGGAGCACTTATCGCAAACCAGATGGCAGAGAGACTAATGCAAAACTTCCAGGAAGCGCTATCTTTCTGCGACCTCCATGATATTGGGTTTATGGGTCCAGCCTGGACACATGATAATAAACACAGTGGTGCACAGAATGTGAAGGTTAGTGAAAGGATAGAGATGTCGCCTAGAGGGGGTGAATAGACAATTTCAAAACTATTATGGTTTTGGCTTGATAGAATGCGGAATTAAACTAACGTTTATTTTACAAGCACAAAAACTAAATACACTAGGCTCAACTAAATGCACCAACGACAAGTTAAGATAAGCAATATAGCACAAGATATAAGTACTTCAAGCTCAATGGCTATCACAAGGAAAGTAAACTAGGGTATAGAGATAACCCAGGCACGTGGAGACGAAGATGTATTCCCGTGTTCCGTTACAAGTAAGGTACATCACGTTGGAGAGGTGTATGATTCCACGAAGGATTTCCCAACGCCACGAAGGCTCACCTTCTTCTGCGAGTCTATCCCATGAAGGAATAAGCCATTTCCTTATGGCTAGATTTTCCTCCACTTTGGAGATGGCAAGATCCACAACCACTTCACAAGCTCTACTGAGGAGAATCCCGGGTCTCTTCATAATATTCCACGAAGAGGACACCATGGTACCAACCGCCAAGCCAACTAGGAGGTCACCCTCCAAGAGTAACAAGCTCATGGTCTCCCACTCGAATCAATTATAATGGAGATCTCAATACTTATGCAAGAACACAAAGAAAGAACACCAAGGGTGTTCAAATCCTAAACTCTCAAATCTCACCAAAGCAACGAGTGCTAGGGAGGAATTAGAGAGGAAGAACAATGGTGGAAATCAACCAATGACTCCAAGATCTAGATCCAACGGGTTCCCCTCACTTAGAGGAGGAATTGATTGGTGGGGATTGTAGATCTAAATATCCTCTCCAAAAGCCCTCAAAAAGATGCAAAAATCATAGGAGGAAAGGGAGAGGAAGCAAGCTCAAAGGGATCAACAATGGAGGTCAAAAATATGCTCAAGAACCTTAGAACTTTGGGAAAGAAGCCCCCTTTTATACTCTTTCAAGGGGAATGACCATTGGAGACAAAACGAGCTGGACAGACACGTTCCGGCAGGGAAACCGGCGCCACCGGATCTGGCGCCGGAATTCCCGGTTGACCAGAAAAAGTTCCGGTCATAGCCAAAACAGCATACTGAAGAATTCCCGCCGGAATCAAACCAGTGCACACGAAAACAACGATAAATTTTGCGTCCGGACTCGGATTTTAGCAAACTTGGGTTTTTTGAAAAGCTAGAAACAAACTCTATCTATTAGAGAGAAAAAACCCAAGAAATAGGAAGAGGAAAGAACCAAATAAGGTGAGGTATGAAACCTCCCTAAAGAAAAACCGGTAAAACCTTCAAACTCGAAAACGCATAGAAGATGCATATGAATTCTGTTTTCGATAAACTTGGGATTGTTGAAAAGCTAGCAAAAATCTTAAGAACCTCACATAGAGAAACATCAAGAATCAACGAAATAGTTACAAGCAAATTATGCAAAGTATTGAGCTCCTTAAGACGATGTGATCAAGTTACCCAACCGAAAGCCCCTCTTGATAGTGCGGCTATCTATTCTATAACCCGGTCTCCCAAAAACCACCTTGAGACCGGTAAAAGTAAAACCTAGCAATGCCATACCTTTGCCTTGTGCATTCCGCTTGATCTTGATGACAACGCTTTAAGCTCCATCCAAGCCGGAATGCATCACTTGATCATTGTTGCTTCGTGAAGACTCATAATTTGCTTCCCCATACACCATTATGGTATAGCTTCATTAATACACATCTTCATATGTCCATTATCACAATATGGACGGCAAACTTCAAGCAAATGATCTTCTCGAGATGCTTATCTTGAACTTGCCCTTCTCAACCTTGATGACGATCACCACTTGATGCTATCCTCTCATGGGCTATATGAGATATTTACTTTTGATGCATGCCCATGAAAAGATACATAACCAATATAGACAACACAAAGGCACATATATAATGGGTTAGTTCATGAAGCATAATTGACAAGCTTACCATACCACAAGACATCTGGTACATTCTTTATGCTTCACGTGTTGACCAAACTTCAATCTAAACTTCACCCTTTGTATTGGTCAACCATATATCTTCTCATGCTCCATCTCAATATCTTAAGATACATAAAGAACTCTTCATTTGATTACATGCTCTAAATATTAGTCAACCATAGCTCAACTAATAAGGCTATCATGACACCGACTTAGAGCAATATCTTGAATTCTTCTATTGAGATCACACTCTCAAGATCTTGATCATATCATACTCTTCTCTTCAACTCGATGATCTTGATGTCATCACTCAAGGTATATCTTTATCTTCATGACATCCATACTTGAATCCAACACATGTACTACAAGCATGACCTATGGAATATCCCTTCATATAAAACTCAATGAAAACATTAGTCCATAGGGATTGTTATTAATCACCAAAACCACACATAGGGGCAATTATGTTGGAAATATGCCCTAGAGACAAATAATAATACAAATTATTACCATATTTCATAAAGTTTATGATTAAAGTTTTGTATCATGCTATAACTGTATTGAAAGGAAACATCAATACACGTGTGACATATAAACAACCATGAGTTCTCAGTGAAGCTCTAGTCACTGGTTTATTGGTCAACGGATGATCAAGGTTTCCTGATCATGTGGCATTTATGCTAGTTGACAATGGAGTCACCTCATTGCGAGAATTTGTCAGAGATTTGTCCCGCGAAGGAACTAGGGTCCAACAATTCCTTGGTTCGAGAGGGGGCTGAACACGCGACTTTGAAGGAGCTCGACAACGATGACGATGGCGTTGAGGGCACACGGCAGAGAGTTGACACGTGTGTTTTTACCCAGGTTCGGGACCCTCATGAGGAGGTAAAGCCCCTACTCCTGCTTTGTTGTATTGCTTGCCTGCTTCGCGAGGTTACAATGGTGGATCAAAGACTAGGGTTTTAGATCTCTGGGATCCATCCGTCTTAAGGTAGGAGAAGGGTCCCTTATATAGGGTCGCGCTGGGCCTCTTCCCCTAGCTCTTTGGGTGGGAAGGGTCACCACATTCCCGCCAATGGACTTGGTCCATTCTTGTCTTCTTGCGACCGCCGGGTGGTTGTCGTGTTAGGGGACGATCGGCTACCCCTCCACTTTATGTCGCCACCCTGGTCTTCTTGCACCAAAACGGCTATGTTAGGTGTTGCCTTCGTCTTGCATAATTCCACCACCCGTGCGCACCTTACTTTCCCTGAGTGGACCGGCCATCCCTTGGACCGACCGTTGGTGCGTCATCTTGCAGAGCACGCCTAGACCTCACGAGGTCTTCCTCTAGAGGTACTAGCTGGGGGCCTCGCCGCCCAGTGGTTACAACCTCGAGCACTAAGGAGGGTTCTAGCATTTCCCCTCCTTCAGAGGCCCACTCTCTTCGAAAGCCCTCGAGAGGCCTTCTACGCTAGGCCTGGTGACCCGGTGGGACGGGGTAACCCCAGTACCGATAGTACGATAGTATCCCCCAGTCGCTTGGCTTGCACGTCACCGTGAAGGGACGAGGAGGTCAAGGGACCTGACGGAGCAGGGCCGAGCTATGCGGTTATGTCGATGCACGATCCTCGAAGCCTCCGTCCGCGTCTTCCACGTGGGCCATGGCGTACGCTAAGTATAGGAACCCTCGCTTCACTATTTAGCTTCGGGGAAGGGGCGACCCGAAAAACCCCAAATCCTCGAGAACTCGCCGGCTTCCAACCTCCTCCACCACCAATCCGCCAGTGTTCTTCACGACACCGTTCCTCCTCCTTTAGTGACGCACGTGATGGCGCACAAGGGAGCTTGCAACACTTTGGCTGCATCGAGCTTTCCTGCATTGATAGCGGGAGCCCTGCCACCGGTAGTTATTCTCAACGAGAGGGGCTGGAGAAGGTCCGCAGGCTGATGGCATCCGACTCGAATGAGTGGGGAACCTCACGCGTGTGGTGCTCCAGTGTTGGGGGAGACGGATGGGTCGCCACCACGACCCCTATTTTTACCCATTCCATCACCACAGGCCTAGTTCTGCCTTTCTCCCCTTTCCCCATGGCCGTCTTGTACCATTACTGCATCTAGCTCCTCCACATTCAACCACGAAGCGTGACCCTCCTAGCCGCTTTCGTATTCTGGTGCGAGGCCTTCGTCAGGGTGGCCCTGTCCGTAGCACTGTCTCGGCACTTCTACAGCCTTCGCGTCCTCGTACCAGGGGACATCCTCGGCGGTGTTAGCTTCTTTACTGGGGAGGAGGGGGACTTCCTGCCGATCTCCATCCTTGCCGTGGCATCGGAATTTCGCTGCAATTGGCTCCTGGTGGACGCGGGGGGGGGGGGGGGGGAGGGGGGGGCTGGACCCCACCTCGTGCTCCTGCAGGGGCGGCGGTGGAGAACCCGGGCTGGGCTTGCGAGGCGGCCATCTACATGAGTCCTAGACTTCTCTCGAGGCACGTGGCGTATCTGAGGAGCCTGGGGTTGTCCGGTGTGATGGTGGTGAGGGAGTTCCTGCGCCAACAGATTGCCCCCTTCAAGAGCGTAAAAGGCCCGTGTGGTCTACGTCACCCCACCTTGACTCGTGCCGGCTCTCCAAGCGGCCCCGCGCCAAGGACACCATGTCCGCGCTCATGCTGCTGCTCCTTGGCACGGACGTGGCGGCGGAGTTTCGTCGGGCGCCCTCCGTTGTACTCGGTGGGCGACGTGAGCATTGTTTGGGCAGGTCTCCCCACCTTCGATGCCCGGGGGTATGCCCCTTGGTCGACCTGGATGACGAGGAAGAGGACCAAGCCAAGCCCCCGAGTCGCTCCAGCGCGTGAGGCGCGGGAGGATAATCAACAGTGTGTCATCTTCCGAGAAGGAGGACGCTGGGGAGCCTCCCCGCGCTGGGGCCGGTGGTTCTCCTGATAGAGGAGTATGTGGGAAGCGGGCCGAACCTGAGGCATTGTTCGCCCCGGTGTCAGCGCTGTCGATCGAGAAGCACCTGAGGCGAGGCGGCATCAGCTCCTTCCTCCCTCCCGGCGCGAGGAGGGCCAATTGGTCCTTGGCGGGTGCAGGAGTGAAGAGGCGAGACACCTTCACGTAACTCCCTTTCTTTTCTTGCCTCTTTCCTCACGACTCTGCCTCACTCTGTTGCTACAGGTGTGAGGGGAAAAGGAAGGTAGCGGTAGCGAAGACCGATTTGGGTGAAGCAGGAGGGCACGCTGGGGGCAGCTCCCCCTCCATGCCTATACAGGAACTTGCCATGGTGGGGGAGAGCTCGGCTGATGAGAGCCTTCCGAACCTGCTATTGGCCCTGGACAGGGTGAGGCCCTTCTCCCCGACGACCCAGTAGGAGCGCAAGGTGAGACCCCGTCGCCGGCTCGCGATGACCGGGAGGAGCTCACGGGAGGCGGCCCCCACGCCCCTGAGGTAGCGGGGACGAGTGTGATGGCCCTGCTACCTCCCAAGGGTAGTTCCCTGGGTCGGTCAGGGCGCCTGTGGGGTGTTGTCGCAACTGCCCGCACCGGGCTCGACCAGTTCCTTGCTGATATCGCTGCAGAGGAGCATCGCCTGGCTGGGCCGTGGCGTCGCCTTCACCTGGTGCGGGATGCTCTCGACGGGCCCAAGAGCAATGGAGAACCCGTGGCAAGGATATGAGCTCAGGGGGCGGTTAGGACCTCGTGGAGCCACCTCGCGAGGTCGAGGTGGCCCCTGATGACCCACAAGTATAGGAGGTGTATCGCAGTATTTTCGAGGGAAGTGAAACCCAATTTATTGATTCGACACAAGGGGAGCCAAAGAATATTTATAAGCCTTAACAACTAAGTTGTCAATTTAGCTGCACCTGGAAACAATCTTGCTCACAGTAGTTTATTAGTAGCAACAGTTTTGTAGTAGGAATAGCAAAGTAGCAGCAGTAGTAAAGTAAAGACAACAGTAACAATAGCAGTAAACAGTGGGATTCGAGTGCGGTAGGCATAGGGATGGATGGACGGGCGCTGCATGGACAATACAATTCACATAGCAATCAGAACATAGGGCAATTGCAGATAAATAAGATAAAGCATCCAAGTACTAGATAATCCTAGGCATGTGTTCCCTATATAGTCATACGTGCTCGCAATGAGAACTTGCACAACATCTTTTGTCCTGCCAGCCCGTTTGCAGCGGGGCCTCAAGGGAACTACTGGCAATTAAGGTGCTCCTTTTAATAGAGCACCGGAGCAAAGCATTAACACTCCATGAACACATGTGATCCTCACATCAAAGCCATTCCCTCCGGTTATCCCGATTTCTGTCACTTTGGGGCCATTAGTTCCGGACAACAACTTGTGTATACAACTTGCAGATAAGACCATAAACAATACTATCACAATGAATCAATAACATGTTCAGATCTGAAATCATGGCACTCGGGCCCTAGTGACAAGCATTAAGCACAACAAGTTGCAACAAAGTCATAAAGCACTAATAAAAGATACTAGGCACCATGCCCTAACAATCTGATGCCATTACATGAACGATCTCATCCAATCCCTACCATCCCCATAGCCTACAGCGGGGGATTACTCACTCATAGATGGGGGAAACATGGATGGTCGATGGAGAAGTGATGGTGATGATGATGGCGATGATCTCCTCCAATTCCCTGTCCCGGCAGGGTGCCAGAACGGAGTTTCTAGTGTTGTTTTGTGGAATCTGGTGGTGGCGGCGGAGCGGAACTCCTTCTGGAAAAACGTCGAACCCCCCAAAGTTTTGAGGTCAGAAGGCTCCTTATAGGCGAAGAGGGAGACCGAGGGGGTGCCTGGGGGCCCACACCACCCCCTGGCGCGGCCTGTCCTGGCTCGCGCCACCAGGTGGTGTGGCCACCCCTGGCTCTTCTCCGTCTCGTATTCTGGCTCCTGGAGGCTTCGGGTGAAATAGGATTTTTGGCATATTTTCCGGGATTTTTCCTGATAGTTGATTTTCTGCACAAAAAGTAGACACCAAGGCAATTCTGTTGAAAACAACGTCAGTCCGCATTAGTTGCATCCAAATCACACAAGTTTAGAGGAGAAACAATAGCAAAAGTGTTCGGGAAAGTAGATACGTTTTGGACGTATCAACTCCCCCCAAGGTTAGCTTATTGCTTGTCCTCAAGCAATTCAGTTGAAAACTGAGTGCGGTAAAAGAAATTTCACGAACACATTTGCTTCATATGATGTAAATATTCTCAGCAATGTGATCAACTACTTAGACAGTTCATAATAAAGAGTATGCAACTAAGTTTACTTAATAGGCATTGCAAGCTATGAAGAGATTCTAACTCAAAAATAATAAGTAGCATGAAGCATAAACATAAGCAACATTACAATGCTCATAAAAAGGTATGATAGAGTGGTATCTCGCTTGCCTTTGATTATGAATGTCAAGGCACCTCTGAAGTTCAAGTGATGACTAGAAGTAAAGATATCAAAGATACAAGCATCAAAGTCATAACACAAATAATCAAGTAATGGGACAAGCACAAAGAATGACAACTATGCTCTCAAGAAGGTGCTTAGAGAATGTTTGGAGACTCAACAAGAAAAGGTTTTAAATAATTTGAAAGGCTTCCAAATGCTGAAAGTATGGTACTCGTTAGCTTTGAGCTCTCATTGCCCCTATCATAAGCATCTTTAAATGGTTAAGGTTAAAGTGACACAACTAAGAGGATATGCTTGACAAGTTATAAATCGAAGTCTCATGCCCCTTACTTACGAAGACCGATCCTCATGCTATTCAACTTCGGTCACAAGTAAGCTCTTATCACTGTAAGTATATAAGTATCATAGAGAACCGCCAACGGGGTACCCCTTGCACATGACACGGGAGCTGTCCCATAATCAAAATAACAAGGCAAGCAGACAATGAGCATCTCTGCGATCTTTTTATTTACTATGTGCATAGATTTTTATTGAGGATGCTTCATAGAATGCTCATTATGGTTATGCTGCAAGTTTCCACCATGATTAGGCATGGCTTAGGCTAGCGCCTGCTTTCTCTAACATACATACAAACTCCATGATCTTACAAGTTCCACTTTTATTTCACACCGCTGGGATCCATAAGCAAAAGAACATGATATCAACTAGGTGCAAAGTACCAATGAAGTGTTGAAAGCGGTCCCCATGATACATGGTTCTGCTAACTTCAACTCATAAAGCGCAAGCATATACGCAACAAAGAAGGACGCAATGGTTCGAGTTTATTAAGTGCAAGAAAATAAAGTGTGCCATCAAGTTCGTGAGAGGTTTACTAACTAACTTTCTCATAACAAGCAAACATTTTATTCGGAAGAAAACAAGGCATATTGAATATGCACGGAAGTAGCAAATCATGCTAATAGGTAGGTATGGTGGACACTTTGGAAATATTTGGTTTAAGGGAGTTGGAAACATGAGTAAAACACTGAGTGGAAGTGAAGGCTAGCAATAGTGAGGGAGCGACCAACGAGAGAGCAATAGCTGTCATAATCATACTTGCAACAAAACAGGATTAATCATGGCATGAAAGTGATTCAAGATCCTCAAGGAAAAATAATTCATCAAGGCTTAACTGATTATTACAGTCATGTGCATGCGTGAGCATGTGCCAAGTCAATTCAAATAAAACATTCAGAGGAGGATACCATGGTGTCATACCAAGTTATGAATAGAATAATGCAAGCAAACATTCATAAAACATGATACAAACTATTAGCAAGCTGGGGCTAATCATAAGAAAGCAAGAACTACTAAGCATCCAAAGATAACATACACTCTACGTGAACGGACTAAGCATGCCCACAGTGATGAGTATATGTACAAAAATGAAAACAAATAGAGTTCGTTACCAGCCTCTTACCACGCCTCTAGTTGTCATTAATCCTCATTATTGCTCTTCACTTGTGTGGCTTGAATAATAATATGAAACCAATATCCACTGAGGACTGCTCTACCCTGTAGCAAACTCACAAAAAACAAAGAAGAACGACAAATATTTTTGGTGTTTTTGATTTTTTAAACAAGAACCAAAGAGGAAAAAGAAGCAAAGCAAAATCCTTTTGGGTTTTTCAAATAGTTCAAACAAAGCAAAAAGGGAAAAACAAACCAAGGCAAAAAGAAAAAAAGCAAACTAAAGAGAAACAACAGATATATTTTTGGTCTTTTTGTGTTTTAGAAAGCAAAAGCAAAGAAGAACGAAAACTAAAAAGAGAACGAAAACATGAATATACAAAGTACCGACGCAACATGATATGGAGATGAGTGCGGTGTCGGCGTACCTCCCCCAAGCTTAGGCTTTTGGCCTAAGTGGGTATCAATCCCAAGCTGGCCAGGATGAAGTGTCACCCTGGTACGACGAAGAGGTCCCCTCGTCCTGGTGCGAGCTCGAGTACGTCCCTCCGTAATGCGCGGAGTAATCATAGGAGGGCACATCCTCCTGGTGTTGCTCGTGGAAACCCAGCAAGTGAAGCTGCTCGTGCACCTCCTCCTTGGAGCGTGACCACGGTCTCCTGTGAACACTAAACAAAGAAGGCTGTGGCAAAAGGATCTCCCTTTCATCCCCGTTAGTGAAAAGCATCCTATATACTAGATTGTTCAAATCAGAGGTAGCAATGACAAAGTGATGAGTTTTCATAGCAACAAGGTCAAGCCTCTGTGGTGCCAGCATAGCATCATTGGGATCCACTAAAAGACCTAATGCATTGACTATATGCGAGGAAATGATGCCCCCAAAGATAGCCCCCTAGCAGCTAGGCGGCGAGCAATAAGCGAGCCAAGATTGTACCGAGTATCATTGTTAAGCGCAGTAGCAAGGAATGCTAAATGATAGTTGGAGATATTACTTGTGTTCTCCCTACCCAGTACACTAGTAGCAAGATAATATGCAAAGTATCTAAGAGCAGGGAGATGGATATTTCTTATCTTTCCGCGTTGCGCCACGCGGTCATCATCATTGGTCACCCCTCGGTAAAGCTCCAACAAATCAGCGGGTTGCCCTTGAATTTTCTTCACGGTCCCTATCATGCGTACACCTATAATACTGCAAAATCTCTCCAAAGGCATGGTGAAGGGCAGATTATAGATTTTAAAAGAGACAGTCAACTGATAGGATGTGTTAGTAAACGTGAAGCTCTCAACAAAAGTTTTGGTGAGCATAGCATATTGCGCACTGTCATCTTGCATATATGAGGTCAAACCAACCCTCTCAATCAGTATCAAGAAATCATCAAGAATACCTGCAGCTTGTAAGAAAGTAAAACAAGGAAAAGAGGATGGGGGAGCATCCCCACCATCCCTTTCACTACCAATACGAGTTGCAATGAGATCTTCGTTGTATGATGGCCTAGCCTGAGAGGCTGATCTTCAGGGCCTCGACCTCCTAGGTGCATCACTCTCAAATATCTCTCCAAAAGTATGGTTGTTCATGCTTGGTATTCTAAAATTTAAACACCTATTAAACAAGTGATTGCAAAGTAAATATAATGAAGGATTCTACTCATAGGGACTTGCAAGAGGCCTAAACATGCATCAAAACTATATATCTAAGCATCAAACAAGCTTACAAGCTCTCATAACCAGTCACCTACAACAACAAAATACTCAAGATATAATCCACTAAACACAAATCTACTTGGACAAGGGGAGGAGTCACATACCAGGGAACAAATGCTCCAAATTTCAGCAAGAAATATGGGCTGAGCAAGGAGATCGAAAAAATCGAGAGAAAGCACAGCAAGAACGCGATTTTGAGCAATGAATTGGAGCTTACTCGGGAGAGATAAGAAAGTGGCAGGTGAGAGAGTTAGTGGGGGGCCAGGGGTGGCCCACACCAGGGCATGGCGCCACCCAGGGCTGGCCGCGCCACCATGTGGTGTGCCTGCCTGGTGGGCCCCCATGGTACCTCCCAGGTACTCATCTGCCCCTTTTTTCACGTAAAAATTTAATATGAATTTTCTGGAATTTTTCGAGACACTTTATTTTTGGGCATTTTCAGGCATAGAAGAATGATTTTCTGATAGACAGATTTTTTTTTGGAAACATGATGCAAGGACAAAACAAAGCTAGAACTACAGAAGTTCTAAGACACACTAATATGCAAGCAACTAACAACAAAAAGAGAACTAAACGAAAAAAAAAACTAAAATGCATAGGATAGAAGTAAATGAAGATAATCATAGTGAAAACATTGTTTTGTTCAATGAAATCCTTTTGTTAACAAGGTTGATCAGGTCTTGCTACCAAAACAATTCCATATGAGACAAAACTTTGTATTCCACTAATGATTATGTTACCTCAACCTTGATAGCAATGGTCCCAATCATAATAGTTTCAAATTTTTCTCTTGGTATGGGACAATATATTTCTCCAACTTGAATGCCCTCAACATGTTCAATTGAATTCAAACCATAAGTTCTTTCAACCTTCTTGGGGAA
This sequence comes from Avena insularis, assembly GCA_023614405.1. Classification (NCBI taxonomy): domain Eukaryota; kingdom Viridiplantae; phylum Streptophyta; class Magnoliopsida; order Poales; family Poaceae; genus Avena; species Avena insularis. The sequence goes on from CM042692.1 coordinate 185,231,093, forward strand.
ATAGACAGTATGTTCCTTGTCATTAACATTGAAGGTCACCTTTCCTTGATTAAAACTGATAACAGCTCCTGTAGTATTAAGAAAAGGTCTCCCAAGAATAATAGACATATTATCATCTTCAGGCATTTCAAGCACAACAAAGTCAGTTAATATCAAGCAATTATGAGTCACTTGAACAGGTACATCCTCACATATACCCACAAGAATAGTGGTGGATTTATCAGCCATTTGCAAAGATATATCAGTTGGTATTAATTTTTCTAGTTGAAGCCTCTTATAGAGAGAGAAAGGCATAACACTAAGTCCAGCTCCCAAATCACACAAAGAAGTTCTAACATAAATGTTCTTAATAGAGCAAGGGATAATTGGAATCCCTGGGTCTCCAAGTTTCTTAGGAACCTTACCATTGAAAGAATAATTAGCAAGCAAAGTAGAAAGTTATTCATTAGGGATCTTCCTTTTATTCGAGACAATATCCTTCATATACTTTGAGTAAGGAGGCAATTTAATAGCATCAGTCAAAGGAATTTGCAAGAATAAAGGTTTCATCCACTCACAAAACTTATTATAGTGTTCATCTTCCTTTGACTTGTGTTTCTTATCAGGGAAAGGCATAGGTTTTTGGACCCAAGGTTCTCTTTCACTACCATGTTTCTTAGCAATAAAATCTTCTTTGGTGTATTTAGTATTCTTAGTGTGGTTTTCAGGTTCTTCTTCAACTTTTTCTTCATTAGGAACTTCATTTTCTTCATTACCACTTTCAGTTTCAGCATCAAAGATAGATATACTATTAGGATCTATAGCAGGTTCAGAGGGTTCTACAACAGTTTTATGCTTATTTTTCCTTTTCTTACGAGTAGAACCACTATTTTCAGCTTGTTGAGAATCCTGCTCAATTATTTTGGGATGCCCCTCGGGATATAGAGGATCCTGGGTAGCAACTCCACTTCTAGTTCTAATTTCATAAGCATGTTTTTCTTTAGCAGCATTAACTAGCAAGTCGTTTTGTACTTTAATGAGTTGATCTATTTGAGTTTGAACCATTTGAAAGTGTTTAACAATCATTTTAACATCATTAGAGGTTCTTTCCATAATATCTTTCAACTCAACAATAGCTCTAGTGTTTTCCATTAGATGATTTTGCACCCTTTTATTAAAGTTATCTTGCTTAACAATAAAGATATCGAATTCTTCTAAGCATTGATCAGGAGGTTTAGAGTAAGGGATATCACCTTCATCAAAGTGTTGGAGAGAGTGTACCTCAATAGTGGATGAGTAGGGAATAGGCTTACATAATTCTTCTATAGGAGGTAAATTCTTGACATCTGCAGCTTTAATTCCCTTCTCTTTAAGACATTTCTTAGCTTCCTTCATCACTTCATCATTTAATTCAATAACTCCCCTCTTCTTTGATGTTGGAATAGGCACCGGAATAGATGGTTCAGGTACAATTACTTTAGGTATAGCTTGTTTAGGAGGAGCCCAATCTTCATAATTCTTGCTTATTTTAGCCATTAATTCCTTAGCTTCCTTAGGAGTCCTATTCCTGAAAACACAATCAGCACAACTATCTAGGTATGTCCTAGATTCTTCAGTTAGGCCATTATAAAATATATCAAGAAGCTCATTCTTAGGTAATGGGCTTCCAGCCTATGCATGAATCAAAGCACAAAACCTTGCCCAAGATTCAGGCAATACCTATTTTTCTCCTTGTTTAAAATCAAAAAGTTCTTGCAAAATAGCATGTAAATATTTCTGCAGGAAAGTACTAATCAAACACTCAGGGCTATCAATAGATCCAGGAGGTAAATTACTAAACCAAGTTTTAGCTTCTCCTTTCAGTGAAAAGGGGAAGATCTTGGAAACAAAGTAAGTTCGCATCTTAATATCATCAAAAATCAAGCCACTCATAGTAGAAAGTTCATTCATATGTGCTACCGCACTTTCATTCTTAGTCCCACAAAAAGGTTCTTTCTCGACAATAGCTATGTAAGATAGATCGAGAGAGAAATCATAATCTTCATCTATAATGTTTATGGGAGAAGCAGCAAACTTAGCAGTAGGACACAATTTGGGTCTAATAGTACGCCTCTCAAGGAGACTCTTAGCAGCGCTCCTATCATGGGTGTTCTTACATTCTTTAATAAATTTGTCGGTCATCCCAACATAACCATCTTCAATATCATAACTTTCACTAGACTCAGGTGAACTAACAGGTGTGGTAGTGTCTTCATTAGGAGTTTCGACATTTCCAGCTATAGTTCTAGCAATCGTAGCATCTTGGAAAGGACATAATGAACCACTCTTATTAAGCACAGTAGAAGCACCATCATAAGCATCAGAAGTTTCAGATTCAGCAGTAGTAGTAGTGTGTGTAGCATGTGTATGTGGTGGTGTAACGAGCTTACTTATAACAGACGGTGAATCAAGAGAAATAGAGGTGTTCAGAACCGTACCTCTTCTTGTAGTGGATGGTAAAATAGGAACCTTGACATCACGAGAATTACCCATGATGGATGGATAGCAGCGAACAATAGAGAATCCAAGTGAACTTGATAAATAAAGCTATGCTCCCCGGCAACGGCGCCAGAAAATAGTCTTGATGACCCACAAGTATAGGGGGTGTATCACAGTATTTTCGAGGGAAGTGAAACCCAATTTATTGATTTGACACAAGGGGACCCAAAGAATATTTATAAGCCTTAACAACTAAGTTGTCAATTCAGCTGCACCTGGAAACAATCTTGCTCACAGTAGTTTATCAGTAGCAACAGTTTTGTAGTAGGAATAGCAAAGTAGCACAGTAGTAAAGTAAAGACAACAGTAACAATAGTAGTAAACAGTGGGATTCGAGTGCGGTAGGCATAGGGATGGATGGACGGGCGCTGCATGGACAAGACAATTCACATAGCAATCAGAACATATGGCAATTGCAGATAAATAAGATAAAGCATCCAAGTACTAGATAATCCTAGGCATGTGTTCCATATATAGTCATACATGCTCGCAATGAGAACTTGCACAACATCTTTTGTCCTGCCAGCCCGTTTGCAGCAGGGCCTCAAGGGAACTACTGGCAATTAAGTTGCTCCTTTTAATAGAGCACTGGAGCAAAGCAATAACACTCCGTGAACACATGTGATCCTCACATCAAAGCCATTCCCTCCGGTTATCCCGATTTCTGTCACTTCGGAGCCATTGGTTTTGGACAACAACGTGTGTATACAACTTGCAGATAAGACCATAAACAATACTATCATAATGAATCAATAACATGTTCAGATCTGAAATCATGGCACTCGGGCCCTAGTGACAAGCATTAAGCACAACAAGTCGCAACAAAGTCATAAAGCACTAATAAAAGATACTAGGCACCATGCCCTAACATCTGATGCCATTACATGAACGATCTCATCCAATCCTATCCCAATAGCCTACAGCGGGGGATTACTCACTCATAGATGGGGGAAACATGGATGGTCGATGGAGAAGAGATGGTGATAATGATGGCGATGATCTCCTCCAATTCCCCGTCCTGACAGGGTGCCAGAACGGAGTTTTTGGTGCTGTTTTGTGGAATCTGGTGGTGGCGGCGGAGCGGAACTCCTTCTAGAAAAACGTCGAACCCCCCGAAGTTTCTAGGTCAGAAGGCTCCTTATAGGCGAAGAGGGAGACCGAGGGGGTGCCTAGGGGGCCCACACCACCCCTCGGCGTGGCCTGGCCTGGCCCGCGCTACCAGGTGGTGTGGCCACCCCCTGGCTCTTCTCTGTCTCATATTCTGGCTCCTGGAGGCTTCAGGTGAAATAGGATTTTTGGCATATTTTCCGGGATTTTTCCTGATAGTTGATTTTCTGCACAAAAAGTAGACACCAAGGCAATTCTGCTGAAAACAACGCCAGTCCGCATTAGTTGCATCCAAATCACACAAGTTTAGAGGAGAAACAATAGAAAAAGTGTTTGGGAAAGTAGATACGTTTTGGACGTATCAGCCCCCATGCCGGTCCGAGATCACACTCCGCCTCCCAAGGCCTATCCTACGGGCCTGGCCTGTGCTGCCTAGGACCTCTCCATGCGTGAATGCGTGCTTGCTTTCTCCGAGCAAGAAGCTGAAGAGGTTCACCGATGAGTCACCCAGAGGGAGCAGGACATGGCCCTCCGCGAGGAGGCGATCTGGCTTTGGGAGGACAAAGCTCAGCTGGAGAGGAGCCGTCTGGAGGCTCTTGAGGCCCAGCTGGGTTCAGCCCAGCAGCGGCTTGAGGAGCGTATGCTCGATGTCAACCATCATAGTGCGAAGGCCGACGACCGCGTCCAGCGGTGCTACGCCAAGGTCGCCGTGGAGCGGGAGCAGATGAAGAAGGACAACGAGGTGGTGCTCTCACAGCTTCGCTAGGCCTATCGGGCGGAATGGCACGGGAAGACCAAATTCCAGGAGTCCCGCTTCGCGAAGAGGGGAGAGGAGTTGCAGGCTTCGCTCCGCTCAGTGGAGGAGCGGCTGGCCCAGGCCCTTGCTGATCTGGACGCCCTGAAGGGGCTACAAGCTACCCACGGGGAGCTCCAGAAGTGCTGTGATCTTCACGACCAGGCGGAGCAAGACCTTCAGATATTGGAGAAAGAGAGGTGCAAGATGTATCAGGCACTTGCCCAGCGCACGGCTGCCACTCTGCAGGACTTCAGGGTGACTGATTTCTACACCAGGCCCCTTGTCGATGCTAGCATATATGGTGCTTTCCTGCCGCTCTTCGACCGTATCATGACAGTGTTAGAGGGGAGGGTCACGCTGTACCACGGGTATCACCTAGAGGAGTGCTGCAAGATGATGCGGGTCATAGCGACCCATGTCTATCTGTTCTCTACCAGTATGATGCCAACTTTCCCTGGAGGGTGCTCCTGGATAAGGTGACACACCCCACAGGAACCCCGCCTGCCAAGGTCATGCGGTTCAACCAGCTCGTGGAGGAACGTGTTGACGAGTTCCTCCCAATCTTCATGCTGACTGAAGAGGGGGGAAGCTCTGAGGCCGTAGAGTCCTCTAGTGATGAAGATGGGGCTCCCTGGCTGGATCGCCTGGTGCCAGGGGGAGTGACGAGCCATCTTTGGGAGATGGCGCTTTGGAGCCGCTGGCCTGAGGGGCCCTATCGACTGTACTCCGTGTAAAGTGAACTGGTGTAGCAGCCATGTCGCAGACCTGATGTTTCTTTTGTGGTGTGTACTTGTCCATGCTCTTGTCGAGATGTTAGCGTTTGTGTCTGTAGGTGGGGTGACTTGTATTCCTGATCGAATGGTAAGTTCAGAGCCCATCATGCTGTCCTCTCGAGGAGAGGCGGCCCTGTTTGGCACAGGGATTTTTAGTCTTTTGATTGCCAAGAACCATGGGTGAGGTGACCTATGGCCGAGGGACGGGCCATAGGTTCAAAGCTCGACACTTTAGGTCCTGTGGGGCTCGATCCGTGGATGGACAGGGCCTCGCAAGCCATCATGGCGATGTTTTTGTTATGTTAGGAACCGTGGGTGAGGTAACTTGCAGCCGAGGGACGGGCCACAGATTTAGAGCTCGACACTTTAGGTCCTTAGGAGCTCGGGCCGTGGATGGATAGGGCCTCGCAAGCCGACATGGCGATGCTTTTATTGTGTTGAACCGTGAGTGAGGTAACTTGCAGCTGAGGGATGGGCCGCAGGTTCATATCTCGACACTTTAGGTCCTTAGGATCTCGGGCCACGGATGGACAGGGCCTCACGAGACGTCATGGTGATGTTTTTATTGTGCCAGGGACCGTGGGCGAGGTAACTTGCGGCCGTGGGATGTGTCGCAATTTTAGAGCTCGACACTTTAGGCCCTAGCGATTTAGGGCCGGAGGGAAGTGCCTCACGAGCCACCCATAAGCCTCTCGAGGAGAGCATCATAGGGCCCATGCCATCCCGCGACCCTCTCGAGGAGGGGATCGTAAGCATCGCACGTTGCGGCGGTCCCGACCGGGGACGTGTGTGTCCTGGTCGAGCCGCATTCCCAGCACCGCCACGTCCCGCTAGGACATCATACGAGGGCCTTGAGTGCTAGGGAACCGCGAGCAAGGTGACTTATCACCGAAACTAGTCCGTAAGTTCAGAGCTCCCTCCATCGGTCCCCAGCGTCGACAGAGGCGATTAGGTGATAAGTACCACCCTAGCCCCCGCTCGTATGATGGACTATAGGGACAAGGCCAGCACCTGTGTGAAAAAGACCCAGAAGAATAGAACAATGTATCCAAAAAATAAGCAGAAATCATCGTCAACAACAACTGTCTCCCTTCCCGGATGCCCTAGTGAGGGGCGCAAATGATGGAGTTATGCCCTAGAGGCAAATAATAAAGAGTATTGTTTGATATATCTCCTATATGTTCATAATACATTTCATATTATGCTATAACTGTGTTAATACAAAACGTTAATACACGTGTGGTATGTAAACAAACCGTGTCTCTAGTTACCTCTAGCGAACTAGTTCATTGGTCATGAGGATGATCCAGATTTCAAGATCATGGGCATTTATGCCAATTGACAATGAGGTCATGTCATTAGTTGAATGATGTGATAGACAAACATCCGACAGTTGTATCTTAATGAGATCTAGTTACAAAGTTCACCATTGATGATAAACACAGAAAACCTCGCGACCTGGTCCTTTGACTGTGAGGTAATGCAAATCACCGTTCTGGAGGAAGCTTTGATGGTTATCAAGTATCATCTCGTAAAAGGGTGATAAAAAAGGTGCCACTAGGTTTTCCAAAGGGACGCATAGAGGAGTACATATCAAGACCAGGATTTGTCAAATCCATGTAACGGATAGATACACGTGGCCATCTCGGTGACGTTGCATTAATGAAGCTTGCAAGCATGTGACTTGGTCACGGAATGCAACGACATGGGAACGAGTAAACAATTTCATCGGTAACGAGACCGAACTAAGGTATGGGGATATCAAAGATCATGTCTCGGATGAATTAGGTATCAAATGACAAAGGGAACATGAAACGACTATTTCACGGTTCGAGCGATTATATTCGTGAAACGCACGGGGATCACATGGCCATCCAGATCCCTTTGTTGATCATTGATGTGAGAGTAGCCTCGATCATGTCTGAAGTGTTTCCGAACCGAAGGATGTCACGCTTAAGGGTGGGGTCGCTCAGGGTAGATGAGGTATCGTAGGAGAAAAAGAGAAACCGGAATAGTTCCAATTAACATCCGATGAAGATCGGAAGGGGTCCGGAAGGTGTTCCGGAGTGAAGGAATAAGATAATATGTGTATTTGAATATTAATTGGAGAATTAATATTAAATATATATTTTATTTTATTATTAAAAGCAGCCCAATGCGAATGGGCCTCACCCGAAGGGGAGGCCCAAGGGGCAAGATGCGTAGGGAGAGGGGGCTAGCCGACCTAGGCTTAGTGGGTCGCCCCAGTGGGGCCCACCTAGGGCCATCGGCTACCCCTAGGTGGCCGGCGGGTGTGGGCATTAGTCCCACACCGCCTGGCCCCTGGGTGGTGCGCCCCTCTCCCACTATATATAGGGGCCTCCATCCCCCTTTGGAATCATCCCATTCTCCCGTTCCCTCTCTCTCTCATCCATTGAGGACTTATCCGTAATATTGGGGAGGACCTATTGGGTTGTGAGTTCTCCACCTTCACACCGCCGTTGTGTGATCATCGATCCGACATCTACTTCTTCCGCTACTCGGTTGGATCAGAATCTGGGAGATGTTACCTACACCAGACGTGTGATGAACTTCAGAGGCGCCACACTTGAGGTGATGCTCGTCTTCATCAATATACGCCTTCCTGCGTAAGGTGTGCCTCTGTCTTCAAAGGTATGAATATTGTCTCTCTCTTCCATTACTTATGTCTACATAGTATAGATCCTGGTATTAGTGTTCTCTTAGTTAGAATTTTTTTTGTTTTCTGCTACGGAACCCTTCAGCAAAAGTGTCACCTAGCGGAGGAGAAGTGAGGGCGGTGGGTCACCTTGGGGGCTGAGCTCTGTAGAGGTGAGTGCGCCTAGGATGCGGGTTGTCTTCGATTCTCCGGGCTCCTCAGGGGGGGGGGCTCGGGTCTTCTGGCTCTGCTACCCGCCCAGCTCTCGGGCCTTCCGCTGGAGTTGCGGGTCCGGGGTCTTGGGGGCGCCAAGATTTGTTGCGCTTGACATTCTGTTCGCGCCTCCTCTTGCTATCATACTACTCCCTTACCTCCCTGAGCTTGATGCATTCGTCAGTATCATGGCCATGTCTCTGGTGGAAAACGCAGTACGGGTGCAGGCCGGTAGAGTTGCCCGCTCCTCTCCTGAGGAGGGGCTGCTTGCCGTCCTTTCTCGATCACCTGGTGTGGCTCTCCTCACCCTCCTTGGTGGGGTATGCAGTCCTGGTCCCGCCATGGTCGAACAGGTCCCCTGCTTCTGCCTTGGTGCAGCGGTCGGCCACTGCGAAGAACTCGGCTACCATGGAGAGGTTCTTACCGCGACGGCTGATTTTGTTGAGCACTTGGGTGTTGGAGACCCCGCCCGCAAAATCCGCGATGATCTCTACAGTGGCTCTGCTGACCTTGATGAGGCTTTGGTCAAAATGCTGCACGTACTTTCACAAGATCTCTTTAGGCCCTTGGCGAATCCTCCGGAGGTCCCCGCACGTGTACACGGACTGATCCACCTCCCCAAACTTCATGATGAAGAGGCCGAAGAGTTCGGACCACTAGCTGATGGACTCCTTGGGGAGGTTCATGAGCCATGCGCATTCCTCCGGACCCAGGCCCATAGGGAACCAGTTGACAAGGACACAGTCGTCTCCTCCGGCTGCTTTGATTCCTGTGGTGTAGAGCTGTATGAACTCCACGAGGTTGTTGATGTTGTCGTACTAAGGGGGCATCTCTGGCTTGGACTTGGGCGGCCATACCACCCATCGGAGGCGCTCGATGAGGGTGGAGCAGCCGGAGCTACGGGTCTCCACGCCACCAGCGAGTTTTGCTCGGTTCTACAACCCTACGTCTAAGATATCCTGGAGGGCCTGAGCCTCACGGCCCCGGCACCTGGCCAGTGTAACCCGCGCATCCTCCGGCGAGCGGGCGCCACTTGCTCCCACTTGAACCTGCACCGGGATCGCTATGACGGGCGGCTTCTCCCTGCCCGAGCCCCCGGGTCCACCGAAGAGGGGGGAGGTGGTGGCGCCCCATAGGCCACGTCACCCGGTCACGCCTCGCGAGCCTTGGGGTTATGCCAGACGATGTCCATCAAAGCCGCAAGACGCACCTGCCACTCTTCCCTGGTGCCCTCCCCCGGCGAATAGAGAAGGAGCTCCTTCGCCATGAGACGGGTCACCTCCGGGGTGAGGGGGTGTCTGGCGCCCAGGTCAGTGAAGTACTTGATGAAGGAAACTCTCCTTTCGTTCGTGCGGAAGGGCGTGGGCGAGGCCCACCACTGGCCCAGGAGCGGGGCAGGTGATGACTGCAAGTGCATAGATCGTTTGTAGCTAGTTTCGAAATAAAGATATCGATCCCACAGGTAGCAGGAGTCTGAAGTCTAATAAGTCTTGAATTAAATACTGAAATAGAAATGCTAAATAAAGTTCTAAGTAACAAGATAAAATGCGAGTATTGTGTAAAAATGTGTTTTTGGGTTTTTGGTATAAGAGAACAATAAGTAAAGTAAAACAACAGAGCGCAGAAAGTAAGTATCACGTATGTAAAAGAGCTTGGAACCGCAATACAGAAAAAGGCGTTCTCAGGGGAGTAGCGGATACACCTCTAGCATTATAAAGAGCTAAGGTAAAGAGTATTATCATGAACATTCTCAACTATGTATGTGTGGGAGGAAGTCCGTATTTGGACAAATAGGCAGCAACCACTGCTCACATCATCCTCATAACCACAACAGACAGCAATCGACATCAATCGAATTGCTGCGCTATTAAGGGATTTAATCCCGTAGGACGTATCCCATGGTATGGATAGTGTTCCGTGAGTTTCCTCGGTTCCCAAGTTGATACATAAGGGGTGCCAACAGCTTTATAGTCACTTTAAGTGCTAACACACCTCCGTCTACCTACAAGTAGTTCCCTCCATCAAGTCCCCACAAGAGGCAAATATTGAGAGGTCGACTTCTCCCAACATCAAGATGAAGATAATCTAACACATGGTCACAACGATGAATATCATAATAACGTTTATCTTATTTTAATCTCATGCTAGGTTTTGTCCATCTCCCCAAGAACTAAAGATCTACTCAGACATGGAGGCAGTCAACATCATGGCAATAACAATGGAATCTATCATAGATGAATAGTACTTGTATAAATCCACAACAAGTACGGAAATTACAAGATCTAGACAAAATGTAGATGGGATGGATGGAGATGGTGGTGATGCAGTGGTTGATAATGAAGATCGATGCCTTAGCCTCCCAGATCTGCGTAGGGCGAAGATGGATCCCTGGTGGACGAGTTCCCCCTCCAGATGCCTTCCGGAGGTGAGGTTTCGATGATTTCTGGTTGTTCTGTATGTCGTCTCTTTGATCTAGTTGCATGGGGTGAAACTATTTGAGGAGGCGGTGGCGGCGCCAACTATGCGGCGGGAACTATACGGCCGGAAATTATTCCCGCCATATAGTTGGTTGTTAAACCCTATGTATGCCTCGATCGCTCCGGGTTTTCTTCTAGTGTTATTGATATTTCCAAAATAAGCGATTTACGTTGTTTTTGACTCGTTTTCTCCCCAATACAACTGCTCCAAGAATTGTATCCATTGTATCCATCATTTGTCCCGATCCTGATGAAAATAGACATCAAATGTGTGCACGAGCGCCGTAAAATATCAAGATCCTACAACTACAATGCAAAATAATAATATAAAACATGATGCAAATATGCACTCATCAACTTCCCCAAGCTTAGACTCTTGCTCGTCCCGATCAAGTTTAGCTTAATGGATGTGATCCTCATATTCATGAAGCTAAATGAGGCAGTTGCAACATGTATTCATATATGATACATACGAATAATTACATGAGTAGTACCTTACTCGAACCATCTGAATAATATTAGCAGGATTCCACACCTTAGTGATCAACAGTTCAAAAAAGATCATTCTCAATATGATGTAAAAGTATGCTGTTCAACCGAATGAGTTAGCGAGGTAGTCCCAAGTGTTTTTGGATTAACATATTCACTTGGGATTTAAAATCTCAAACACTTATTTGTCATACTACAATATAGCAATATATATATATATATATGCTCACACTTTTGTTTAAGTGCTATGCAAAGGAGCTAGCCATACATTCCACTTCATGTAGGAATTCAAAGTTTAACGATCTCAATTACCAAATTCCAATTGTATATGAAGCAATCTTTATAGCTTGAATATTCTACCTCGTCTTGTTCTCACTCTAATTTGATAGCACTTCTAACTTTCCTTTATTCAAGGTTTCTTTCTCAACTTAACTGATTAGATAATTTTTCTTTCTTTGTAAATCAAACCATGTACTTACAACATATTGACCAAATTATCTTTGTATGTTCCATTAATACTAATGGTGTGGAAGACTCCTATTGCTATCATCAAGTGCAAGTAAAATTATACTCAAGCCATTCATATATCCAATAGGACAAGCACAAACTCAATATTGCTCCATATATGATAATAAACTCGGAATTTCATAAAAAGGATCAACTATTCCTGAAGGGAATTCTAATGATGCAACTTTATTTCTAATTTGAACTAATTCAAAACTAGAATAGTAATGTAAAACTTATAAGATAGATTACAAGGTATTAAAGATCTCCCAAAGCTTGGAATCAAGCCAGGCGGGGTCAAATAATCCCTTGTGATTATTTGATACTGTGATTATTGTAGATCACTGTGGTGCCATGGCATGTAACACCACGGTGCGTAGCTTCTTGTTGGTATCCTCTAGAGCGGTGATGCGACTGTAACACCTGTGCAAATCAGATTGCAAAGTGTCCACTTTATCTGCGAGTTTAGTCACCAATGGGAGAAGATCATCCTTCTTCTCTATCTCCTTGAGACGATGACGGACTTCAACGTGATGGAGTAGCTCCGGCTTCTGATATATCTCCAGTGCTCGCACGTGGTCCTTGGTTCTAGGAACAACTTATTCTTCCTCATCCATAATTGATCGATCAGGGAAATGGAAACCATTCCTCCAATCTTCTTGAGGCTTCACCCACAACCGAGCACCAATGGTAGGTTTCAAGAGTGGCACCGTCGCTCCCTTGCTAGCACCTGCACCAATATTAGGTAATTCCTTACGCTTGTGCGGCCTGGGGTCCGTGGCAATGAACTTGACCGTCTCCACACGCCCTTTTCCATGTGGCTTGTGACCTTATCTCTCTTCTTGAGCTCTCTTCATTGCCACCCAGTTGATCTCCGGGGTATCATAGACATCACGACAGATGTAGATGTCACTCCAATCTTCATCAGGATCGTTGTTTTAGAAGCTTGGCTTGACGTACTCCTTGTACCCCGAGCTAAACCTCTCCACCTCCTTGTTGTCGTCCTCCATGGACGAGCTACGAGAGCGGTCCCTGGAAGGAGCAATGAGACCCAGGGGTTTTCCACGGCCTGGGAATGGATAGCGCATGGCTGGATTGGTTCCTGGTGATTATGATTAGAGAGAGACAATGGCAGTATATAAGGGGGTCAGAGGTCAGTAAAACTCGCGAGAAACACCAAATTCATGCCCAAGAAAAGAATCTTAATGGAACTAGGAAAAAAACATGGATTTGGAGGAGTCCTGCCGCATAACGACCAACTATACGGGCGCGACCCGTATAGCTCCGGCCGTATAGTTGCTTCTGGGCAGATATTTCCAAATATTTCGAGTCCAGGTCAATTAAGTTACCGACTTGGAACTAACACAACCGTTTTAAAAAAAATTGAAAAAGGAAATGAAAAATGTCTGAGAGTTTAACGACCAACTATACGGCGGGAGAATTTTCTCCGACCGTATAGTTGCGATCGTATAGTTTCTAGACATCAAAAATCGAAAATGTCTGAGCGTTTAACAACCAACTATACGGCAAGAGGACTTTCTCTGGCCGTATAGTTGCGACTGTATAGTTGGTAAAAACCTTCAGAAACTTCAGGAAAACACGAGGAATTCAAAGGTAAAAATTTCAGAAGTAAAAACTGTGAAAACAAATCACTTATTTGAGTAAGAACACTTACCTTGCACTTATCGTTTACTTATTCGGGGATGACAAGCTCCTCTAACAACAAAGACTTCTTCTCTTTTGGAGGAATTGACCTTAGTTAATTTAATAATTCTCGTAAACAAAAATCACTAGGACTAAAGTTCCTCTCAATAAGATTGGTGTCTTGTTGGGGAAATATGGACAGTGCATCCAACATCTTTATTTCTTGCCTCTACATAATCTGCAACTAAAATTCTTTAAGTAAAAGGATCCAACGGATCAGTCCTGGATTATGATTTTTCCTCTCAAGGAGTACTTTTAAGCCATCACGATCTGTATGTACTCTTACTTTTGCATCAACTATATAAGAACGAAATTTATCGCAAGAGAAAAATACAGCAAAAAGTTCCCTTTCTTCCTTAGGATAATTATTTTGAGCACTATTGAGAGTTCTACTAGCATAATGTATAATATTAAATCTGTGACCTATATGTTGTCCCAGAGTTACTCCTACAACATCATCTAGCTTCACATATTAAGTCAAAAGTCATATCCTAGATAGGTGGTTTAATGATAGGAGCATGGGATAAAGAATATTTAAGTTTGTCAAAGGCTGCAAGACATTTATCATCAAAATTATATCTTACTCCCTTTTGCAGAAGGTTAGTCAAAGGTTTAGATATTCTAGAGAAATTCCTAATGAACCTTCTATAAAAACCCACATGACCAAGGAAACTTCTTATACCTTTTATATCCCTAGGTTGTGGCATTCTCTATATGGCCTCAACCTTAGCTCTATCCACTTCAATTCCCTTACCTGATACCTTATGTCCAAGTACTATACCTTCTTTGACCATAAAATGGCACTTCTCCCGGTTTAGAACAAGATTGGTTTCTTCGCAATGCTGCAAAACTATTTTGAGATTATCCAAGCAACTAGTAAACGAAGTTCCATAGACAAAAAAGTCATCCATAAATACTTCCATTATCAGTTCTATAAAATCCGCAAAAATAGCAGTCATGCATCTTTGAAAAGTAGCTGGACCATTACATAAACCAAATGGCATACGACGGTAAGCATCTAAACCATAAGGACTAATGAAAGTTGTTTTAAGTTGGTCATCAGGATGAACAGCTATTTGAGAAAAACCAGAGTATCCGTCCAAGTAGCAAAAATGAGTGTGGTTTGCTAACCTCTCTAAAGTTTGATCTATGAATGGTAAAGGATAGTGATCTTTCCTAGTTTCTTTATTCAATTTTCTGAAATCTATACACATCCTATGTCCAACAATAGTTCTAGTAGGTATCAATTCATTGTTTTCATTAGGAACAATAGTAAAATCGCCCTTCTTAGGGACATAATGAACATGACTTGCCCATTCAGTTTCTTTTACAAGATAGATTATACCTGCATCCAATAGGCATACTATTTCTTTTCTTACCACTTCCTTCATTTCGGGCTTCAGCCGTCTATTAAATTCCACAACTGGTTTAGCACCTTCCTTCATGAATATTCGATGGATGGTTATCATGGGACTAATGCCCTTCAAATCATCCATTGAGTACCCAAAGGCCTTGCAATGCTCCTTAAGTATTTTCATGAGTTGTTCTTCTTCATCTCCTGAAAGTTTAGCACTAATAATAACAGGGAAAAATCTGTATTTAAGATTATCTGGTAGAGTCTTCAATTCTGGGGGTGGTAATTCCTTGTCCCCTCTCTTTTCTGGCTCTTCGAAAGCCTCATTAGTTGGAGGCCCTATAATGGGAAGTGAATCAAATTCACCTTCTAGTTCTTCTAGGGACTTGTCTTCCATAACTATTTCTTCATAATTTGAGTCTTCATTTATTTCTTCTTCTTGATCACAAAAGAAGAGAGCTGCCATTTGCTCAATAGTTTTCTCTTTCACTTCTCCTTGTATTTGTGGAGGTCTGTCTTTAAATTTGGAAAATTGGAATTCTTTTTCCGCTTCCCCAAGCTTAAGAGGCACAATCTCCTTTTTGAAATCAACTTTGGCACCTACATCACTCAAAAAGTTTCTTCCAAATATAATTGGGCAGAGAGTGTCAGCCGGCATATCAACAACTACAAAATCGATAGGAAAGTTTTTATTGCCAATTGTGACAGTTGCATCTTCAACTACTCCCATTGGAATTCTAAGAGTTTTATTGGCTAACATGATTGTCATATTGGTATTTTCAATTGTAGCCGGTTCTATTACTTCTTTTATTTCTAAATAAAAATCATAAGATATAACATTAACTTCGGTGCCAAGATCGCATAAACCATAATGCGAGGTTTCCTTAAATATGCAGGGAAGAATATGCTTACCCACATCTTTTACCTTTGTTTTACCTTCAAACAATACAGAAGTCTCTTTATCAAGTTCAACTATGTTACAATGTGCATACATAGCCATAATTGCTTCCTTGGTTACCTCTTCATATTTGGTTTCTTCCAGATGTTCCTCAATTTTACTTTCCTCTTCCTTCTTCTCGTGTACTACTTTGACATGTTCATATTCAAAAATATGCTTCTGTGCAGTGTTACGGAAAGGTATCTCATATATTGGTTCTAGGGAGGCCAGTGTTGCTTTAACTTCTCTTTTCTTCTCAGGTTCGGGTGGTGGATCATACTTGACCAAACCCTCTTTTGGAGCTTTGACATGTTCTATAAAAGATTTAACAACATGCAACACAAGACCTGAATCCAAATAAAGTTCTTTAGATAATTCATTAACATGGCCCTTTTTATTATAGTCATGAATACAATCACAATCTATTTCTATGCCTCCTTTGCTTCCTAGACCAAAATTCCATGAAACTCTATGATCGCGAATTCTGTTAAATAAAGCCCAAGCTTTAGTTATAGGAAGATTCATAAAAGCCCCTCTCACGAAAGAGTCTAGTTCAATTTTATTAGGTTCAATTAAACCGCCATAAAAGATATGCAATAGATACCATTCAGGCAAATCATGATGAGGAAATTTATTAAGTAAGTCTTTAAATCTAATATAAGCTCTTACTAGTCCTTCATTAGGACGGTTCCTCCAAGTCATTATAAGATGCCTGATTCCAAAAGATTTTGATAATGGATAATATTTAGCTAGAAACTCATAGGCCAAATTATCCCAAGTAGTAGTGGCTTATGGGGGTAGAGATCTATACCATGAGAGAGATGTACTTGTCAAAGTCTGACTAAAAAGTTTAACCCTTACCTCATTAGCAGTATATCCCGGTAATTGGAAAGTGCCACATATATCTTTAAAACATGCAATATTCTCATATGGATCAGGATCTTCTTCATCTCTAGTAAATTGCTTCTTGTGTAGAATGCCAAGTAGTAGAGGATTTATTTCAAACCCCTTGTATTCTCATTGGAGTTGTCTCTTTTATTAATACCATAGGGCTTCCCAAAGTGGCTGAGTGGGTTAGCACTAGCCATATGCTCAAACTCCATCATGTTGGTGGAAGCCTATAACTCAAAACAAAACTTAGCAAGACAAAAATAAATAAGAAAAACTAAAAGACCTACAACGCTTAGCTCCCTGGCAACGGTGCCAGAAAATAGCTTGATGATTGCAAGTGCACAGATTGTTTGTAGCTAGTTTCGAAATAAAGATATTGATCCCACGGGGAGCAGGAGTCTGAAGTCTAATAACTCTTGAATTAAATACTGAAATAGAAATGCTAAATAAAGTTCTAAGTAACAAGATAAATTGCGAGTATGTAAAAAGGTGTTTTTGGGTTTTTGGTATAAGAGAACAATAAGTAAAGTAAAACAACTGAACACAGAAAGTAAGTATCGCGTATGTAAAAGAGCTTGACACTGCAATAGGGAAAAAGGCGTTCTCAGGGAGTAGCGGATACACCTCTAGCATTATAAAGAGCTAAGGTAAATATTATTATCATGAACATTCTCAACTATGTATGTGTGGGAGGAACTCCGTATTTGGAAAAATAGGCAGCAACCATTGCTCACATCATCCTCATAACCACAACAGACATCAATCGACATCAATCGAATTACTGCGCTATTAAGGGACTTAATCCCATAGGACGTATCCCATGGCATGGATAGTGTTCTGTGAGTTTCCTCGGTTCCCAAGTTGATACGTAAGGGGTGCCAACAACTTTATAGTCACTGTAAGTGCTAACAGACCTCCGTCTACCAACAAGTAGTTCCCTCCATCAAGTCCACACAAGAGGCAAATATTGAGAGGTCTAATTCTCCCAACATCAAGATGAAGACAATCTAACACATGGTCACAACGATGAATATCATAATAAACTTTATCTTATTTCATTCTCATACTAGAGTTTCTCCATCTCCCCAAGAACTAAAGATCTACTCAGACATGGAGGCAATCAACATCATGGCAATAACAATGGAATCTATCATAGATGAATAGTACTTGTATAAATCCACAACGAGTATAGAAATTAGAACAAGATCTAGACAAGATGTAGATGGGATGGATGGAGATGGTGGTGATGCAGTGGTTGATGATGAAGATTGCTGCCTTAGCCTCCCTGACCTACACAGGGCGAAGATGGATCCCCGGTGGATAAGTTCCCCCTCCAGATGCCTTCCGTAGGTGAGGTTTTGGCGATTTCTGGTTGTTCTGTATGTCGTCTCTTCGATCCAGTTGCACGGGGTGAAACTATTTGAGGAGGCAGTGGCAGCGCCAACTATACGGCGAGAACTATACAGCCGAAAACTATTCCCACCGTATAGTTGGTTGTTAAACCGTATGTATGCCTCGATCGCTCCGGGTTTTCTTCTGGTGTTAGTGATATTTCCCAAATAAGCGATTTACGTTGTTTTTGAGTCCTTTTCTCCCCAATACAACAGCTCCAAGAATTGTGTCCATTATATCCATCATCTGTCCTGATCCAGGTGAAAATAGACATAAAATGTGCATGCGAGCGCCGTGAAATACCAAGATCCTACAACTATAATGCAAAATAATAATATAAAACATGATGCAAATATGCACTCATCAGCGGGGAGTTGGGGAAAACCGCTGCGAGCCTAGAGTCTCTCCAGCTGCTCCCTCCGGGAGCGGTTATCTCGAGGCTTGATGCGAGCAACCATGTTGGTGTCTCTGGCTGGAGTCCTCCAGGCTGCGCCTCGGCCACCTACCTGGCGCGCCAAATGTCAGATATTTGTGCCGCAAAGGAACTAGGGTCCAACGATCCCTTTGTTTGAGAGGAGGATGAACACGCGACCTCGAAGGAACTCGACGGCAGCTATGACGACGGCGTTGAGGGCACACGGCAGAGAGTTGACACGGTTTGTTTACCCAGGTTCGGGACCCTTGTGAGGAGGTAAAGCCCCTACTCCTGCTTTGTTGTATTGCTCGCCTACTTCACGAGGTTACAATGGTGGATCAATGACTAGAGTTTTAGATCTCTGGGATCCATCCGTCTTAAGGTAGGAGAAGGTTCCCTTTTATAGGGCAGTGTCGGGCCTCTTCCCCCAGCTCTTTGGGCGGGAAGGGTCACCATGTTCCTGCCAATGGACTTGGTCCATTCTTGTCTTCTTGCGAACGCCAGGTGGTTGCGGTGTCAGGGGACGGTCGGCTGCCCCTCCACTTTATGTTGCCACCCTGGTCTCCTTGCACCAAAATGGCTGTGTCAGGTGCTGCCTTCGTCTTGCATCATCCCACCGCCCCTGCGCACCTTACTTTGCCTGAGTGGACCGGCCATCCCTTGGACTGACCGTTGGTGCGTCATCTTGCAGAGCACGCCCAGACCTCGCGAGGTCTTCCTCTAGAGGTCCTAGCAAGGGGCCTCACCGCCCAATGGTTACAATCTTGATCACTAAGGAGGGTTCTGGCATTCCCCTCCTTCAGAGGTCCACTCTCTTCGAAAGCCCTCGAGAGGCCTTCTATGCAGGGCCCAGTGACCTGGTGGGATAGGGTACCCCCGGTACCGATAGTATGATAGAATTAGATGATGAGGTATACCCAACCTAAGCATCGTGACCTGATCATGTAATGAAGTTCAAGTTATGATGATTAGAAAAGACCTAGTGTCCTATTTCTTAGACCGTGAGACCATATCAATCACTGTTACCCGAGGATACTTAGATTGCATCAAACGTCATCTGGTGACACGGTGATCATAAAGGTGTGTTCCGGTATTCAGAGGATCAGTTGAGGCATTATGCGTCAAGAGCGGGATTTGTCCATCTGCGTGAAGGAAAAGATACTTGAGGGCCCACTTAGATAAGTTATATCCAATAGTTGTGCAGCGTGTGATTTGATCGCAGGGATATCACTTGTCAGAACGAGTCAAATAGCATTTGTTGGTAACGAGATTGAACACAACATGGTGATGTCATTGATCAAATCTTGGACAATGCAAGTATCGAGAAACAAAAAGAAATATGACATGACGTTCATGGTTCAACGACGAAAGATTCGTGGAATGCACAGGTGTCAACATGGCCATCCAGGTGCCTCTAATGATCATTTGTATGAGAAAGTCCCGACCATGTCTGGAGTGTTCCCGAACCATGGGGTATCACACTTAAGGTCTTGATGATGCTTAGAGAGTGTTTTGGTATCTGCAGAATCACCGAAGAAAAGATAGAGAGAAAACCGGAAGGGTTTCGGTAAGTCTGGAGGATGTCCGGAGTGGGGTGGAAGGAGTTCCATATCCACGAGACTGAATAATATG
Organism: Avena insularis; assembly: GCA_023614405.1. NCBI lineage: Eukaryota > Viridiplantae > Streptophyta > Magnoliopsida > Poales > Poaceae > Avena > Avena insularis. The sequence goes on from CM042692.1 coordinate 185,250,950, forward strand.
TAAGTGAATATTGAATACTAATTTAACCATTCATTTATATTTATTCAATAAAATAAAAAGAATTAAAATGGTTAAAATACCTAATTGGGCCAAAATCCCTAGGGAAAAGGGCCCGTGAGGGAAAAAACCAAAAGGAAGAAAGGGAGGAGGGGCCGATGGGCCCCATGCACCCACCGGCTGGGCCCATCGGGTCCTTGGCCGGCCGGCCACCCCTACCCCTCTCCTCTCCCTTTTGTTTAGTCCCACATGGCTAAGCTAATTGTTGGGTCCACAACATAGAAAACAATTTTTTTCCTATGATATGAACTACACGCCAAGATCTATCTACTAGGTACAAAGCAACGGGTGGACATACATCCAACGAGAACTTACCCTCGTAGACAACAAGCTTTGTTAACAAGTAGGAACTCGTGGTTGATGTAGTCGTACACTTGCCGATCTCAAGATCGTGATGAAGTCTAGCAGGTCCGGCTCCAGCACGTCCATCAGATCCAGCTCCAGCATCACCAAGTCCAGCACCGCAAAGCAGCGGTGCATCCGTGATCGCACACACGTCCGATACCCCGACAACCTCCGTTCCTCGCTCCAGCAAAGCAGCGGAAGCAGCAACTCCTTTCCAGATAAAGCCACCGGGAACATGTATCTCGCTAACCCGAGACCATGGGGGAATAATACTAGAGGGGGAGAGAGATCCTTCACAAGGAGGTGTGTGTGAGAAGTGAGGAGGGGGTGGCCTTTTATAGGAGGAGGGAGGGTGCCCATCCTTCATGGCCGGCGCATGGAGGAGGTGTCTCTTCACCTCCTCCATTCATGTGGTGGTAACTCCCTCCACATAAATTTGCCCCTTCACATTCTCTTTTAAAGTCTCCACTTTAAATGCATTAAATTTCTCCAAATTTAATGCTCTCTCATTTAATAAAACTCTTTTATTAATTTTATTCAGAATTTTGTTAATTACTTTAATTAACAAACATTCACATAAAACCCCCTGCAACATTTCAATATTACATGCAGAACCAATTTCAGCAATTTCACCCGAAACAGTTTCGGTGTCTATTGAAATAATTCCAGCGCTTTCTTAAATCTTTATCTGAAACATATTTGCTCCAAATGGTGTCGGTATCCCTTAAGTGTGTCACCCTACGGTTCGCGAATAATGCAGACATGATCGAGACCCCTCTACGATCAATAATCAGCAGGACCGGAGATCCATCTTGACTCCTACACATTCAACGATGACTTCGTGATCGTGAGAACCTTTAACGCTAGTAACTAAATCCCTTTGTCCCATGATATATTACATGTCCGAGATTCGATCATCGGTATCTCCATACCTAGTTTGATCTCTACGACATGCACTCTTTTCTCGTTCTGATATAACATTCTAGTGATCACATCACTTGCTTGCAAGCTATTTCAATGTGATATCACCGAGAGGGCCTAGAGTATATCTATCCGTCATCGGGATGGACAAATCCCACTCTTGATCCATGAGCCTCAACATAACACCTTCAGTAATCGAACCCACCTTTATAGTCACCTGTTACGGTGTGACGTTTGATGTTATCAAGATACTCTTCCGGTGTTAGCAATTAACATGATCTCATGGTCTAAGGACTAAGATTACTTCGTATGATGTTATAGCAATATAAACATAATGACTTTGATCGTAATGCTATACTTCGGATGAATGTTCATCACATCATTCCACCAATGGTGTGACCTTGTTATTAACAACATCCAATGTCCATGATCAGGAAACCTTGATCATCTTGTTAATCAACAAGCTAGTCTATAAGAGAGGCATAACTAGGAACCCTTTTTGTTTATTAAACACACATGTATTGATGTTTCCGATCAATACAATTCTAGCATGTAAAATAAACAATTATCATAAACATGGAATAAGATAATAACCACTTTATTATTGCCTCTTGGGCATATTCCCTTCAGTCTCCCACTTGCACTAGAGTCAATAATCTAGTTTGAAAAACTTTGCGTATTGAACACCTATGGCTTTCTGGTGTTGTATATACACTATTGCTAGTGGTTAACATAATCTCCGGATCTGACAGTTTCAGGTCCGTGTGTATTTGCATGTCTTTGCGTCTCTACGCATCACTCATTCTCAAATGAGATGGCATTATATAAATTTGGTCCTTTGGTGAGACCTTTAGTTCGTTCGGCTCAAAATATGTTGATATTATTGTCACACAATATATCTTCATAGTATTAGCCTACTTTTAACCACACCTAGTTTGATAACAAACTACTTAACACAAATGCCCTCCTATCTCGCTACTATAGCGTCATATACTTAGCCTTTTGTTGTAGTATCCGTCACAATGTCTCAACTTTGGAACTCATCCAAATCCATCATGGAACATCCTTTCCATTATATTGTGCCACCCATAGTCTAAATTGAGATAAATTTAATTTGTATCTTGTGACAAAACTAGTATCAATGTAACACTTTACAATGAACTACCTTTAAATATTTGTCACTTATACATGATATAATCTTAGTTCTTCCAAAGCTCATAAGAATATCTTTACTATTGTCCAATGATCATCTTATGAATCATTCTGGTATATGCTCATAACATTTAGAGCATAGGACATTCTGGATATATACATATCATGGTATAATCGATCAAAATCTTCATGTGATTTTACTCACCAAGTGTTGAAACACTTGAATTTTGATACAATCCTTTCCATGCAGCAAGAACCTTTCTTGTTGTTTCCATATTGAACCCTTTCAATATCTCATATTGAACTCTTTCAATATCTTATATATGTATGTCTGGCACAACCATATTAGCGCCATAATCTATCCATATAGATATTGATGCCTAATATTCTGGGTTTGCCCAAGTCTTTCATCGAAATCTTATTTTAATGAAATCCTTAACTTGTGTCAATACAAGATACATCATTTCCAATCAACAATATGTCCTCTACATAATGTATTAGAAATATGTCTTAGCGCTCCCACTTAATTTCTTGCAAATGCAAGCATCTTCATCATCTCCGATGAATTTAAACTCTTTTAACAGTTTCATCATGGTGAAGATTCCAACTCCGCTATGCTTACTTCAACTATTGAAGTTTACATGCCCTTTTAGCACCCTTTGAACTAACAAAACCCTTCGGACCATGTCATGTACATGTCCTAGGTTACCGTTCTATTAGAAGAACCTTGTTTTGTTTATTCAACTACCATATACCAAATTATATGTAGTGGTTGCTACATTAATCCGTCAAGACTATATATCGCTATGAAAGATCAAATCTTGTCATAGTCAACTCCTTGAACATTGTCGTAAACTTCTTTCCGACATGTCGACTATTTCATAGATGTTAAACATCCATGTCTTATTTCTTTATAGATCCAAACACGATCGATTGGCTTCACGCCTTTCCGGAGGGTCTTCCAAGTTCAGAAACTTGTTTTCTCGTGTATGGATACTATCAGGGATTCTATGACTTCTAGTCATTTTATGGAGTCAGGGCCCATCATCGCTTCTTTGCATGTTGTCGGTTCATCATTGTCAAAACAATAACGACTTGCTTATCAAATCTTACTATTTGATTCTTACCGACCCACACGGTTCTATAGGAACTCTAATCTCCGAGATCACACCTTTTGTAATCACGAGAGCCATGAGCATTATGGCCGCCACCGGGACACTTTCCGGCACTGCTCTACTTAGCACATATAGCTAAGGTTCAACAACCTTATCAAAGTTCTATTGTCCTCCCACTTAACTTTTCACGAAAAATTCCTTCTCAAGAAACTTGACGTTCCAAGTAACAAACTCTTTTGTCCTCGGTGTTATGGAGAAATTCCCAACAAATTCTTTGGGATAACCTACAAAGACGTGCTTATCCGACTTTGGTTGTAAACATTTTACTTATGCATAGCATACCAAAATTTAAGAAAAGACAATTCGGGTTTTATCCCAAACCATAACTCATATGGTGTCATTTCAATGGATCACGATGGTGCTCTTTTCAGTGTAAAAGCGGTAGTCTCTAAAGCTTCAATCCTTAAAACATAAGGGCAGTTTTATAAATGACACCCTTGATCTTACCATGTCAAACATGGTTTGATTTCATCTCTCGAATATGCCATACTCCTATGGTTTATCGGGAAACACAAATCATGGAACAATTCCTCAATTCTTAGGTGTTTTTGCTAAACATGTAACTCAAATATCTTCCTTTATGATCGAATCATAAACTCTTTATTTTCTTGTTACAATGATTTTTCACTTCATCTTGAAAGTCTTTGAACAATTTTCAAATGTTTCATACTTCTTCCTTATTAAGTAAATATACAGATATATTCACTCAAATTTTCGAAGAAAGCATATGAAGCAAAAAGATCCATCGCGTATGGCTACACATAATGGACTTATGCACATCAGCATGCACAATTTCCAATAAGCTAGTCATCTGTTCCTCTTTGGCCTATGAACGGAGTTTCAATTATCTCGAGGAAAGTCTCACATGCGTCAATTGATCAAAATCAAGGACTCCAAAATTCCATCAACATGGAGTTTCTTCATGTTTTCTTTCAAATATAATTCAAACAACGATGTCACTTCATATGTGATCTTTCAATCATTTGTCTTGCGACATTTTAGCAATAGTGTTTATGGATGTGATTTCTCCAACTAGACTTGTAAAAGTTCATCCATCCTTTATGGAATATGGTAATTATTTGAACAGCCATTGTTCTCATAATACCGGAACAAAATAACAATTATTTAAACAAATCTTGAAGGCTTGGTTTGATGACAACGAAAAACACAATAACACTTTATTTGTTTTCGATGAACATCATCACTCATTCTCTCGCTGGTTACTTAGGCCATTGTAGTTCATGAATTGCGTTGTCCTGTATGACACTTCATACCAACCAATTCGGTATCCAATACTGGTATCCAATACCTCATAACCACATTGTTTAACAAGCAAGGAATATAGCCATAACATGTATATCTTCTATATACCCAAGTTGGACATCTCCAACCTTTTATTTTCTGCCGAATATTTTATAGATTCTCTTTCAGCAATTCCCTTTTCTTTTAAAAGAATCTATCAACATCAATAGTGGTGTCATCAACATGACACATGGTACAAAGCGTATATAGTCAAATACTAATACCTTTGGACTTGCACTTGGAAGTGGATCACCATCATCAAATGTTTGGTGTTCTTTCAAAAATCCATTCTTTAGTAATCTATTAGTGTAGTAAACATTTTACTTACATCTTCTATTCATCCTTATCATGCCAACTTTCATGATCAAGCTACTATAGCCTATAAGGAAGAATCGCGAGTATAATATCAGTTCCCAAAACCTTTTTGGTAGATTCGGATGCCTAGCATCTCCATCCTTCACAAATTCTCATACAATATGAGAACATGTATTTTTCTAAATTATACTCTATCATAATGCAACCAAAAACATTGTTTCAGATATCACAATATCTTTCACACATGATGGTTTCCGAAACAATTTTCAGCTCCAATATAATCTTGATATTAAAACAACTTTTTGAATATCAATAATCATGGAGGCAAACATGATACTTTAGATACTAACATTGGAATTCTTACTCTCTATTTAATACTACTTATTAAACTTCATGGAGTAAATAGAGTTTGCTGAAAGTTTGCAATAGGACTTATAAACTTTAAATTGACATTCAAAACAATACGATTCCAACAGAAAGTAAATATCCAGAATTCTATAGTTCTATTATCTCAAATAAAAACTAAGCATAAGGTAGTGAACAGATGCGAATGACTACAACAAATTATGCAAATTCACTTCGATTTAGTTTATGACAAATTGAGTTTGACTAATCCAAATTAGAAATGAACTCCTACTCAAAAACGACATCCCTCGTGCCTTTTTGGTGATTACATGAACCAAATCCACTACACCAAGTCCGATCATCACGTGAGTCGGTGTAGCTTCAAAGGCGAGCATCAATATGGTCATCACATCAACTATGTGACTCATGCTTAACCTTTTGGTCCGTGTTCCGAGGCCATGTCTGTACATGCTAGGCTCGCCAAGTAAGAACCTTAGTATTCGCGTGTGTAAAACTGTCTTACACCCGTTGCATGAAAGCATAGAGTTGAGAACACCCGATCATCACGTGATGTCTCCAAACACGATCCATAAAACGGTGCATACTTAAGGAAGAACACATTTTTATCTTGATATCTAAAAGAGGGATCATCTTACAATGCTACAGAAAATGCCAAACTAGCAGTATAAGATGCTAAAATCTAATGTGTAAAGTGAGATGATATGGTCCATGTATTTGATCTCTATCACTTGCATCGTGGTATGATCTCTATCATTGCTTTGTGTGTAAGGCCAAGGTCTATGGAACTTACACGTTGAGTGTGTTGTAAGAGTATCTATCATACATCTACAACAATACCATATCAATACACTAGCCCAGCAACGATCTAAACTAGACGCCTCTAATTTATCAATTGCAAGTTTTACGTGGCTTAGGGCTTTCGGAGATAGAACCCTTCTTACCTACGAACATGAACCACAACAAGGATAACCAAGTTATTAGCAACTCGTTGTAAATCAGATATTTACAATAGTAGGAGAGACAGACACCCGCCAGCCACTTATGCAAAACAAGTTGCATGTCAGTCGTGGAACCGGTCTCATGTACGATGACATGTAAGGTTGGTCCGGGCCGCTTCATCCCACTATGCCACCAATATCCAAAATACATAGAAGATGCAATAACATGATCATCATCGCCCACATATAAACATATGTGTACTACCCGTGCAAAGCACCTATGCATAGATCAGGCTCTAATACCACTGTTGGGTCCGCAACATAGAAAACAAAAAATTTCCTACGATATGAACTACACGCCAAGATCTATCTACTAGGTACAAAGCAACGGGTGGACATACATCCAACGAGAACTTACCCTCGTAGACAACGAGCTTTGTTAATGAGTAGGAACTCATGGTTGATGTAGTCATACACTTGCCGATCTCAAGATCGTGATGAAGTCCAGCAGGTCCGGCTCCAGCACGTCCATCAGATCCAGCTCCAACATCACCAAGTCTAGCACCGCAAAGCAGCGGTGCATCCGTGATCTCACACACGTCCGGTACCCCGACAACCTCCGTCCCTCGCTCCAGCAAAGCAACGGAAGCAGCAACTCCTTTCCAGATAAAGCCACCGGGAACATGTATCTCGCTAATCCGAGACCATGGGAGAATAATACTAGAGGGGGAGAGAGATCCTTCACAAGGAGGTGTGTGTGAGAAGTGAGGAGGGGGTGGCCTTTTATAGGAGGAGGGGGGGTGCCCCCCTTCATGGCCGCCGCATGGAGGAGGTGTCTCTTCACCTCCTCCATTCATGTGGTGGTAACTCCCTCCACATAAATTTGCCCCTTCACATTCTCTTTTAAAGTCTCCACTTTAAATGCATTAAATTTCTCCAAATTTAATGCTCTCTCATTTAATAAAACTCTTTTATTAATTTTATTCAGAAGTTTGTTAATTACTTTAATTAACAAACATTCACATAAAACCCCCTGCAACATTTCAATATTACATGCAGAACCAATTTCAGCAATTTCACCCAAAACAGTTTCGGTGTCTATTGAAATAATTCCAGCGCTTTCTTAAATCTTTATCTGAAACATATTTGCTCCAAATGGTGTCGGTATACCTTAAGTGTGTCACCCTACGGTTCGCGAATAATGCAGACATGATCGAGACCCCTCTCCGATCAATAATCATGGCAGGACTGAGATCCATCTTGACTCCTACACATTCAACGATGACTTCGTGATCGTGAGAACCTTTAATGCTAGTAACTAAATCCCTTTGTCCCATGATATATTACATGTCCGAGATTCGATCATCGGTATCTCCATACCTAGTTTGATCTCGCATCGACATGCACTCTTTTCTCGTTCCCGTGATATAACATTCTAGTGATCACATCACTTGCTTGCAAGCTATTTCAATGTGATATCACCGAGAGGGCCTAGAGTATATCTATCCGTCATCGGGATGGAGAAATTCCACTCTTGATCCATGAGCCTCAACATAACACCTTCGTAGCACTGAACCCACCTTTATAGTCACCCTGTTACGGTGTGACGTTTGATGTTATCAAGATACTCTTCCGGTGTTAGCAATTAACATGATCTCATGGTCTAAGGACTAAGATTACTTCGTATGATGTTATAGCAATATAAACATAATGACTTTGATCGTAATGCTATACTTCGGATGAATGTTCATCACATCATTCCACCAATGGTGCGACCTTGTTATTAACAACATCCAATGTCCATGATCAGGAAACCTTGATCATCTTGTTAATCAACAAGCTAGTCTATAAGAGAGGCATAACTAGGAACCCTTTTTGTTTATTAAACACACATGTATTGATGTTTCAGATAAATACAATTCTAGCATGTAAAATAAACAATTATCATAAACATGGAATAAGATAATAACCACTTTATTATGGCCTCTCAGGCATGTTCCCTTCACTAATTAGCTATGGGTTGGTTTTTCCCCTCTATAAAGAGAGGTATTTTGACAAATTAAATACACAATAATCAATAAAAGGTTCCCTCTCTTTTGGGGAGACCTCCAGTTGATTATCTCTCTCGCTCTCCCGTGATCATGGTCCCAAGTGAGGATCATGCGAGAGAGAGACTTCTTCACCGCGGAGCACCATCGCACTGCGGGATTCGGATCTGGAAGCTCTACTTCCGTAACGGTTGTTGGATCGGAGGATCAGGAGTCATTGTTAGGCACCAAACATGTGTAACTCGCTCGGAGGTGCAACACTTGGGGCACTAGAATTTGTTGGAGCCGTAGGAGCCGCTAGGACTTCAGCACGACCTCGAGGTCAGATTCGGTATGACTACATCAACCATGCTTTCCCGAGCGTTGACAACGCTTTTCGGTCTTCAAGGGTAATTTCACAAAACCCCCTCCTATTACTGCATTACTAATATATAGGACCTGGCATTAGGGTTATTGGCGTAGGCAAAATTTATTGTTTTCACGCGTGAACCCCTGCAAATTACCCTTTTAATCTCCCCCATTTTGGTAATTGATGACAATCACAACAAGAGGGTTTATACAATGAATATTAGACACAAGTACATAGCTTATCCGAGAATAAGTTGTATACAAGAGGTTGTATTTGATATGGTTAAGTAACACAAAGCTACTTGCCCATATCAAAACCGATGCTAATCACACAAACTACAACTAATGCAAGCGATGTGAGTAGAACCAACATATATATAGCAAACTCCCCCACAATATATGCACGTGTGATGAACTTGAATTTCATTGCATACATTATCAAGTATAACCTTCGAGAGAGTTTACACTATGGATGACAAAGTTAGAAGGCCAATATAGTATGAGTTCCTCCCCAAGGTGTGCATTTCTCATAACACGAGTGAAATCAAATGCACGTATCCAATGACGAATACTTGGAGGAAATCAAACTATATTGAGGATCCAATATTGCTAAAAGGATAACAAGGTGAAGAGACTTCAATGGATGAAGCATATAATCAAAAGATCCAAATAATCAAATGGACAAATAGTGCTCTAAATGAAATAAGGAAGCTCCCCAAGGTTCATGCATAAATTTTAATTGTTGCATTAGAATACAATATGCACAAACATGGAATCCTCACTACCTCCATATCATTTATAACACAACCAAGATACAAAGAGTATATATATAAATCAATACACTTGTCAAGACAAACTTAAGTCGAAAAAAACCAATTATGAAATATGAGTGCGTGAAGTTGCAATAAAAGTAAACCGAACACTCATAACTCAAGCTCTTAGCAACACCACTAAAAACCAAGAGGATAAGAAGATGGTTGGCAAAGAAACAAGGATATCAAGGTGAGAGATTAACACTTATGTGTATATAAGTCTCTATGGACAAGAACATGATGAACGATCCACAAAGAAACACGCACACACAAAAGGTTAATAAGAAAGGAGAATTTTTGCTTAAAAGCATATATATCCCATGGCTTGATTTTATCTCTTATGGTATATCAATGAACTTCAACAACAAAACACAAAACCTCAAAAACATCACAACTAACACTAAGGGAACTAATGCTAGTTGGGATATTTTGATAAATGCAACAAGTATCAAACGGAAGGATTCATTGCAATTTCAACAATATTGCACATGAGAGTACCCTATGGAATTGATATGCAATAAATTGCTTGAAGGCATATTTGGGATTGGTGAATCATGAACATGATTTTATATAATCCCCATTATATGCATCATCTCAAATTACTCACATAAGCAATAAGGATAGAGATGTATTTCAAAGACCCTTGCAAGAACCAAAACATTTACAAACAAATAAAATCCATCCCAAGATGCAACCTACAAGAGATTGGACGGAAGAATAATGTGCATGGATAATATACTTGTTACCGAGATAGCAATGGTATGATGTAGTAGATAAGAATTCTTCGAACATCCTAGCTTGGATCCAATTTTCGTGTGGTGGCAAAACCTTACTTATAGATGAGACAAGTATCCATTGCATTCCCAATGTACCTAAAACAACAAATAAGTACATTTTGGTCCTCAAACTTATTGGGTCCAAACTGGTTAGACTAACCACAATACATAGGACACACTCCATATAAAGATGTGGATATTTAGAGATGAAATTTGAATTTCATGCACATCTTAGCCATTAAGGATTTTATGGAGTATGCCTTATATATTGGATCAAAGAAAGAGAACACAAGATACAAAATATAAATTTAGTAAACATGCATGCATGATACTTTCAATATCCAAAGAAGATATAATTTGGACAAAAAAACAAAATATTCAAGAAGGCATACAAGGTGTGACAAAACACATTTGTTGTCCAAAATATATCAATTAATAAAATCGACACAAGATTTGTTCAATAAAGTTCAACAAATGAACTAGGCAAAACCTATTGAGCATAGAAGATGAATTAGAAACACATATTCTCAAATATTTGTCTCATTCAAGCAAATAAAATATAGAAGAAAGAATGAGATAACAAACTCCCAAAAGATCAAGGTTTCAACAAATAAACCAAACCCTTAACACTTTCCACAATGGCACAAAGTACTGAGAAGAAAAGGTTTGTCTTCCACTAAAACACATTAAATAAAGAACATAATCAAAGAGATTTTCAAAAAGCAAGGAAGACAATGGGATCCGCAACAAAATTCTTGGAAAGAAAAATAAGGCAATACGAGGAAAAATCCAAGGTGAAGATAATCCACAAATGCTACCACACATAAGTATATCAATTGTCAAAGGCAATGTGTGTATTGGAATTTATTTTCCGCTGGTATATATATTTTTGAAACCATCGACTGTGAGGGAACCCCCCACAGTAATTTTTTTATTAAAGAAGCGTTCTCAAAAAAATTACATATATACACAAGAACCTATTTACAAAAGAAAAAGGAAAATTTACATCAGAGAGTCAATCCATTGTGAAAATTTAGCTATATGTTTGTCTTTCACTCTATGCACATGCAGAGTGGCCTCATGAATAAACTTCCTTTGCCAAGCCCCGAAAGAAGGCTTCACATTTTCAAAGATTGCCTCATTTCTCACCTTCCAAATATGCCAACACCCAAGAATGACTACTTCAATGAAAAAGGGCCTTGTAAGTTTCCTTCTGGCAGATAAAAACATGAGTTCCATAGAATCCTCCTGACCCCATTCCACTTGTAAGTAGGCCCAGACTCTCCTACTAAAGTTTCATTCGAAGAAAAGATGTTCCCAGTTTTCAATCGCCTGTATTGGACAGAGCTCACACGTGTGGTTGTTAGAAACATTCCAGTGTCTTCTTCTCAACATATCTCGGGTATTGAGTCTATCGCTTAATAAAAGCCAAGCAAACACTTTGATTGTAAGAAGGACTCTACTTTGCCATATCCAGGAGTGGACTTTACTAGTCAAGAAATTTCTGAATGTGAAATTGTAATATAGACTGGCAGTGAAAATCCCATCCTTCCATATTGTTTTCCAGGAGTCATTGCATTCAGAATCAAACTGCATTGTTGCCATCACATTCTGAAGACTTATCATTTCATTGTATGCTTGAACTGACATGGGTCTTTAGAAGAGCATTGAAACAACATATGTAGCTAATACCTTCTGAACTAAAATGGAAGAGTCGAGAGCATAGGAAAAGAGTCTTGGATAATCTTTGCCAGGACATTGTCCATTCCACTTATCATGCCAGAACATAACAGAGTCACCTTTGCCAACCTTGACATCACATATTTCTCTATATTTATCAAATAACTTCATAATATCTCTCCACCAAAAGGAGCCACGTAGATTATAGTTATGTGGAAGACTATCAGTGTAATAGTTCCACACAAGTTACACCCAGGGGATATTTTCTTTATTATAAAACTTATGTAGATGTTTCATGAGAAGGACCTCATTTTGCTTTGAGAAGTCAAGGATTCCCAGCCCTCCTTTATTTTTGGGCTTGCAAATCATTTCCCAAGCCGCAAGAGACTTTCCTTTTGAGTCAGGTTTCCTGTCACTCCAAAGACAATGCCTGATGATTCTGTTCAACTGTTCTATAATTCCAATAGGGATATCCGGAGAACAAAGGAAGAATAAAGGCATGGAACTAAGACAAGATCTGATCAATTGTAGTCTCCCCCTGACGAGGGTTTAACTCATCAATGCCCATTGTTATGGACTTGGGTTTTGGAGAAGGAGGGAGCGCTGGAGACATCTATCGGCTAGCAAACAAGCACACAGGGGACTCGAAGATTTACCCAGGTTCATGCCTCACAGAGGTCCCTACTCCTGCTTGTCTGCTCATGGAATTATTGAAGGAATCGAGGATTACAATGGTGCGCAGATGCAATCTGGCGAGGGTTGTGGAAACTAGGGTTGCGTGTGTCCTCCTCGCCGCCCCTCCTAGCCTTTATATAGATAGGCTTGGTCTCGGGTAGCAGGTCGAGTCGGTTACAAGTTAGGGTTTTTCCCTTTGAACTTTCTATCTCTAGTTTCTACTTGTTCTTCAAGCAATCAAGAGTCCGTAGACTACTCGAGTTCTCCATTTGGGACTTGGCGACACCATGGGCTTCCGCTGTACTCAGGCCGTATATCCCAAGCTCAAGTACCTGTAGGGTATACCCATGTCAGTAGCCCCCGAGTGTCCAGTGGAATCATAGATTCGACTAGGGACTTTATAAAGCCTTTCGAATACATGACTGAGTATGTTTTTCGACTGCTCTGTTTATGTCATAGGGATTGTTGATGTGCGTGCCTGATTTAACCGATGCATCGGTATCAGTTAACTACCTTAGGGTAAACACAACGCCATCTACTCGAACTCGAGTCCCCGGACTCGAATCCAGAGAAGTTCTGGTGTAATTCGACTCAAGCTGAGGAGGTCTTACAGGAGTCGAATTCCAGTATATGGGTGTGAGCACTCGACGCGTCCGTCAAGGCATGTTCGTCGCGCCTGTTGGCACGGATATATTTCTGGTAGTGCGCAGAAAATGCGTTGCTAGGCCTTATTCAGGTCTTATCTTCACGCTGCAAGCGCGTCATCCGAATTTTGTCATCACGGAGATGATTTGGGTGACCCAGGAGACGCAATCTCTTTGTAGGGAAATGTCATGAGGCGGTGTCGCCATATACTTCGAGTGTGGATGTCATCAACACACAGTATGATGTACAAATAATCATAGGGTGCGCGACCAACGCTCCCTATGGGAGTAGCCCCCGAGTGCCTGGTTGAGTCGAAGACTCAGGCAGGGACTAAAGAACTTTGTGACTGCTGTCATCTTTTGTTGCTTGTTTCAGTCGAATTTGCTTCCGGCGCTCCCTATGGGAGTAACCCACGTCCATAATCGAATTGCGGATTCGAGCAGTTGGGTTTATTTCGATTGTCCATGTTCCTGCAAAAAGAAAAAGAAAAAATCGTAGGGTGCGCGACCAGTGCTCCCTATGGGAGTAGCCCCCGAGTGCTTGTTGGAGTTGAAGACTCGAGCAAGGACTAAAGTAGTCGAAGTCTTCTGCTGCGTAATTTTGGATGACGTCAGTGCTGACGATCCCATGACCTCAGTTTCCCGCGTGAGTGAGTTTGATGGAACGTGACGAGCGGTGGGTCCCATTTTCTGACTCTGATTTGACCGGGCGTGCATAATTTTTTTTTAACTGCGCCTCCTCGATTTCCGCGCATAATGGGGGTAGTGGGGGATGGTTCACGCTTCATATCCTCCACGTGTCAAGCACGATGAATGCCACGCGTCTGGTAGGGTTTTTCTTGGCTGTTAGATTGCATCTTCCAGGGGGTTAAGTAGCGATGCGGCAACGATAATTTTCACATCTACTTCTTTTCTGCCTTTGCCTCCGTCGCCATTGCCGTTGCTCCTCTGCTTCTTTGCGCTCCTCTCCTTCGCGGCGCTGGACCAGCTCCGCGTATTTCCTAGCTACTTCCTCCAGTCACATCGCCGCCACGGAATGGGGAAGAAGAAGGGAGGTGCTGCGGCCGATTCCGCCGCTGCCGCAGTTGCTACGAAGAAGAAGGGTGGCTCCACCGCTGCGGGCACCAGTATCGCCGCCGCCGGGAAAAAGAAGGGCACGGGCACTTGCGTCACCAATGGCACGTGGCATGCATCCGTGATCAAGTGTTCAGAGCTTCGTCTTCTACGCCAAGACGGAGTTTTGTCCTCCGCAGTCGCTGACGCGCGTGTCCCTGGCAGCAAGGTAACCCCCTCTCCTCCTGCTGGCTTTCGGGTGATCCTAGCGTTCATCATCCGCGGTCTCTCGTTGCCCCTGCATCCTTTCTTCAGGGGCCTTCTTTGTTTTTACGGGCTCTAGCTCCATCATCTGTCCCCAAACTCCATCCTCCATGTAGCTTGCTACATTACTCTTTGCGAGTGCTGGCTCGGAATCGAGCCGCACTTTGGTCTATTCAAGCGCCTCTTCAAGCTGAAGCGCCAACCGGCGTCTAGCTCCATAGTCTATGATGTAGGCGGCTGCGATATCCACGTCGACTCCTCCGCCACATACTTTGATATCAAACTCACGGCATCCGTCCAAGGGTGGAGGGACAAGTGGTTCTACATCCGCGACCTGAAGGCCGACGGGGACCACTTCGTACTCGTGCCCTTTGATCCCGTGACACCGTGCAAGAGGAGGCGTTCCTGGAAGAACGTAATGATGCCCGGCGAGTCCGTAGAAACATATGTGCTATACTAGCGTGTCTGTGACCTCGAGAGTCGCATGGGTAAAGAGGAGGGAGGCTGTGCCCTCATTCGCTCATGGCTGCGCCGTCGTGTCTAGCCCCTGCAGGCCAGAGTCCACCCTATGTTCCAGTGGGCTGGCGCAAACAATGTCACTCGCGTGTCTGCCGATGGCATGTCCACGGGTGAGGTAGATAAAAGGGTGCGACTGGTCACCAAGTACACCGCCAAGGATGTGCTCCCTGGTGAACCAGACGTTCCTCCGTTCGATGCTGCTAACCCTCCTCCCGAGGTACAATTGTGCTACGTAGTAGCTTTACTTTGTCGACTGCTTTTTTGCTGTTGCATGACGTTGTGCTAAATTGTTTTCTGTATGTAGGATTGGGCGGTGTCACCCTGTATGCCCCCTCTTCCCGAGGGGGTTATCCCTCGTGAAGCCTTGGAAGAGGACGAGTCGGAGTCGATCGTCCCATATGATGTGGAGGAGGAAGCCCCCCGAGTCGAGTGGTCCGGACACTCGCAAACGTTCACGCAGCAAGGATTCAGATGCGTCGTCCCCTTCGACTCCGGAAGGTGCAGGTGTTGGTGCAGAGTCGCCGATACCTGCCGTTCCTGTGAGTGCCATGGCGCCATCTTCTTGCAAGAAGATGCGGCTGCCGAAGGAGTCGTCGTCAGAGTTGGGGGATCAAACCTTCGATTTTGATAAATTTGATTGGTAAGTATTCGAATCTTCCTTTTGGTTCCTCTTTGGGGTTGCCTTTTCTTGATGTTGGTTTGGTTCTGCAGTCAGCCGGCGTCGTTGTCTTCTGGCGACGTCCAATTTTTAAAAGAATCTGGAGTCGCGACCTCCAAGGCCAAGAAAGTGGCTGAGCGCACTCCTTCTCCTCCATTGGCGGCCCACTTTGGCCATAATTCATCGAGTTCTCCACGCGATGTGGAGCACCAGATGGTTATCCGAACGACTGCGAATCCATCGACTTCGGAGTCTTTGGAGGATCATGTAAGTGTAGTATTTGTTTCCTCTATTTTTGCAGTCGAATGTATCATCTTCTATCATCTTGCTTATCCTTTGCTGTTTTCTCTTGTCGCAGCTTATTGTGAAGGAAGCCGCTCGCTTAGCAGAGCAAGTTCTTGCGATGGGTCGCCAGCATGCAATGCTGGATACTCGCCACCGCGTAGTTGAAAGTAAGTGTCCTGCTTCTTCTTCGTCCTTCTTGTGATATATCTGGCTGATAGCCTATCTTTGTTTGTTTCATAGCTGAGCATAATGCACTCCTCCGCGACGCCGCTTCCCTTGAAAAGGCGCTTGCCGCAGAGGTAAAGAGTCGTGATAAGGCAATCGTAGCACGTGACAAGTCGCGGAAACACGAAGAGGATCTGCGCGCCTCCATCATGGCTAGAGAGAAGTTGTTCGAGGAACAGCTTTTCTCGATTGCCAAGGCTCTCTCAGGTATTCGTCCGTTGTCTGGATTTTCATTGTTTTTCTTCTTTCGAATTTGTCGTTGGTGCTGACCTTCGTGCCCATGCTTGGGTTCTATATAGATGCCAGCGATTTGAGCTTCGACCCTTAGGCACTCCGCCGTGACGATGCCTTGGCGGGTGCCATTTTGGCAGTCGAGGATCGCAGCGCTGCCATTCAAGGGACGCTCTCCAAGGCCTAGGGCGTGCTCAGTCGCTTCCGGGAAGAGCTGGCGCCCAAGGCTGAGCTGATCGAGAATATGGACGAGCTGGTGGAGTCCCTTGTCGGGGGCGTCCCTGCAAGCTTCAAGAATTCGCTCCGTGCGGCTGGCGCTTCAATGTCACTCGCAATGGTTCAAGCCCATGGAGTCGAAGTTGATCCTACAGCGGTATCCAACGTGATGCCTGTCAGCGCTGATGGCCAGCAGGTAGTCTCTGCTCCCTTCGTGACTGCTTGTGGCAAGTACGGCCCGCAGCTGATCAATACAGTTGCGAAGTACTCTGAGGAGCTTCAGCGAGCCAAGAAAGCTGCAAAGGCTACGATGTCAGGGGCCGGCGAGAAGTCTGTGGCATCTGATACTGCCACATACTCGATGAGGCCCCCAAAACCGAAGTCAAAGTCGAAGAAGCCAATCACTCCTCAGTAGTTGCATCTTGTAATAGTTAAATAACTTATGTCTTTTGTCAAGAACATGCCTGTTGGCGAGTGTATCTGCTGATACTTTTGTTAATCTTGAATGCACTCGAATCTTTTGTCTATGCCTCGCCTTAGTCCTCTTATTGTCTCTTGCTTGACTTGTGATAGGGCACATCGAGTGATCCTTTGAGGGAGCCTCAGGATTCGCCGCCCCTTGATGACACTTTGGCACCGCCGCGCTCAAGGGTGGATGAGCTGTCCCTTCTCTCGCGACTCTGTGACTGTGTGAAGCAGTTGGAGCATGAATTGCCCGTACTCCGCGGAAATGCGGATGTATGGAAGTTGAAGGCGGAGAAAGCCACCGCCCGAGAACAATATCTACTAGGGGAGGTGACACAGTTGGGCGACCAATTCAAATGTTAGTCTTCTTTCTTCCTGTCATTTCCTTGTAGTCACTTGCAGTAGTTTGTTGTCCTCATATTTTGCCTTTTCTTGGTATAGTTGTCAGCGCACGTCATCTGCAGGACGAGAAGGATAGGATTGCCATTCGCATGAATGACCTTACCCAAGAGCAGCTTCAAGCGAGTGGATACTTCTAGGTAGATCATGATCACACAATTGCATTGGCGACCCTGTAGGATCGTGAGTCGCGAGTGCTTTACTTCTTGAAGAAGTCGCAATCATGTTTGAAGAATATTTATCAGACGATGTTCCTGTTGGACGTCGTTCCATTGAGCCTGCTGGCCCTTCTCGCTAAATTCCAGGACTTGAGCGCGGTCCGCGAGTGTGTATGGCAACAGTTAGTGGCTGGTGCCAAGGCTGCTCTGTCACTGGAGCGACTGCATAGGCCTGATGTGGACGTTGCAGCGATTGCGGCCGGACCCCCAGCGCTGCCAGCGGGTTCGACTTGGAACATGGTTCCTCACTACCAGGCGGTGGATCGCCTAGCGGAGGAGATCGTCGACTTCTTTGAGGAGCAGACAAATGTTCTTTTGCTGCAACAGTAGTTTAGTTTGTATCCTGCACATAGTTGCACCAGTGTTGTAAAGTTCATAGACATGCTGTGTATAATTGATTAATATTGATGTATATAGAAGGCTTGTTAGCGTGTACATTTTGCGAGTGCGTTGCACTATGCGACTCCTTTTCGTTAGCCTGGCCTTGTGTTTATCTCAGTCCCTTGTCAACCTGTCAGGTGCGTTGCAACTGGGTTGATGTTTGTCAGGGGTTTCGATTGGTGTGCCAGCTACTCACGATATCGCGTTAGTTCGTAGAATAGATGTGTATAGGGTGGCGCAGCCCCCGAGTGGATAATTTGCGAAAAATTAAAGAAAAACATAGAGTTTTGGGGCACTTAGCTTTATTTTATTTGCGGGATAGTATGAGGTACAATGTGTGGCTAAGTAGCCTTGGCTGAGTAGCCTTATTTGCAATGTAAAAGTAAAAGCGACTAAGGGTAGAAGCGTCGCAGCTGTGCGACGTTCCAAGGGTTGGAGTATGCGACTCCTGTCTCTAAATCTTGAAGGCGATAGGCGCCACCTGTGATTACTTCTGTAATCATGTATGGTCCCTCCCAGGGTGACTCGAGTTTGAGGTGCCCTTGCTGCTTCAGTCGTAGGACCAGGTCGCCTTCGACGAAGGACCTAGGGCGTAGCCTCCTGCTATGGTAGTTGCGCAGGTTCTGCTGGTAGATCGTTGATCTCTCCGCGGCAATTTCCCTTGCCTCGTCAAGGAGGTCGATGGAGTCTTCGAGTGCAAGAGTTGATCCCTGCTCGCTGTAAGTGACCACGCGCGATGCTTTGTATCGTACTTCGGCGGGTAGCACCGCCTCAGCCCCGTGCACCATGAAGAACAAGGTGTACCCTGTGGCGCTATTTGGAGTTGTGCGTAGGCTCCAGAGTACCGATTGCAGCTCGTCTGGCCAGCAACCCGCAGCCTATTCGAGTGGTCTAAGGAGTCACTTCTTGATGCCGCCGCAGACAAGCCCGTTAGCTTTTTTGACCTGGCCATTGGTCTGTGGATGTGCTACGGAGGCATAGCTGACGTTGATTCCCAGATTCTCGCAGAATTCTTAGAACTCCTTGGATGTGAAGTTTGTCCCATTGTCCGTGATGATGCTGTGTGGCACTCCGAAGCGATAGACGATGAAATCGAAGAACTTGACTGCGCTGTAGCCTGACTGATTAGTCACTGGCATGGCCTCTATCCACTTGGTGAATTTGTCGACTGCGACCAAGAGGTAGATGTAGCCTCCGCATGAGGATCTTGGGAGTTTGCCGACCATGTCGAGTCCCCATTGCACGAAGGGCCAGGCCAATGTAATTGGCCGGAGCTCTGCGCCAGGTGCATGCGGCTTGTCCGCGAATCGCTGGCACGCGTTGCATTTATGGACGATGTACTTGGCGTCGCGCATGGCCGTAGGCCAGTAGAATCCAGCTCGTAGAGCTTTGGCGACGAGGGCGCGACTGCCGGCGTGGTGCCCGTAGGTTCCCTCATGGATGTCAAGGAGAACAACTCTTCCATCGGCCATGGAGACGCATCGTTGGAGCACTCCTGTGATGCTACGCTTGTATAGTTCGCCGTTGATAACTGTGAATGCCTTGGATCGCGCGCGATGTGCCGTGCGTCAGCCGGGTCATCTGGTAGCCTCTTGCTGAGAAGGTACGTGATGTACGATTGAGTCCAAGATGGCTCGATCATCATGACGCTCATTGGTCCTTCGAGTCCCGTATCTAGTTCCAGGTTGTCGAGTGCCATTGGCTCATTGGGCGGCGTAGCCCCCGAGTCCGTTGCTGCGCTTGTTTTCTTCTCTGCGGCCTTTGGCTTGATGGAGCGTTTGTAGATGCGCTCGAGAAATACCCCAGGTGGTATGGGGGCGCAGGTAGAGCCTATGTTGGCGAGTGTGTCTGCCTCTTCATTGCTTTCGCGACCTATGCGCCGTAGCTCGTAGCCGTCGAACTCCCCTTCGAGTGTGTCGTAGAGGTCGCGGTAGGAGATAATGTTGTCGTTCAGTGCGTCGCACTCGTGCATTGTCTGGTTGATGACCAACTTGGAGTCACCATATATTATGAGCCTTTTGGCGCTGCAGGCTTTCGCCATCCTCATCCAGTGTAGCAGGGCCTCGTATTCAGCTTCGTTGTTGGAGGCGGTGAACTGCATTCGCAGAATATATTTCAGCTTGTCTCCCTAGGGTGATGTTAGTATGACACATGCACCAGCTCCGTCCTTCCGCTTGGATCTGTCGAAGTGCATTTTCCAGAGGTAGGACTTATCTGGTTTTTTAGGGAGCTGGTTCTCCATCCAGTGCACGAGGAAGTCAGGGAGAACTTATGACTTGATTGCGTCGCGTTTTTCATATCTGATGTCTCATGGAGACAGTTCGATTCCCCAAAGTGCGACTCGTCCGGTGGCGTCGGGATTGTTGAGGATGTGCCCAAGAGGGGCGTCGTAGACTACCATGATTGGGTGTTCTTGGAAGTAGTGGCGCAGTCGCCGGGCCATCATGAAGACATCGTACGCCAGTTTCTGGTAGTGCGGGTACCGCTGTTTTGTTGGCGTAAGTACCTCGCAGAGGTAGTAGACTGGGTGCTGTACCCCGTGGACCTTGTTTTCTTCGGCTCGTTCGACTATGAGCACTATGCTGACCACCTGGTTGGTGACGGAGATGTATAGAAACAATGTTTCCCTTTTGCGTGGGGTCACCAGTACTGGCGAGGTGGATAGCAGGCGCTTGAGGTCTTCGAATGCTTCCCGCGCCTCATTGGTCCACTCGAACTTGTCAGCTTTGCGGAGGAGTTGGTAGAAGGGCAGTGCCTTTTCACCCATCCGACTGATGAATCGACTAGGAGCCGCGATTCACCCAGCCAGCTGCTGGACGCCTCCTATGTTTTTTGTCTTCTCCATGGCCAGTATGGCTTTTATTTTCTTCGAGTTCGCTTCGATCCCTCTCGCGGAGATAAGATACCCAAGTAGTTTCTCGGATGGTACGCCGAAGGCGCACTTGTCCGGATTGAGCTTGATCCGGTAGAGGTCGAGGTTGGCGAAGGTTTCGTGCAAATCGTCGATTAGTGAGGCTTCCTCTTTGGTCTTGATTACTATGTCGTCGACGTAGACTTGAATGTGGCGACCAAGCTGGTTCTTGAGGCAAGCCTGCATGCACCGCTGGTAGGTGGCCCTGCATTCTTTCGCCCGAAGGGCACTGTGTTGTAGCAGAACACAGCAAAAGGCGTTGTAAATGCTGTTTTTTCTTGGTCTTCCTCCTTCATTTGAATCTGATTATAGCCTGAGTAGGCTTCGAGGAAGCAGAGGCGCTCGCATCCTGCGGTGGAGTCGATGATCTGGTCGATTCGCGGTAGCGGGAAGTGGTCCTTCAGACAATGCTTATTCAAAGAGGTGAAGTCCACGCACATCCGCAGGATATCCGTGTCCTTTTTTGGTACTAGCACCATGTTGGCGAGCCAAGTGCTTTCCTTGATCTCGCGTATAAATTTGGCATCGAGGAGTCTGTTGATCTCCATTCCGACTGCCTTTGCTCTTGGTTCAGATAGTCGCCGAATTGTTTGCTTGACTGGCCTTGCTTCTGGGTTGACGTTGAGTGCGTGATCGGTGAATTCCATAGGAACTCCTGGCATGTCCGCTGGACACCAGGCGAAGATTTCCCAGTGCTCATGGAGGAATTCGACAAGTGCAGGTTCCTATGCGGGACTCAAGTTGTTGGCGATGAGGGCCGTCTTGGCGGGATCCGATGGGTGGACCTGGACTTTCTTTGTGTGCACTGATGAGTCGAAGGACAAGGCGAGTGAGCTTGGCCAGCTTAGGGGAGGCAGACTGTTGTCTGTCGACTCCTTCAATCTTGCGAGTTCCTCCTGCATGCCTAAGGACTGGGAGATTCTGTTGAATTCCCTATCACAACTATCAGACCTCTCGAATCTCCCGTTGATTGTGATGACGCCATTAGGTCCTGGCATTTTCATCTGCAGGTAGGCGTAGTGCGGCACCGCCATGAACCTGGCGAACGCGACACATCCGAGGATGTTGTGGTACTGTGAGGGCCAGTCGACGACTTCGATGTCGATGCGCTCACGCCGAAAGTTTTTCGGTGTGCCGAAGATGACGTCAAGGTTGATTTTACCAAGGGGATATACGCCCTTGCCTGGGATGATGCCGTGGAATGTTGTGTCTGAGGCCTCTAGGCGGGTCAGAGGGATCCTCATTGCTCACAAGGTACTCGCTAACATAAGGTTGATGCCGCTTCCGCCGTCCATAAAGACGCGACTCATGTCGAAGCCTCCAATTTGTGCCTCGAGGACGAGGGGACAATGGCCTGGACGAGGTACTTGGCATGGGTGGTCGCGCTTGTCGAAGGTGATGCAGGACTCGCTTTCGCTGAGGTACTCAGTGGTAGATGGTGGCGAGTTTGTGGCCAAGTTGACTTGGCGAGTGATGGCCTTCTACATCCGATTCAAGGGGCGTCCCTTTTGGATCATCATAGTACCCATGGCCCGTGGGTATGGTTTGCCTCCCTAGTACTGGTCCGGCGCAGCTGCATTTGGGGGTAGTCCAGGTGGTGGTGGCAGAGCTCCATGTGCCACGGCGCCTGGGGCGGCTCCGTAGCCCCTTTCGACTGTGTTGCGATTCATCCGAGCTAGTCCCTCATGTAGTTTGAGGAACTCGCGGTAGTCCTTAAGGAGGTGGCTGGACTTATTTTTTCCGTCGTGCTTGTCGATGTAGAAGTGCACAGTGCATGGCCCGGACAGTTTGTCTTCAATGGATGTTGCGGGTGCCTCATCGCGATTGCTGCGCTACCATACTTGCGTGGTTTTTCTAGAGTCGCGGTATCCACCGCTGCGGTAGCCGCTGTTACAGTTGTCGTCGCGTCTGTCGGCTTAGCCGGCTATGACCATGTTGACGTCATCGCGGTCATCGTAGATGCGCATGCCGCGTTTTCTTCGGCGATCGCATCTGCGTTCGAGTTTTGCCTTGTCGTCGGAGTGAACACGATTTTTCACCGAATCTTCTCCATCTGCCCAGCGATTCACGATTTCCATTAGGTGGTCGATGGTTTTGGGCTTTGAGCGGCCCAGCTCCTCCGTGAGCTCTATGCGGCGCACGCCGCCATTAAATGCGTCAATCGCGTGATCCTCCGAGATATTTTCTGTGGAGTTCTTGATGATGGACCACCTCTGGATGTATGAGCGTAGCGACTCGCCCGATCTTTGCTGGCAGCACCTCAGCTCTTCGATTGACGCGGGCCTTTTGTATGTGCCTTTGAAGTTGCGCACGAAGCTGTAAACCAACTCTTCCCAACTGCGAATGGATCCGCGTGGGAGGTTGTTGAGCCATGCTCGGGCGGCGCCTTGCAGCTGCAGCTGCAGGCATTGCATGGCCGTGCTTCGACTCCCACCATGGATCTTGACAGAGGAGATATGGTCCTCTAACCAGATTTTTGGGTCCTGCAGGCCATCGAACTTTGGGTTCTCTAACGGGAGCTTAAACCCCTTGGGCATTCGCTTTTGTCTGATGGCCCTGCTGAAGCATCTAGCACCACAGAGCTCCACGTCTTCGTCCTCTAGGCCAGTCGACCGGGTGTGTCGCGCCCTTGATTTGTCAATCTTGCGCTGCGTGAGGTCATCGCGCGCATCATAGTCGTGGTCGTGTCACTGTGAGCGGCGACATCGAGACAGATCGTGACTATCGTCGCTAGATGAGGGCGAGGAGTAGTGTTTCGCCTGAGCCTTGCCTTTCTTCGGTTCCGATGCTGGCTCTTTGTCGAGGGCGGCCTTGATTAACCCCAAGCCTGTGATCGTAGATCGGTGCATGGCGGCCCGAGGGTCTCCAGCTGGCGGCTGGTTGTTGAGGAGGTACATGGTGGCCGCCATTACCGTGGCTTGCGGCGTTTTCGGGGGCACGTTGCCGCGCGTATCCACCGTCGTGGAGCCGAAGTCGAGGACTTTGGCGGCTTCTACACATTCTTGCTCGGTGAGGTGGGCGAGTCGAGATCGTCTCTTGTTGGCCATGTACTCGTTGCACCTAGAGGAGGATCCTCCGTGTGAAGAGAGCCCAGCTCGTCAGAGGCTTGATTTGTTAGCTGCCTTCTTACGCGCCTCGAGTTGCGCGATTGTTTGCAGTTGGCGCTTGTATTCCTCTTTCAGGAGCCAATGGTAACCCATTAGCAGTTCTTGAGGGGAGCCGAAGGGTAGAGGGTGGCCTCGTAGGGCTTTGTTGCAACGAGCCCACTCGAGATCGTTGAGCCTGATCACGACGCGTTCGCCAGTTTGCTCGTTGATCATGGTGGGAGGTTCGGCTGCCCCTCCGTTGTTGACGGGGGTGCCGTTAGTAGGGCCGCCATTGGGTGGTCCGCCATTGGGTGGTCCGCCGTTTGGCAGGTCAGCTCCATGGCCACCGTTGCCCGTGTTGTCGCGATTGGTGGAGGTGTCGCTTGCGTTGATGACGGCACACATGAAGTGGTTGGGGAAGCTGCTGCTCCCACAACTTTCAGATCCAGAACCGTAGGCTCCATCTTGATTCGCTTTCAGTTGGATTCATCGCTATTCGCTGACCGTATTCTCGACTGTTGTCGAGGCGTTGAGCTTACTGAGGGTGCCGATCGGTGGAGGGAACCACGATGCTGGAGCAATCGATGGTGCCGTCGGCTGGTCAGGCATGCGAAGCGTGCCCATCTGACCGACTTGGAAGCGGAAGCTCCCGATCGCCAAGCTGATTCCGTGTGGACGGTGAAGTCAAACATGCTGAAGAGCTGGCGAATATCCGCTGTTGCAGAGTTGTAGATCGCGGTTGATGGGGCCGAAGAAGCCGCAACATCAACACTCCCAATTCCCACAGACGGCGCCAATTGACGAGGGTTTAACTCATCAATGCCCATTGTTATGGACTTGGGTTTTGGAGAAGGAGGGAGTGCTGGAGACATCTATCAGCTAGCAAACAAGCACACAGGGGACTCGAAGATTTACCCAGGTTCAAGCCTCGCAGAGGTCCCTACTCCTGCTTGTCTGCTCGTGGAATTATTGAAGGAATCGATGATTACAATGGTGCGCAGATGCAATCTGGCGAGGGTTGTGGAAACTAGGGTTGCGTGTGTCCTCCTCGCTGCCCCTCCTAGCCTTTATATAGATAGGCTAGGTCTCGGGTAGCAGGTCGAGTCGGTTACAAGTTAGGGTTTTTCCCTTTGAACTTTCTATCTTTAGTTTCTACTTGTTCTTCAAGCAATCAAGAGTCCGTAGACTACTCGAGTTATCCATTTGGGCCTTGGTGACACCGTGGGATTCCGCTGTACTCAGGCCGTATATGCCAAGCTCGAGTACCTGTAGGGTACACCCATGTCACCCCCCATAGGCCAAAAAAGTTGAGGTAGCAACCAATCTTCTTTCCAGTTTGTCCACCAAAGGAGTAAGATATTGAATCCATGGTTTTGTTATGCCAAGAGGCAAGCCTAAATATGTAAATGGAATGGAGCAGACAACACAACCAAACTCCTCAGCCAGCTCAATGATTTCATCACCAGACACATTGCCAATCAACATACAAGATTTGTGATAGTTTACAAAAAGACCAGTTGATTTACTGAACTTGTCCAAGGCCTCCTTCAAAGCTTTTAATTGCTCTCTGTCTGTAGGAATGATTAACAAGGTATCGTCCGCATATTGGAGTATTGGGAAATCAGGATCTCCTGTCTGAATTGGCAGATCAATCAATTCCTCTCCCACAAGGTTATTAACTACATCCTGCAGAAGGTCACCTCCCAGAACATACATCAAAGGGGAAAGTGGATCACCCTGTCTCACACCCCTTTTGCATAGAAACGGTTTACCAAGGATACCATTTAGCAAGACTGAAGATGACCTAGAACTAAGAAAGGCCTTGAC
Organism: Avena insularis; assembly: GCA_023614405.1. NCBI lineage: Eukaryota > Viridiplantae > Streptophyta > Magnoliopsida > Poales > Poaceae > Avena > Avena insularis. The sequence continues at coordinate 185,277,242 of CM042692.1, forward strand.
CCAAGAAATCAACTGCTGATTGAATCCCTTGTGCTGCAAAATCTGGAAAATATCATCATGCTCAGTTGTGTCAAAGGCCTTCTCAAAATCAAGCTTCAAAATCACACAAGATGCCTTGGAGACTTTGCACTGATAGATATATTCAAAAGCCCATGCAACACAATCCTAGATTGTTCTGCTCTTTATGAAACCATACCGATTTTTGTAAACACAATCAGTTATTACCTCTTGCAATCTATCAGCAGAGCTTGGTGAGAAATTTGAGGCAACAATTTGTTAGGGAAATTGGTCTATAATCATTAATTTTCTCAGGCCCTTGACACTTTGGAATCAGGGTAATAAAGGAGTTGTTAATGCTGTCCAAAGAAAGGGTGCCATGAAAGAATTGATCAGCAAGTTTGTAGAACTCTTGTTTAATAATATGCCAGCATTTTTCAGAAACAATCCATTAAACCATCAGGCCTAGGTGCTTTGTCAATAGGCATATTTTTAACAATAGCATCCATCTCATCATGAGAAAAAGGCTTTGTAAGATTATCCAAACCATCCACTTTTTTCAGCAATGTAGGCCAATTGAGACACATGTCAATACCTCTAGTAGTTCCCATTCTTGATTTATAATAGTTTAGAGCAATTGCTGGCATACCATCATGGTCAGACACCATCCTTCCATCATCAGCAACAAGACTCACCATTGTATTTTTCTTGTTACTAATAGTGGCCATTGAGTGGAAATATTTTGTATTTTCCTCACCAAGCTTCATCCATCTAGTAGTACATCACCTTTTCCAATAAAGGAATTGAGCATGGAGCAGATGCTCATAATGGGCCTTAACAATTTTCTTGAAATTGCATTCAGTAAGAAACAAAGGTCTTTCCTCTTCAAGAGTATCAAGGAACATGATAACTAGGCTGCACTTTGCAATTTGCTGTTTCAACTTTGATAAACTAGTTTTCCATTTTTTGAGTGCGGATCTCAGAGCCTTTAACTTTTTGACAAGCTGTTCGTTGCATTTGTTCCCTCAGAGTTTGACTACCAAGACTGGGACACGCAATCAAGAAAACCCGGCTGCTCAACCCAAAAATTCTCGAATCTGAAGATATTGACCTTTGGGGTTGTGGTATCAATCGAAATCACACATGGGACATGGTCGGAAGTATGCTTTGAGAGAGGAAGAACCATAGTATTTGGAAAGATAGATGTCTAGCTCGGTGTCGTGAAAAACCAGTCCAATTTCACTAGAAGAGGGTCGTGTTGCATGTTAGACCAAGTAAATGACCGACCTTTTAGAGGCAGCTCTAGCAGTCCAAGATGACTGATTATCTCATTAAAAATAAACATATCATTTATGTCACCACCACTCGTTTTTCTATTCTCTTGTGATCTTATGAAGTTAAAGTCCCCCATAAATAACCAAAGTTCATCATCCGGTATGACCAAGTTAAATAGCCATTGCACAAACTCATCTCGAAGTGGGCCTTGACACGGCCCATAAACAGCAACAAGAGTCCATTTCAGATTAGCATGGGCCGATTCAAAATTTATAATAATACGAAATCTTTTCATTTGAACCAGTGTTCCTTTGAAAATAGAATAGTTCCACACCACAAGAATTCCACCAGAGGCCCCCACTGAAGGAGCAAAGACAAAGTTGTCAAGGCTCTTTGGGCAAAAGGAGCGAATAAATTTATAATCAAAACTTTCTTTTTTTGTTTCTTGTAGACAGAGGATTGAGCATTTGCTTTCTTCAAATTTTTCACGCACAGACAATTGCTTTATTTCAGAGTTCATGCCTCTGATATTCCAGTCTAACACCTTCCAGGATCTTGATAATGTTTTATAATCCATAATAACATTGAAGTTGAGGCAGGCAGACGCTAGCATAGCCAGTATCACAATTACAAACCAAAATAAACATCCAGCTGAAGTAAATTAACAAACTACGATAAAGGGCTTTCCGCTGGTATATTGCGAGGATATTAAAGATAAATCTTCACAATAAAAAGCATAGGATATAAAAAAAGATTAAGGACTATGCATAGATAGTATACTTGATAGCTTCAACTAGTCACACAATCATGCAAAACAATGATTAGAATAACTTGAAGCAAACAGTCTCCCAAATAAGATATAGAGATATGTATTTAAGGAAGGCCGCACCAAGAATTTCTTACTCAAACCAAGACCGATAAGATGAGCAATAAACGCTTTTAAAATAATATGATCTTGTTTGAGCTAACATGCCACCTAGGGACAAGATAATCGATAATATAAACTCTAAATGGTAATACCTCATATATTCACATTTCCTAGGATTGTGATATGCAAAAGAAGCATATTACTCCCCCATAATGTGATATTGAATTCTTGTCAACAAGAGGCAAATAAATCTCAACTAGAGATAATTAATGGACATTTAGAAATTGAATTTCTCATGAGTATGACCCACCACATAGTGACTAGATAAGCTTGCAATATCAATACTAAGTGGTGGTACTCATGAACACATTTTAAGGTTTGAGAGATGCATAAGACATATCACTCCCCCAAAATGGGATGTTCCATTAATCCCTCGCAAAGACCCCCAAATAACATATCATCAAGATGCATTAGAGTCCCAAAACAAAACACACAAGTAAATGATGCGCCAAACACCGAGACAAACTTGAATACACAAAATCAACAAGAATAAGGCACACCAAATACAAACACATACTTGGTACAACACCAAATCATGTAAAGGGGCAAGTAACTTATGATAGGGAGATGATAATCCTTATGACTTGGCTTGATCAAGTATAATATATGAAGATCCCTTAATTCTTCATGAGTTATCCAAGTCTCCAATGCCCTCCACAAACACCTATTGATCAAGTTTGAGATTGTTGGTCCCCATCCAAGTTGGGTCCTAAGAGGTTAGTCACAATAGCCTTGGCAAATCATATGGTTCTTTTCTTGACACCACTTTGAGTTCCGACATACTTATGCTTCCCAAGAGAATAATTATCATCCACAATGACAGGGTTAGATAAGGTACCATTTGAACATGAAGAGGAAAAGTGCTCCTTCACACGACATATGTAGCAACAAGTGCTCCCCTTCTCTTCTTCATAGATTTCTTGGCTTGGGGAGCATTATCTTGATTCTTCTTGGGAAGTGGCCTAACTTCAACTTGAGGTTGAGCATGGGCTTGACCTCGAACTTGTGGCTGCTTCCCTTGTTGCTTCTCACTCAAGTTTTTTTTGTTCAATGGACAAGATCTTACATGATGTCCTTCATCCTTGCACTTGAAGCAAATAATCTTGGCGGAACGCTTGACTTGGACTTGGCCCTTCTTCTTGTTGCTCTTGGACTTGTTCTTGTTATTTGAGTTGAATCCAAGTCCACTTTTATCATTAGGGTATTTTTGCACAATCAAAATATCTTCAAGTGTGGATTTCCCTCCATGAGTCTTTTCCAAGTCTTTCTTCAAAGAAGTGACTTGGGCCTTGAGATCTTTGATTTCCTCTATATGGTTCGTAGAAATAGAAGTACTAGAGGAAGTAGAATCTTCATTGTAAGAGCAACAAGGCAAGACAAGTAATCCAACACAAGGTGTGTCAATAGTATGACTAGATGGATCACTAGGACTAGCACATGCTGATATATCATTCTAAGGAGAAGTTGTGCTAACATCCAAAAGATGCTCACAAGATGTTACCTTAGTGATACTTGCCTCAATTTCTAACTTTAGCCCATCATAGGAGATTAGAAGATCATTACGAGAGCCTGAGATATTTTCATGACTTTCTTCCAATTTCCTATAATTGCTAGTTAGCAACTCAAGCTGAGACCTTATCTCAACATTCTCCTTTAGGGTATATGCTTCACAATAAGTAGAATTAGCAGCACAAGCATCATTAATAGATTTTTCATTTTCAAACTCATAAGATTCAATTTTTTGTGTGAGGAGACAACTAGTGTGCTTCTCCTCGGCAAGCTCTTGCTTAAGGAGATTGAATCTCTGACTCCCATCATCAAGTTGGAAATCCAACTCCTCTATGGTTTCAATTTGTTTAGTTATGGTATCCATAACGTGTTTGAGACAAGCAACAACCTTATTATTACCATGAAGAGAGGTACACAAAAAGGGCATCTCACGAAGGATAGTACTAGTATCCTCATCAACATCATCATCACTATCATCATTAGAAGATATATTGGGATTCAAAGTTGGAGATACCTTTGACCCTCTTGTCGTAAGGCACATGTGAGCATGGGAGGAAGAAGATGAGGATATTCTTGAATCTTCATTCATGACCGTGTCTTGCTCCATAGGGTCTTTGATTTCCTCTACATTGTAAGATACACAACTAGAGGAAATAGAAGCATTTTGTTCATTGGAACAAGACAAATCAAGCATATCATCTACAATAGTACTCAAATAATTTCTAGATGATATGCAAGGACTAGCGACACAAGGGGATATATAATTATTGTTGTAAGAAGTGCTTAAGTCCAAACTCTCTACATCATTAGCATTTATAAAACTTGAATCATCGGTGTAAAGAGAAACACTACCATCATTACATATGGTTTCTCCACTCACCATGCCATTACCTTGTGACTTGTCACATGTAGGTGAAGTGGAAGGAATTGTAATCTCATCGCAGTCGGAGGTTGAGGCAACTTGGAGATCTTCATGATGTGAAGGAGAAGAGAGATTCTCGGAGATACCATCGACCCTATGAGAAATGGACCCACCAAATATTTCTCAAGCTTGGTCCACATCTCATGATATGACTTGCGCTTCACAATCGTCAAGAACAAATTAACTATGGGGCTCAAGGAGAAAATAAGCTCATTAGATACTTGAGCTTCGAGATGTAAATTTTTCTCATCCTCTAAAGATAGATTTTGAGGATCCATCGGAGGAGACAAACCTTCATCTAGAAATCGCAATATTTGTGACACAAGGTCCAAAGATTACAAAGCAAGCAATTTCTCCACAAACTATAATTTGTCCCATCAAGGATAATTGTGTCATTGTGCACTATACTACTAGCCGACATCTTTACACTCTAGGCGGTGAAGCCTAAACAAGGAGAGACCTTGCTCTGATACCAATTGAAATGATAGAGATGTCACCTAGAGGGGGGTGAATAGGCAATTTCAAAAGTATTATGGTTTTGGCTTGATAGAATGTGGAATTAAACTAATGTTTATTTTACAAGCACAAAACCTAAATACACTAGGCTCAACTAAGTGCACCAACAACAAGTTAAGTTAAGCAATATAGCACACCATATAAGTACTTCAAGCTCAATGGCTATCACAAGGAAAGTAAACTCGGGTACAGAGATAACCGAGGCACGTGGAGACGAAGATGTATTTCCCTGTTCCCTTACAAGTAAGGTATGTCACATTGGAGAGGTGTGAGATTCCATGAAGGATTTCTCAACACCATGAAGGCTCACCTTCTTCTCTGAGTCTATCCCACGAAGGAATAGGACCTTTCCTTATGGCTAGCTTTTCCTCCACTCTGGAGATGGCAAGCTCCACAACCACTTCACAAGATCCACGAAGGAGAAGCCCGGGTCTCTTCACAATCTTCCATGAAGAGGACACTGTGGCACCAACCGCCAAGCCAACTAGGAGGTCACCCTCCAAGAGTAACAACATCACGGTCTCTCACTCGAACCAATCGTAATAGAGAGCTCAACACTTATGCAAGAACGCAAAGCAAGAACACCAAGGGTGTTCAAATCCCTCACTCTCAAATCCCAACAAAGCAACAAGTGCTAGGGAGGAATTAGAGAGGAAGAACAATGGTGGAAATGAACCAATGACTCCACGATCTAGATCCAATGGGTTCCCCTCACTTAGAGGAGGAATTTATTGGTGGGGATTGTAGATCTAGATCTCCTCTTCAAATGCCCTAAAAAAGATGCAAGAATCATAGGAGGGAAGGGAGAGGAAGCAAGCTCAAAGGGGTCAACAATGGAGGTAGAAAACACGCTCAAGAACCTTAGAACTTTGGGGAAGAAGCCTCCCTTTTATACCCCTTCAAGGGGGGTGACCATTGGAGACAAAACAAGATGAACAGACATGTTCCGGCGGGAAAACCGGCGCTGCCGAATCTGGCACCAGAATTTCCGGGTGACCAAAAAAAGTTCCGGTCACAGCTGAAATAGCATACTGAATAGATTTCCGGCAGTCATCAGAAATTTCAGCCCTAGAACCGGTACCGCCGGAATTCCCGCCGGAATCAAACCAGTGCACACAAAAACAGCGATAACTTTTGCGTTCGGACTCAGAATTTAGCAAACTTGGGCTTTTTGAAAATCTAAGAAAAAACTCTATATGTTAGAGAGAAGAAAAACCAAGAAATAGGAAGAGGTAAAGAACCAAATAAGGTGAGGTATGTGTTGGAAATATGCCCTAGAGACAAATAGTAATAAGGACTATTATCATATTTCATATAGTTTATGATTAAGTTTTATATCATGCTATAACTGTATTGAGTGGAAAGATCAATACACATGTGATATATAAACAACCAGGGGTTCCCAGTGAAACTCTAGTCGCTGGTTCATTGGTCAATAGATGATCATGTTTCCTAATCATGTGGCATTTATGCCAGTTGGAAATGGAGTCAACTCATTCAGAGAATGAGATGATGAACCAATATCCAACCTAAACATCATGACCTGATCATGTCACGAAGTTCAAGTTATGATGATTAGAAATGGATCCTCGTAGACTATTCCTTAGACCATGAGGCTATATCAATCACTATCTCCCGAGAGTGCTTAGATAGCATCAAGCGCCACTTCGTAATACAGTGGTTATAAAGGTGTATTTAGGTACTCGGAGGAAACCGTAGAGGCAATATATGTCAAGAGAGGGTTTTATCCGTCCATGTGACGGGAAGATACTCAAGGGCCCACTCGGAGAGGTTATATCCAATAGCTGCGCAGCGTGTGATTTGATCACAAGGATATCACTTGCCAGAACGAGTCAAGTAGCATTGTTCGGTAACGAGATTGAACACGACATGGTGATGTCATTGATCAGATCTCGAGCAATGCAAGTATCAAGAGACAAAGGGAATAAGACACGATTGTCCCGGTTCAAACGATGAAAGATCTTCGTGGAACGCACAGGGGTCACATGGCCATCCAGGTCCCTCTATCGATCATTGGTGCGGGAGTGTCCCGACCATGTCTGGAGTGTTCCTGAACCGTGGGGTATCATGCTTAAGGGCTTGATGATGCTTAGAGAGTGTTTATAGGATCTGTAGAATCGTAGAAGAATTGTAGGGAGAAAACCGGAAGGGTTTCGGTAAGTCTAGAGGATGTCCGGAGTGGAGGTGGAAGTGTTGCATAACCACAGAGGTTGAATAATATGTGAATGAATGTTAAATATTGATTTAATCAATTTATTCATAATTATTTAATAAAGAGAAAATCACATGTCCTACGGTAGGCATTGGTGGCTGCGACACTCGCATTCTCATTCGGCTCATCTAGAAGTGGGTTGTTTAGGAAATTGTCCCTCTTTTCTTGCTTGAGAACAATTCTCAGATTACGATACCAGTTGGTGAAGTTAGTTCCATTTAGCTTATCCTTTTCTAAGATGGTTCTCAAAGAAAAACTGGAAATCTGAGGGAGACTGCTAGGTGACATTGATCTACAATAGAAAAATATCCAAAACACTTAAGACATGTATTCATAAAAGAGCAAGCATATTAAACACTTTAATATTTATGCTCCCACTTGATCCAACACCCCTCCGATGGTTACTTAGTGATTCAGGACCCTAAATAAAGCAAGTCGACTAGTGAGCTTTAGCATCACCGCTAGCCGTCAAGTGAGCTAGGTAGACAACTCCTTGTCAATCGTATCGCATACGACTCCTGCTGGATGGGTGGCATCACATGCCCCGGCTCCCATACGACCTTTCCCCGAGTCCCACAACCGTTGTGACAGACCCGTCTAGATTACCGAGTGCTTCCGCTGTAAGAGTTCGACTCGAACCCACCTAGTCGGAAAGAATTGATAACACCTCAATTTTATGAGCCCACTACCAAAAATGTCCGACTTGTGATGGTCCGGCACTGGCGGGGAAACCGACTAGACCTTCTTTGAGGGATTACTTTTTACCAACTATCTAATAGAGGTAAAACAGAGACATAACAATAACATAGAGTAAAGCAATTATAATATGAAATGGTATGGCTCTCTTCATGGCGATCTCCATCTCCACAAAGCTTGTAATTTGACTCGTGTCAACTCTTGTCACGTGCCGCCTTACACCATGTAGCTGACTTGTACATCGACTTGCATGCCATCCGGGTTCTCCAAAAAGCTATACTAGCTAGTAATGTAAATTACATAGAGAATCCGACACGCAGGTCATCATACAATAAAATGATAGCATCTAGGCTCCAGCCAACGGACAAAAACCGTGATACGCAGATCACGTATGGACACATCACATGCATATAAGCCATACCATTCACAACATCATCCTGCAAAAACAAGTTATGCATGGATACGATATCTACCGGTGTTGTGAAACTCGCAATGACATCTAAGGCGCTACGAGAAGCCGGTGATCCCGCTAGCCGGATAGCGTGCGGGGATCGAAGGGGCAGTGCCCCTCGTGGGTGCGGGCAGCTTCCGACGATTTTTCCAAAAACGCAGATCTCATCTGCCTTCTGAACATGGATTTCATCATCGGATAATTTTTTTACCCAAATCAGATCCGTACTCCGATTCGACCAAACTCTTTGATCTTCGATCACCGCATCCGGATTTACGTGTCACCGTCTACCCCGATGGCGGAAGCCGACCGGTAGGGGTATGTCGTTCCACAACCTTCATGGAAACCAGATAATCCATTCCCTAAGTACAGTTGATCCAATCAACCTCGTACAAAATCGATCTATCTCATAGATCGACCACCAAAACTGCAATTAGATCCAATCTAACGCCAACCGCATATCACATATGCAAGATCTCGAGCCTAAAACCAGAAGCTAACGCTCTGATACCACTGTTTGGGCCATGCAGAGATAAACAAAACTTTTTACCCTATGCGGTACACCCAAGATCCAGCTCAGGTGATAGGCCACGAGATTTACCACTAGACAAGCAGGTGCGGATTGTTGATGAAGTGCGTCAGTTGTTGCCGTGCTGAACGATCCCCATACAGCATGTCCAGATCCCCACGGACCTCCTTGTCTCCAGCGCCACACGTGCAACGCCTCTACCGGTATCCATACGTACAAGAAGGAGCTCCAGGCAGAGGACTGCTAGATCATGTCTAACCCGAAATGGGAGTGGAGAAAGTGACGGCTAGGTTAGGGACAATCCCTTGTCACTCCACTTATATACACTCCTAGCTAGGCTCAACACTTGATGCCCATCTAGGCCGTACCCCAAACTCCACATGGATCGAATCCACATGGGATCCTTACCCTTAAGTGTGTGACCCTGTAGGTTTACGTACACCTGGACACGACACGAGTAACCACTCCGAGTTGATAGTTGGTAGCGGCCTCTAGCAAGACGTGCCAACTCCCAAGCGTCATAAAGTCAGAAGACAAACCTTTCTCAATGTGACTTTCATCCAATTCCCTTTGCCTCACGATATATCTTGTCAAGCTATAGGCGAGTTGTTGTCATCCCTGTAATAGCTTGACTCTCTCTTCTCGTTCCATGATATGCGATTCACTGGACTAACACTTAGTCTGACTTCTTGGTTAACACTTAACCAAGTCGCGCATGGCCATGCTTACGAATCATATCACACGAGAGGGCCCAGAGAATATCTCTCCATTATGGAGGGGCAAATCCCATCTTGGTAATCCACGTCACACAGCTTGCTTCACAACCAACCCGAATCCTACCTTTATAACTTCCTATTTACGGAACAACGTTTGATAGGATCTAAGTTGGCGATCCACAACTCGGATCATGCGATCACCTTAGGTAAACGGATTCCATTGCTTGACACTGCAGATGACAACATGCTCGTTGCAACTCAACTGTGGGTCAGTCTGATTTGCTAAACTCTTTAGCCGAATCAATGTAAGTCGGAATAGCATCTCCATGCCCATGACAAGTGGAACCGAGTCATCAAGCCGACTTTCACATTAGTCTAAGTTGTGTGTCCAGCACAACCTCAACGACCAAGGACAACTAGTATGAACAACATGAATATATAGTTCCACAATCGAATCACATATTCAATGATATATATCATTAGTTCATACAAGGACAATGACTTTATGAATACATTGGGAATGACATCATACATGATTGCCTCTAGGGCATATTCCCAACAGTCTCCCACTTGCACTAGAGTCAATCATCCGACATCATATGTCTAGGCATCTAATGCCCATAGCTCTCAAGTGTGCCTCATGCTTCAGATGTGGAAGTGGCTTTGTCAACAGATCCGCAATATTTGCATCTGTGTGTACTTTGCATAACTTGATATGACCTTGATCCATGAACTGGCGAATCAGGTGGTACCGCATAAGTATATGTTTGTTCTTCTGGTGTTGTCTAGGTTCCTTGGCTTGTGCGATAGCACCATTGTTGTCACAATACACGTCTAACAGATTGGACGAGCCCTGAACCACACCAAGATCCATGAGGAAATTCCTCATCCAAACAGCTTCTTTTGTTGCCTCCGAGGTAGCAATATACTCAGCCTCTATTGTAGACGCTGACACCGACTCTTGCTTGGAACTCTTCTAGCTCACAGCCCCTCCGTTTATGACAAACACATATCCAGATTGCGAACGAGAATTATCCGAGTCAGTGAGATAACTTGCATCTGTGTAACCCCTTACACTGAGTTCATCCTCACCTCCATAAACCCAGAACATATCCTTAGTCCTTCTCAAGTACTTGAGGATATTTTTAGCCACTGCCCAGTGGATCTCTCTAGGGTCAGTCTGGTATCTGCTCACAACAATTAGAGCATAGGAAACATCCTGCCTAGTACAAGTCATAGCGTACATGATGGATCTGACTGCAAAAGCATACGGAATCGCACTCATCTGACTTCACTCATCAGTTGTCGAAGGACATTGAGTCTTGCTAAGTTTCACGCCATGGGACATCGGTAAGAACCCTTTCTTAGACGATTCCATGTTGAACTTCTTCAACACTTTGTCCAAATATGTACTCTGACTCAATCCAATGAGCCTCCTTGATCTATCTCTATAGATCCGGATTCCTAGTATGTAAGTTGCCTCACCCAAGTCTTTCATTGAGAAACTCCTTTCCAATGACTCCTTGGTTTCTTGCAACATTTGGACATCATTTCCAATCAATAATATGTCATCTACATATAAGATCAGAAATTTTACTTTGCTCCCACTAAACTTCTTGTATAAACAAGAATCATGATCACTCTTGATGAAGCCAAACGATTTGACTACCTCATCAAAGCGAATGTTCCAACTCCGAGATGCTTTCTTCAACCTATAAATGGATTTCCGAAGCTTGCATACCTTGTCAGCATTAGCCGGATCGACAAAACCCTCGGGCTATATCATATACACGTCCTCGGTTAAATTTCCATTGAGGAAAGCCATCTTGACATCCATCTGCCATATCTCATAGTCGAAATAGGCTACTATAGCTAGCATGATCCGAACTGACTTAAGCATCGCTACGGGTGAGAAAGTCTCATCATAGTCAACTCCTTGAACCTGTCGGAACCCCTTCGCGACAAGCCGTGTTTTATAGACAAAAATATTTCCATCCATATCAGTTTTCTTCTTAAAGACCCATTTGCACTCGACTGGTCTTGCATCGTGTAGCAAATCAACCAAGTTCCAAACTTGATTTTCATCCATGGACTTTAACTCGGATCTCATGGCTCCAAGCCATGACTTAGAATCGAATCCCACCATCGCCTCCGAATAAGTTACCGGCTCATCACTGTCCACCAGCAATACATCATGAACACTTCGCAATCTGGCCGATCTTCGCAGTGTCGATGCAATTGCCGGCTCAGGTACCACGACCGGCTCAACCTCTAAGGCTTTTGCCGACTCGCTGCTGGCTGGTATCTCTCAAATTTCTTCAAGCTGCACCGTGCTCCCACTGACTCCCCGACTGAGAAACTCTTTCTCAAGGAAGACAACGTTCTGAGCAACAAACACTTTGCCCTCTTCTCGGTTGTAGAAGTAGTAACCCAAGGTTTCCCTCAGATACCCCACGAAAATACACTTATTCGACTTGGCTGTAAGCTTGTCCGACTGAAGTCGCTTGACAAAAGCTTCACAACCCCAAATCTTAAGAAAAGACAAACTCGGCTTCTTGCCAGTCCACATCTCATGCGGTGTCTTCTCTACCGACTTTGATGGTACTCTGTTTAGTGTGAACGCTGCAGTTTCTAGACAATAACCCCAAAATGATAAAGGTAGATCTGTCCGACTCATCATTGACCTTACCATGTCTAACAAGGTCCGATTCCTCCTTTTCGACACACCGTTTCTCTGCGGCGTTCCCGGAGGAGTGAGCTGGGGAACTATTCCACAACTCTTCAGATGGTCATCAAACTCATGGCTCATGTACTCGCCTCCTCGGTCTGACTGAAGAAACTTTATTCTCTTGCCGAGTTGATTCTGTACCTCATTCTAGAATTCCTTGAACTTTTCAAAGGCTTCCGACTTATGTTTCATCAAGTAGATATATCCATACCTACTCAAATCATCAGTGAAGGTAATGAAGTACTCATAACCACCTCTAGCTGTCGTGCTCATTGGGCCACATACATCCCTATGTACTAGTCCCAACAAGTCGGACGCCCTTTCACAACTCTTTGCAAAAGGTGTCTTGGTCATCTTGCCGAGTAGGTAGGATTCACATGTCTCGAATGACTCCAAGTCGAATGAAGTTAGGAGTCCATCATCATGGAGCTTCTTCATGCGTTTCCAGCTTATATGACCAAGCTGATAGTGCCAAAAGTAAGTCATATTCAGATCATTTGGTTTTCACCTTTTCACATTTATATTATAGACAGATTCACCATCAAGATTCAAAATAAATAACCCGTCCTGGACGGGTGCAAAGCCGTGAAACATATCATTCAAATACAAAGAACAACCATTATTCTTAATATTCAACTCATAGCCTTGTCTCATCAAACATGAGGCAGAAATGATGTTTCGACTAAGCACTGGAACATAATAACAATTATTTAGATCCATTATGAATCCAGAAGGTAAATGAAGTTGCATCGTGCCAACTTCCAACGCAGCGACTCTCGCTTTGTTGCCGACTCGAATGTCAACCTCGCCTCTCGCGACGCTCCTAGTTCTTACCAGTCCCTACAACGAGTTGCAGATGTGAATAACTGATCTGGTATCATATACCCAAGAACTACCAGGTGCATCCACAAGATAAATGTCTATAACATTGCAAACAAGTGTACCTGAGCCGGAAGTCACACCTCCACTCTTGGCTTTATCAGCCAGATACTTGCTGCAATTCCTCTTCCAGTGGCCATCCTCCTTGCAATAGAAGCAAGTGGATCCGGCTGCAGGAGATGACTTAGTCCCTGAGGAAGCGCTTTGGACCGGGTCCTCAGCCTTACCTCCCGACTTTGCCTTCTTCTTCTTAGTCCAAGAACTCTTCTTGAACTTAGCCTTATTCTGCACCATCAACACTTGACTGGTGCCCTTTTTGAGATCCGCCTCAGCCTGCTTGAGCATCCCATGTAATTCAGTGAGACTCTTATACATACCATGCATGTGGTAGTTCGATATGAACTGACCATACACACTAGGAAGAGAGTTCAGAATTATGTCCGTAGCAAACTTTTCGCTAATGGGGTAGCCCAGCCTTTCTAGAGACTGCACGTAACCAACCATTTTGATCACATGTGGACTCAGTGGATCGCAATCCTTAAGCTTGCAGCTCAACAAGGCCTGAGAGACTTGATACCTCTCAGTCTTTGCCTGAGCCTGAAACATACTTTTGAGGCTTTCGATCATATCGTAGGCCTCAACATTCTTGAACTGCTGCTGCAAGTCCAGTTCCATGTGAGCAAGGATAAGACAGCTAATCTCCGTAGACTCATCACATGTCCTACGGTAGGCATTGGTGGCTGCGACACTCGCATTCTCATTCGGCTCATCTGGAAGTGGGTTGTCTAGGACATGGTCCCTCTTTTCTTGCTTGAGAACAATTCTCAGATTATGATACCAGTTGGTGAAGTTAGTTCCATTTAGCTTATCCTTTTCTAAGATGGTTCTCAAAGCAAAACTAGAAATCTGAGGGAGACTGCTAGGTGCCATTGATCTACAACAGAAAAATATGCAAAACACTTAAGACATGTATTCATAAAAGAGCAAGCATATTAAACACTTTAATATTTATGCTCCCACTAGAACCAACACCCCTCCGATGGTTACTTAATGATTCAGGACCCTAATAAGCAAGTCGACTAGTGAGCTTTAGCATCACCGCTAGCCGTCAAGTGATCTAGGTAGACAACTCCTTGTCAATCGTATCGCATACGACTCCTGTTGGATGGGTGGCATCACATGCCCCGGCTCCCATACAACCTTTCCCCGAGTCCCACAACCGTTGTGACAGACCCGTCTAGATTACCGAGTGCTTCCACTGTAAGAGTCCGACTCGAACCCACCTAGTCAGAAAGAATTGATAGCACCTCAATTTTATGAGCCCACTACCAAAATTGTCCGACATGTGATGGTGCAGCACTGGCGGGGAAACCGACTAGACCTTCTTTGAGGGATTACTTTTTACCAACTATCTAATAGAGGTAAAACATAGACATAACAATAACACAGAATAAAGCAATTATAATGTGAAATGGTATGGCTCTCTTCATGGCGATCTCCATCTCCACAAAGCTTGTAATTCGACTCGTGTCAACTCTTGTCACGTGCCGCCTTACACCATGTAGCCGACTTGTACATCGACTTGCATGCCATCCGGGTTCTCCAAATAGCTATACTAGCTAGTAATGTAAATTACATAGAGAATCTGACACACAGGTCGTCATACAATAAAATGACAGCATCTAGGCTCTAGCCAGCTGACAAAAACCGTGATACGCAGTTCACGTATGGATTACGCACATCACATGCATATAAGCCATACCATTCACAACATCATCCTGCAAAAACAAGTTATGCATAGATACGATATCTTTCGGTGTTGTGAAACTCGCAACGACATCTAAGGCGCTACGAGAAGCCAGCGGCCCCGCTAGTCGGATAGCGGGCGGGAATCGAAGGGGCAATGCCCCTCGCGGGTGCAGGCAGCGTCCGATGATTTTTCTGAAAACACAGATCTCATCTGCCTTCCGAACATGGATTTCATCATCGGATAAAACAATTTTACCCAAATCAGATCTGTACTCCGATTCGACCAAACTCTTTGATCTTCGATCACCGCATCTGGATTTACGTGTCACCGTCTACCCCGTTGGCGGAAGCCGACCGGTAGGGGTATGTCGTTCCACAACCTTCACGGAAACCAGATAATCCATTCCCTGAGTACAGTTGATCCAATCAACCTCGTACAAAATCGATCTATCTCATAGATCGACCACCAAAACCACAATTAGATCCAATCTAACGCCAACCGCATATCACATATGCAAGATCTCGAGCCTAAAACTAGAAGCTAACACTCTGATACCACTGTTTGGGCCACATAGAGATAAACAAAACTTTTTACCCTACGCAGTACATCCAAGATCCAGCTTAGGTGATAGGCCACGAGATTTACCACTAGACGAACATGTGCGGATTGTTGATGAAGCGCGTCAGTTGTTGCCGTGCCGAACGATCCCCGTACAGCACGTCCAGACCCCCACGGACCTCCTTGTCTCCAGCGCCGCACGTGCAATGCCTCTACCGGTATCCACACGTACAGGAAGGAGCTCCAGGCAAAGGACTGCTAGATCCTGTCTAACCCGAAATGGGAGTGGAGAAAGTGACGGCTAGGTTAGGGACAATCCCTTGTCACTCCACTTATATACACTCCTAGCTAGGCTCAACACTTGAGGCCCATCTAGGCCGTACCCCAAACTCCACATGGATCGAATCCACATGGGATCCTTACCCTTAAATGTGTGACCCTAGAGGTTTACGTACACCTAGACACGACACGAGTCACCACTCCGAGTCGATAGTTGGTAGAGGCCTCTAGCAAGACGTGCCAACTCCCAAGCGTCATAAAGTCAGAAAACAAACCTTTCTCAATGTGACTTTCATCCAATTCCCTTTGCCTCACGATATATCTTGTCAAGCTATAGGCGAGTTGTTCTCATCCCTTTAATAGCTCGACTCTCTCTTCTCGTTCCGTGATATGCGATTCACTCGACTAACACTTAGTACGACTTCTTGGTTAACACTTAACCAAGTCGCGCATGGCCATGCTTCCGAATCATATCACACGAGAGAGCCCAGAGAATATCTCTCCATTACGGAGGGGCAAATCCCATCTTGGTAATCCACGTCACGCAGCTTGCTTCACAACCAACCTGAACCCTACCTTTATAACTGCCTATTTACGGAACATCGTTTGATAGGACCTAAGTTGGCGATCCACAACTCGGATCATGCGATCACCTCAGGTCAAAGGATTCCATTGCTTGAGACTGCAAATGACAACATGCTCGTTGCATCTCAACTGTGGGTCAGTCCGATTCGGTAAACTCTTTAGCCGAATCAGTGTAAGTCGGAATAGCATCTCCATGCCCATGACAAGTGGAACCGAGTCATCAAGCTGACTTTCACATTAGTCTAAGTTGTGTGTCTAGCACAACCTCAACGACCAATGACAACTAGTATGAACAACATGAATATATAGTTCCACAATCGAATCACATATTCAATGATATATATCAGTAGTTCATACAAGGACAATGACTTTATGAATACATTGGGAATGACATCATACATGATTGCCTCTAGGGCATATTCCCAACAAAAAATTATTGTTTTCATACGCGGAACCCCAACAGTGGTATCAGAGCTAGATCTATGTGTAGTAATGCTAGTACGGGTAGAACACACGAGATGTAGCGTGTGGGCGTTGATCTTTTAGTTGTTACCCTCCCACGTGTACTTGTGTATACCGAAGTAATGCTTGATGAAGCGACCCCAACCGACTTTACGCGTTCATTCGCGAGACTGGTCCACGCTTGACATACGGCTTGTACCGTATAAAGTGGCTTAGGGGGGGTGTTTGTCTCTCTTGCATTAGTTGGTATGCCATTTGCAATGGAGGGCCCTGAAAGGGGTGTAGTAGAGACAACTGCTTGATTAGCGTTGTGCTGAAAGTTTGTAGGTAAGAATGATTCTTGTGCGAAAGCCCATTCAGCCACGTAAAACATGCAAAGATAAAGTAGAGGCGTCTAACTTTGTTTTGCAGGGGGGCGTTGCTTTGTGATATGGTTGTGGCAAAGGTAAAGTGATTACCTTATGTTACGTAGTAGTAGATAGCCACGGAGATGACAAACTACCACGCCGGAATGACACCGGTACCCTGGTGTCTACGGCGCCGGAACCCTGGCGCCAGAATCCGGTGACGACGGATGGAGATCATGACGTGAAGGACCATATCACATCGCATTTATATTCAATGTTATTGTTTGTATATATTATTGTGTGCTAGTATTAGATACTCGATGGTAGCCTAATAAGATGATCCCTGTTAAAATTACCAATGATTGTGTTCCCCCTTAGTGTGCACCGCCAAGAAAGTTCTTCGGTATGAGGCGATCCATGGTACAGGAATGGGTGTCAAACATATCTACGTTCGCATACAGTGGGTGTAAGCCATTTTGCACAGCGAATACACTAAGGTTGAGTTGGCGAGCCTAGCATGTGCATACATGGCCTCGGAACGCGGATGATCGAAAGATCGAGCACGAGTCGCATGAATGATGTGACCGACGTTTAGCGTCCACCCTTGAACCCACATTGATGGCCGTGACGATCGGGGGAGATGTGGCTGATAGGGGTCGTGTTATCACTAGGAACCCTTGTGTGGATAGGTGTTTCCGAGTGGAGTTATTATTAACTCATTTAATTATAAACTTAGTCTAAATTCCTTTTTGCAATTGTAAATGTAGAAAAGTTCTCCCTGATGCCACCTTTCCTGTTGACGATTGATTAGTTAGAAGGAGAAAAGCTCAGATTAGATGGATCAAACTTCTCTATATGGGTTGCGCGTCTCCACGTTCTCCTTAGTGAGAATGACGTGGTCGACTACATACTCGACGGGATGGATTTGGATCAGCCCATTGACTTAGAGACCCCAGAGCAGCGGGAAGACCGCTATCTCCATCGGGAGATGGCCTCCTTCATTTCAGTTACAATGCGTTTCAGAATGGTGGATGAGCTGTGGCCTTTCGTGGGTGATGTCAACCCTCGTATGATAATGCTACAACTTAGGACACATTTCATGGAACAAGCACGCATATGGGAGTATGAGATGATGGGAAACTTCCTCTCCATTAAGATGGAGGAGAACTCATTACTTGACGACCACCTGGAGCGCATGCATGATGTGTACATGAGGCCTCCATACTTCCTGGATAGCTGGATGACAGGCTCTTTTGAAAATGGCGTTGTGTTGCGGTCGCTGCCACCAAGCTATCAAGCACAAGTCAGAACTTGCATTATGAGAGGCGACGCGGAATCAATGGAGTTCCACCGGTTCGTAACACATCTCAGGAATGTGTTGGTTGAACCAGATGTCGCTCAGGTCATCAATTGACAAAGGTATATATTTGATATACAATTTTATAAATGTTATAATCTTGCAAACACATTTGCAGTGTTAAGTATATTTGATACTTGTTCTGTTTTGCTGAAAACAGGTCCTTCTACATGAGAGGTGCTTGCTGGAGAGGAGGTGACGTAGCGTGTTGATGGCGAGCATGATGATGATGGCCGACGACACTCTCCCTCGATATTTATCACTTAGTTTATGTTTAGGATGATTATTGTAATCAAAATATTATGAACTTATTTAGTGTGTCTCACATATTGTGAGACGGTTATTCATATGAGTTTGAACAAACAGTTGTTCTACTTTTATGAATGATTTCTATTTGTGTTCATATCTTGTTTGATTATATGTGAATTATCCTTGTTGTTTGAAACTAATTGATAATGCGTGAACATTTGTAAAATATTGAAATGCCTTAAAAAATACCCAACTTAATGATATGTTCATTAATGAATGAAACCATTGTATAAATTCAAAGATATATGATAATATGTGAAAGTCATTCGATTTATTATCACATATAAATCATGCCTAAGTTCGGAAAAATAACTTGAACACCGTATATTACTTGAATACAAAGTGTTTAATGAATTGTTAAAAGTAAATACATATTCGATGTATTGTGTTTTAACAAAATGGTAATTATCATAATATGATTGTGAAGGGAATATGCCCGAGAGGCAATAATAAAGTGGTTATTATCTTATTCCTTGTTTATGATAAATGTTTATTTTGCATGCTATAATTGTATTAATTGGAAACGTCAATACATGTGTGTTTAATAAACAAATAAAATATTCCTAGTTATGCCTCTCTTATAGACTAGCTCGTTGATTAACAAGATGATCAAGGTTTCCTGATCATGGACATTGAATGTTGTTAATAACAAGGTCGCAGCATTGATGAAATGATGTGATGAACATTCATCCGAAGTATAGCATTACGATCAAAGTCATTATGTTTATATTGCTATAACATCATACGAAGTAATCTTAGTCCTTAGACCATGAGATCATGTTAATTGCTAACATTGGAAGAGTGACTTGATAACATCAAACGTCACACCGTAAAAGGGTGACTATAAAGGTGGGTTCAGATACTCGGAAGGTGTTATGTTGAGGCTCATGGATCAAGAGTGGGATTTGTCCATCCTGATGACTGATAGATATACTCTAGGCCCTCTCGGTGATATCACATTGAGAATAGCTTGCAAGCAAGTGATGTGATCACTAGAATGTTATATCACGGGAACGAGAAAATAGTGCATGTCGGTAACGAGATCAAACTAGGTATTGGGATACCTATGATCGAATCTCGGACATGTAATATATCACGAGACAAAGGGATTTGGTTACGATGTTAAAGGTTCACACGATCACAAGAGTCATCGTTGAATATGTGGGAGTCAGTACGGATCTCTAGGTCCTGCTACTGATTATTGATCGGAGAGGGGTCTCGATCATGTCTGCATTATTTGCAAACTGTAGGGTGACACACTTAAGGGATACCGACACCATTTGGAGCAAATATGTTTCAGATAAAGTTTTAAGAAAGCGCTGGAATCATTTCGATGAAAATAGGAATTGTTTCGAGTGAAATTGCAGAAACTGGTTTTGCATGTGATATTGAAATGTTGCAGGGGGTTTTATGTGAATGTTTGTTAATTAAAGTAATTAACAAAATTCTAAATAAAATAAATAAAATAGTTTTATTTAATGAGAGCTTCCATTAAATTTGATGGAAATTTAATGCATGTGAGTGGAAGTGTGAGTGGAGGCATATTTATGTGAGTGGAGCATCCACCACATGAATGATGGAAGAGGTGGGGGAACCACCATGGCTGCCACGCCATGGCCCTTGGCTGCCCCCTCTTCCGTATAAAAGGCCCCCTCTCCTCCTCACAACACACACCTCCTCATAAAGGATCTCTCTCCCCCTCTAGTTATTCCCCATGGTCTCGGATTAGCGAGATACATGTTCCCGATGGCTTTATCTGGAAAGGAGTTGTTGCTTCTGCTGCTTTGCTGGAGCGAGGGATGGGGGTTGTCGGGGTACCGGACGTGTGTGCGATCACGGATGCACCGCTACTTTGCAGTGCTGGACTTGGTGGTGCTGAACTTGCTGGAGCTGGATCTGATGGACGTGCTGGAGCCGGACCTGCTGGACTTCATCACGATCTTGAGCTCGACAAGTGTACGACTACATCATCCACGAGTTCCAACTCGTTAACAAAGCTTTGTTGTCTTCGAGGGTAAGTTCTCTATGGATGTATATCCACCCGTTGCTTGTATCTAGTAGATAGATCTTGGCGTATAGTTCCCATCGTAGGATTTTTTTTCTATGCTGTGAACCCAACAAATTGTTTAAATGTGTAAAGAAGTTTACCAAAGGAAACATGAATATGAAACTATTTGATTTGATCAAAGTGTTTCATTAACAAAAGGGTATAAAGATAAAAGAGAATCTAATTACTATGATTTGATCAATAGTAATGAAATTCAACTTTATAAGATTGGCATAAAGAAATTGTGGAATGCAAAGCGTTTTGAAACGTCAAAGTGCAAAGCATCACAATGTGATATTAGGTATCAAAGTGGGTCAATAGATGGCACCAAATAAATCATTGTAGTGTAGATGTAGAGACCATTAGTTAGAAATAGTTAGCACTCAATTAGAATATATAGTGAACCATCTGGATTCGTGAAAGCGGCTCCATATCTGGTATGGATTGTCGTAAAAGTTTTGGGGTTATTCGATATAACCAAAACAATAGCGAATAAGTCCTTGTAGAGTATTCATTGGAAACTTTGAATACGAAATCCATAGCTGAAACCAAAAGAGAAGCAAAACTGGTATTGCTTGGATTTTGGTGCATTCTTGAGAAAGCTCACTTTAAGTGATATTTCTCGATTATGAAGCAAATGGAAGATAGTGAAAAACATTATGAGGATTCAAATCCATGCATCAGAGTGTTGAGAGGCGCAATGGACAATGTTCCTGAACGATTCTCTTCACAAATGAAAGAATCAATGATAATGATCATTATGTTTTCCCCACTGGTGTTTTCACTACATGAAGTAGGATTCAAAATGTAATCCATATCTAGTATGGAGACATTTATGAATCATTTGTCATGATTCTTGGAATATGACATAACTACGAACTACTAAGGAAATAATGGTAAACTAAAATTATGAGAAATCCTAGAAGCAAAAATTCACTTGAGATTAGAAAGCAGTTCGTTGCTGAATCTCACGAGTAAAAGGGGTTACTTGTAATTTTCCCAAATGACTGCAAAGCCATAGTGGAAAAGGGGGTGAATGACAAAAGCACAATTTGTCAAGTATTGGAAAAATTCAAATGAATTTGATTCAAGTGTGCTTAATGTCTAGTGGATTTAAAACTAGTAGAAGTACTAGTATCTCAAAGTAAATCTCCAAGTTTGATATTTGATCAAAGGATTTTGAAGTTTTTCAAAATAGTGAATAGATATGCAATTTGCATGAAATTGAGTGGGAGCTATGAAAGTCTTCCTAAAACAATATGTGATTGACATATTTTTGAGTGGGAGCAATATAAGTCTCAAATTCAAATATGTAGGAACATAGTTTGAGGAAGAGTACTAACTCATACCCAAATATGGTAGGAACATATTTTGAGTGGGAGCTTATAAGAGTGATTTTTAAGTGCGTATTCGACACATTGAGAATAAAAGCGCAAGTACCAATAAATAATGATTTATGAGGTGTAGAAGTTGATAATAAGTGTATTATGATATTATGTAGTATTCCTTAAGGGATTCTGAAAAGGGTTTCAAAATAGAAGTTAATTAAGGAACTAGTCCTTAATAACTCAAGTTAGGAATAGTATTAAGTTTAACATCAATGGTTGAAAGAAAGAAAAGGATGATCATCATCCACTATGTTAATACATAGGTTCTATCTTAGAAAACCATGGTGATAACTTAACATAATATTTGATCCAAGAAGGAACATTTAAAAGTGATTAAGTTCGAATCACAAAATGTTGAGCTAAGTTTGTCCGCAGTGTCTATTAGAGAACCGTGGACATATTTTCCAGATCCATAAAGGATGACATATCTTAAAACATAAAGGGTTATGTTATAAGGGAATATGTTGGAAACTCCTGTTAGTACCGATTAAAGTCAAGTAGGAAGCGAGGTGAACAAAACATCGAAAGTTGCATAGAGTGCACTAGTGTTTCGATGAATACATTTATAATTATAGATAAGGTTACCATCTAAAGTGTTGTATAATGTTATGGCGGGCCTAGTTCGCTTTTAACATAGAATGATGTGTCCCAGGGCACAGTGCCCATGAGAAAGCCCTCGAGGTTGATCTAAAGTCACTGTAGGCTCCTGGAATCAGGCCTTGTTCTGCTTCCATAGCAACGATGCTTACACACAGGTGTTGTCATGTGATGATAAAGTATAGATGTCAATCAAGGTGACATTAGTAAGTTGCAAAGGATTTGGGACTGTAAAGTACAGACCCAAGACTCAGCCTCTTCCATGAGCAAGCATGTTCAGGGTACCGGATATATGGTGCCAATGATTAAGAACAAATGCAGCTAGTGTATTTGTACTCTAGTGCAAGTGGGAGACTGTTGGAAATATGCCCTAGAGACAAATAGTAATAAGGACTATTATCATATTTCATATAGTTTATGATTAAGTTTTATATCATGCTATAACTGTATTGAGTAGAAACATCAATACACGTGTGATATACAAACAACTAGGGGTTCCCAGTGAAACTCTAGTCGCTAGTTCATTGGTCAATAGATGATCATGTTTCCTGATCATGTGGCATTTATGCCAGTTGGAAATGGAGTCAACTCATTCCGAGAATGATATGATGAACCAATACCCAACCTAAACATCATGACCCGATCATGTCACGAAGTTTAAGTTACGATGATTAGAAATGGATCCTCATAGACTATTCCTTAGACCGTGAGGCTATATCAATCACTGTCTCCCGAGAGTGCTTAGATAGCATCAAGCACCACTTGGTAATATAGTGGTTATAAAGGTGTGTTCAGGTACTCGGAGGAAATCGTAGAGGCAATATATGTCAAGAGCGGGATTTGTCCGTCCATGTGACGGGAAGATACTCAAGGGCCCACTCGGAGAGGTTATATCCAATAGCTACACAACGTGTGATTTGATCACAGGGATATCACTTGTTGGAACGAGTCAAGTAGCATTGTTCGGTAACAAGATTGAACATGACATGGTGACGTCATTGATCAGATCTCGGGCAATGCAAGTATCGAGAGACAAAGGGAATAAGACACGACTGTCCCGGTTAAAACAATGAAAGATCTTCGTGGAACGTATAGGGGTCACAAGGCCATCTAGGTCCCTCTATCGATCATTGGTGCGGGAGTGTCCTGACCATGTCTGGCGTGTTCCCGAACCGTGGGGTATCACGCTTAAGGGCTTGATGATGCTTAGAGAGTGTTTATAGGATCGGTAGAATCGCCGAAGAATTGTAGGGAGAAAACCGGAAGGGTTTCGGTAAGTCCGGAGGATGTCCGGAGTGGAGGTGGAAGTGTTCCATAACCATGGAGGTTGAATAATATGTGAATGAATGTTAAATATTGATTTAACCATTTATTCATAATTATTTAATAAAGAGAAAATCAATTTAAAAGGTCAAAAGGCTTAATGGGCCAATTCCCGGAGGGGAGAGGGCCCATTAGGGAAAGGAGAGAGGGAGAAGGGGAAAAGGGGGTGGCCGGCTGGGCCAAGCCCCCCCGCGCGGGCCCCACTAGGGCTGGCCGGTGGCCTCCCCTCCCTCTCCTCTCCTTTACTCCCACCCCGGGACTTTGAGGGAGGTAGTACCTCCCCTCCCCTATATATAGTGGGGGTATTTGGCCAGATAAATACACACCCAATAATCAATAAAGGTCTTCTCACTTTTGGGAGGACCTCCAATTTATATTTTCTCTCTCTCCCTCTCTCTCTCTCGTGACCGTGGTCCCAAGTTCGGACTGCGCGAACAAGAGACATCTTCACCGCAGAGCACCGTCATTGCTGGATTCAGGATCCAGAGCTCTACTTCCAAGGCTGCTCTTTGGATCGGGAAGAGGGAGTCATTGTCAGGCATTGGACGTGTGTAACTCCCCGCGAGGTGTCGCACTTGAGGCACTCAAGTCGTTGGAGCCAAAGGAGTGCAAGGACTTCATCACGACCTTGAGGTCGGCTTCGGCTCGTCTACATCAACCACGCTCTCCTAAGCGTTGACAACGCTTTTTGGTCTTCAAGGGTAAGTTCGCGAAAAGCCCCTCCCGTTACTGTATTACTAATAGATAGGTCCTACCAGCATCAGGGGTTCAGGGGCATAGGGTAAAAATTGTTGTTTTCATACGCGGAACCCCAACAGTATGAAACCTCACTAAAGAATAATCGGTAAAACCTCCAAACTCGAAAATGTAATAGAAGATGCATACGAATTCCGTTTTCGATGAACTTGGGATTTTTGAAGAGCTAGCAAAAAGCTCAAGAAAATCACATAGAGAAACATCAAGAAGCAACAAAATAGAGAGAAGCAAAGTCTGCAAAGGATTGAGCTCCTTAAGAAGATATTATCAAGTTACCCAACTAAAAGCCCCTCTTGATAGTGCGGCTATATATCCTATAACCCAGTCTCCCAACAACCACCTTGGGACCGGTAAAAGGAAAACCTAGCAAGTCCATACCTTTTCCTTGCACATCCCGCTTTTTATCTTGATGACAACACTTCAATCTCCATCCAAGCCGGAATGCATCACTTGATCATTGTTGCTTCGTGAAGACTCATAATTTGCTCCCCCATACACCATTATGGGATAGCTTCATTAAGACACGTCTTCACATGTCGATTATCATATTATGGATGTCAAGCTTCAAGCAAATGATCTTCTCGAGATGCTTATCTTGAAGTTGCCCTTCTCAACCTTGATGACGATCACCTCTTGATGTCATCCTCTCATGGGCTATATGAAATCTTTACTTTTGATGCATGCCCATGAAAAGATACCTAACCAATATAGATAACACAAATATACATATATAATGGGCTAGTTCATGAAGCATAATTGACAAGCTTACAATACCACAAGATATGTGGTACATTCTTTATGCTTCACGTGTTGACCAAACTTCAATCTAAACTTCACTCGTTGTATTGGTCAACCATTATCTTCTCATGCTCCATCTCAATATCTTGAGGTACATAAAGAACTCTTCATTTGATTACATGCTCTAAATATTAGTCAACCATAGCTCAACTAATGAGGCTATCATGACACTGACTTAGAGCCATATCTTGAATGCTTCTATTGATCACACTCTCAAGATCTTGATCATATCATATTCTTATCTTCAACTCGATGATCTTGATACCAATACTCAAGGTATATATTTATCTTCATGGTATCCATACTTGAATCCAACACATGTACTACAAGCATGACCTATGAAATATCCCTTTATATAAAACTCAATGAAAACATTAGTCCATAGGGATAGTAATTAATCACCAAAACCACACATAGGGACAATTACCCTTTTAGTTAGTGTGGACAGGGCTGTTGCTAGCTCGGAGTGGTCAAATTGTTTCCTTGAATTCCATCTACAACACATATCCTCGTCGAGATTCGGCCATGGTCCCCTATTGCTCTTGGCGAATCTTGCCACGCAGCCCAAACTGGAGAGGTCGGTCCGCCGATATGAGATTGCATGGGAACGTGAACCAGGAGACACAGAAAGAATCTGATCCGTAAGTTGAAAAGGAGTGATGGAACCTGGACAACAGACATAGGAGAAATGGAATCAATGGCTCGGGATTTCTTTCAAGGTCCGTACATCCACGAGGACAACACTGACCCTAGTATTATTACTAACTTGGTATAGGAGTGTGTTGATAATAATATTGAAAGTGCATGTGTGCCCCCATGTGTGGTTTTGGTAATTAATGACAATCTTTATGGACTTATGTTTGCATTGAGTTTTACTTGTAGGATTTGTCCATAGGAAATGCTTGAACCATATGTTGGCTTCAAGATTGGGAGAAGAAGAAAGTGAAGAAGATCAAGTGATGACCAAGGTGTTCAAGGAGTGATCCAAAGATTGGTCATGTGAGAGTTGTGCCTATGGCAAGTGTCTCTTGAAGAATAAGGTGGAGTGATATCTCTTGTGTACCTTCAAGACACCAACATGATAATGAAAGAAGAAATGAAGTTCAAGTTCAAGATGAGATGAGCCATCTCGAAGAGATCATTTGCTTGAAGCTTGCCATCCTATGGTTATCATGGATATTATAAGATGATATGCCCAAGATAGAAGCTCTACCATATTGGAGTATGGGAGAGCAATTTGCAAGTATTCACCAAGCTAGCGCAATCAAGAAAGGTGTTCCATCTCGAGGTGGCCGAGATCACTATTGTCAAGCTCAAGTGGAATATGCTCAAGGCAAAGGTATGTTCTTTATACGGTTTATTTCTTACCGGTCTCATGGTGTTAGTTTGGGAGACCGGTTTATAGGATAGATAGCCGTACTATCAAGAGGGGCTCTCGAGTGAGTAACTTGATCATATCCTTCGGAGAGAGCTCAAACTTTGTATACTTGGCATCATCTTTCTTGGTTATTATTTGGACCTTATTCATGTGAGGTTCTAGAGCTTATGGTAATATTCATAACAAGCTCTAGTTCATCGAAAATGGATTTCATATGCATTCTGTATTGTGTTTTCGATATTGGAGCTTTTACCGATTTGTCTTTTAGATATTGGTAAAACCTTCCATTATTTGGTTCTTATCCATGAGAGGATTTAGATCTTGTGTTAATCTTCATTACAAGCCCAAGTTCACCGAAAACGGATTTCATATGCATTCTCTATTGCGTTTTCGATGTTGAAGGTTTTACCGATTCATCTTTTTGAGAGAGGTCAAACCTTTCGTCATTTGGTTCTATCCTCCCTTTCTGTACTATGATGGTTCCCTGCATTATCTTGTAGAGTTTGTTGTCCTCTTTAAAATGAGCCCAAGATCATCAAAATCGAAGTCTGGATGCAAAAGTTATGTTTGTTTTCGTATTATAGTTTCTGTTAGTTTTGCCTTGACCGGAATGTCCGGAGTGAATAGGCCGGACACTCCGGTGTCACGCAGAAATCTCAGATTTCAGTCATGTGGATGCTATTCAGGTGTCTAAACCGGAAACTACCCGGAAACTGGTCGGAATGTCCGGCCCGCACGCTCCAGGGCTGTAACGATTGGATTTTGGAGGACCTATATAAGGGGCCCTTCTTTCTCAATGTTTACCTAACCTTTCTTGCAAGTTTCCTCAATTGTTGACCTTCTTTAGCTTGCTATCCCTCCACCCCTCCTATGATTCTTGCATATTATTGAGGGATTTGAAAGAGGAGATCCAGATCTACAATCCCACCAATCAATCTCTCCTCTAAGTGAGGGGAACATCTTGGGATCTAGATCTTGGAGTCTTTTATGGATTTCCTCCATTGTTCATCCTCTCTTATTTCCCCATAAGCTTTTGTAGCTTTGGTGGAATTTGGAGAGAAGGACTTGAGCACTTCTTGTGTTCTTGCCATTGCATTTGGTGCATCAGTTTAAGTTCTCGGTGAGGATTCGATTGGGTGAAAGGTGAGAAGCTTTTTACTCTTGGGTTCTTGGAACCCCAGATGATTTGGTTGTATTGCAGGTTTGTGGATTTCTTGGGGCCTCCAATTAAGTTGTGGAGCTTTCCCCAAGCTTGTTAGTTGGGAGCCTCCAATTCAGTTGTGGAGAAGTGCCCCAATCTTGTGAGAGGTTCCGGATTACCACCGACAAGTGCACCGATAGTGGAAGTGTGGATCGATCCCGTTGGGGTGAGATTCACATGAGAACAAGGGAGGCCTTTTGTGGCGTTGGTGTTTTGAAACCACCCCCTATCCAAACAAGACGTACTCCATTGTTAGAGGAACTTGGTAAAACATCGTCATCTCCACGTGCCTCGGTTATCTCTATACCCGAGCTCTTACTTATGCACCTTACTTTGTGATAGCCTTTGTGTTTGAAGTCTATATCTTGCTATCACATAGTTGGTTGTCTTGCTTAGCATAAGTTGTTGGTGCACATAGGTGAACCCTAGTTGTTCTAGGTTTTGTGCTTGACAAAGTAAACACTAGTTTAATTCCGCCTTTGTTGAGCCCCTCTCGTAAAAGTTTTAAACCGCCTATTCACCCCCCCTCTAGGCGACATCCTGTATCCTTTCAATTGGTATCATAGCCTGGTCTCTCATTTTAGGTTTCACCGCCTTGAGAGTAAAGATGTTGGCTAGGGGATTAGTGCACAATGAAATGTTCATATTCAATGGCACAAATTTTGATATATGGAAAACTCGTATGCTCATTCATTTTTGGGACATGGACCCAAATTTGGAGCGTATTGTATATATAGGTTTTTCTCCTCCTATGGATTTTGAAAATCTATCTTGTGAGGATGAGAAAAACTTATATCTCAATGCTCAAGCTTCTAATGTGCTTGTTAATGCTTTGAGCTATGTAGTTACTTCTTCAATCATACCTTTTTGGAGCGCTCATGAGTTATGGACAAAACTTCAAGATAAATATGATGTGTCCAACGTTATTGAGGATGATTGTATTGCTTCCACTTCCGGTCGAGATGAGTTCTCCTTTTCTTCCACTTCACCAAAGTGTGGTAAGACACAAGGTAATGATATGGTGAGTGGTGGTGAACTTTGCAATGTTGATAGTGAGCTTACTCTTATTGATCCTTCTTCTCTATCTCATTATAACGGTTCATATTTGGACTTAAACACGTCTAACACTATATATGAGTTACATGCTAGTGTTGATAGTCCTTGCATATCATGTATAAATTGTCCCAATATATCACATGATGCTATGCTCTCATTGCCTTGTTGCCATGATAAAAATGCTTCTATTTCCTCTAGTACTTGTGTTGCTAACCATGTAGAGGAAAACGAAGATCCTATTGGCCAAGACAAGATCTTGAATGAAGCTTCAAATAATTCATCGCATCATCATCAACACCACCATCAGCATCTCATGGTACGCACCTATGCCTTATGGCTAGGGATTCAAAGGTAACTTCTACTTTGGAACCCAATACCTCTTGTGATGATGAGGATGAGGATAATGAGGTAGAAGAGTTGGATGTTGATGACTTATATGAAAAGGGTGAGACGGTTTATCATGCTCTTTTTAAGAATAATATTGCTTGCTCTAACTTTGTTGAAATCTTGGACTTCGCTATTAAGAGCAAAGAACATATTGATAAGTTAGAAGCACAAATTGAGGAGCATGAGAACACCATTGATAAAATGAGTAGCCTTGAGCGTGAGTATGCTAATAAAATTGCACATCTAAATGAAGCTCCTGAAGAGGAACAAACCACTAAGTAATCTCTCGAGGAGACTTTTTCTCTAGAGTTGTCTAGAGTGAAGGAATCTCATGATAGAGGTCCTAAGGTGGATAGTGGTCTCAAAAGTAAAAATGATGAGCTTCAAGTTGCTTATGCTAAACTCCTTGAGGATTTTGAGCACCTCAAAAATGGCTCTAGGGTCATCAAGGGTGAGCTCATCAAACACACCGAGTCACATGAGCAACTTAAATCCTCTTACTCAAAAGAGCTTTCGAAGTTGCTCCCACCTCTTGCAATGAATTATGATGCTTATGCTACTAACTCTATTTCTTGTGAAGCATCTATTTCGAAGGAGAATGTTGAGCTAAAGACTCAACTTGCTTTGCTAACTAGAAAGTATGGGATCTTGGAAGAAAGTCATGGTAAGCTATCAAGCTTTGATGAGGATCTTCTAGCATCCCATGCTAGGCTAAAGTTAGCTCATAAGGCTAGTTGTACAAATGTAACATCTTGTGAGCCTCGTGTGATCACTAGCACAATCTCTACGAATAATGCTATATTGTCATGTGCTGGTTCTTATAATTCGTCCACTCACATTAGTGCTAAATCTTGTGATGAATTACATTCTTTTCCTTGTTGCTCTAGCAATGAAATTTCTACTTCCTCTAGTATATGTGTTTCCACTAACCATGTAGAAGAAATCAAAGATCTCAAGGCTCAAGTCACTTCTTTGAAGAATGACTTGAAAAAGGGTCATGAAGGGAACACCACACTCAAAAAGATATTGAGTGTACTAAAATCCCCCAATGACAAGAGTGGGATTGGATTCAAATCCAATATCAAGAACAAGTTCACTAATAAGAAGAAGTCCAAGGGCAACAATAAGAAGGTTCAAGAACAAGTCAAGAATTCGTCCCAGATTGTTTGCTTCAAGTGCAAAATTGAAGGGCACCATGTTAGATCTTGCCCCGTGAAGAACAAGCCTCTTGGTGAGTTGCAAAAAGGTAAGTGGCCTCTAGTTCAAGGTCATGGCCTACCTCAAGTTGGATAAAGGCCACTTCCTGAGAATATTCAAGCTAATTCTCCCACTATGGAGAAATCAAGTGAAAAGAATGGGAATATAAGAACTTGCTACTTATGTTGTGAGAAGGGTCACATATCTTCCTCTTTCACTATTGGTAACTCCTCATCCAACCCAATCATGATTGATGATGTTTATTCTCTTGGGAAGGATGAGGTTGGCATTGTGTTTGCCAAATATGTTGGTGCTCAAAGTGGTGTCAAGAAAATAACCATTTGGGTTGCCAAGCCTATTGTGACTAACTTCTTAGGACCCAACTTGGTTAGGGACCATCAAGCTAAAACATGATCAATAGGTGTTTATTGGAGGGCATTGGAGACTTGGCTACATCATGAAGAATTAAGGGGACTTCAGTTATACTCTCTCAAAACCAAGTCATTTATATTCTATATCTCTATCATATATCCATTGCTCCTCCTTGCGGTAACATGTTCTCAACTATTTTACATTGAAAGTTACTTTCCCCTTGTGCATGTGTTAGTTTTGTACCTTGCATGTGTTTTGTATATGTTGTGCTTCCTACTTGCTTAACTTGAGAAATCAAGCTTGTGTATGTTGGCTTGCACACCATGTATGTTGAAAGTGCATGTGTGCCCCCATGTGTGGTTTTGGTAATTGATGACAATCTTTATGGACTTATGTTTGCATTGAGTTTTACTTGTAGGATTTGTCCATAGGCAATGCTTGAACCATAGGTTGGCTTCAAGGTTGGGAGAAGAAGAATGTATAGAATATCAAGTGTTGACCAAGGTTTCAATGAGTGATTCAAATATTGGTGAAGTAAGAGTTGGGCCTATAGCAAGTGTGTCTTGAAGAATAAAGTTGGATCCATCAAGACACCAACATAATGAAGAAAGAAAAAATGATGTGCAAGTTCAAGATGATCCATCTCGAAGAGGTCATGTGCTTAAAGCTTGCCATCCTATGGTGATCATGGATATGGGAAGATGATATGCCCAAAAGAGTAGTTCTACCATAGTGGAGGATGGGGGGCAATTTGCAATTCTTAGCCAAGCTAGCGCAATCAAGAAAGGTGTTCCATCTTGAGGTGGAGAAGATCATCATCATCAAGCTCAAGTGGAATATGCGCAAGGCAAAGGTATGGTCTTGATAGGGTTTCCTTCTTATCGGTCTCATGGTGTTAGTTGGAGAGACCGGTTTATAGGATAGATAACCGTGCTATCAAGAGGGGCTCTCGAGTGAGTAACTAGATCATATCCTTCGAAGAGAGATCATACCTTTGCATACTTAGCATCATATTTCTTGGTTCTTATTTGGATCTTATCCATGTTAGGTCCTAGATCTTGTGGTAATTCATAACAAGCTCTAGTTCATCAAAAACGGATTTCCCTTTATACCTTATTGCGTTTTTGATCTTGGAGGTTTTTCCAGTTTCTCACCAAGAGAGGTATCTCACATCATAATACATGAAAATGCTCTCTCTTGGTGGGATCCAATATTTCGACTTTTCGTTGGGTAACTCTTGTCACCCCCTCTCCAACAAATTTGGTTTTGGGTCAATCGGGGTCCGGTTGCAAATGTTATGATCATTATAGTTTTGTTGTTTCTATCACTTTTGCCTCTGGCAGGTTTTCAGACCGGAGTCTCCAGTGTGCAGAATCAATCCTACGCCAGACTGTCTGGCAGATATCAGCCAGAGTATCCGGCCGAGCCAGAATGTCCGGCTGGTATCATCTGGAGTGTCTGACCTGAAGGATTTCTTGGAGGGTGCGGACATTCTGTGACCCAGATCGAACTCTACCAGGACACTGCCTGGACTCTGGCCGGATTCTTTGCCAGGCCGGAGTGTCCAGTGCACTGTGGCCGGAGTGTTCGGTTTGGCCGGACTGTCTGGAGCGAGCCGGACAGTCCGGGTTAAGTGGTTCCAACGGCTACATTTCTGGGGGGCCTATAAATAGGCCCCTTCTTCAACCTTAAGAGGTTGCTCATTCCTGAAGAAGAAGAACACCATTTGAGACCACCAAAACTCCAAGATCTCCCTCTCCAACCACCCAAAATCCCTGATCTTTGGGGAATCGACGGAGGAGGCCTTGATCTATAGCTTCACCAAGAGAGATCTTCATTTCCCCCTCATTCACTTGAGAGCCCCTTGTAATAGGGTTTCATTGGAAACCCTAGGCCTTGTTTTGGTTCTTACAATCTTGTCTTTGATTGTTGTGACATCTTGCTTGGATTCGGGAGCCTCCAATTAAGTTGTGGATGTGTGCCTCGAACTTGTTGTAAAGGTGCTGGCTACCACCTCGAAGGTTGCCGATATAGTGGAAGGGTGGATCGATCCCATTGGGGTGAGATTCATCAGAGAATAAGGGAGGCCTGTTGTGGCGTTGGTGATTTGATACCACCCCCTCTCCAAACAATACGTACTCCATTGTTGGGAGGAACTCGGTAAAACATCGTCGCCTCCTTGTGCCTCGGTTATCTCTATACCCGAGCTCTTACTAATGCACCTTACTTTGTGATAGCCTTCGTGCTTGAAGTCTATATCTTGCTATCACATAGTTGGTTGTCTTGCTTAGCATAAGTTGTTGGTGCACATAGGTGAACCCTAGTTGTTCTAGGTTTTTTGCTTGACAAAGTAAACACTAGTTTAATTCCGCCTTTGTTAAGCCCATCTCGGAAAAGTTTTTAAACCGCCTATTCACCCCCCCTCTAGGTGACATCTGTATCCTTTCAATTGGTATCAGAGCCCGGTCTCTCATTTTAGGCTTCACCACCTTGAGAGTAAATATGTCGGCTAGGGGATTAGTGCACAATGAAATGTTCATATTCGATGGCACAAATTATGAGATATGGAAAACTCGTATGCTTATTCATTTTCGGGACATGGACCCAAATTTGGAGCATATTGTAGATATAGGTTTTTCTCCTCCTATGGATTTCGAAAAGCTATCTTGTGAGGATGAGAAAAACTTATATCTTGATGCTCAAGCTTCTAATGTGCTTGGTAATGCTTTGAGCTATGTAGTTACATCTTCAATCATTCCTTTTTGGAGCGCTCGTGAGTTATGGACAAAACTTCAAGACAAACATATTGTGTCCAATATTCTTGAGGATGATTGTGTTGCTTCCACTTTCGGTCGAGATGAGTTCTCACCTTCTACCACTTCACCAACATGTGATGTTTCACAAGGTAATGATATGGTGAGTGGTGATAGAAATTGCAATGTGGATAGTGAGCTTACTACTTGTCATCCTTCATCTCTATCTAGTTGCAATGGTCTATCATTGGACCCTAACACTTGTAGCACCCAAAACTCCTTATATGCTTATGTTGGTAGTCCTTTCATATCATGTAGAAATGGCTTGAACAAATCTTATGATGATATGCTTGTGTCGACTTGTTGCCATAATTAAAATACTTATATTTCCTCTAGTGCTTGTGTTGCTAACCATGTAGAGGAAAATAAAGATTCTTTTGGCAAAGACAAGATCTTGAATGAAGCTTCAAATAATTCATCATCATCATCAACATCATCATCATCATCGTCATCTCATGGTACCTGATACGTCCATAACGTATCTATAATTTTTGATGGTTTTATGCTAATAATATGCTTTTGATACTCCTTTTTGTATAAAGTTTATGATTTATTTGGACTAACCTACTAATAGTTGCAAAAGTGCACAATGTTTTTGTTTTACACTTTGATGTGTAGGAATTACCAAGAATACAAGTGGAAACCTTGTTGAAGTCAAATTGGGATTTTTCCAGAAATCTGTCTCATAACTCTTTTTGAAGATGGTCACGTTTCAGGTTGAAGAAGGCATCAAACGGAAAACTATTTAGCTACAAAGTTGTTGGAAATTGTGCCACAAATGTTCTAGACATAAAAATTTGCTGATTCCGAGTCCGGACGGGCCCGCTAGGCTCGATTTACTGCAGCCCAAGATGGGGTGACGGGAATCCGAGAAGCTATATTAAGGGAGGAAACCTAATTCGCCCAGAGCACCTCCACCCACGAATTTGCAGCTGCCAAAGCCACGTTTTTGCATCCCCCATGGATCCCATCTCTATGGGGGAGGGCTCCCAATAAGCCATGAAGGAAGGGGGCTAAGGGGCGGTGCTCCCCCATGATACCGGCGGCGGGGAAGGAGTCCCCCGCGCCGCCGCCGGCGCTGCCGCCGCACTCTTCACCATCTTCACCGCCATCTCCATCACCTAATCCTCCTAGTATGAAGTGGTTCATCCTCCCACAAACCTCTGTACCATCCTATGTAAACATGGTATTTGATGCTATAAGTTATAATCCTATGATCTATGTCATGTTTGTGTAGTTTATTTGTTCTTAGATTGAATGGTTGAACGTCTTTGGTTCATTAGAGTTGTATGTTGATATGGTACAGTCCTTTGGTGTCCATTATATTTGTGCGTGCATGGATTAAACATCATAGGGTTTGTAGTATGTGTAAAAGGAAGGGGGAGTTCTGCCGGAGTGACAGAAACCTGAGGACACGAACCGGAACGTTGCACGTATGGGAGTAAGACGACCATTAAACTTAAGGCTATGGTTGGGGAAACCTTAATGCATTATTAGTACTTATGGATGTTTGCTAACAATCCAATCATATAGTACATGTAATTCCAAGTAGTGAAGCGCATATTTATTTAGCCTCTCCCACATAGAAAACTGCATCGAAGTCAATGAACCCGATCTATTCGCTATTTAAACTTGGACAAAGCCACCACAATTACCACCACTATTCCACACTCATGGTTCAGTTAGTTTAGTGTATTTTATTGTTGTAGCAACTAACTTTACTTTCTTGTTAATTATTATCATGCAAAGCTATTTCTAGTACTCGTATTGTTGCTCTAGTTTTATTTCCTAGATAATGCAAATATTTAGTGTGTGTAGAGTTGTATCAGTGGTTGATAGAACTTGAGAGCACATTTATCCTACCTTTAGCTCCTCGTTGGGTTCGACACTCTTACTTATCAAAAAGGCTACACACGATCCCCTATACTTGTGGGTTATCAAGACCTTTTCTGGCGCCGTTGCCGGGGAGCAATAGCGTGTAGGTGAATATTCTTGTGTGCACTTGTTTGCTTTATATCTAAGTAGTTTTTACTTTCAGTTTTAAGTTGTTCTCTATCTTAGTATGGATAGGGAATGCGAATTACAATTTTTTTAGTTGTACTTGTTACCTAAAAACATTTTCAAAAAGGAAAGTGATTGGAAAGATGAGTAATGGTTAAGTGGGGGTCGACCTTGAACACTTGTATTCATGCCTATGAAACCAAAACAAATCTTTCCATGGAAGCTTTTTAGTTAAAAACTTGTAGGAATGCATGAAACCTTAGAAAAGAAAGATATTTCTGGTATTGATCTTAATGCTTATTCATTCGAAAATACTTGAATCTTGCTCCTATGCCTAGCTGGAAGGCGTTAAAGAAAAGCACTATTGGGAGAATGCCTAACTTAAAGGCGTTAAAGAAAAGTACTTATTGGGAGACAACCCAAAAGTTTTAGATGAGTCTTGGAAGTTATTGCTTCAGTAATAACCTCTCCTTATCCTTTTTTATTTGCTTTTTGTGCCAAGAGTAACCTCTAATGAGAGAGAAGTAATGCTTGGGAAAGTTGCTGTCCCGAAACAGATTTTTGTGCTTCGCTGTAAAAATTCGTGTAAAATCTCTTTACGTCGGTTTGAGCTATAAATTTTTGTGCTTCTGCCCCAGGTTGTTATCCAACTTTCCTTAGTTCAACACTTTTAGATTTGATCAACATAAGTCTTTGAAAAAATTGGTTTCTATCTGCTGGTCTGTTTTGACAGATTTCTGCCATTATTTGCATTTGCTTCTTGTTGATTCCCTTTTGGGTTCTCTTTGGGGAATTGAGATTTTTGAGGGAAGTGCTATAGTAGCTTGTGTTTTAATGGAAGTTTTACTTGTGTTGAAACTTAACCCAAAGACTTATTATGTTGAGTACACTAATGTTGCTAATAAAGATTGTGTGAAGTTTTGTATGAAGGAAAAATATTAGGTGTAAGGAAAGAATGATGTAATGAGATGAAGAATGGACTAAATATCAAGTTTGGGGATGCCACCCGTGTCACCCCAAGAAATATCCAAGAAGTACAAGCGTCAAAGCTTGGGGATGCCCAAGGCATCCCCTTCTTCATCAATAAAAATCTTAGGTTCTTCCAAACACTTCATTTTTATTGTTTCATGCATAGTTGTGTTGTTCTTGGAGCGTCTTCATTTTAGTTTTAGTTTGCTTGGTTTGCTTAGTTTGCTTGAATAAATTGGTTGGACCCCCTCACTCATACATTAGTTTTCAAATAATATTGGTTTGGATTGGAAAAGAGTAGGAACGTTCATGCTTAAGTGGTAAATAAGGAGCTTGTTTTTGACTGTGGCCGATGCTTTGTCATGTCATGCTTGATATTGTTTTGGCTTTATGCTTAGTGATTTTTTGATGTAGCATGACATGTTATAAACAATTGTGATTGCTTAATGTGCCTTGGAAGAATCATGCGTTGTTTTAGCATATTAAAGCATAGTATTGTGGTATTATCCTTTGATGCTTTATTTGGGTTGACTTGGCGCATGCTCACACAATGTTAAGACTATACCTAGTCACCATAGCCTCTATGATCATTTAGTTTTCAACTTGTAATATCACTTTATGCTTTAATTAATGATGTTTTGTCGCTTTGCATGATTATGGCCATTATTGCTCTCTTAGTTGGTCGCTCCCAGTCTTTTGCTAGCCTCCATAACCAAGTATGAGTTCCACTCATGCATCCAACTCCAAATAAAACCAAGTTATTCCAAAGAGTCCACCATACCTACCTATTAGCAATTGCTATTCCAAGTATATTCATGTTTTTATCTACCTTCCAAATTAAACTTGTTATGAGAAAACTAGTGATTAAAGTCTCACGAACTTGATGACACACTTTACTTTTCTTGCCCCTAATAAACTTGAACCATTGTGTCGTCTATGTTGTATGTGCTTGCACTTATATGTTGGGGATTAGCAGAACCATGCTGTCATGGGGAACACTTTCAACATTGCACTTGTACATTGTACCAAGTTGATATCATGCTCTTTTGGTTATGGATGTCATCGGTGTGAAATGAAAGGGGAGCTTGTAAGTCCATGGAGTTATGTATGTGTGTTAGAGAAACGCCTGGGACGCTGGTCTACTCCATGCCTAATCATGGTGGAAACCTGCAGCGTAACCATAATGAGCAATCTATGAAACATTCTTCTTATAAAAAAGATATAGAGATTGAGAAAAAAAGAGACGAGAAAAGAAGAAAGAGAGAAA
Source organism: Avena insularis (assembly GCA_023614405.1). NCBI lineage: Eukaryota > Viridiplantae > Streptophyta > Magnoliopsida > Poales > Poaceae > Avena > Avena insularis. The sequence goes on from CM042692.1 coordinate 185,315,818, forward strand.
AAGCACCATTTTCCCATGGTAAATAAGAAGATTGCTGAGATGCTGTAAGATCTCACCATAATAAGGTAAGATCCCTGTGATTGCAGTGCTAGTCCCTGGATCGAATTGCTAGCACCCACAGTTTAAGATGAAGTACACAGAAACAAAGGTCATTATTACATCGCATATCCAGGAATATAATGGTTCTTACAACTCATTTAGCCCAAGGCTAATGATACTCAAGGTTCACATTACATAGAATAATAATAGAGTCTTTGTCTTCATGCGCCACAGGCAAGCATGTCGAGTGTAGACCCGCAACCCTACTCATCATCAGAGTATCCTGCAACATAATAAGTTATAGCCACAAAGGGTCAGTACATTTGGAATTGTATTGGCAAGTGATACCATAGTTACTTAGTATAATCCAACATCTACATGAATATATGGCTAAGTGTGGTTTTGGCTGACTTTGCTAAAAGCTAGTTTTAACTTATAGTTTTTGAAGAGTAAGTATTCTCTCTCAAACACTAAGGTACCAATGATAGACATCACTGAACCTCTACCCATGTTCACCCACAAGTTTTAACTTAGAGAAATTTGGATGAGGAGATTATTGAACTGCTTCACTGTCTTGAGGCTCAGAAATTGTCCATAACTGGGGACATGGCTAAGTACTTAGTTTACCCTCTCGAGAGGTGGTGCACTTTCCCCACAAGACTCGACATGCATCGAGACAAGACTTTTCAGAAGCAATCCCTCAGACCACCACAGACGCGTTCCATCCTATCACAACTACCACCTTCTGTCCGTCTGGCTGAGTTCTTGCAACTTAGTTGGTCAAGGTAGATCCCATATGCCATGTGGTTGCACTGGAAGCTTCGTGACAAGAATGTCTCCAATCTCTTTGTTCCTAGGTGTCCGTCCACAAGTGTGATACACCAGCTGACCATAGACATGGCCCCTGAGTAACCACTCAACATAATCCAAGCAAGTCCCATTCCACCCAGGTGTTTCATTAACATTAGTTGTTTTCTTAGTCAAACAAAATAATATCTTTCCATACTATCTTGATATGTATTTTCCACCCACGAATTCTAATAGCATGGCTAAGCATCTAACATACGAAGTCTTTCAACTAGGAAATACTACCAAGATATAATCTATAGGATAGCATAGTATAGTAGCATATAAATAATCCTATCATGATAAGATCTACCAAAATAACACTAGTGCAATAGTGAAAATAATAGGACATGAGATGAAATATCACTTGCCTTGGTAGCTAGGGGAATAGGTACAATCCTCATAGCAACAAACTTCACAATCCACACAATCTACACAAGAAACAATACAACAACAATAATTCAATCAATAAAACATTACAAAAATATGAATGCATGCAAAATGCAATGATATGATCACAACTCTATAACTTACAGAGTCTACAGTACAGAGGTTAAAATACCTCATCTAAAGGCATAAGAAATACCCCAAAACAATTTATGGAATAATTTTTATGAGCAAAATACTCCTAAAAAGGTTCTGCCTAATATTCCAATTTTCAGAAGCAAAAGTGTGAAACAAGGCCTCTATAATAAAGGTCTTATTTTCTGAATCCATAGACACCAAATTTGCATTTTTCTGAATTGTGGATCAAAAGTTATTGATTTTCTAAGTTTAATACCAAATCTGTCTATTTTTCTATTTAAACAAAAAGCCTGGGCGACATGGCGCAACCTGATTGGTCCGTACCGGTTCGGTCGGATCGACTGCTGCAGACCGTTAGATCTTTAAGTGACAACGGACGGATCTGATCAGCTCATACCGCTTCGTCCTCGATCTAATCCTAACCGCATACGATGGATCTAACGGTTCCTAGTGGCCTGGCTGGAGACGGGCGACGCTGACCAGCTGCGCGCGGTGGCGGAGCATCGCCCGATGGTGTTCCGGTGGTTCTACAGGGTCAGGGAGTCCGTGGACACGTACCAGAGGTCGAGGAGGTCGTGGCGGTCTTGATGGAGGTCACGGTGGCGTGGGGGTGCTCTGACTCAGCCACGATCCTTCGTCGGAGTTGCGTCGACGGTGGAGCTCGCGGCTCTATGTCGGAGACGACGACCTGGGGCTCGAACAAGTAAGATAAGGGGTCAGTGAGACGCGCCCGGATCAGCACGATCTAGCAGAGGCCAAAAGGGGGCGGCGGAAACCCTACCTTCACCGGAAAAAGCGATGGATGGCGGCGGCAAAGGGAGTTCGCCGGAGTAGACCGCGTCGTCGACCTGGGGCAAGGGAAGGCACGTGGCCGGGGTTAAAACACATGCCAGGTCACGGCAAACAATACAGGGCAGAGAGGAGGGCACGACGTGGCCAGGGCTCACCGGAATTGTTGCCGGAGTAGCTTCGGACGGCGGTGGTTTGAGCTGGCAATTGGTGAGCCTGGGGGCTCTCCAGGGGTAGTGGCTGGGGGAATCTGTCAAGGAGGGGGAGGGGATTAAGAAGGGGCGGTGGTGATTGCGATTTAATCGCGGTAACGCCAGCATTTGGCCGGGCTTGGTAACGGCAGAGGAGGGGAGGGGGTGCCGGCCGTTCGCGTGGAAGAAGCTGAGGTGGCGTCGACGTGGTGTGGGGCCAGGAGGTAAGTGGGTGGGGGTGAGTAGAAGGGGTGTGGGAAAAGACAGAGAGGGGGAGAGAGAGGCCTGGGTGGGCTGGTTGGGCCAGTTGGGCCGAAAAGGCTAGAAAACTGCTGCTGTTTAAAATCCTTTTCCCTCCTTTTCTTTTTCTTTTAGAATTTCTTTTCTAGTTTTTTTTGAATTTAGCAAAAGTGCTCCAAAAAGTCTCTAAATTTTACCAAATTTTTGGAGGACAAACCTAATGCAAAGTAGTACATGCCATGATGATAAGAATGCAATGATGATGATTTTCAGATGAAAATTTTGGGATGTTACAGATGCTCGTTGTCTGCTTGCCTTGTCATTTTGATATGGGGATTCTTCCGTATCATTGGGCAAGGGGTACCCCATTCACGGTTCTCTATAATACACATGTACTTACTATGACAAGAACTTACCGGTAACTAAACTTGAGTAGGACGAGGAGCGGCCCTCGTATTCAAGGGACATGAGATTGGCAACTTATACTTTGTCAAGCATATACTCCGTAGTTTGTTCACTTTAACCTTAATCACTTTAAGATGCTTATGATAGGGGAAATGAAAGCTGAAAGCTAATAAGTACCATAATTTTTGGAAGCTCTTTATGAGACTTGAATCCCTGCTTCCTTCTATGAAGACCTTTCTTTTACTTTTATGTTGAGTCTCCATCTTCTATCTTTATGCACCTATTGAGAGAGCATAGTGGCCATTCTTAGTTTAATGTGCATTGTCCCAAGACTTGTTGATTGATTCATAACTTTGATATTGCTTGTTCTTAAACTATTTGTATCTAGTCACCCTTATGAACTTTGAAGGTGTCTTATGCATTTATGTTTTGCTATACCTTGAGGGACAAGCTGAATACCACTCTTATTATGTTTTCTATATGTGAAACAAACAAACATCTTTCATTGCATTGTTATTCATGATCTTTTGTTTGTACCTTTTCATGTTACAACATAGTTGCTATATTGTTAGAACTCTATCTTTCATGTTCATGTTTAGAGTACCTTTGATCTCAACTATCAACGCTTTTACAATAATGATGATCAAGATTGTGTTGTCTGCATGTCACCTCAAAAATTATATTATTTTTATCGTTTACCTACTCGAGGACGAGCAGGAACTAAGATTGGAGATGTTGATACGTCCATAATGTATCTATAATTTTTGATGGTTTTATGCTAATAATATGCTTTTGACACTCCTTTTTGTATAACGTTTATGATTTATTTGGACTAACCTACTAATAGTTGCAAAAGTGCACAATGTTCTTGTTTTACACTTTGATGTGTAGGAATTACCAAGAATACAAGTGAAAACCTTGTTGAAGTCAAATTGGGATTTTTCCAGAAATCTGTCTCAGAACTCTTTTTGAAGATGGTCACGTTTCGGGTCGAAGACGGCGTCAAACAGAAAACTCTTCAACTACAAAGTTGTTGGAAATTGCGTGACAAATGTTCTAGACATAAAGTTTTGCTGATTCCAAGTCCGGACGGGCCTGCTAGGCCCAATTTACTGCAGCCCAAGATGGGGTGACGGGAATCCGAGAAGCTATATTAAGGGAGGAAACCTAATTCGCCCAGAGCACCTCCACCCACAAATCTGCAGCCGCCAAAGCCACGTTTTTGCATCCCCCATGGATCCCATCCCCATGGGGGAGGGCTCCCAATAAGCCATGAAGGAAGGGGGCTAAGGGGCGGTGCTCCCCATGATACCGGCGGCGGGAAAGGAGTCCCCCGCGCCGCCGCCGGCACCGCCGCCGCCCTCTTCATCATCTTCACCGCCATCTCCATCACCTAATCCTCATAGTATGAAGTGGTTCATCCTCCCACACACCTCTGTACCGTCCTATGTAAACATGGTATTTGATGCTATAAGTTATAATCCTATGATCTATGTCATGTTTGTGTAGTTTCTTTGTTTTTAGATTGAATGGTTGAACGTCTTTGGTTCATTAGAGTTGTATGTTGATATGGTACAGTCCTTTGATGTCCATTATATTTGTGCGTGCATGGATTAAACATCACAGGGTTTGTAGTATGTGTAAAAGGAAGGGAGAGTTCTGCCGCAGTGACAGAAACCTTAGGATGCGAACCGGAACGTTGCACGTATGGGGGTAAGAGGACCATTAAACTTAAGACTATGGTTGGGGAAACCTTAATGCATTGTTAATACTTATGGATGTTTTCTAACAATCCAATCATATAGTACATGTAATTCCAAGTAGTGAAGCGCGTATATTTAGCCTCTCCCACATAGAAAACTGCATCGAAGACAATGAACCCGATCTATTCACTATTTAAACTTGGACAAAACCACCACAATTACCACCACTATTCCACACTCATGGTTCAGTTAGTTTAGTGTATTTTATTGCTGCAACAACTAACTTTACTTTCTCATTAATTATTATCATGCAAAGCTATTTCTAGTACTCGTATTGTAGCTCTAGTTTTATTTCCTAGATAATGCAAACGTTTAGTGTGCGTAGAGTTGTATCAGTGGTTGATAGAACTTGAGAGAACATTTATCCTACCTTTAGCTCCTCGTTGGGTTTGACACTCTTACTTATCGAAAAGGCTACATATGATCCCCTATACTTGTGGGTTATCAGTACCCACCTATGCCTTATGGCTAGGGATTCAAAGGTAACTCCTACTTTGGAACCCAATACCTCTTGTGATGATGAGGATAAGGATAATGAGGAAGAAGAATTTGATATTGATCATTTATATGAAAAGGGTGAGATGGTTTATCATGCTCTTCTTAAGAATAATATTGCTTGCTCTAACTTCGTTGAAATCTTGGACTTTCTATTAAGAGCAAAGAACATATTGATAAGTTAGAAGCACAAATTTATGAGCATGAGAACTCCATTGATAAAATGAGTAGCCTTGAGCGTGAGTATGCAAATCAAATTGCACATCTAAATGAATCTCTTGAAGAGGAACAAACCACTAAGGAATCTCTTGAGGAGACTTTTGCTCTAGAGCTTTCTAGAGTGAAGGAATCTCCTGATAGAGGTCTTGAGGTGGCTAGTGATCTCAAAAGTAAAAATGATGATCTTCAAGTTGCTTATGCTAAACTCCTTGAGGATTTTGAGCACCTCAAAAATGGCTCTAGGGTCATCAAGGGTGATCTCATCAAACTCACCGAGTCACATGAGCAACTTAAAGCCTCTTACTCAAAAGATCTTTCAAAGTTGCCCTCACCTCTTGTAATAAATTATGATGCTCGTGATACTAACTCTATTTCTTGTGAAGCATATATTTTGAAGGAGAATGTTGAGCTAAAGACTCAACTTGCTTTGCTAACTAGAAAGTATGGGATCTTGGAAGACAGTCATGGTAAGCTATCAAGCTCTGATGAGGATATTCTAGCATCCCATGCTAGGCTAAAGTTAGCTCTTAAGGCTAGTTGTACAAAGGTAACATCTTGTGAGCCTCATGTGGTCACTAGCACAATCTATACTAATAATGCTATATTTCCACGTGCTAGTCCTTATAATTCATCCACTCACATTATTGATACATCTTGTGATGAATTACAGTCATTGCCTTGTTGCTCTAGCAATGAAATTTCTACTCCCTCTAGTATATGTGTTGTGACTAACCATGTAGAGGAAATCAAAGAACTCAAGGCTCAAGTCACTTCTTTGAAGAATGACTTGAACAAAGGTCATGAAGGGAAGACCACACTCAATAAGATCTTGAGTTTGCAAAAATCCCCCAATGACAAGAGCAGACTTGGATTCAACTCCAATATCAAGAACAAGTCCAATATCAAGTTGAAGCATAAGCTAAACAAGAAAAAGGGCCAAGATCAAATCAAGAATCCAATCAATATTGTTTGCTTCAAGTGCAAGGAAGAAGGGCATTATGTTAAGTCTTGCCCATTAAAGAAGAAGCCCCTTAGCAAGAAGCAACAAGGGAAGCGGCCTCAAGCTCTACCTCTTGTCAAAGATGGGCCTCATCGCAAGAAGACTCAAGCTCTTCCTCAAGGTGTTGCTTCAACCAAAAAGAAAGACGGCAAGAGAAGAACTTGCTATATTTTACGCGAGAAAGGGCACATTTCTTCCTCATGCACCATTGGTATCTCCTCATCCAACCCTATCATAATTGATGATGCTTATTATCTTCATAAGGATGAGGTTGTCAATATGTTTGCCAAATTTGTTGGTGCTCAATATGGGTTCAAGAAAAGATCCATTTGCGTTGCCAAGCCTATTGTGACTAACTTCTTAGGACCCAACTTGGTTGGGGACCATCAAGCTAAAAATTGATCAATAGGTGTTTGTTGGAGGGCATTAGAGACTTGGGTACATCACCATCAAGCTAAAAATTGATCAATAGGTGTTTGTTGGAGGGCATTAGAGACTTGGCTACATCATGAAGAATTAAGGGAACTTAAATTATATTCTCTCAAGCCAAGTCATTGTGTCTATCATATCTCTATCATATATCCTTTGCTCCTCCTTGCGGTAACATGTTCTCAACTCATTTACATTGAAAGTTACTTGTCCCTTTTGCATGTGTTAGTTTTGTACCTTGCATGTGTTTTGTATATGTTGTGCTTCCTACTTGCTTAACTTGAGAAATAAAGTTTGTGTATGTTAACTTACAAACCATGTATGTGTTTTGTGTTTGAGCCTATTGCATCTTGTTTATACCTTAGTTAGCTCTTGCAGGAGATTAATGGACTATCCCATTTTGGGGGAGTGTTATGCTATGGCATTCCACAATCCTAAAATGTGTGTACATGAGGAATACGACGTAGTATGTATATTGCAAGTTTATCTAATCTCCATGTGGTATGTCTTTCTCATGAGAAATTCAAGTTTCATAATGTTTATTAATCATCTCTATTTGGATGTATTTACCTCTTGTTGAGTATTATTGGTTTATCACATTATGGGGGAGTTATATGCTTTGTGCATATTACAAACCTAGAAAATGTGGACATTTGAGGTGGTGTCACTTAGAATTGATATTTATATTTATTTAGCTCCTAAGTGGCACATTTAGCTCAAACAAGTTCCAATTCCCTTGGATTGATTTTATTGATCATCTTTTGATGTTGTTTGTGAGAGTCTTATTGGGATGTGTTTCCCCATATTTGGACCTCCATATCCTCCATGGAAACCATTTGCTTCAAGTTACTTAAAATGTTTTATGATTGTGTGACTATTTGGAGCTATCAAGAATCTCTATCTAAGCATCAAGCTTAATCTTTATATTTCGTAATATGCTTCTTATTGTTAATATGATCATGATATCCTTGAAAACTACCTTGGGAAATGTTTCCCCATAATTCTTGTCATTGGACAAGTGGTACTACATATATGGTATAATTTATTGATCGTGTTCACTTTGACCTTTGGTTTTATTTGTCCTATCTTTGGCCAAGAAAATGTTTTATTTTTCTCCCATGTCTTCCTTGCCTCTTATGAGAATAAATGTTTTATCACGTTATGGGGGAGTAATATACTTTGTGCATATTACAAACCGAGAAAATATGAATAGTTGAGGTTATGTCACATATAATTGATATTGGAAATTATCTATTTCCTATGTGGCACATGGGCTCAAACAAGTTCATTTTTGATATAATGTTTTTATCCCTTATCTTTTGGATCTTGTTTGCAAGAGATTTCCTTGGTATGGATTTCATCATATATGAATTCCTATATCTAAGTTGGCAAGAATTTTGCCCTAGTTATTCTAATTATTGCTTTGCGTGATTGGTTAACTAGTTGAAATCCTCAAGGATCTCTTTCATGTCTTGGTTTTTAACTCCTATCTTTTTGACATTTGCTTTCTCTTGTGAATATGATCTTGGATATATTTGCTATCTCCCACTAGGAAATATTTGCAAGTCCCTTGTCCTTGGACATTCGGTACTAATATGGGGTAGATCTTCTTAATCATTTTCACATTGGCATTTGCTTTAGTTGCCTTATCTCTTGCGAAGAATTTGTTGTGTCTTATCTCCCATGTCTTCCTCAATCCACATGTATCTTTCTTTGTCTTGAAATCATTTAGTTCTCTAATTGATGTAGGTAGGGATGATGATCCCATGTGTGTGCATTTTGTATTGAAATTCAAAATCTTAAATAATGCACTAATCATGGGGGAGTTATCCTATATTATTTATAACACTCATGTTATGCCTCTTCATGACATGTTTTCATTCATACCATGTTTTATGCCTTGGGAAGATAAATCTTTTTTTTGGTACTTTATGCCATTCTTGTAAAATGTTGAGAGTTTGGTTCTTTTGTTGGAACCATTTATTTTTCAATTGGTATGTTGTTTGGGAGTTGATTTTCTCATTCCATGCTTTCTATTTACCATTTGAATGAGATAAATCGTTGAGCATTGGTATTTGTTTATCCTCTTTGCTCTTTGGCTTTTGCCTTGTTCATTTGTTGAAATTGTGTCCTTTCATGTGTTGATTTGGCTCTTTGATGCAATTTGGACACCTTCTATCGTGGCACACTCTTATGTGTGACTTCGTGGTTTACTTGGTGTTTTTTGTTCAAATTTTATCTCCTTTTTGGTTCTTGAAAGTCTTGTGCATGCATGTTTACTTCATGTTCTATATTATGGCATGATGGCTTTCTTGATCCAATACATAGGGGAGTCTCTACCAAATCCTATCGGCTAAGATGTGCATGAAATTCAACTTCATATCAATATGCACATATTTATGTGGAGTGTCTCCTATGTATTGTAGTTGCACTAACTACTTTGGACCCAATTTGTTTGGGGACCATAGTGTACTTAATGTTGTTTTAGGTACATTGGAGATACATTGGTTGCTTGTCTCAATTATAAGAAGATGTGGTGACTAAATGATAATTGGAGGCAATCTAGGATGATCAACAAACTCATATCTACTTCATCCTACCAATGGTATCTCAGTAACAATTATCCCTCTCATGCACACTTTTCTAGCATCCAACCTTTGTGGTTGCATCATGGCATGATTTCCTGCAGTTGCTTTTGTTGTGCTTCTTGCAAGAATTTTATTGTATCATCCTTATTGTGGTATGAATATGTTGAGGTGAATACATATTTTGGGGAGTATATAAAAATCATGTTTATGATTCACCAATCCCACATATGCCAATCTAGCAATTCTATTGCCAATCATTTCCCTAATTTCTCACATGTGCAATATGGATGAATTTGCAAGGTTTATTTGTTCTTTATGATACTTGTTGCTTTTCCAAATGCACTCCAACTATCTCTTGTTCCCTTGTGAAAGTTGTAATGTATTTGTTGGTGTTTGAAGGTCATTGATGTTCAATAAGATATATTCGATCCTTTGGCCATGATTTCTAGCAAAAATCTTATTGGCTTTATCTATGACTTTTATTTGGATATCTTGTTCATTCTTGAGTATCCATTCTGTGTGTACATGTTTCTTTGTGGATGTATATCTTGGTGATTGTTGTGTACCTATAAACTTATATACATGATTATGGCTAAATCTCTAGTTGATATCCTTTTGCTTTGGAATCTACACCTTGTGCTCATTCCTTCTTTCTTTGGTGGCCACAAAAGTTTTTCTTTAAGTGCTTAACCTTTTTGTTTTCATCTTTTGGCACTTGTTCGTATTAATAAAGTTGATCTCTCATGCCTTTGTATTGTTATGTAAGTTTGGGGGAGCAAGGATACCATGTTTATGCACTTTGCATTCAAAGCAATTATTATATTTGGTGCATAAAACCTTGGGGAGCTTTCCTAATTTACTTAAGCACACACAGTTGCTTTCTTGTTCTTGTTTGGTGTTTTTGTTTGATGATGGGGAGTTAGGATTCCATAATTGTGCACTTTGTTGTGCATGAACCTTGGGGGCTTCCTATTTTGCATCTAAACACTCATTTGCTCTAATTATAATATCTTCTCTCTTTCTCATGGTCGTGTTTTAAATGATATAGAGGGAATGATCATGCCATGTTTGTGCATATTGTATTCAAACGCAAATTATAATTTGTGCACAAACCTTGGGGAGTCTCCTCATATTATTTAGATCACTCTCTTTTCAACCTTATCATAATATCTATCTTTCGTTTGGTATCTTCCTTTTTGTGAAGTGCTTTTTTGATCTTGTGATTGCTTGCTTCATTCGTTGATGCTTCTTCACCATTTTATTTCTTTGCAATCTTTGGACCCTTAGTTTAGTTTGATTTCCTCCTGGTATTCATCATGGGATACGTGCATTTGATTTCACTCATATTATGAGATATGCACACCATATGGATGAACTCTCACTAAATTGGCCTTCTAAAGCTTTTCACCCATTTTAGCAATCAATGCCAATGGGAGAAGTTTTAGAGGCTTTTAGGGAATTTGCTTGTGTGTTGTGAGTTTTGTACTTAACCACTTGCCTCGTGTGCTTTGCATCTTGGTGTGTTGCATGGCATCTTGAATATATATAGAAAACTCCACCACCGGTAATGGTTGGCAATATATGCAATGAAATTCAAGTTCATCCACACGTGCATAGATTGTGGGGAGTTTGCTCTATATTGTGGTTGTAGTAACATCACATACTTGTGTTGTATTTGATGTTAGCACAACGTTTTGTTTGATTAATTCCTTATATAAACCCTCTCAAAGGGATTGTCATCAATTACCAAAATGGGGGAGATTCAAAGTGCATGTGTGCGCCCATGTGTGGTTTTGGTAATTGATGACAGTCTTTATGGACTTATGTTTGCATTGAGTTTTTACTTGTAGGATTTGTCCATAGGTAATGCTTGAACCATACGTTGGCTTCAAGGTTGGGAGAAGAAGAAAGTAGAGAAGATCTAGTGTTGACCAAGGTTTCAATGAGTGATTCAGAGATTGGTCAAGTAAGAGTTGGACCTATAGCAAGTGTGTCTTGAAGAATAAAGTTGGAGTGATATATCTTATGTACCTTCAAGACACCAACATAATGAAGAAAGAATAAATGATGTGCAAGTTCAAGATGAGCCATCTCGAAGAGGTCATGTGCTTAAAGCTTGCCATCCTATGGTGATCATGGATATGGGAAGATGATATGCCCAAAAGAGTAGTTCTACCATAGTGGAGGATGGGGGAGAAATTTGCAAGTCTTCGCCAAGCTAGCGCAATCAAGAAAGGTGTTCCATCTGGAGGTGGAGAAGATCATCATCATCAAGCTCAAGTGGAATATGCGCAAGGCAAAGGTATGGTCTTGATAGGGTTTCCTTCTTACCGGTCTCATGGTGTTAGTTGGAGAGACCGGCTTATAGGATAGATAACCGTGCTATCAAGAGGGGCTCTCGAGTGAGTAACTAGATCATATCCTTCAAAGAGAGATCATACCTTTGCATACTTGGCATCATATTTCTTGGTTCTTATTTGGATATTATCCATGTGAGGTGCTAGAGCTTGTGGTAATTCATAACAAGCTCTAGTTCATCAAAAACGGATTTTCCTTTATACCTTATTGCATTTTTGATCTTGGAGGTTTTTCCGGTTTCTCACCGAGAGAGGTATCTCACATCATAATACATGAAATGCTCTCTCTTGGTGGGATCCAATATTTCGACTTTTTGTTGGATAACACTTGTCACCCCCCTTTCCAACAAATTTGGTTTCAGGTCAATCGGGGTCCGGTTGCAAATGTTATGATCACTACAGTTTTGTTGTTTCTATTAGTTTTGCCTCTGGCAGGTTTTCAGACCGGAGTCTCCAGCGTGCAGAATCAAGCCTGCGCCGGACTGCAACAGATTTCAGCCGGAGTATCCGGCCGAGCCGGAATGTCTGGCTGGTATCATCCGGATTGTCCGGCCCGAAGGATTCCTTGGAGGGTGCAGACATTCTGTGACCCAGACCAAAGTCTACCTGGACACTGCCCGGACTCTGGCTGGATTCTTTGCCAGGTTGGAGTGTCTGGTGCACTGTGGCCAGAGTGTCGGGTTTGGCCGGACTGTCCGGAGCGATTCAGCCAGACAGTACGGGTTAAGTGGTTCCAACGGCTACATTTCTGGGGGGATATAAATAGGCCCCATCTTCAACCTTAAGAGGCTGCTCGTTCCTAAAGAAGAAGAACACCATTTGAGAGCCACCAAAACTCCAAGATCTCCCTCTCCAACCACCCAAAGTCCCTGATCTTTGGGGAATCGAAGGAGGAGGCCTTGATCTATAGCTTCATGATGACCCACAAGTATAGGGGGTGTATCGCAGTATTTTCGATAAGTAAGAGTGTCGAACCCAACGAGGAGCAGAAGGTGTTGACAAGTGGCTTGGATCAGGAATTCTCTGTAAATACTTAGCAAACAAATTTTTAGGGTTTTTTGATAATGCAGATAAATAAAATGCGAGTAAATAAAAGACAATAATAATAATTGCAGCAAGTGGCCTAATCCTTTCTTTAGCAAAGGACAAGCCGGTTGTATTACTTAAGATGACCAAACATTCTCAAGGACACATGGGAATATCGTCAAGTGCTTTCGCTTCATATAGTTGATTAATGTTCTTTTGTTGGATAAGTGTTGTTGGGTGAACCTATGCTAATGTACTGACCTTCCTAGGACTAATACATACTTTTGATTATACCCCTTGCAAGCATCCGCAACTACAATAAAGTAATTAAGATAAAAACCTAACCACAACCTTAAACTCTGAGATCCTACACTCCCTTATGCAAAGGTTTCCTAACGGGGGTTTAGGTTTCTGTCACTCTGGCAACCCCATGATTAGTAGCCAAATACACAATGCATTCCCCTAGGCCCATAAAGGTGAAGTATCATGTAGTCGACGTTCACATGACACCACTAGAAGAATAACACGACAACTTAAATATCAAACCATTGAATCTTTCTCAACACAATTCCACTACTAACAACATGACTTCTCCCATGTCCTCAAGAACTAAATGAACTACTCATGAGACATCATATGGATCAAGATCAGAGATGAAATAATGATAAGTAACAATCTGAACATAAATAATAATTCAATGGTGCCACTCAATAGCATCAACTACAACAAGCAATCAACACCGGGAAAGTTTCCCCTAAGAACTATGCAAGATTCAACCCAATTGTTACAGTGGTACTGAGTGGTGGTGATGGTGCTGGTGGAGATGATGGTGGATATGGCGATGATGTTAATCCCGATGAAGTCTAGCTTGATGACGGTGTTGATGGCGACGATCTCCCCTCTCCGGGAAGGAATTTCCCCGGCAGATTTCTGCCTGGCGGAGAGCTCTTTCTCTGTTTGTAATTTCCGCCCCGCAGAGGCGGCGAAACCTTTTTGTCGTTGCCCCCGAGTCTTAGGGTTTCGAGGGGATTATATACGCCAAAGGGCAATGCCAGAGGTGGGCTAGGGTGGCCACACCACCTGGTGGCGCGGCCAGGGGTGGCCCGCGCCAGGGGGTGGTGTGGGCCCCTGTGGCCCATCTCCACTCCTCCTTCTGGCCTCCTTTGTCTTCTGGAAAAATAGGAATTTCCGTATATTTTCTGGGATTTTCTGATCTTTTCCAATATTGCATCTGGATAGTGCTCTTTCCATCAGAATCCTGACTCCAGTGGTTCATCAATGAATAACAGTAAATTATGATATAGAATAGTGATGCAAAATGGACGTATCAACTCCCCCAAGCTTAGACCTCGCTTGTCCCCAAGCGAAAACTGAGCTCAATGAACATGACCACATGTTTATGGAGTGAAGTTTCGATAAAGAGAATACGGACAAGAAGCATCACATTCATCAATACACAAATCATGATAGAAAACAACTCACTAATATATAACTTAACTTGCAATAAGTAAATGAAACACAATAAAGATACACAAAGTAAATCATAATTGGTAATGGCAAACTTTTTTCCTAGTAAGAAAACGGTTAACAAATTGCAGGAGTTAAACATAATGGGGTTTTCAATGATAGCTTTCAAAGTAATATTCACTAAGATAAGAGCAGTGTGCAAAACAAGGAACATAAGAAACATGATTGAATATATCATCATATGAATGATTGAATCACAACAACTCAAATACTTGCTTGAGATAGAAAGGAATAGGTTTACTAACTGAACTAAAAAGTAAAAGATAGACCCTTCGCAGAGGGAAGCAGGGATTTCAAGTTTCATAAAGAGCTTCAAAAAATTATGGTACTTACTAGCTTTCAGCTCTCATTGCCCCTATCATAAGCATCTTAAGGTGATTAAGGTTAAAGCGACACAAATATGAGGATATGTTTGACAAGTTATAAGTTGAAAACCTCATGCCCCTTGCTTACGAGTACCGAAGCTCATGCTACTCAACTTTAGTCACAAGTAAGTTCTTATCATTCACTACAAGAAAAGTTGGCTTTTACAATGGACGATTTTCATGGTTGAAGGCCCCTTTTTCGTGGCCAAAGAGTCTTGCGCGACGGATGGCCTTCGTGGTAAAAGCCCCGCCACAAATGAATTAACCATGGTTTTTTCGACCGTGGCGGATCGCACCCTTCAGCCACGAAAACTTGTTCCGTCGTAGATCTGTTCGCCAGCCACGCTAACGGCTGATGTCATGCAAACTGCCACGTGGTAGCCGCTGTTAGCGGCCGGTTACCGCTATTAATGGTCATATAAACCGTGGAAGAAGCCAGGCTCAGCCAAGGCCTGCTAAATACTAACTAGGCCAGCCCATCAGGGGAGCCCAACAAGAAGATGACCCGTTACTGTTTTGTCCTGCACTGTTTGAAATGGGCCCAGAAATGTAGCCAGCAGTGGCCCATGAACTTTCAAGCCCGATTCTGTTTTGGCCTATAGAAGGCCCATGTTGGTCCAACACTATGCTGCCACTTGAGGCCTGCACAAATCCGGCCCGACATTGTTCAGGCCTATTACCAATTTAGCCTTTTACTATTCAGTCTTGTTACTGTTCCAGCCTTTTAGGAATTTTCACCCGTTACTGCTTAGGCCCTTTAGTGTTTGGGCTTTTGCCTGTTTAGGCCAGCACTGTTTGGCATGTTACTATACGGGCCTGCCACCGTACTGGCCTTTTGCTGTTGATACCTTTTACGGTTCCAGACTTTCACTATTCCGGCCTTTTCACTATTCCAGCCTTTTACTGTTTTGGCCTTTTATGGTTCTGACCTTTTACTGTTCTGGCCTTTTGCTGTTCTGACCTTTTACTATTCTGACATTTACTGCTATGGCCTTTTACTGTTCTGTCCTTTTATTGTACTGACATTTTATTGTATTGGCCATTTACTGTTCTGGCCTTTCCCTGTTTTGGCCTTTTACTATTATGACCTTTTACTATTCTGGCCTTCTACCGTTCTGGCCTTTTACTGTTCTGGCCTTTTACTATTATGCCCTTTTACTGTTCTGGCCTTTTACTGTTATGGTCATTTTGGGCCGTCCATGTGCACGTTGTTTCAATATTTGGCATGCTACTGCTCCGGCTTGTTACTGTTTCGCACTTTTTTTGCTAGCACCTACTTTTCGCAGAACAGGTGAATATCAAGACATCAATTAATAAACACACAGAAATTAAAACTACTTATTACACAACAATAAAAGTTTGTTACAACAGGTTATACAACAAGATCATAATTCCGACAGATTACAACGTGTCAGTACCATCAATAAGAGATCGGTACATGGCGATTCGCTTCAATGTATCATATGTCCTCTTCTTCAACATTTCAGCTATAGATCTAAGAGCTGCTACACCCTTTCGTTCTGCATGCAATACAACATTTATATATTTATCACCCGCAGGAGTTGTTCTAGGTGGGCTATTAAGTAAGTTGTTTGCTTCGGCAATGCAATGGGAGGATGAATGGGAAGAGGGATCACAACTTTCAGTCCTGCCTTCCAAGGAATCCTGCTGGGTTTTAACTGCAGTTTGCTAATATATGGTGAAACAGGTTAAAACAAACAACAAGGGAAACAAGAAGTATTATATAAAGTAGAGATCATTTAATGTATGAACTTACAGTAGCACGTTCAGGCTGACAGTAGCTCCTTCTCGAGCGGGTGCGACTCCTGGTCAATCTGCTAGAAGAATCTGAGCAGAGCAGTTGGAACTCTGGTCATTGTACTCCATTGTCATTTCTCTGCATGACATTTGAAACCAAGTTGGTTGGTTTGGAAGGATGAAAACTCTTGAAAAACACCAAAAACATAGCATTAAAAATTACCAGATGTATATTTCAAACTAGATAGCTGGTTTGGAAGGATGAAAGTAGGTGAAAACACCAACATATAGCATTAAAAATGGCCAGATATATCATCCAAACTAGATGGACATTTTCCGAATTAAGCATTCGCACATATATTCACAATTGAACATAAATGCAAATGTTGTCGTGGTGGTGTCACGGCAGATGCCATGGATAGGCTAAAGGTGGGGACTAATATGCGCTAGGGGAATCCAGGGAGGGATAGTAGAGTGATTCTCTACACAGAAGCTTCGTATTGATGTTCAGTCTCCAAGATTACAAGTGCTCCTCGAGCTGTATTGACAAGAGGAGGAAGAAGAAACTCTCTTACTCTTGCCTATTAACTAGCCCAAGAACCCTAGACCCACAAGTATTTTCCTTGCTATGTATCTGAAAAGACCCAACATCCTTACCAGAACCCCAACCCCCCCTTATATAGGGGTGGTTTGGTCCTGGCCTAGGGCATACGTGGAGGCATATTCCTAAGAATATGCCTCCTCCCAAATTAGTAACCCGACAGGGGTGCTTTTCCCCCACGTCACTCTTGCTTTAGCGACGTTGCCTCTGCGGCACCTGCGTCAGCCGACGTGAGCGTCGTCACCCTTGTCGGCCACGATCCGGTGGTCCTGCCCTTGCTTTATTCGCTCATCCAGTACGCACCGGGCCTTCTTTTTGACTAGAGATATTCCTTCCTTCTCCTAGAAGCCAAACGAGGATCCGGATCACAGTTGATCCGGCCACACCTGTTCCTGCATATAAGCTAGACAAGTGTCTCCGACTTATTCCTTGAGTCGGACGAGACAATGTTAGGCGACCCCCCTGGTCCGGGTTACTCCGTGATCCGGCCTGCCTTGAGGTGACTCGGCCAGCATCCGCTTTGACCTTGCCGAACCTCGGCTAACTCGGCCCTTATACCCCGGAGTGACCCTACCCGGGGTTATCCCCCCAACATTAGTCCCCGAAGCTGGTGCGGCCTTAGCGGCCTTGGTCGCTAAGGCCACATCAGGTTCATTCGTATCCAAGCTTTGGACGTTTATTTCCGGGTTAACTTTTTGTCTCGGATTATGGATTTACGTTCCTTCGTGACGCTCCAAGTTTTCACTTGCCGCCGAGTCACCACTTTGGCTCGGATCGCTTGGTTTTACTTTCCTCCGCACGGTTCAAGTTTTCACTTGCGGCGGTTACTACCGTGGCTCGGATCCTGGCCTTGCTTCCTTCTCTCGACGCCAACCCGTAACGGTTAATCATTACGTTGCCTTATTTTAAGCTGCGCAGTAACCGCCGATAAATGCCGTGATTACCGTACGGGTTACGCCATGTCTGCCTCGTTTACCGTGAATCGCACGTCGTGTCATGGGATCACATTTACTCTGCGACCCCCAGTGTGGCTTCTCTCTGATTGGTCAACGCTGGCGATACATGGCCACACTGTGTAGTTTTCCAGCACATCACGATCCCATTCGTTGATGACTGAGGGCGGTTAAATAGGGAAGGGCACTCTCCTTAGAACTTTTCCATCTCCGCGCCCCCTCGCCCATTCCTCTTCTTCTTCCTCGCAACCGCGCCGCCGCCAGTGCCTGTTGCAGCAGCGCCACCGCCGCATTTTCTTTATTTCCCCGCACCGCAATCACCGCTGCGCCTCTGTTTAGCCATGGGTCCTCGTCAGTATAGACCGCAGAGCCCCGCCGCCGCCAGCTCCAGTGAAGACACCGGAATTGAGATGACGGAGGAAGAGCTCGTCGTTGTAGAACAGGATATGGAGGAGGACGCCGGCGCGGCAGATCGTGGCGCGTGGGCCAGCTCCTGGGTCTGCAAGGACGACATCGCCTGGCTCTACCGGACCCGGCGCATTCCCACCGGCGTCGCTGCTCGTCTCCCCTCCTCGGAGCTGGCCCCCTCACCCAATCCGGGCGAATTTGTTGTTTTCTTATCCCATTTCCAATGAGGATTTGGGCTTCCAGTGAGTGATTTCTTCCGGGACTGGATCCGGACCTATCACTTGCAACCACATCATCTCCCGGCGAACACCATCACCTCTCTGTCCGCTTTCGTTTCTTCGATCGAGGGCTACACCGGGCTATGGCCTATGAAGGAGTTGTGGATCCGGTTCTTTGGCCTCCGCCGCAACATGGTCCCCAACATCCACGTCGAATCGGAGGACAAACAGCTAACTCAGTTCGGAGCTGCCTCGATCTCGCCCCGGAGGTATTCAATCTTCCCCGGGTCACCGGGCTTGACTCCTGCAAAGGGTGGGCCCGGACCTTCTTCTACGTCCGGAATGAAGGCACGGAAGATTTGATCCGGTTGCTGCCCTACGCTCCGGGTCCCCCTGACACGGATTTCTGGGGGGAGGTTGCCAGGAAGCCTATAGCCCTGGCCAACCAAGTGAACAGAAGGTTTGCGGAGCTGAAGAAGCTCGGATTGCGCAACGAGGATTCCATGATCACATTCGTGCGCAACCGAATCTCTCCCCTTCAGCGGCGCACTCACAAGTTGTGCCATATGAGCTTTAGTCGCGACCCCAACCGAACCTCCTCATTCGAGTTGAGCAATACGGAGATCTTCCGCCGGGTCAAGGCTCTTTTCACCACCCATAAGGACTTCTCCGCCGAATGGACGTGGGGAATTGAGCATTACTGCCGTGACAGGCTCCCTCCCGCGGTAAGCTTCGCGGGGTAAACTTATCTCGGATCAATTTCATGTCGGCTCTTATCACATTCTTGAATTTGCTCCTTGTGCTTTTTTCTCAGCTGTTTCTCCAGCAAACCCTCGAGGATGGCCCGGATCCGACCCTTCAGTGGGCCCCGGACCGAGAAATTCCGGACGAGGAGGAGCCGGACCAGGAGATGTTCCTCCCCACACCCGATGCCACCAGACGACCCAGCGGTAAATTCTCTTCTCTTAGAGATTAGCCCGACGATGAGGATGACTCGAATATCGATGTGATTGAACCCGTTGAGGCTGTCCCTCTTTCTTTTGCTTACCCGGCATCAGCTAACCCCGGTAGGCACATCCACGAGGATCCTCCCCTTGCCACGGGCGAGCCTGTTCCGGCGGCGTCAAAGAAGAAGCGCGGAACCGCGTCGAGTTCTTCTTCCGAACCTTCTCAGCCTTCCAAAAGGCAAAAGAAGGCCGGAGACAAGACTGCCTCCAAACGGGCAGGCAAAGCCCCGGCAGGGAGGGCCCGGAAAGGTAAGGAGGCTGAGACCTCGGATGCGTAAGTTCTTTTTTCACTGCGCAACACACTTCTCCCTGCTTCGGGGTAATTTCACTCCTAACATTATGTTCTCTTGCAGGGCTCTTGTGGAGGTCCCTCAGAGCGGATCGAGCATCTCCTCTCCTCTTCGGTCCAGTCCTTCCCCTCCCCGCGACGACGAGTCACGCCCGCTGAGCCCTATTCCGGAGGGCTCTGCGGCCGCTCCGGGTTCCGCAGTACCTCCTTCAGAGGGACGCGAGCTCGGATCGGGAGGGGTCGGATCGGCCGAGGCAACGGTGTCTGGCACTTTGGCATTGCCGCAACCAGCAACAATTAAGTCTACCGCAACTCCAGCCCCAGCAGCAGCTCCAGCACCAGCCACCGAACTAGCGCCTGTCCCGGTTCCGAAGAAACCAACAGCAGCTCCAACGCCAGCCACCAAAGCTCCTGCGCCAAGCTCATCTGCCTCGTCCGAGTCATCTCAAGCTCGGCGAGGACCCACTCCAGTGGTTTCCAAGGGCAAATCCACTGTGGTCACTTCCTCCTAGCAGGCCAAAGGCAAATTCACCTCCGCCGAGGCTGGGCAGCGAACCTTGTCGTCGATGCTTCCAAAGAAATCCCCAGCAGCGACGGATCCTCCTGCCAAGCCAGCTGATTCGCAGCAGATGGTTCTTCACACTAGCCCAGCTCTTGCCCTGATTGAGAGGAAAGAAGCTCACGCCAAGGGCTTGGTGGCGCCTCACATGCCCACTGGCGAACGGTACCCTCCGAGCCTCATCGAGTTCGTCATGAACTGGAATAAGGTGGAGTTCGTCTACAACGACGATCTCTCGAAAAAGTTCGGCCCAGCTGAATTTTCCACTCAGATGAATACTGCCGCCAAGGCCATTAACCTCGCTAGGCGTATGATGGAGGTACGTACTTTCTTCTTTACATGCTGTAGATAATAACCATTAGTCCCCGAGCCTCCGGCGGAGTAACTTGTTACTCGGTCGGATGCTCCTTAGAAGATTAACGTAGCTGCATGTAAAATTTGAATATGCACACACCTAGAGCCGGGTTAAGTTCCACTTGGCCCGGATCTTGTACACTTCGAGTATGCACACACCTAGAGCCGGGTTAAGTTCCTCTTGCCCCGGATCTTGTACACTTCGAATATGCACACACCTAGAGCCGGGTTAAGTTCCACTTGGCCCGGATCTTGTACACTTCGAATATGCACACACCTAGAGCTGGGTTGAGTTCCACTTGGCCCGGATCTTGTACACTTCGAATATGCACAAACCTAGAGCCGGGTTAAGTTCCACTTGGCCCGGATCTTGTACACTTCTAATATGCACACACCTAGAGCCAGGTTAAGTTCCGCTTGGCTCGGATCTTGTACACTTCGAATATGCACACCCCTAGAGCCGGGTTAAGTTCCGCTTGGCCCGGATCTTGTACACTTTGAATATGCACACACCTAGAGCCGGGTTAAGTTCCGCTTGGCCCGGATCTTGTACACTTTGAATATGCACACACCTAGAGCCGGGTTAAGTTCCGCTTGGCCCGGATCTTGTACACTTCAAATATGCACCGAACTAACTGTACACGCCTGTGCCTTTGTCAGGTAACTACCAGCCGTCGGAGCGCCGAGTTTCAGCGCCTGCTTGATACCCATAAGACCTTGCGTGCAAAACACGTTGCACTTGGCGCGGAGCATGAAAAGAGGGGTAATTTCCTCTCTTAACACCTCATCGCATCGTTTGTTTCTGCCGGATTAACCTCCTTATTCGGTTTTTTTTGTAGCTGGGGTGGAGGCTGAAAACAAGATTATGCGAAAAAACTTGGAGGAAATCCGAGGTATGTCCCCTTTCGGCCAACATCGCTGTGCTCTCCATTCTTTCTTTTTCTTGGCTCGGCAAACATTCACTCCTCGGCTTTGCCGGGTCAACACATCATTTCAGCATCGCTTGAGGATAGTGTGCCCGTGCCTGATATGATGCTGCATTTTCTCGAACAAGCAGGACAACATCAAGTCGAGCTGAAGAAGAAGGACGATGAGCTTGCCCTCCTCCGGACCAAGGACGACGAAATAGCCAAACTCAAGGCCGAGATGGAGAAGATGAAGGCCCAACACAAAACCGAGCTCCACAAAGTTGGCCAGAACTTCACCGAAGAGCGTGAGCGGTTCACCCTCCAGATCTCCAAGGACCAGGAGCTGCTCAAGGCATCCGAAGTCCGGCTTGGGTCGGCGCTTGCCGAGCTTGGACAACTTCGCCAGTGACGCGATAGTTGTATCCAGGAGTTGACCCGGATCCATCACCATATCTCACGTAAGTTTCTTTTCCTTGCCCGACGCAGTTTTCCGGGTTAACTCATATGCCTTTGCTTCAGCATCCTCCCTTTCCTTATTTTCAGATAACTTTCTGGAGGGTACTGCCATCGCCAGTGCTGCCGTTGCCAAATTCCGCCAAGAGAGGGGTACTCCCATCGCTCCTGATGGTGAGAGCATCCCCTTGGACATGGAGGACTTGTTGGTTAGCGTGTCAGCTCGGGTGGAAACTATCAAGAACTATGGAAAGGATCTCCTCGACGTTGCGGTCCGGATCTTCAACGCATTCTGGCCAAGCGAGGACGCTCCGGAAAGGATCACACTTCTTGCGGAAAAGCTAATGGAGATTGAGACTCAACTTGACCTCTGGAGGGAATCCGCCGGGCGGGCCGCGGCAGATACCCTTCTCCATCATATCCTTTCATGGTACGAGAAAATTGATCTGAGCCTCCTCACCCATCGGCGTACCGGATCCAAATGGACTGATGATCCGGAGTGGGTAGCTCAGCGCCAGGCTTGCGCCTACAGCCTCATCGAATATTCTCCTGTCCATGACTGGGTTGAGGGGCCGAGCTTTCTGGAATCCGGCGAGGAGGAACAGATGGAGAACGTGGAGGATGGGTCGGGCGATGACGGAGAAGATGCTGCTTCAGATATCGAAGACAGTGATGATGACGCTGAACTTCCTCCTCCCGCCGCTCCTTAGGTGCAAAAACTCGAAAATTTATCAGATCCCCGGTATGCCGGGTGCAATTGTATACTGAATACATAATATTTTGCTACTATGCTTGTATGCCGGATTAACTTGGGCGTAGTCCCTGAGTTTCATTTTCTTGTTCATCCAATTCTCCGGCTCGATCCGTGTCTACCTTGATTCGGTTTTACGACTTACAAACCCGAGCTTCAAGAATCGTTTTAACAATACTGAGAAACTTTGAGGCTTGGCTCAAAATAATTCAACATAATACCTTGAAAGTAAATACGGGGTTAGTCGAAAAAAACAAACGTTAGCTGGAATAGGATCGTTTCCTTAGTAGTTTTTCATGTGCTACGCAATTCCAAACTTGTTCCCTTGCTCGCCATGAAGCCAATTTTTGTTGGACAGCAGCGAGTCGAAGGGTTGGGTTTTTGGTGCTCACACATTACTAATCCGGGTTAAGTGAAACGAGTCATTCCAGCTAACGCATAAAAAATAACCACAATCATTTATTAAGGCAGTCCCCGAGTTACTGCTCGAGGCTCCGCTATTTCATTGATAGGCTCATTGCCGACATACATACCGACATATGAGGATGACTCGGGTACATACACTCTTTAGCTAAGTGTAGAAGGGACGAAGTAGTGCTACATTCCATGGTCGCTTGGATTCCTCTCCGGACCTGTCCGTCTTGTTCTTTTCCTGTGGCTTTGCATCTATGAGATAGTAAGAGTCATTGTGCAATGCTTTGCTCAGAATAAATGGTCCTTCCCATGGGGTGGATAATTTATGCATGCCAGTGGTACGCTGTACCAACCGGAGCACCAGATCGCCTTCCCGAAAGACTCGGGGGCACACTTTCCGGCTATGATAGCGTCGGAGATTTTGCTGATATATGGCGGATCTGGACAGTGCCAGTTCTCTCGCTTCTTCCAGCAGATCAACATAATTTTGCCGGGCTTCTTGCACTTTGGCTTCTGTGCATTGGGTGACTCTAGGCGAATCATGCTCTATGTCGGCTGGTAATACAGCTTCTGCCCCATATACCAGAAAGAACGGCGTGTAGCCTGTTGATCGATTCGGAGTGGTTCTTAAACTCCACAATACCGCTGGTAGTTCTTCTATCCAGCACCCCGCTGATCTTTGCAGCGGCTCAATGAGCCGGGGTTTTATCCCGGATAGCACTAATCCGTTGGATCTTTCCACTTGTCCGTTCGATGCGGGGTGGGCTACCGAGGCTATGTCGAGTCGGATTTTCTTATCTCGGCAGAATCGTGCAAATGCTCCTTCAGCAAAATTGGTGCCGTTATCAGTTATGATACTGTGAGGATAACCGTATCTCAAGATGATGTCTTTGAGAAATGTCACAGCCGTAGCTCCATCACATTTTCTTATAGGCTTCACTTCGATCCATTTTGTAAACTTGTCCACCATGACCAGAATGTGCGTCATGTTCCCTTTTGCTGGTTTGAACGGGCCAACCATATCCAAGCACCACACAGCAAATGGCCATGTAATTGGTATGGTTTTGAGTTCCGACATAGGCATATGTGTCTTGGTGGCGTATCTTTGGCAACCATTGCATTTTCTCACCAGATCTTCGGCCTGCTCCAAGGCGCTTGGCCAGTAAAATCCATGTCGGAATGCCTTTGCCACTAAGGCCCGGGATGAGGCGTGATGCCCGCATTCTCCTTGGTGTATATCTCGGAGGATGCCAAGTCCTTCTTCCGGACCAACACACCGCTAGAGGACACTGGTTACACTCCGCTTGTACAACTCGGAATTGATGATTGTGTAAGCTTTGGCCCTTCTCTAAGTTTGCCTGGCTAGCACTTCCTCAGTGGGTAACGTTCTATCTTTCAAGAACTTGTATATAGGCAGTGCCCAAGCTGGTACTGCTTGCGCAGGGAATATCTCCTCATCAATTTCCATCCGATCCACCGGCATAACTTTAACCGGGTCTTGTTGAACAGTCCCCGGGTCTAGCGAGGTAGTCCCCGGGTTTGCCGAGGTAGTCCTCGGGTTTGCCGAGGTAGTCCCCGGGTTTGCCGAGGTAGTCCCCGGGTCTAGCGAGGTAGTCCCCGGGTTTTCCGAGGTAGTCCCCAGGTTCGGTGCACTACCTTCCATGTCAATGTCCATGGGTTCAGCTCCGGATTCCGCGTTTTCCGGGACATAAATTGAGTCGGTTCCTGGGGACGGCCTGATAGATGGCTTTCTGAGGTGCTCCAATGCAACGCCCGGTGGAATTGCCTGTCGGGTCGAACCGAGCTTCGACAGCATGTCGGCAGCTTCGTTTTCCACGCGAGGTACATGATGAAATTCACATCCCTCAAAGTAACCCGAGATTTTCTGCACATGAAATCTGTATAGTGCCATGTTTGGATCCAGGGCGTCCCACACTCCGGACACTTGCTGTATTACTAGATCCGAGTCGCCAAAGCAGATTATCCGTCTTATGCCAATTTCCTTTGCCACTTTGAGACCATGCACAAGAGCCTCGTATTCAGCGACATTGTTCGATGCCGCGAAATGGATCTGCAATACGTACTTGAGCTGATCCTTTTTTGGCGAGGTAAGCACAACCCCGGCGCCTAATCCGGTTTTGGTCTTCGATCCGTCAAAATGCATCCTCCAATAGTATGGATCCGGTGGCGGTGGTTCGTATTGTACCTCGGCCCAATCCACAAAAAAGTCCGCTATAGCCTGGGACTTGATCGCTTCTCTTCTGTTGTACTGGGGCGCGTATGGTGCTAGCTCAATTGCCCATTTCGCAATTTTGTTGTTCGCATCTTTGTTACCCATTATCTCGGATATGGGGGCTTCGCATATCACTTTGATGGGATGCTCCTCAAAGTAGTGCTTTAACTTCTTTGCTGCCATATAAACTCCGTATGCCACCTTTTGAAAATGCGGGTAGTTCTGTTTTGAGGCAGACAATACCTCGCTCAAGTAATACACTAGTCTCTGCACCGACTTACCCTCTTCATCTCGTTCCACTACAATCACTGCACTTACAACTCGGTTGGTTGCGGCTATGTAGAGCAACATTGGCTCCTTCGACAGTGGAGAAGCTAACACTGGTGCAGTGGCCAACATCTTTTTTAAGTGGGCAAAAGCTTCATCGGCCTGCGGCGTCCAAACGAATTTATCTGATTTTTTCATGAGTTGGTAGAGAGGCAGTGCCTTTTCCCCTAGCCGACATACAAACCGACTCAACGACGCCAGGCATCCAGTGAACTTCTGGACGTCATTGAGACACTTCGGCAGCTCCATTCGTTCGATGGCTCGGATCTTAGTTGGATTGACCTCGATACCTCGGCTGGAGACGAGAAATCCTAGTAATTTCCCAGCCGGGACACCGAAGGTACATTTCTCCGGGTTAAGCTTCATTCGGAATCTCCTCAAGTTCGCGAATGTTTGCCTTATGTCGTCAAGGAGCGTTGCGCTTTCCTTGGTCTTGATAACCACATCGTCCACGTAAACTTGCACATTTTGACCTATTTGATCGTGCAAACATTTTTGCATACACCTTTGGTACGTTGCTCCTGCGTTTCGTAAACCAAACGGCATAGTGCGATAGCAATAAGCCCCGTACGGGGTAATAAAGGCAGTTTTTATTTGATCATCCGGGTTCAGAGGTATCTGGTGGAAACCGGAATAAGCGTCAATAAATGACAACAGTTCACATCCCGCGGTGGAGTCGATGACCTGATCTATCCTCGGCAGTGGAAATGGATCTTTTGGACACGCCTTGTTCAGGTTCGTGTAATCGATACACATACGCCAAACCACCGCCACGTTCGGATCATCCTTTTTCTTTTCTACCAGCACCGGATTAGAGAGCCAATCCAGATACAACACTTCCATGATGAATCCTGCTGCTAGCAACCGAGCTATCTCGTCACCAATGACCTTTCTCCTATCCTCGGCGAAGCGTCGGAGAGGCTGCTTCACCGGCCTTGCTCCGGGTCTTACATTCAGAGAGTGCTCGGCCAACTCCCTCGGAACACCTTGCAAGTCCTGTGTGGACCAAGCAAAAATATCCCGATTCTCACGGAGGAAGTTGACGAGCTCGCTTTCCTATTTGTCAGTTAACCCGGCCCCAATTGTCACGGTACGCTCCGGAAACACGTTATCCACCGGGATCTTCTTGGTGTCCTTCGCGGCTTGAAATGAAACGCTTCCATGCGGGTTACTTAACGCCGGCATATACTGCTGCGCGGACTGAGCTAATGCTGTCACTTCTTGGATTTTTCTTTTCTCTTGGGCAATTACGAGTGACTCGGCTAGGTTAGACCCGGCTGAAGCGCACTCAATAGAACGTCGGAAATCCCCAGCAATAGTAATTGCCCCACTTGGCTCGGGCAGCTTCATCTTCAGATAACTAACGTGGAAACTTGCCATGAATTTGCTCAGTGCCGGTCTCCCGAGTAATGCATGATACGCGCTCTCCAAGTTTACCACCTCAAACTCCAGATTTTCGGTTCGGTAGTTATCCCTCGTACCGAATAGCACGTCGACCCGGACTTTGCCTATGGGTTCGCAGGATATGCCGGGCACGATACCGTGAAAAGTTGTTCTTGTAGCCTGGAGCATGTTCTCTGAGATGCCCAACTTGCGCATCGTATCCGCATACATGATGTTAATGCTACTGCCATTGTCGATCAGTACCTTGGAGAACCTCACATTAATGTTTGGTCCAATGAACGTCGGATCTAACACTAGTGCATACGAGCCCGGACTTGGCATAAGCTTGGGATGATCTTTAACGCTCCAGGTAATTTCCTGGTCTGACCAAGACATATACCTCGTCACTGCAGGCATAACCGCGTTAACCTCCATATGTCGGCGCTGCAAGCTTTTCCTATCCGTTTCCTCTGTTGTGAACACACAATAGCTCTGGTGATGTTCCCTGTACTCATTTCTTACCTCGTTTCCGGAGTACCTCTGATCCGGTTGTTGCTGGTTTTCTATCTGATGCACTGCATCCCTTCTCTCACTGTTGTCATACCTCGGCGGAGGGGGAGGCAACATCAGTTGCTGCGTGTTTGCTCCGGAGAGCAATTGCCGCCGGGGTAACTCCTGCCGAGGTTGATCATTCCGGGGTGCTTGAGCATTCCCCGGACCACCTTGCTCTATCTTGCGCATCCACTCACATTGTCTCGTCGTGTGACCCGCGGGGCTGTTCGGATTTGGCGTGTGAAACTTGCACGGCTGGTCCAACATTGACTCATAGGTATACCTCGGACGATCTTTCTTCTCTTGCCATTGCTTCCTCTGCTCCAGAGTCCACATTTTCTTGCCATTGTTTCGAGGAGTCCATTGCCCTCCCGTTCTCTGGCGTTGATTGCTCCCTGGCCCGGGCTGATCTTGATTCACGGCCGCAACTTGTTGCGAGCCATATCGATGGTCCGGTCTATCATCTCTCCTTTTTCCTCTATAATCGTTCCTCCGGGATGACCCGGATCCGTCTCTCGGATAGTACTCCTCATTTGACTCGTTCGACGCGATCCTAGGTTGAGTTGGATCACCCAAAGCATAAGAATCCGCGATCCGGATCATCTCTGCCAATGTGACTGGCATTTTCCTTTGTAATTTCATCCACAACTCGCTGCCATATCTACATCCTTGTGCGAACCATGCTATAGCCTATGACTCTATGATTCCCTCACACGAGTTTCTCACGGTACACCACCGGGTCAAGAATTCACGGTCCGTTTCGTTAGATATCTGCTTGCACATTGCCAGGGTCTGCGGCCTATTCGGTCTCTGATACGTACTTGAGAAGTTGCTGATGAACATTTCTTCAAAATCTATCCAGCAATTGATGCTTCCGGGTGGCAAATTATTCAGCCAAACCTAGCTGGACCTTCCAACATTTGGGGTACATATCGTACAGCCCACCTCAAGTTGCCAGTTGCAATTTTCACAGCTGTTGCGTAGTTTATTAGCCAATCCTCCGGCTTTGTACTGCCGTCATACGTCTTCGTGCCGCTGGGTAACTGGAAATTGGGTACTGGCGGTTCCTTCATGATCCGGGGCCCAAAGCATGCTGGACCCAGAGGACCTTGACATTCAATTTGTTCCGACCTATACAGGCGATCCAGTTTCAATCTTGCGTCATCCGGCATCAAATCTCTATTTCCCAATCTCGACCCTATCACATGATAGTCCGGTCTAGCATATCCCGCATTCATCATCTCCGAGTCTCCATCGTTGTATCGGTCTTGCTCTCGTTGTGCTCCTCTCTGTTGCATACCCCGGCCGGCATTTTGCTCTTGCCTTGGTGCATTCCGCTGCTGCGGTTGACCCGCTCCCACCGGGTTTCGCTGTCTAGCATTGCCGTTGACAACATTTCCTTGACCGGCATTGCCTTGGTCGTTGTTACCTCGGCTCATGCTCTGCCGATCATCGTTTTTCCGCATCTCCTTTTCCTTTCCCGCACGCGTTGGGTCGTACGGAACGATCTGCTTGTTCCGTCTGGCCGAGGTTACTACCTCTTCCCTTCTAGGACCACCATGAGGCGATGATGCGGCTCCAGCGGATTTCTCCGGGTTACCCATCACCGAATGGACGATTTTAGAAGCTCCAACTCTCTCCGAGTTACCTCTCAACAGCTCCTCATTCTGCCTGTTCGCGATCCGAACCAGCTCGTTAACCCGGTCTTGCTGTCTTTGGCGGGCTTCACCCGTCAGACCCTCTAGCTTGAACGCCGCGGCGTCTACTGCTCTGAGGTTCTTCGCCGGGGTACTATACTTCGGCAACCCCATAGACAGATAGTTTTTCGACCCTTCTGGTCCATCATCACCTTCTCTGTTCATCTCGCTTATGAGGTTTCTCCCTTTTACCCTCACTGAATCAACCTTGTTCGCTTTCGCGTACTCACGCAGCGTCATGTTCAACGACTGCTGAGCCGCTGCTATTTTCTTTGCGCCCTCCAGTATCTTTCGCCGGGTCTCCTCTAGCTCGGCCTGTGCCTGAGCCGGATCTACCACTGCTGCCACCGGGTTAGCCAAGCTATCCATAGCTTCCCTCAGCACGTTCTCGGGCCTCTCTAGCGGAGGACCCCTAGCATTCCTTGGTGCCTTGGGTGTTGCCTCCGGGTCTGGCGCCGGATCCTTGCTCGCGCCCGTGCCTTTCGCAGTCATCATCACCTCTGCATGGTCCGGGGAGCGAGCGATACGCACCCCGCGAGCCACAGTGAGGGGTGGTTCCCCCGCATCGACGACGCGACGCGGATGAACGCAAGACACGTCCATGGCCACCGAAGCACTGAACGAAGACGCCGTTGCGCGGAAGGGGGCGTGTGCCGAAGCAGGCAACGTTGTCGCTGACGTAGTCCAGCGCACCGAAGCGCTGAACGAGCCCGGAGACGATGCGTTCACCGGTGCCGATGAAATTTCCCGTCCGGATCTTCACCCCTGCTAGCGCCACTAGACGGTGGCGTAAGCTGTCGTGGTGGTGTCACGGCAGATGCCATGGATAGGCTAAAGGTGGGGACTAATATGCGCTAGGGGAATCCAGGGAGGGATAGTAGAGTGATTCTCTACATAGAAGCTTCGTATTGATGTTCAGTCTCCAAGATTACAAGTGCTCCTCGAGCTGTATTGACAAGAGGAGGAAGAAGAAACTCTCTTACTCTTGCCTATTAACTAGCCCAAGAACCCTAGACCCACAAGTATTTTCCTTGCTATGTATCTGAAAAGACCCAACCTCCTTACCAGAACCCCAACCCCCCTTATATAGGGGTGGTTCGGTCCTGGCCTAGGGCATACGTGGAGGCATATTCCTAAGAATATGCCTCCTCCCAAATTAGTAACCCGACAGGGGTGCTTTTCCCCCACGCCACTCTTGCTTTAGCGACGTTGCCTCTGCGGCGCCTGCGTCAGCCGACGTGAGCGTCGTCACCCTTGTCGGCCACGATCCGGTGGTCCTGCCCTTGCTTTATTCGCTCATACAGTACGCACCAGGCCTTCTTTTTGACCAGAGATATTCCTTCCTTCTCCTAGAAGCCAAACGAGGATCCGGATCACAGTTGATCCGGCCACACCTGTTCCTGCATATAAGCTAGACAAGTGTCTCCGACTTATTCCTTGAGTCGGACAAGACAATGTTAGGCGACCCCCCTGGTCCGGGGTCCTCCGTGATCCGGCCTGCCTTGAGGTGACTCGGCCAGCATCTGCTTTGACCTTGCCGAACCTCGGCTAACTCGGCCCTTATACCCCGGAGTGACCCTACCCGGGGTTATCCCCCCAACAAATGTGATGGCAAGTTCTTAGGTAGAATGACTTATTAACTTATTAGGCATGCAAGTTATAAAATTAATTAACATGACAAGAAACTAGCCTAAGTAACAGAAGAAAACCTCACGATTCAGGCTTTTTGGGCGTCAGATTGTCAATGTTGGATCCTCTATGAGTTGTTTGCATGACCCGTGTGAGCGCTCGAAAAGAATAAAATCTATGAGTTTGTGTTGGAGGATTAAAACGATAGTGTGAGAACAAAGAAAGGGAATAAAAGCAAGAAGCTAATGAGGTGGATAGGACCTACAAGATGAAGGGTGCAAATGAAATGGCAATAGCATCCAGGATATTGAGCAACATCCCAAAGATTTCGTAGCTTACGAGTACAAAAAATATAGCAAACGGGCAAGATAAATTACCGTTGTGCGGCGAGGACGGGTGGGACGGGCAAGTGGGCGGCAGGGGCAGCGGCTCGGCATTTCGGGGTCAGCAATGAATGATTCAGTGAAGCGGCCCCGGTAGGGTAAACAACGGCATTGGTGAAGCAGATCCGGTGCTGTGAGGGAGTCGGTGCAATAGTTCCGGTGAAGAGCGCTTACAGTGGAAGAGCTCATGTGTGGAAGAGAGGGCCGGTAGTGAAGCAGCTAGAGGAATGTAACACCCTCGAATCGGCCCTATGCAGATTTCAGCGATTCACGCCAAACCCGCATAGAAATGATTCAAAGATGCCCACCAGACACTTGTGTGCGGGTGGAAAACGAAGTAATACCATTACACAATAGTCCACGATGGAACCCACAGAAACATATATATACAACAACAAATCCATGAGTCAAGAATACAAATATACAGTACAAAGATCAAAATCACATTGAAAATGATATAACATTCGAGTATGGACAAGATGCAAATGGGGCTAAGAGCCCTGAAGAATAACCAATGGCGTCCATAACCCTGCCCAGGCCAAGCCGGAAGGGTAACCCTGCTAGCGACGTCGAACTCAAACCTGCTAAAACAAAAGGGGTGCCGACAAAGGGCAAAGGAAAAAAGAGAGCAGTCAGTACTAAGGCCAGTACACAGCAAGTCTAGAATTCAGCGGCTTTCGCCTACATAGATATGGTGGACTGAAGCGGCAGCGAAGCATGCACTAAACAACCTATAGAGACTCGATTCAACTGTCGACTATTAGAGAGAGATAAGAAAGACTTATTTGGAATCAACCTGATACTAACACCAATCATACCCATCCTGGCATTTCCCCCTCGAGACCAAACGAGGAAGTTAAACCAAGGAACTCACACAGTTGGCAGTTTTATTCATTCCATTATAGTTGCAGCACTTACTAGTCAGATATAGATATCATGAGTCATCCTGATATCATAAGGAGTGGGTAGTTTTAGTTAACCATTCCGTTGTAGTTGCAATACTTACTAGTCAGATGCAATTAGCTAGAGATACTCCAAATCCAGCGGTGGTTGGCACTTATATTTACTCATTCCGTTATAGTGAAACTGATTACTAGACATGTCAAAGCCAAATTTATAGCACTACTTTAGTTATGATTGTCTATGATCGAGATATTGTGCTCCAAGTCGTCCATAACTGTGGACACGGCTTTCAGAAATATTTACCCTGCAGGGGTGCACAAATAACAACACACGCACGATCAACCTCGGAAAAACCAAATAAAAACCCAATGAGGCTTTCACGACAAAGCAATCACAAGATTCATAAAATATTTCAGGGAGCCACCTCATTAAGCTACCCGCAATGAAGTTGGTCGGCTCCGAGACGGACCCAAGGTTTGCACCAATGGCTGTAAACGACTAGGAACCCGAAAGTGTGACTGGGCTTGTCGATACTGCGAAAACACTATGCAATCCTAAACAGTACAGGTGCTCCACGCACAATCGTAAATAAAGCAGTAAAGCATGGCATAAGTACATGATAGTAATAAATCCCCAAACTAGTTTGTGGCCCCAAGAAATAAGAAATGAATCAAGATATGGCTAAGGGGATTCATGGTCCCACATGCGGATAGTGCGATAGTCAAGGAACATGTATCAAGTACTCGGGGCCTACGGGACACAAGTGAGCGGTTAAAAACCAAATATTAGCTATTGCCCACCGGTGCCTCTACATTAGTTATATCTATCCTCAGCATTTTAATTATCAAGTTATAATTAAAGCCATGATCATCTCCACCATTAAGCATGTGACAATATCCCAATATTGGTGGAACAACAACGACGCAAACCAGCACCTGAGCAAGCAACTACGACTCGCAAGGCCCACTATCTATCAAACAATAGGTAATAGGATGTGTCCAAAGAAATATAGAGGCTGCAGGGAATATAAATGGTGCACGGAAACTAAAGCATTGCAACACGGATAGCAATAGATCAAGAGGAAGAAGTAAAGACTATAAACACAAAATAGGTAGAAAGAGGGAGAATGCTCGCCTGGGAAACACTGCCGAAGATACATTATTTGAAGAACTTGTCGATACTCGCATCAACTCAACAACCTAATCCGTGAAGAAGCACAACGCTAGAAGAAAACACCGGATGCACTATTCAATACTACGGCAGAAGATCGAGCATGATGCATGTATGATGCATGACATGGTAAAGATGCGATGCGACTAGGCAATATTGAGCAGAACCAGGGTCCCGATAATTAATTAAGAGGTTCATGTTGTTTAAGTACCCCGCAATTTAAATGTTGACTTAACAAGTCAAAACATGGCATCGATTTGCTACACAAATTTAAATGGAGCCAATATAAGACTAGAATAGCCTACATATAGTCTCCATATTTAATTATGAGGTGAATCGACAAAGTACCCAACCCACAAAATATGTATGCCATCATGAACAATTTAATATGCAACAAGTAGATGTCATATTATAAAAATAGGGGTCTCGGATAAGGGGATCACACATTGGGTTTGAAGATCTTGGGTTTCGAGGGTCTTGGGGTTCAGGCGCGCCGGGATCAGTCTTTGGGGTTCGGGTCCGAGAAGGGTCTTGAGTGGCACCATGTTCATCCCTCGGAACCATCAGCATTGAGCCGGCCTTGTCGGCAGGGAAGATCTTGTTGGAATCCTTGGGTTCATGCAGCTCCTAAAGGTGAACTTGTCGAGGGGTTGGGATCGGAGATCTTGTCGGTGGTCCTTGTATAACTTGTTCTTTGTCGATCTTATTCGTCCGGAGACCTTGACGGGTACCACCGCAGAGGAGATCACTGGGGATGGTCTTGGATGGTGACACGCTCAGAAGTAGAACTCGGTGGCGACACGGTCCTCTTTGTCTACCAGCAACAATAGTACCACAACAACAAATTTTACATCGTATCACCGAAAAACAGGCACAGAGCCGTATGCATCCCACACGAGCTCGGGGTGAGGGCATCTTGCAGAGACGAAACGACCACTTGAAGAAGGATACCGAGGCGTGGCTTCCTGGATACACAACAACGAACAGAGGGCGCGGTGCAGGGGCGTGCGAGGCTGACAGACGGGGTGGAGGCGACGCACGACGAGGCACGCGCCGCGTCCGGGGAGAAGGCGGCGACGAGCTTCGCGTGAGGTCTTCGCCTGGCAGGTTGAGGGAGCCAGGGCAAAGAGGAGAGGGCGCTTCGAGGAGGCAGGGTCGCGCTTGATGATGGCAAGGTTGCAGGCGAGGCCGGGGAAGGGTCGCGCAGGAGGCATGGCAGAGCTTGGTCACGGTGGTGGAGCTTGGCAAACTCAAGGAGAGGGCCTCGGGGATGCCGCGAGCAGCGACGGCAGCGGTGACGCGAAGGAGAGGGGCAAGGGAGCAGTGATCATGAGCCATGGCGGGCGAGTGGTGCCTCTGGATCGACGAGGGAAGCAGAGGGCAGCAGGGGAGATCGATCGAGAGGTGGGGAATCGTGAGCAGAGGAGGGACACGAGGGTAACGTCGCGTGCGGGTGGGGAAGAACGAGGGGAGCGGGGTTGACTAGGCGCTTCGTGTGTCGGTGGGAGTGGGGCCGGGCTCCCGTGCGCCTTTTGGTTTGGCGGCCGATGGCTCAAAATACGATGAGCTCGTTGGGAACCCCAAGAGGAAGGTATGATGAGCACATCAGCAAGTTTTTCCTCAGTTATGAAACCAAGGTTATTGAACCAGTAGGAGCAAGGAAACAACCCCAAGGTGTTGTCTCCAACTTGGAATCCTGCACAACACAACCACAGAACTTTGCCCCAACTTATAGTGAGGTTGTCAATCTCACCGGTTTTGCTGAAACAAAGGATTAAACCTATTGTGTGGAAAATAGTAATTGCTTTGCAGAAAGTAAACAGTAAATAGTAGATTGTAGATTGATGGTAAAAGAATGGACCGGGGTCCATAGTTCATTAGTGGTGATTCTCCTTAAGATAGATGACATGTTGGGTGAACAAATTACAGCGGGGCAATTGACAAACACCGAGAAAGCATACATGCATATACTAATCATCTTGACTCTTATGATATTTGATTGGGCATTACAATATTATACATAGACCGTAATTAGACTGCATCTATGACTAATAATCCACCTTCAAGTTATCATCCGAACCCCCTCCAGTATTAAGTTGCAAGCAACAGATAATTGCATTAAGCAAAGTGTGTAAAGTAAACAGTACGATTGCCCTATGGACAAAGGATTGCTGTTTTCTCCCTAGTAGCAACAACACATCTAGTACTTTAGAGATTTCTGTCACTTCCCTAGATTACTAGAGGCATGAACCCACTATCAAGCATAAATACTCCCTCTTGGAGTTGCTAGCATCTACTTGGCCAAGATAGCTACTAACAATGGAAAGCATGCAAGGTCACAAATAACAAAGACATGATAGAATCAATAATCAATCTGAAATAGCATCTCAATATCCATCGGATCCTCGCAAACACAACATGTAAGATTACAAATAGATGATCTTGATCATGAGCAGACTCACAAGATCTAAACATGATAGCACAAGGAGGAGAACCAACCATCTACCTACTACATGGACCCGTGGTCAGATCATCTATTTGTAATTCTCACAGGTTGTGTTTGGGGGATCCGATGGATATTGAGATGCTATTTCAGATTGATTATTGATTCTATCATGTCTTTGTTATTTGTGATCTTGCATGCTTTCCGTTGTTAGTAGCTATCTTGGCCAAGTAGATGCTAGCAACTCCAAGAGTTAGTATTTATGCTTGATAGTGGGTTCATGCCTCTCGTAATCAGGGGAAGTGACAGAAATCTCTAAGGTACTAGATGTGCTGTTGCTACTAGGGACAAAACAACAATCCTTTATTCATAGAACAATCATATTGTTTACTTTACATGCAGTTCGTAAAGCAATAATCTGTTGCTTGCAACTTAATACTGGAGGGGGGTCAGATGATAACCTGAAGGTGGATTATTAGTCATAGATGCAGTTGGATGGCGGTCTATGTATAATGTTGTAATGCCCAATCAAGTTCCAAAGGAGTCAAGATGATTAGTATATGCATGTATTGCTTTCTCGATGTTTGTCAATTGCCCCACTGTAATTTGTTCACCCATCATGTTATCTATCTTAAGGAGAGCCACCTCTAGTGAACTATGGATCCTGGTCCTTGTCTTTTACATACAATCTACAAACTGTTTACTGCTTTGTGTTTACTTTCTGCAAACTATTACTTCTTTCCATTCGATACGTTTAATCCTTTGTTTTTAGCAAAACACGGTGAGATTGACAACCTCATCACAAGTTGGGGACAGAGTTCTGTGGTTGTGTTGTGTAGGTCTCCATGTTGCTGCTAGCACTAGTCGTGCGCCCTGCCAAGGCTCAGCTAGCAACACCTTTGGGGTGTTTCCTTGCTCCTACTGGTTCGATTAAACCTTGGTTTCATAACTGAGGGAAACTTGCTGTTGTGCTCATCATACCTTCCTCTTGGGGTTCCCAACGAGCTCTACATCAACACCGCACCAGCACATTTCTGGCGCCATACACTGAGCCATCAAGCATTTTTCTGGCGCCGTTGCCGGGGAGTCAAGGACATCTTCACAAGGGGAGTCCCTCATAACCAGTCTCTTTACTTTATTATTTTTGTTTTGCTTAGTTTCTTTTTTTTGTTTGCTTGTTTTGTTATCAAAAACACAAAAAAAATTAGTTTTACTAGTTTGCTTTCTTATTTCAAAAACACAAAAAATTTAGTTCCTTTCTTAAGTTTCCACTATGTCTAGCCTTGCTCCAGTCACTATGTCACCCGAGGAAATGATTTTCACTTTTAAACAAGGAATTGAGGAAAGTTTTAAGGAAGC
This sequence comes from Avena insularis, assembly GCA_023614405.1. Lineage (NCBI taxonomy): Eukaryota > Viridiplantae > Streptophyta > Magnoliopsida > Poales > Poaceae > Avena > Avena insularis. Next base: position 185,353,374 of record CM042692.1, read on the forward strand.
TTGGTCTAGAATCTCTGATCTACATGAAAAAACTGAGCCTAAAATGACTCAAAGCTTGTTCCTTAGCAGTTTTTACCTTGGAATAGCTCTTTGCTATAGATATGCTTTAGATGCTGTTGTGGGAGGAGATTTCCTCCAATGTAATGAGGATAATGCTATAAATGCTATAAAGAAATTGATCCTTACTTACAACTTGCCTAGCCAAGCTGATATTTCTTTTGCAAGAATATTCGCTAGATTGAACACTCTTGAGACTAGCACTACTAGCTTAAAAGATTGCTATAATACGCTTAGGGAGCATCATAATTATGTTCCAATAAATTCTGAACCATCAAAGTGGCTCCCTACAGGAAAGATTGAGATAAACACTGAAACTTTTCAAGCCCGCTGTGATATCATGTCTGAATTTTGCTTTATGCCCAAAGATATTTATGAATCTCTGAATACTTGGGGTCTTACTAAAGGAGGAAAAAGAAATATCTCTTGCTAATAATGCTACCATACTACCTCTTGGAATAGCTGAAGGAGTGTTTACAAAGATCCTTGGGAAAATGATTTCTACTGATTATCTTGTTATTGAATATGCAGGAAAAGGACAAATTACACTTGGAAGGTCCCTATTAGAACTCCTTGGAGCAATAATAGATGTGGGAAAGGGGACCATGCACCTTCCTTCTCCACCAAACAATCATATTTTCCCCAAGGTTAAGAATAAAAGTAAGAGAGGTAAGGTCAAGAAATTTGGTCTTAATGCTTCTTCATTTGAGAACACTTGATTCTTTCTTGCTTCTTATGCCTAACTTAAAGGCTTTAAAGAAAAGTACTTATTGGGAGATAACCCAAAAGTTTTAGATGAGTCTTGGAAGTTATTACTTCAGTAATAACTGCTCCTTATCCTTTTATTTGCTTTTTGTGCTAAGAGTAACCTCTAATGAGAGAGAAGTAATGATTGGGAAAGTTGCTGTCCCGAAACAGATTTATGTGCTTCACCGTAAAAATTCATATAAAATCTCGGAACGTATTTTTGAGGCGTGAATTTTTGTGCTTATGCCCCAGGTTGTTATCTAACTTTCGTTAGTTCAACACTTTTTGATTTGAGCAACAGAAGGTCTTCGAAAAAATTCGTATTTACCTGCTGGTCTGTTTTGACAGATTTCTGCCATTTTCTGCATTTGCTTCTTGTTGATTCCTTTTTGAGTTATTTTGGGGAATTGAGCTTTTTGAGGGAATTAATTCAGTATATAGTGTTCTAATGGAAGTTTATTTGGTGTTAGAACTGAACCTTAAGAATTATTTATCTTGAGTACACTAATGATGCTAATAAAGATTGTGTGAAGTTTTGTATGAAGGAAAAATTTCAGGTGTATGGAAGGAATGAGTAATGCAATGAAGGATGGACTAAAGCTCAAGCTTGGGGATGCCACACGTATCACCCCAAGAAATATCCAAGAAGTACAAGCGCCAAAGCTTGGGGATGCCCAAGGCATCCCCTTCTTCACCAATAAAAATTCTAAGTTTCTTCCAAACGCTTCATTTTTATTGTTTCATGCATAATTGTGTTGTTCTTGGAGCGTCTTCTTTTTCGTTTTCGTTTTGGTTTTTAGTTTTCTTTGTTTGCTTAGTTTTCTGAATAAATTTGTTGGACCCCCTATTTCATACATTGGTTTGCAAATAGTTTGGTTTGGAAAAGAGTAGGAAAGTTCATGCTTATGTGGTAAAAAGAGCTCGTTTTTGACTGTGACCTATGCTCTATATGCCATGCTTGATATTGTTTTGGCTTTATGCTTAGTATTCTTTGCTATAGCATGACTTGTTATAAACAAATGAGATTGCTTAATGTGCCTTGGATGAATCATGCGTTGTTTTAGCATATTAAAGCATAGTATAGTTGTATTCTCCTTTGATGCTTTATTTGGGTTGACTTGGCGCATGATCACACCATGTTATGACTATCCCAAGTCACCATAGCCTTTAAGATCCTTTAGTTTTCAACTTGTAGTATCACTTTATGCTTTGATCAATGATGTTTTGTCGCTCTGCATGATTATGACCATTATTGCTCTCTTAGTTTGTCGCTCCCAGTCTTTTGCTAGCCTCCACAACAAAGTATGAGTTCCACTCATGCATCCAACTCCCTAAACCAAGTTATTCCAAAGAGTCCACCATACCTACCTACTAGCTTATGCTATTCCAAGTATATTCATACTTTTGTTTACCTTCCGAATTAAAGTTGTTATGAGAAAACTAGTGATTAAAGCTCTCATGAACTTGATGGCACACCTTACTTTTTTGCATCTAATAAACTTGAACCATTGGGTCCTTCTTTGTTGCGTATATGCTTGCGCTTTATAAGTTGAAATTAGAAGAACCATGTTTCATGGAGAACGCTTTCAACATTGCACTTGTACTTTGTACCCCGTTGATATCATGTTCTTTTGCTTACGGATCCCGGCGGTGTGAAATAAAAGTGGAACTTGTAAGATCATGGAGTTTGTATGTGTGTTAGAGAAACGCCTGGGCCGCTAGCCTAAGCCATGCCTAATCATGGTGGAAAAACTTGCAGCATCACCATAATGAGCACTCTATGAAGCATCCTCAATAAAAACCTATGCAAATAGCAAATAAAAAGATCGTTGAGATGTTCATTGTCTGCTTGCCTTGTCATTTTGATTATGGGAAAGCTCCTGTATCATGTGCAAGGGGTACCCCGTTGGCGGTTCTTTATGATACATATGTACTTACAATGACAAGAGCTTACTAGTGACTAAAGTTGAGTAGCATGAGGTTCGATCTTCGTATGTAAGGGGCATGAGATTTAAGTTTATAACTTGTCAAGCATATCCTCTTAGTTGTGTCACTTTAACCTTAATCACCTTCAAGATGCTTATGATAGGGGCAATGTGAGCTGAAAGCTATAAGTACCATAATTTTTGGAAGCTCTTTATGAGACTTGAATCCCTACTTCCTTTTATAAAGGCCTTTCTTCCATCATTATATTGAGTCTTCACCTTCTACCTTTATGAACTTACTTTGAGAGCATAGTGGCCATTCTTAGTTCTATGTGCATTGTCCCAAGACTAGTTGATTGATGCATAACTTGATATTGCTTGTTTTAAACTATTTGTATCTTGTCACTCTTATGAACTTTGAAGGTGTCCTATGCATTTATATTTGCTACTCTATGAGGGACAAGCTGAATAGTATTATGCTATGTTTTCTTTATGTGAAACAAACAAACGTCTTGCAAAGCATTGTTATTCATGAATCTTTTGTTTGTGCCTTTTCATGTTGCATCATAGTTTCTTTGTCTTATTGCTAGAACTTTGTCTTTCATGTTATGATTGAAGTACTATGATCCCAGCTTTGAATGTTTTACAAATACTTTGATCAAGTCTTTGATGGTGCATGTCACCTCAAAAATTATTCTTTCTTTTTATCACTTACCTACCGAGGGCTGCAGGGAGTTAAGCTTGGGGATGTTGATAAATTGCAAATGTATCTATAATTTTTGATGTTCCATGCTTGGTTTTATCCACTTTCTTGTGTTTTGTTCACACTTTGGAGTACTTTTCATATGATTTCTTGGACTAACCTATTAACAAGAGCCACAGTGCCAGCTGCCTGTTTTCTGCTGTTTTTGGTTCCAGGAAAGTCAGAAAATGAATATTCTCGGAATTGGACGGGAAAAAATCCAAAGTGTCTATTTTTTCGGAAGTCATCAGATGCCAGAATACAAGATGGAGAGGGGCCAGGGGGCCACCACACCACCTGGCCACGCAGCCCAGCCTGGCCCGCGCCAGGGGGTGGTCTGGCCAGCCCTGGCACCCCCTCGGCCTCCCCTTTCACCTATAAGATTCCCTCGGGGCGAAAACCCTAAGTGCCCGATCAAAAATCCACGAAAGAGTCTGTAGTTGCCGTCATATCCATCCCTAGATTGGGAGGGATCTGAAGCTCTTCCCGGCACCCTGCCGGAGAGGGGAATTCACCCTAGAGGCCTTCTTCATCACCATGCAAGCCTCCGGTGTGATGCGTGAGTAGTTCATCCTTGGACTACTGATCCATGTAGTAGCTAGATGGCTGGTTCTCCTCCTTTGTGCTTTCATGTCTAGATCTTGTGAGCTCCGTTCATGATCAAGATCATCTATTTGTAATTCTGCATGTTGTGTTTGCGGAGATCCGATGGATATTGAGATGTTATTTCAGATTGATTATTGATTCTATCATGTCTTTGTTATTTGTGATCTTGCATGCTTTCCGTTGTTAGTAGCTATCTTGGCCAAGTAGATGCTAGCAACTCCAAGAGTTAGTATTTATGCTCGATAGTGGGTTCATGCCTCTAGTAATCTGGGGAAGTGACAGAAATCTCTAAGGTACTAGATGTGCTGTTGCTACTAGGGAGAAAACAACAATCCTTTGTTCATAGAACAATTGTATTGTTTACTTTACACGCAGTTCGTAAAGCAATAATCTGTTGCTTGCAACTTAATACTGGAGGGGGTTCGGATGATAACCTGAAGGTGGACTATTAGTCATAGATGAAGTTGGATGGCGGTCTATGTATAATGTTGTAATGCCCAATCAAGTTCCAAAGGAGTCAAGATGATTAGTATATGCATGTATTGCTTTCTCGATGTTTGTCAATTTGCCCCGCTGTAATTTGTTCACCCAGCATGTTATCTATCTTAAGGAGAGCCACCTCTAGTGAACTATGGTTCCCGGTCCTTGTCTTTTACATACAATCTACAAACTGTTTACTGCTTTGTGTTTACTTTCTGCAAACTATTACTTCTTTCCATTCGATACGTTTAATCCTTTGTTTTCAGCAAAACACGGTGAGATTGATAACCTCATCGCAAGTTCGGGACAGAGTTCTGTGGTTGTGTTGTGCAGGTCTCTACGTTGCTACTAGCACCGGTAGTGCGCCCTGCCAAGGCTCAGCTAGCAACACCTTTGGGGTGTTTCCTTGCTCCTACTGGTTTGATTAAACCTTGGTTTCATAAGTGAGGGAAACTTGTTGTTGTGCTCATCATACCTTCCTCTTGGGGTTCCCAACGATCTCTACATCAAGACTGCACCAGCACTTTTCTGGCGCCGTACACTGAGCCATCAATAGGCTTCTTCTTTTTTTATAGAGGATGCTTCATAGATTGCTCACTATGGTTACGGTGCAGGTTTCCACCATGATTAGGCATGGCTTAGACCAGCCTCCCAGGCATTTCTCTAACACATATACGGACTCCATGAGCCTTACAAGCTCCCCTTTCATTTCACACTGTCGAGATCCATAAGAAAAAGAACATGATATCAACTAATTAAAGTGCAATCTTGAAAGCGTTCCCCATGATAACATGGTTCTGCTAATTCACAACTTACAAAATGCAAGCATATACGCAACATAGATGGGCACAATGGTTCAAGTTTATTAAGTGCAAGAAAAGTAAAGTGTGCCATCAAGTTCGTGAGAGCTTTAATCACTAATTTTCACATAACAAGTTTAATTCGGAAGGTAGATAAAACATGAATATACTTGGAATAGCAAATGCTAATAGGTAGGTATGGTGGACTCTTTGGAATAACTTGGTTTTATTTGGAGTTGGATGCATGAGTGGAACTCATACTTGGTATGGAGGCTAGCAAAAGACTGGGAGCGACCAACTAAGAGAGAAATAATGGCCATAATCATACAAAGCCAAAAAAATTATTAATTAAAGCATAAAGTGATATTACAAGTCGAAAACTAAATGATCATAGAGGCTATGGTGACTTGGTATAGTCTTAACATGGTGTGAGCATGTGCCAAGTCAACCCAAATAAAGCATCAAAGGAGAATACCACAATATTATAGTTTTATATGCTAAAACAACGCATGATTCTTTCAAGGCACATTAGGCAATCTCAATTATTTGTAACAAGTCATGCTATAGCAAAAATTACTAAGCATAAAGCCAAAACAATATAAGCATGACATGATAAAGTCTAAGTCACAGTCAAAAACAAGCTCCTTTTATACCACTTATAAGCACGAACTTTCCTACTCTTTCCAAACCAAATCAACTTATTTGAAACTATGTTATGAATGCGGGGGTACAACCAATTTATTTAATCAAACCAAGAAAATGAAAAATAAAAACAAAAATGAAGACGCTCCAAGAACAACAGAATTGTGCATGAAACTATAAAAATGAAGTGTTTGGAAGAAAACCTGAGATTTTTATTGATGAAGAAGGGGATGCCTTGGGCATCCCCAAGCTTTGACGCTTGTACTTCTGAATATTTCTTGAGGTGACATGGGTGGCATACCCAAGATTGAGCTTTTGTCCATACTTCATCCTATCACATTGTTCTTTCCTACACTTTAAAATTTCCTTCATACAAAACTTCACACAATCTTCATTAGCAACATTAGTATACTCAAGATAATAAGTCTTTTGGTTCAGTTTCAACACAAGTAAAACTTCCATTAAAACACAAGCTAATGTAGCAATTCCTTTTAAAAGTTCAAGTGATCAAAGAGAACTCAAAGAGAAAGAGATCAAGAGGCAAATGCAAATAATGGCAGAAATCTGTCAAAACAGACCAGCAGGAAAAAACCATTTTTTTTGAAAACCTTCTGTTGGTCAAATCGAAAAGTGTTAAACTAACAAAAGTTGGATAACAACCTGGGGCAGAAGCAAAACAAATTACAGCTCAATCCGATGTTCAGAGATTTTTCACAAATTTTTACAGCGAAGCACAAAAATCTGTTTTGGGACAACAACTTTTCCGAGTCTTACTTCTCTCTCATTAGAGGTTAATCTTGGCACAAAAACCACACAAAAAGGAGAAGGAGAGGTTATTACAGAGGAAATAACTTCCAATACTCAAGAAAATAAAAATTTACTGAAAATAGAAATAATTTGTGTTATCTCCCAATAGTGCTTCCTTTATAGCCATTAAGATAGGCATGATAATTTCGATGATGCTCACATAAGAAATATGAATTGAAGTAAAAGAGAGCATCAAGAAGCAAATTCAAAACACATTTAAGTCTAACCCACTTCCTACACATAGGAATCTTATACGCAAATAAATTCACAAAGAACAAAGTGTCAGACATAGGAAGATAAAACGAGAGTAACTTCAAAACTTTCAGCAAATAGAGAGGTGTTTCAGTACCATGAAAACTTTTACAACCATATTTTCCTCTCTCATAATAATTTTTAGTAGCCTCATGAATAAACTCAACAATATAACTATCACATAAAGCATGCTTTTCATGATCTACAAACACATAATTTTTATCAAGCTCAAAAATAGTGGGATTAAAACCTTGAGACCCACTTTTAACAATTTTATAACAAGATGACTGATCAATCTCATTTTCAATAGTAGTACAATTAATATTATCAACCAATATAGGACTATCATCTAGAGCTTTATTATATTTTTTTTCAAAAGAATCCATAGGAACATAACATTCATCCTCCTTTGGTAAGCATGGAGGACAATCAAATAATGTAATGGGTAAAGAGTTACTCTCATTAGAAGGTAGGAATGGGTAGATCCATTCTTCGTCCTCTTGATCATCATTCTCCTCCTCTTTTTCATCCAATGAGCTTCCAGTTTCAGCAATTTCTTCTTCCATAGGCTCCTGCAAGGCATTAGTCTCTTTTGTTGGTGGAGAGCATCTATTAAGATATTCAAGAATATATCCATTCTCTACCTTGTAATTATCAAAGAAAAATTTAAGTATATCATAAACCTCATATTTATAAGGTGCATCATCAGTATTTTCAAGCAAATAAGCAAGTTCGAATGCACCCTTCCAAGAAATAAATTCTTCAATTTGTTCCACATCATAAAAGTCATAAATTCCCTTAACATAAGAAGATATGGTAACATCATCATTATACTCACATTAAAAAGGGAGGTGTTTATACCTCCTACAGCAACAAGATTTATCAAAGCAATAAGTAACATTATAAGTAGAGCACATGTTTCTACAATGGTACACAATTTATCAATTTGTTCCCATAAGAGTTTCCCTTTTTGTGAAAAGCGGTGTTCCTCATAATATTTTTTTGTTCCATGAACCCATCTTGACAATAAGATCTAGTTTCAAAGAAACCCACCATTGATAGAAAGCATGATAAAGCAAGATAATAACAGATCAACAGAAATAACAACTATAGCAAAAACTAATTTTTTGTGTTTTTGATAGAAAGAAACAAGCAAACAAAGCAAAAATAAACTAAGCAAAAAAAAAACAAAGTAAAGAGGCATGAATCGATCCCCTTGGGTGAGGTTCACTAGAGAATAAGGGAGGCCTCTCGTGGTGTTGGTGGTTTGATACCACCCCCTCTCCAAACACAAACGTACTTCCTTTATTATTGGCTCAACACGTATCGAGCTTGTTGGGGAACCCCAAGAGTAAGGTATGATGAGCAAAGCAGCAAGTTTCCCTTAGTTATGAAACCAAGGTTATCGAACCAGTAGGAGCAAGGAAACAACCCCAAGGTGTTGTCTCCAACTTGGAATTCTGCACAACACAACCACAAAACTTTGCCCCAACTTATAGTGAGGTTGTCAATCTCACCGGTTTTGCTGAAACAAAGTATTAAACCTATTGTGTGGGAAATAGTAATTGCTTTGTAGAAAGTAAACAGTAAATAGTAGATTGTAGATTGATGGTAAAAGAATGAACCGGGGTCCATAGTTCACTAGTGGTGATTCTCCTTAAGATAGATGACATGTTGGGTGAACAAATTACAGCGAGGCAATTGACAGACACCAAGAAAGCATACATGCATATACTAATCATCTTGACTCTCATGAGATTTGATTGGGCATTACAACATTATACATAGACCGTAATCCAACTGCATCTATGACTAATAATCCACCTTCAGGTTATCATCCGAACCCCCTCCAGTATTAAGTTGCAAGCAACAGATAATTGCATTAAGCAAAGTGTGTAAAGTAAACAATATGATTGCCCTATGGACAAATGATTGTTGTTTTCTCCTTAGTAGCAATAGCACATCTAGTACCTTAGAGATTTCTGTCACTTCCCTAGATTACTAGAGGCATGAACCTACTATCGAGCATAAATACTCCCTCTTGGAGTTGCTAGCATCTACTTGGCCAAGATAGCTACTAACAACGGAAAGCATGCAAGATCAAAAATAACAAAGACATGATAGAATCAATAATCAATCTAAAATAACATCTCAATATCCATCAGATCCCTGCAAACACAACATGTAGGATTACAAATAGATGATCTTGATCATGAACGGAGCTCACAAGATCTAAATATGATAGCACAAAGGAGGAGAACCAACCATCTAGCTACTGCATGGACCCGTAGTCCAAGGATGAACTACTCACACATCACACCGGAGGCAGGCATGGTGATGAAGAAGGCCTCCAGGGTGAACTCTCCCCTTTGGCAGGGTGCCAGGAAGAGCTTCAGATCCCTCCTGATCTAGGGATGGAGATGACGGCGGCTACAGACTCTTTCATGGAATTTTGATCGGGTCCTTAGGGTTTTCGTCCCGAGGGGTCTTTGTAGGTGGAAGGGCTAGGTCGGTGGAGCACCAGGGGCCCACACCCCCTAGTGGCGCCCCAGTGCAAGACTGCCACTGTGTGTGGCCGCCTGGTGCGCCACTGCCTCCGGACTCCATGTTGCTTTGGGTAAAATATTGACTTTGGCTTTTGTCCGGTCCAATTCCAAGAATATTTCCTTACTAGCTTTTCTGAAACCAAAAACAGCAAAAAACAGGCAACTAGCACTGTGGCATCTTGTTAATAGGTTAGTTCCAGAAAATGTGTAAAAATACTCCAAAGTATGGACAAAACATAAGAAAGTAGATATAAAACAAGCATGGAACATCAAAAATTATAGATACGTTTGCAACGTATCAGCGACCCAGGTGGTTCGGTCCGGTCGGGGTGGGTCGGGGTGTTGGACCAGGTGTGGTCTTGGTGGTGGGCAGCGCAGGGGTGTGGCGGCTATGAGGTGAGGAGAGAGGGGTAGGGTCGGCTTAGAATTAGGGTTAGGATTTGATCCGGTTTGGGTTGGGCCGGGGTTGTAGGTGGCCTGGCCTACGGGCTGGTCTGCCTCCCCCGGTACAAAACATTTATTTTAGTTTTATAAAACAAAGTGTTTCAAAAATTGTTTTAGACAAGTACAAGATCTGGATGGACCTAGGGTTTCGATTTGAAACAAAGAGGAGAATATCTAGAAAACAAAATAGGCTTTTAGAAAATAGTTTTAGGCAAACAAATGCATACAGGCATGATGATGCTCAAATGCAATGTGGCATGATGACATGAGCATGCAGTCATGATGATGCACAAAATAAACCAACACGTGATGACATGGGTATACCCTACAGGTACTCGAGCTTGGTATATACGGCCTGAATACATCGGGAGCCCACGGTGTCTCCAAGGCCCAAACAGAGAACTCGAGCAACCTACGGACTCTCAATTGCTTGAAGAACAAGAAGAAGCTAAAGATAGAAAGTTTAAAGGGGAAAACCCTAACTTGTAACCGACTCGACCTGCTACCCGAGACCTAGCCTATCTATATAAAGGCTAGGAGGGGGCGGCGAGGAGGGACACACGTAACCCTAGTTTCCACAACCCTCGGCAGATTGCATCTACGCACAATTGTAATCATCGATTCCTTCAATAATTCCACGAGCAGACAAGCAGGAGTAGGGACCTCTGCGAGGCCTGAACCTGGGTAAATCTTCGAGTCCCCTGTGTGCTTGTTTGCTAGCCGATAGATGTCTCCAGCGCTCCCTCCTTCTCCAAAACCCAAGTCCATAACAATGGGCATTGACGAGTTAAACCCTCGTCAATTGGCACCGTCTGTGGGAATTGGTAGTGCTGATGTTGCGGCTTCTTAGGCCCCATCAACTGCGATCTACAACTCCGCAACAGCGGAGATTCGCCAACTCTTCGGCGCGTTTGACTTCACCATCCACACGCCAGCCACTCGCCCGGCCTTCGAGTCCGTGGGCGATGGAATCAACCTGGCGATCAGGAGCTTCTAGTTCCAAGTTGGTCAGATGGGCATGCTTCGCATGCCTGACCAGCCGACGATACCATCGATTGCTCCAGCATCATGGTTCCCTCCACCGATCGGCACCCTCAGCGAGCTCAATACCTCGACAACAGTTGAGAATACGGTCAGCGACAGTAGTCGTGAATCTGATCTGGGCGATCTGGCAACTGAAGATGGAGCCTACGGCTCCGGGTCTGAAAGTTGTGGGAGAAGCAGCTTCCCCAACCACTTCATGTGCGCCATCGTCAACACAGGCGACTCCTCCGCCAATCGCGACAACGCAGGCAACGGTGGCCATGAAGCCAATCCGCTAAGCGGTGGCATACCCAATGGCGGACCACCCAACGGCGGCCCTACCAACGGCGCCCCCGTCAACAACGGAGGAGCAGTCGAACCTCCCACCATGGTGAACGAGCACATCGGCGAGTGTGCCGTGATCAGGCTCAACGATCTCGAGTGGGCCTGTTGCCGAGAAGCTTTGCAGGGCAATCCCCTGCCTCCCGGCACATCACAAGAGATGCTAATGGGCTACCATTGGCTACTTAAGGGGGAATACAGACGCCATCTGCAAACAATCGCGCAACTCGAAGCGCGTAAAAAGGCGGCAGATGAGTCGAGCCTTCGACGGGCCGGACTCTCCTCCCACAGAGGATCCTCCTCCAAAGGCAACGAGTACGTGGCCAATAAGAGACGATCTTGAATGGCGCACCTCACCGAGCAGGAGCGCATAGAAGCTTTAAAAGTCCTCGACTTCAGCTCTATGACAGTCGACAACCGGGGCAACGTGGTCCCAAAGACGCCGCAGGCAGCAGTGACAGCGGCCACCATGTACCTGCTTAACAATCAGCCGCCAGCTGGAGATCCCCGAGATGCCATGCACCGATCTACGATCGCAGGCTTGGGATTAGTTGAGGCTGCTCTCGACAAAGAACCAGCACCGGAGCCGAAGAAAGGCAAGGCCCTGGTGAAACGCTACTCCTCACCCTCATCCAGCGATTTACATGACTGACTGTTCGACGCCACGCCACGGCGACACGACCACGACTACAATGCGCGTGATGACATCATGCAGCGCAAAATCGATAAATCAAGGGCGCGACGCGCTCGGTAGACTGACTCAGAAGACGAAGATGTGGAGCTCTATGGCGCTAGATGCTTCAGCAGATCCATCAGACAAAAGCGAATGCCCAAGGGGTTTAAGCTCCCATCAGAGAACCCAAAGTTCGATGGTCTGCAGGACCCGAAAATCTGGTTAGAGGACCATATCTCCTCCGTCAGGCTCCATGGCAGGAGTTGAAGCACGGCTATGCAATGCCCGCAGCTACAGCTGCAGGGCGCCGCCCGAGCATGGCTCAACAACCTCCCACGCGGATCCATTCGCAGTTGGGAAGAGCTGGTCTACAACTTTGTGCGCAACTTCAAGGGCACCTACAAAAGGCCCGCATCAATCGAAGAGCTGAGATGCTGCTAGCAAAGATCGGGCGAGTCACTACGCTCATACATCCAGAGGTGGTCCATCATCAAGAACTCCGCAGAAAACATCTCGGAGGATCGCGCGATTGATGCATTCAACGGAGGTGTATGCCGCATAGAGCTCAGGGAGAAGCTGGGCCGCTCGAAGCCCAAAACCATCGACCACCTGATGGAAATCACGAATCGATGGGCAGATGGAGAGGATTCAGTGAAGAATCGCGTTCATTCCGACGATGAAGCAGAAATCGAACGCAGACGCGGCCGCCGAAGCAAACGTCCTATGCGCATCTACGATGACCGCGACGACGTCAACATGGTCGCAGCCAGCTAAGCCGACAGACGCGACAACAACCGCAACAGCGGCTACCGCAACAGTGGATACTGCGACTCCGAGAAAACCATGCAAGTATGGCAGCGCCGCACTCGCGATGAGGCACCCGCAACATCCATCGAAGATAAGTTGTCCGGGCCATGCGCTGTGCACTTTTACATCGACAAACACGACGGCAAAAAGAAGTCCAGCCACCTCCTCAAGGACTGCCACGAGTTCCTCAAGCTTCACGAGGGTCTAGCTCGGATGAATCGTGATGCTGTAAACAGGGGCTACGGAGCCGCCCCAGGAGCTGTGGCACATGGAGCTCCGCCACCACCACCTGGACCACCCCCAAATGCAGCTGCGCCGGACCAGCACCACGGAGGCGAACCATACCCACGGTCCATGTGTACCATGATGATCCAAAAGGAATGCCCCTCGAATCGGGGGCAGAAGGCCATCACTCGCCAAGTCAACTTGGCGACAAACTCACCACCATCCACCATTGAGTACCTCAGTGGAAGCGACTCCTGCATTACCTTTGACAAGCGTGACCACCCGCGCCAAGTACCTCGCCCAGGCCATTGTCCCCTCGTCCTCGAGGCACAAATTGGAGGCTTCGACATGAGTCGTGTCTTCATGGATGGCAGAAGCGGCATCAACCTTATGTTCGCGAGTACCTTGCGAGCAATGAGGATCCCTCTGACCTTCCTAGAGGCCTCAGACACAACATTCCACGGCATCGTCCCAGGCAAGGGAGTATATCCCCTTGGCAAGATCAATATCAACGTCATCTTCGGCACACCAAAAACTTTCGGCGTGAGCGCATCGACTTCGAAGTCGTCGACTGGCCCTCACAATACCACTGCATCCTCGGACGTGTCGCGTTCGCTAGGTTCATGGCAGTGCCGCACTACGCCTATCTGCAGATGAAAATGCCAGGCCCTAATGGCGTCATCACAATCAACGGGAGCTTCGAGAGGTCCAAAAGTTGCGATAGGGAATTCAACAGAATCTCCCAGTCCTTCGGCATGTAGGAGGAACTCGCAAGATTGAAGGAGTCGACAGAAAACAGTCTGCCTCCCGTAAGCTGGCCAAGCTCACCCGACCTGTCCTTCGACTCATTGGTACACACGAAGAAAGTTCAGGTCCACCCATCGGATCCCGCCAAGACGGCCCTCATCGCCAACAACTTGAGTCCCGCATAGGAACTCGCGCTCGTCGAATTCCTCCGTGAGCACTGGGAAATCTTCGCCTGGTGTCCAGCGGACATGCCAGGAGTTCCCAGGGAATTTGCCGAGCATGCACTCAATGTCAACCCAGACGCAAGGCCAGTCAAACAAACAATTCGGTGACTGTCTGAACCAAGAGCAAAGGCAGTCGGAATGGAGATCAACTGACTCCTTGACGCCAAATTCATATGCGAGATCAAGGAAAGCACTTGTCTCACCAACACAGTGCTAGTACCAAAAAAGGACACGTATATCCTACGAATGTGCGTGGACTTCACCTCTTTGAATAAGCACTGTCCGAAGGACCACTTTCCGCTACCGCGAATCGACCAGCTCATCGACTCCACCGCGGGATGTGAGCGCCTCTGCTTCCGCGACGCCTACTCAGGATACAACCAGATTCGAATGAAGGAGGAAGATCAACAAAAAACAGAGTTTACAACGCCTTTTGGTGTGTTCTGCTACAACACAATGCCCTTCGGGCTAAAGAACGCATGAGCCACCTACCAGCGGTGCATGCAGGCTTGCCTCAAAAACCAACTTGGTCGCAACATTCAAGTCTATGTCGACGACATCGTAATCAAGACCAAAGAGGAAGCTTCACTAATCGACGACTTGCGTGAAACCTTTGCCAACCTTGACTGCTACCAGATCAAGCTCAATCCGGACAAATGCACCTTCGGTGTACCATCTGGGAAACTACTCGGGTATCTTATCTCTGCAAGAGGGATCGAGGTGAACCCGAAGAAAATAAAAGCCATACTGGCCATGGAGAAGCCGAAGAACATAAGAGGCGTCCAAAGCTGGTTGGATCGCGGCCTGATCGATTCATCAGTCGAATGGGCGAAAAGGCATTGTCCTTCTACCAACTTCTCCGCAAAGACGACAAATTTGAGTGGACTAACGAGGCACAGGAAGCATTCGAAGATCTCAAGTGCCTACTGTCCACCTCGCCAGTACTGGTGACCCCACGCGAAAGGGAACCACTGTTGCTATACATCTCCGCCACCAACCAGGTGGTCAGGACGGTGCTCGTGGTAAAACGAGTCGAGGAAAACAAGGTCCATGGAGTACAGCGCCCAGTCTACTACCTCAGCGAGGTACTTACGCCAACAAAACAGTGGTACCCGCACTATCAGAAACTGGCGTACGGCATCTTCATGACGGCCCGGCGACTGCGCCACTACTTCCAGGAACACCCAATCATGGTAGTCAACGACGCCCCGCTTGGGCACATCCTCAACAATCCCGACGCCACCGGATGAGTCACGCTTTGGGGAATCGAACTGTCTCCACGAGACATTACATATGAAAAACGCGATGCAATCAAGTCACAAGTTCTCCCTGATTTCCTCGTGCACTGGATGGAGAACCAGCTCCCCGAAAAACCAGATATGTCCTACCTCTGGACAATGCACTTTGACGGTTCCAAGCGAAAGGATGGGGCCGACGCAGGTGTCATGCTGACATCGCCCCAGGGAGACAAGCTGAAATATATCCTGCGAATGCAGTTCACCGCCTCCAACAATGAAGCTGAATACGAGGCCCTACTGCACAGGATGAGGATGGCAAAAGCCTGCGGTGCCAAGAGGCTCATAATATATGGCAACTCCAAGATGGTCGTCAACCAGACAATGCACGAGTGTGACGCACTGAACGACAACATGATCGCCTACCGCGACCTCTATGACACACTCGAAGGGGACTTCGACGGTTGCGAGCTACGGCACATAGGTCGTGAAAGCAATGAAGAGGCGGACACACTCGCCAACATAGACTCTACCTGCGCCCCCATACCACCTGGGGTATTTCTTGAGCGCATATACGAACGCTCCATCAAGACAAAGGCCGCAGAGAAGAAAAGAAGCGCAGCAACGGACTCGGGGGCTACGCCGCCCAATGAGCTAATGGCACTCGACGACCTGGAGCTGGATACCGGACTCGAAGGGACAATGAGCGTCATGATGATTGAGCCATCCTGGACTCAACCGTACATCACGTACCTTCTCAGCAAGAGGCTACCGGACGATCCGACTGACGCAAGGCACATCGCGTGGCGATTAAAGGCATTTGCTGTTATCAACGGCGAACTATACAAGCGCATCATCACAGGAGTACTCCAACGATGCGTCTCCACAGCCGATGGAGGAGCTGTTCTCCTCGACATCCATGAGGGGACCCGCGGGCACCATGACAGCAGTCGCGCCCTCATCGCCAAAGCTCTACGAGCTGGATTCTACTGGCCTACGGCCATGCGTGACGCCAAGGACATCATCCAGAAATGCAATGCGTGCCAGCGATTCGTGGACAAGCCACACGCACCTGGTGCAGAACTCCGACCAATTCCATTAGCCTGGCCCTTCGCGCAATGGGGACTCGACATGGTCAGCAAGCTCCCAAAGTCCTCACGAGGAGGCTACGTCTATCTCCTGGTCCCAATCGACAGATTCACCAAGTGGATAGAGGCCATGCCAGTGACCAACTAGTCAGGATAGAGTGCAGTCAAGTTCTTCGAGTCCATCGTCTACCTCTTCGGAGTACCACACAGCATCATCATGGACAAGGGGACGAACTTCACATCCAAGGAGTTCCAAGAATTCTGCGAGAATCTGGGAATCAACGTCAGCTATGCCTCCGTAGCACATCCACAGACCAACGGTCAGGTCGAAAAAGCTAACAGGCGTGTTTGCGGCGGCATCAAGACGCGATTTCTCAGGCCACTCGAACAGGCCACGGGCTGCTGGCCAGACGAACTGCAATCGGTACTCTGGAGCCTACGCACAACTCCAAACAGCGCCACAGGGTACACCCCGTTCTTCATGGTGCACGGGGCTGAAGCGGTGCTACCCGCCGAAGTACGATACAAAGCACCATGTGTGGTCGCTTACAGCGAGAAAGAGTCAACTCTTGCACTCAAAGCCTCCGTCGACCTCCTTGATGAGGCAAGGGAAATCGCCGCGGAAAGATCAACGATCTACCAGCAGAACCTGTGCAACTACCACAGCAGAAGGCTACGCCCCAGGTCCTTCGTTGAAGGCGACCTGGTCCTGCGACTGAAACAGCGAGGGCATCTCAAGCTTGAGTCCCCCTAGGAGGGACCATACGTGATTACAGAAGTAATCCCAGGTGGCGCCTATCGCCTTAAAGATTTAGAGACAGGAGTCACATACTCCAACCCTTGGAACGTTGCGCAGCTGTGGTGCTTCTACCCTTAGTCATTTCTGTTTTATATTGCAAATAAGGCTACTCAGCCAAGGCTACTTAGCCACAAATTGTACCTCGTACTATACTGCGAATAAATAAAGCTAAGTGCCCCAAAACTCTGTGTTTTTCTTTTATTTTTTGCAAATTATCCACTCGGGGGCTGCGTCACCCTATACACATCTGTTCTACGAACTAACGTGATATCCTGAGTAGCTGGCACACCAATCGAAACCCTTGACAAACACCAACCCAGTTGCAACGCATCTGACAGGTTGACAAGGGGCTGAGATAAACACAAGTCAGGCTAACGAAAAGGAGTCGCATAGTGCAATGCACTCGCAAAACATACACGCTAACAAGCTCTTTATATACAACAATGTTAATCAATTATACACAGCATATATATGAACTTTACAAAACTGGTACAACTATGTGCAGGATACAAACTAAACTACTGTTGCAGCAAAGGAATGTTGGTCTGCTCCTCAAAGAAGTCAACAATTTCCTCCGCTGGGCGATCCACCGCCTGGTAGTGCGGAACCATGTTCCAAGTCGAACCTGCTGGCGGCGCTGGTGGTCCGGCCGCAATTACTCCAAAGTCCACATCAGGCCTGTGTAGTCGCACCAGCGACAGAGCAGCCTTGGCACCAACCACCAACTGTTGCCGTACACACTCGTGGACTGCACTCAAGTCCTGGAATTTAGCAAGAAGGGCCAGCAGGCTCGATGGAACGATGTCTAGAGGGAACATCGTCTGGTAAATATTCTTCAAGCACGATTGCGACTTCTTCAAGAAGTGAAGCACTCCTGACGCACGATCCTGCAGGGTCGCCAACGCAATTGCGCGATCATGATCTACCCAGAAGTATCCACTCGCCTGAAGCTGCTCTTGGTCAGATCATTCATGCGAATGGCAATCCTATCCTTCTCATCCTGCGGATGGCGCGCACTGACAACTATACCAAGCAAAGGCAGAAGTATGAAGACAATGAACTACTGCGAGTGACTACAAGGAAAAGATAAGGAAGAAGAAAACTAACATTTGAATTGGTTGCCCAGCTGCGTCACCTCCCCTAGCAGATATTGTTCTCGGGCGGCGGCCTTCTCCGCCTTCGATTTCCATACATCCGCGTTACCACGGAGTACGGGCAATTCACGCTCCAACTGCTTCACGCGGTCAGGAGTCGCGAGAGCAGAGACAGCTCATCCACCCTTGAGCGCGGCGGTGCCAAGGTGTCATCAGGGGGTGGCGAATCCCGAGGTTCCCTCAAAGGATCACCCGATGTGCCCTATCACAAGTCAAGCAAGAGATAATAAGAAGACTAAGGCGAAGCATAGACAAAAGACTCGAGTGCATTCAAGATTAACAAAGTATCAGCAGATACACTCGCCAAAAGGCATGTTTTCGACAAAAGAAATAAGCTAGTTAACTATTACAAAATGCGACTACTAAGGAGCAACTGGCTTCTTTGACTTAGACTTCGGTTTTGGGGGCCTCATTGAGTCTGTGGCAGTACCAAACGCCACAGACTTCCCGTCGGCCCCTGACATCGCAGCCTTCGCCGCCTTCTTGGCTCGCTGAAGCTCCTCAGAGTACTTCGCAACTATATTGATCAGATGCGGTCCGTACTTGCCACAAGTAGTCGCGAAGGGAGCAAAGACTACCTGCTGGCCATCCGCGCTGACAGGCATCGCCTTGGAGACCGCTGCAGGATCAACTTCGACTCCATGGGCTTGAACCATTGCGAGTGACATTGAAGCACCAGCCGCACGGAGCGAGTTCTTGAAGCTTGCAGGAATGCCCCCGGCAAGGGACTCTACTAGCTCATCCATATTCTCGATCAACTCAGCCTTGGGCGCTAGCTCTTCCCGGAGGCGACTGAGCATGCCCTTGGCCTTGGTGAGCATCCCCTGAACGGCAGCGCTACGATCTTCGACTGCCGAAATGGCACCCGCCAGGGCATCATCATGACGGGGTGCCTGGGGATCGAAGCTCAAACCGCTGGCATCTACACAATAACCAAGCATGGGCACAAAAGTCAGCACCAACAACAAATTCGAAAGAAGAGAAAACACCGAAAATTCAGACAAAGGAATACTTGAGAGAGCCTTGGCAATCGAAAAAAGTTGTTCCTCGAATAACTTCTCCCTAGCCACGATGGAGGCGCGCAGATCCTCCTCGTGTTTCCGCGACTCGGCACATGCTACGATTGCCTCATCGTGACTCTTTACCGCCGCGGCGAGCGTTTTCTCGAGGGAAGCAGTGCTACGGAGGAATGCATTATGCTCAGCTGTGACACAAACAAAGATAAACCGTTAGTTGAATATATGACAAGGATGCAGAGGAAAAGTAAAGAACGCTCACTTTCAACCACGCGATGGCGATTGTCCAGCATTGCATGCTGACGACCCATCGCAAGCACCTGCTCCGCAAGCCGAGCGGCTTCCTTCACAATGAGCTGCGACAAAAGACATAGTAAAGGGTCAATAGATGGCATAAATGAAAATTCGACTGCAAAAGCAAAAGAAGAGATACTACACTTACATGATCCTCCAATGACTCTGAAGTCGATGGATTCACAGATGTCCGGATAACCATCTGGTGCTCCACATTGTGTGGAGAACTTGACTAATTATGCCCGGAGTGGGCCGCCAATGGAGGAGAAGGGGCGCGCTCAGCCATTTTCTTGGCTTTGGAGGTCGCGGCTCCAGATTCTTTCAAAAATTGTACGTCGCCAAAAGATGACGACGCTTGCTGACTGCAAAACAAAACCAACATCAAGAAAAGGAAACTTCAAAGAACAACCAGAAGGAAGACTCATACACTTACCAATCAAACTTGTCAAAATCAAAGGTTTGATCCCCCGACTCTAATGATGACTCCTTCGGCAGACACATCTTCTTGCGAGAAGATGGCGCCACGGCACTCATAGGAACGGCAGGTATCGGTGACTCTACGCCAACAGCTGCACCTTCCGGAGTCGAAGGAGACGATGCATCCGAATCCTTGCTGCGCGAACGCTTGCGAGTGTCTGGACCACTCGACTCGGGGGCTTCCTCTTCCACATCAGATGGGACGGTCGACTCCGACTCGTCCTCTTCCAAGGCTTCACGAGGGATAAGCCCCTCAGGAAGAGGGGGCATACAGGGTGACACCCCCCAATCCTGTATATAGAAAACAATTTAGCGCAAAGTCAAGAAAAAACAGCAAAGAAGTAGTCGACAAACAAAGCTACTACGTAGCACAACTGTACCTCAGGAGGAGGGTTAGCAGCATCGAATGGAGGTACGTCTGGATCATTGGGAAGCACATCCTTGGAGGTGTACTTGGTGACTAGTCGCACCCTTTTATCTACCTCACTCGCCGAAATGCCATCGGCAGATACGCGAGTGACATCGTCCCTGCCAGCCCACTGGAACATAGGGTGGACTCTGGCCTGCAGGGGCTGGACGCGACGGTGCAGCCATGTGCGAATGATGGCATAGCCTCCCTCCTCTTTAACCATGCGACTCTCGAGGTCGTAGATACGCTCGTATAGCACATTTGTCTCCGCAGACTCGCCGGGCATCACTACGTTCTTCCAGGAGCGCCTCCTCTTGCACGGTGTCATGGGATCAAAGGGCGCGAGTCCTAAGTGGTCTCTGTCGGCCTTCAGGTCGTGGATGTAGAACCACTTGTCCCTCCACCCTTGGACGGACGCCATGAGTTTGATGTCGAAGTATGTGGTGGATGAGTCGACGTGGATACCGCAGCCGCCTACATCGTAGACTACGGAGCCAGACGCCGATTGGCGCTTCAGCTTGAAGAGGCGCTTGAAGAGACCGAAGTGTGGCTCGATTCCGAGCCAGCACTTGCAAAGAGTAATGTAGCAAGCTACATGGAGGATGGAGTTGGGGGACAGCTAATGCAGCTGGAGCCCATAGAAACAGAGAAGGCCCCTGAAGAAAGAATGCAGGGGCAACGAGAGACCACGGATGATGAACGCTAGGAACATCACCCGAAAACCGGCAGGAGGGGAAGGAATTACCCCGCTGCTAGGGACGCGTGCGTCAGCGACTGTGGAAGAAAGAACTCCGTCTTGGCGTAGGAGACGGAGCTCAGAGGACTTGATCACAGATGCGCGCCACACGCCATTAGTGACGCGAGTGCCCGTGCCCTTCTTCTTCGCAGCAACCGCGGCGGCAGCAGAGTCGGCCACAACACCTCCTTTCTTCTTCCCCATTCTACAGTGGAGGTGTGACCGGAGAAAGTAACTGGGGAATACGCGGAGCTGGTCCAGCGCCGCAAGAAAGACCAACACAGAGAAGCAGAGGAGCAGTAGCAATGGCGACGGAGGCAAATGCAGAGAAAAGAAGCAGATGTGAAAATTACCATCGCAGCACCGCTACTTAACCCCCTAGAAGATGCAATCTAACGGCTAGGAAAAACTCTACCAGACGCGTGGCGTTCATCGTGCTCGACACATGGAGGACCCGAAGCGTGAACTGTCCCCCACTACCCCATTACGCATGGAAATCGAGGAGGCACAATTAAAACAAAGATTACGCACGCCCGGTCAAGTCAGAGTCAGAGAGGGGACCCACCACTCGTCACGTCCCGTGAAACCTGCTCACGTGGGCAACTGAGCTCATCACATCGTCAGCACTGATGTCATAAAAATGGAGGAGCAGAAGACTTTGACTACTTTAATTCCTTGCTCGAGTCTTCGACTCCACCAAGCACTCGGGGGCTACTCCCATAGGGAGCGCTGGTCGCGCACCCTACGATTTTCTTTTCTTTTTTGCAGGAACATGGACAATCGAAACAAACCCAACCACTCGAATCCGCGATTCGACTATGGACATGGGTTACTCCCATAGGGAGCGCTGGAAATAAACTTGACTGAAACAAGTAAACAAAAGACGACAGCAGTCACAAAAGTTCTTTAGTCCCTACCTGAGTCTTCGACTCAACCAGGCACTCGGGGGCTACTCCCATAGGGAGCGCTGGTCGCGCACCCTATGATTATTGGTACATCGTACTGCGTGTTGATAACATCCACACTCGAGGTTTATGGCGACACCACCTCATATTTTTCCCTACAACGAGACTATGTCTCCTGGGTCACCCGAATCATCTCCGCGATGACAAAAATTCGGATGCCGCGCTTGCAGCGTGAAGATAAGACCTGAATAAGGCTTGGCAACGCATTTTCTGCGCACTACCAGAAATATATCCGTGCCTTCAGGTACGATGAACATGCCTTGACGGACGCGTCGAGTGCTCATACCCATATACTGGAATTCGACTCCTGTAAGACCTCCGCGGCTTGAGTCGAATTACACCAGCACTTTTCTGGATTTGAGTCCGGGGACTCGAGTTTGAGTAGATTGCATTGTTTTACCCTAAGGTAGTTAACTGATGCCGATACATCGGTTAAATCAGGCACGCACATCAACAATCCCTATGACACAAACAAAGCAGTCGAAAAACATACTCAGTCATGCACTCGAAAGGATTCATAAAAGTCCCCAGTTGAAACTGTGATTCCAGTGGACACTCGGGGGCTACTGACATGGGTATACCCTACCGGTACTCGAGCTTGGTATATACGTCCTGAATACAGCGGGAGCCCACGGTGTCGCCAAGGCCCAAACAGAGAACTCGAGCAACCTACGGACTATCAATTGCTTGAAGAACGAGAAGAAGCTAAAGATAGAAAGTTCAAAGGGGAAAACCCTAACTTGTAACTGACTCGACCTGCTACCCGAGACCTAGCCTATCTATATAAAGGCTAGGAGGGGGCGGCGAGGAGGGACACACGTAACCCTAGTTTCCACAACCCTCGCCAGATTGCATCTGCGCACCATTGTAATCATCGATTCCTTCAATAATTCCACGAGCAGACAAGCAGGAGTAGGGACCTCTGCGAGGCCTGAACCTGGGTAAATCTTCGAGTCCCATGTGTGCTTGTTTGCTAGCCGATAGATGTCTCTAGCGCTCCCTCCTTCTCCAAAACCCAGGTCCATGACGCCCATGACGGTTCGACTGATATGAAGCCCATATGGATACGGACTCCCAAACGCACAAGCCAAGGAACCCTCAAGACTAGAGTTTGAATACAACTTGTAACCAACTTGTATTGGTACCTGAGACCTAGCCTCCCCATATATAAAGGCTAGGAGGGTCCAACGAGAAGGCATCCTCTCCTCCAATAGACAAATCGCGACTCCCCCAATAGATAGATCTATGATCTCCCACATCGCCACAATAGATACGCCACAATAGATCTAGACAACACTCGTAACATACACATACGCCAGATCCAATCTGTGCATCTATCGCCATCGGCTACATTGTAATCCTTCGGATCATCATCAATCAAGAGCAGACAAGCAGGAGTAGGGACCTCTGCGTGGCCTGAACCTGGGTAAATCTTCGAGTCCCATGTGTGCTTGTTTGCTAGCCGATAGATGTCTCCAGTGCTCCCTCCTTCTCCAAAACCCAAGTCCATAACAATGGGCATTGACGAGTTAAACCCTTGTCACGCGATTTTCTAGTAGTGGTTTTACCCGGGGTGCTACAAGGAAGGTCGAGGTTGGAGGGGTGTGGGCGGGGAAGAGATGATGGGAGGATATAGGTGGGATGACACACATTTATGACCTATACCCCTCTATTATTGCAGTACTCCCACGATCCTTGTTTCCGGAGCAGGGATAGAAGAGAAATTTTGCATTTGCAAAAGCAGGGCGGGATATTTGAATAGATGCGCGGGATATTTGAATAGATGTGCACGGGATGTTTCGGCGCCAGGCGGAAATTTTGAGGTTGAAGCTTCCAACGTACACTACTCTGACGCGGCCTCTCTCACGTGTTGGCCCCTTCTAGACCCACACGCCAACGACAATATGATTACCAACATATAAATGAGTTTCCACACATTTGCTGAAATTGATAAACAATATATTTTGAAGGCTTTCTACAAGATGAACAAGGTCACGGCCATATCTCTGTTATTGTTTATAATAGCATGTCCATATCTGGTAGATATCTGCATCTTGGCATTTCAAAAGAAGATTCTAGATTTGATGGACAATGCCCAACTTTCATGAATTTCCAAACTTTCTAGCTAAATCTATGCAATAAAATGACTTTTTGACAATCTGAATTAAATATGTCTAATTTCGAACTAGAAAGTATGTGATATACCTTGCTCTTGACTTTTTAAAATAATTCAAAGATATCAAGTAGTCAAATATTGGAGAACCACCAAGAGTTTCGGAAAATTCAACTTTTTTATATGAATGGTAATGACGCCTAATTTTGGCCATTTTAAAAAATACAAAGAGACAAAATATAAAAAGAAATGAATGCATTATTTTCTCTCTTTGTTTCTCACTATGTGCACTAGCTAGTTTCCATGGAAAAATATAATCTTGAAATTTGATAATTTCTGAGAAAAAATTGTATCGCAATATAAGGAGTACCATGTAAGAATATGCATGGCTTTCAAAACAGATGACCAAGGTCATGGCCATATCTTTTCTATAGTTTATAATATCCTATCCATATTTTTTATGGTGTGTATTGGCATTTAAAATATTATTTACAAAGGAAGCTTCCGAATTGGAAGTTATTACAATTTTCTAAGGCACAACATTGGCTTTAGTCATGAAGCTACTACAAAACATGGCTTAAAATCCCACTGCCCCGGTTTTCACTCAAAGTATATATAGCATAGGGTTAAGTTTAGGGTTCAGGATTTTATTTTGGATTGAGGGTTTAAGGGTTCATGGTTTATGGTTTAGGATTTTAGGGTTTTGGCTTTTAGGGTTTAGTGGTTTAGCTAGGGTTCATGATTTAGGGTTTAGGGTTGTTCAAGGTTTTAGGGTTTATGATTGTTTAGGTTTTAGGGTTTAGGGAATTTTCAATAATAATGTTCAAGCTTTATATATATGGTTATATTCATGGAATAGAATGGCGTTATCACAATGTAATAAAAGTATTTCAAAAATTGATCTATAAGTGCATTATACCTCCTTGGTAAGGGTTTAGGGTTCTAGGGTTAGGAAGTTAGAGTTCTAGGGTTAGGAGGTTATTAGGGTTTACAGTTAAGGGTTTTTTATTTTCAATAATGTTCAAGATTTATGCTTATATTCATGTAATAGAATGGCGTTACCACAATTTAATGAAAGTATCTCAAGTTTTGATCTATAAGTGCACGGTACCTGCTGGTTTAGAGTTTATGGGTCGATGATTTAGGGTTTTAAGGTTTAGGTTTTATGGGTTGTTTAGGTTTTAGGGAATAGCGATTTTTCAATAATGCTCAAAGATTCATTCTTATATTCGTTGAATAGAATGGTGTTACCTGCTTTAATGAAAGTACCACAAATGTTGATCTATAAGTGCATGATACCTGCTTGGTTAGGGTTTTATAGTTTTGGTTTTATCGCTGTATAGGGTTTAGAGTTTAGCGAATTTAGAATAATGTGTAGGGGTTCCGCGTATGAAAACAATCAAATTTTACCCTACGCCCCTGAACCCCTGATGCTGCCAGGACCTATCCATTAGTAATGCAGTAACGGGAGGGGCTTTTCACGAACTTACCCTTGAAGATCAAAAAGCGTTGTCAACGCTCAGGAGAGCGTGGTTGATGTAGATGAGCCGAAGCCGACCTCAAGGTCGTGATGAAGTCCTTGCGCTCCTGTGGCTCCAATGACTTGAGTGCCTGAAGTGTGACACCTCACAGGGAGTTACACACGTACGGTGCCTGATGATGACTCTCGCTTCCCTGGTCCAGCAGCAGTTGCGGAAGTAGAGCTCCTGGATCCAAATCCTGCAGCGCGATGGCGCTCCGCGGTGAAGATGTCTCTCGTTCGCGCAGTCCGAACTTGGGACCACGGTCACGAGAGAGAGAGAGAGACAGAGAGAGAGAGAGAGAGAGAGAGAATATCAATTGGAGGTCTCCCCAAAAGTGAGGAAACCTTTATTGAATTTTGTGTGTATTTATCTGGCCAAATACCGCACTATATATAGGGGGAGGGGAGGTACTACCTCCCTCAAAGTCCCGAGGTGGGACTAAAGGAGAGGGAGAGGGGGAGGGGGAGGCGCCACCAGCCACCCCCATGGGCCCCACACGGGGGGCTGGCCCACTAGGGCGCCGACCACCCCCTTGGCGCCTTTCTCCTCTTGCCTTTCCCTAATGGGCCCTCTTCCCTTCAGAATTGGCCCATTAAGCCTTTTGACCTTTAAATTGATTTTCTATTTTATTAAATAATTATGAATAAATGATTAAATCAATATTTAACATTCATTCACATATTATTCAATCTCCGTGGCTATGGAACACCTTCCACCTCCACTCCAGACATCCTCCGGACTTACCGAAACCCTTCTGGTTTTCTCTCTACTCTTCTTCGGCGATTCTATCAATCATATAAACACTCTCTAAGCATCATCAAACCCTTAAGCATGATACCCCACGATTCAGGAACACTCCAGACATGGTCGGGACACTCCCGGACCAATGATCGACGGAGGGACCTGGATGGCCATGTGACCCCTGTGCATTCCACGAAGATCTTTCGTCGTTTGAACCGGGACAGTCGTGTCTTATTCCCTTTGTATCTTGACACTTGCATTGCCCAAGATTTGATCAATGACATCACCATGTCGTGTTCAATCTTGTTACCGAACAATGCTACTTGAGTCGAACGATAAGTGATATCCCTATGATCAAATCACACGCTGTGTAGCTATTGGATATAACTTCTCCGAGTGGGCCCTTGAGTATATTTCCGTCACGTGGATGGACAAATCCTGCTCTTGGAATATATTGCATCTACGCTTCCTATTAATACCTGAACACACCTTTATTGTCACTGTATTACCAAGTGACATTTGATGCTATCTAAGCACTCTCGGGAGACAGTGAATGATATAGCCTCACGGTCTAAGGAATAGTCTATGAGGATCCATTTCTAATCATCATAACTTGAACTTGATGACATGATCAAGTCACGATGTTTAGGTTGGGTATTGGTTCATCATCTCATTCTCAGAATAAATGCCACATGATCAGGAAACTTGATCATCTATTGACCAATGAACCAGTGACTAGAGTTTCACTCGGAACCCCTGGTTGTTTATATATCACACGTGTATTGATGTTTCCTCTCAATATAGTTATAGCATGATATAAAACTTAATCATAAACTTTATGAAATATGATAACAATCCTTATTGTTATTTGTCTCTAGGGCATATTTCCAACAGTGTCCCACTTGCACTAGAATACAAATAAACTAGTTGCATTTGTTCTTAATCATTGGCACCATATATCCGATACCCTGAACATGCTTGCTCATGGAAGAGGTTGAGTCTTGGGTCTATACTTTACAGTCCCAAATCATTTGTAACTTACTAATGTCACCTTGATTGACATTAATACTTTATCATCACATGATAACATATTTGTGTATGCATCGTCGCTATGGCAGCAGAACAAGGCCGGATTCCAGGAGCCTACAATGACTTTAGATCAACCTCGAGGGCTTTCTCATGGGCACTGTGCCCTGGGACACATCATTCTATGTTAAAAGCGAACTAGCCCCTCCATAACATTATACAACACTTTATATGGTACCCTTATCTATTATTATAAATGTATTCATCAAAACACGAGTGCACCCTGTGCAACTTTTGATGTTTTGTTCACCTCGCTTCCTACTTGACTTTGGTCGGTATTACAGGAGTTTCCAACATATTCCCTTTATAACATAACTCTTTATGCTTTAAGATATGCCATCCTTTATGGATTTAGAAAACATGTCTACAGTTCTCTATTAGACACTATGGACAAATTTAGCTCAACGTTCCGTGATTCAAACTTAATCACTTTTCAAACATTCCTTATTGGATCATATATTATGTTAAGTTATCATCATGGTTTTCTAAGATAGAATCTATGTCTCAACATAGTGGATGATGATTGATACATCCAAAATGTATCTACTTTCCCGAACACTTTTGCTATTGTTTTTCCTCTAAACTTGTGTGATTTGGATACAACTAACATGGACTGACGCTTTTTTCAGCAGAATTACCTTGGTGTCTAGTTTTTGTGCAGAAAATCAACTATCAGGAAAAATCCTGGAAAATATGCCAAAAATCCTATTTTACCAGAAGACTCACGAAGAAGCGGAGGAGGCGGAGGAGGGGCCCACACCACCTGGCGCTGCCGTGCCAGGCCACGCCTAGGGGTGGTGTGGACGCCTCGGTCACCCCCTCGGCCTCCCTCTTCGCCTATAAGTTGCCCCTTGACCTAAAAACCAAGGGGGTTCGATGTTTTTCAGAAAGAGTTCCGCTACGCCGCCACCACCAGATTCCACGAATCAGAACCAAAAACTCCGTTCTAGCACCCTGCCGGGACGGGGAATTGGAGGAGATCATCGCCATTATCGTCACCATCGCTTCTCAATCGACCATCCATGTTTCCCCCATCCATGAGTGAGTAATCCCCCGCTGTAGGCTATGGGGATGGTAGGGATTGGATGAGATCGTTCATGTAATGGCATCAGATTGTTAGGGAATGGTGCTTAGTATCTATTATTAGTGCTTTTTGACTTTGTTGCAACTTGTTATGCTTAATGCTTGTCACTAGGGCCCGAGTGCCATGATTTCAGATCTGAACATGTTATTGATTCATTATGATAGTATTGTTTATGGTCTTACCTGCAAGTTGCATACACATATTGTTGTCTGAAACCAAACGCCCTGAAGTGACAATAATCGGGATAACCGGAGGGGATGGATTTGATGTGAGGATCACATATGTTCACGGAGTGTTAATACTTTGCTCCGGTGCTCTATTAAATGGAGCACCTTAATTGCCAGTAGTTCCCTTGAGGCCCCGCTGCAAACGGGCTAGCAGGACAAAAGATGTTGTGCAAGTTCTCATTGCGAGCACGTATGGCTATATATGGAACACATGCCTATGATTATTTAGTACTTGGATGCTTTATCTTATTTATCTGCAAATTCCCTATGTCTTGATTGCTATATGAATTGTCTTGTTCATGCAATGCCCGTCCATCCATCCCTATGCCTACCGCGCTTTAATCCTACTGTTTACTGCAATTGTTACTACTGCCTTTACTTTTACTACTTGTATTACTTTGCTATTGCTATTACAAAACTATTGCTACTGATAAACTGCTGTGAGCAAGATTGTTTCCAGGTGCATCTGAATTGACAACTCAGTTTTTAAGGCTTATAAATATTCTTTGGCTCCCCTTGTGTCGAATCAATAAATTGGGTTTCACTTCCCTCGAAAATACTGCGATTCACCCCCTATACTTGTGGGTCATCAAGACTATTTTCTGGCACCATTGCTAGGGAGCATAGCTCTATTTATCAAGTTCACTTGGAATCACTATTGTTCACTGCCATCCATCCATCATGGGTAAGTCTCGTGATGGCAAGGTTCCTATTTTACCATTCACTACAAGGAGATGTATGGTTCTGAACACCTCTGTTGCTCTTGTTTCACCATCTGTTATGAGTAAGTTCCTTACACCACTACCACACACATGCTACACATACTGCTACTACTGCTAAATCTGAAACTTCTAATACTTATGATGCTGCTTCTACTGTTCTTGATAAAAGTGGTTCATTAGGTCCTTTCCTAGATGCTACGATTGCTAGAACTATAGCTAGAAATACTAAAACTCCTAATGAAGACACTACTACACCTGTCAGTTCACCTGAGTCTAGAGAGAGTTATGATATTGAAGAGGGTTATATAGAGATGACCGATGAATTTATTAAAGAATGTCAAAACACTCATGATAAAAGTGTTATTAAGAATCTTCTTGGGAAATATACTGTTAGACCTAAATTATCTCCTAATGCTAAGTTTGCTACATCTCCCATAAATATTAAAGATAAGGATTATGATTTCTCTCTTGATTTATCTTACATAACTATTGTTGAGAAAGAACCTTTTTGTGGGACTAAGAATGAAAGTGCGGTAGGAAATATGACTGAGCTTTCTACTATGAGTGGCTTATTTTCTGATGATATTAAGATGCGCACCTACTTTGTTACTAAAATTTTCCCTTTTTCACTGAAAGGAGAAGCTAAAACTTGGTTTAATAATTTAGCTCCTGAATTTATTGATAGCCCTGATTGCTTGATTAGTACCTTCCTTCAGAAATATTTCCCTCCTAGTGCTACACATGCTATTTTGTAGGAACTTTTTGATTTTAAACAGGAAGAGAAAGAGATATTACCTGAATCATGGGCAAGGTTTTGTTCTTTGATTCATGCACAGGCTAGATGTCCATTACCTAAAAATGAGCTTCTTGATATATATTATAATGGACTAACTAAAGAATCTAGGACATACCTGGATAGTTGTGCTGATTGTGTTTTCAGGAAGAGAACCCCCAAGGAAGCTAAGGAATTGATGGCTAAAATAAGCAAGAATTATGAAGACTGGACTCCTCCTGAACCAACTACACCTAAGACAACTACACCTGAGTTAACTGTTCCTGAGCCAACACCAACACCAAAACCAAAGAAGAGGGGAGTTATTGAACTAAACGATGAAGTGATGAAGGAAGCTAAGAAATGTCTTAAGGAGAAGGGAATTAAAGCTGTAGATGTGAAGAATTTACCTCCCATAGAAGAATTATGTAAGCCAGTCTCCCACTCATCCACTATTGAGGTATACTCTCTCCAACATTTTTATGAAGGTGATATTCCTTACTATAAACCTCCCGGTCAATGCTTAGAAGAATTTGATATTTTTATTGTTAACCAAGATAATTTTAATAAAAGGGTGAAAAATCACTTAATGGAAAAATCTAAAGCTATTGTTGAGTTAAATGATATTGTGGAAAGAACCTCTAATGATGTGAAAATGCTTGTTAAACATTTTCAAATGGTTCAAACTCAAACTGATCAGCTTATTAAGGTACAAAAAGATTTGCTAGTTAATGTTGCTAAAGAAAAACATGCTTACGAAATTAGAACTATAAGTGGTGCTGCTACCTAGGATCCTCTATATCCTTAGGGGCATCCTAAAAGAATTGAGCAGGATTCTCAACAAGCTGAAAATAGTGGTACTACTCTTAAGAAAAGGAAAAAAGAAACATAAATCTATTGTAGAACCTTCTGAACCTGCTAAAGATCCTAATAGTATATCTGTCTCTGATGCTGAAACTAAAAGTGATAATGAGGAAAATGATGTTCCTGATAAAGAAAAAGTTGAAGAAGAACCTGAAAGGCACACTAAGAATACTAAATACACTAAAGAAGATTTTGTTGCTAAGAAACATGGTAGTGAAAGAGAGCCTTGGGTCCAAAAACCTATCTCTTTCCCTGATAAGAAACACAAGACAAAGGAAGATCAACACTATAATAAGTTTTGTGAGTGGATGAAACATTTATTTTTGCAAATCCCTCTGACTTATGTTATCAAATTACCACCCTATTCAAAGTATATGAAGGATATTGTCTCTAATAAAAGGAAGATCCCTAATGAAGAAATTTCTACTTTGCTTGCTAATTATTCCTTTAATGCTAAGGTTTCAAAGAAACTTGGAGACCCAGGGATTCCAACTATTCCTTGCTCTATTAAAAATAGTTATGTTAGAACTGCTTTATGTGATTTAGGAGCAGGAGTTAGTGTTATGCCTTTTTCTCTCTATAAGAGACTTCAACTGGAAAAACTAATACTAACTGATATATCTTTGCAAATGGCTGATAAATCTACTACTATTCCTGTTGGTATATGTGAGGATGTACCTGTTCAAGTGGCTCATAATTGCTTGATGTTAACTGATTTTGTTGTGCTTGAAATGCCTAAAGATGACAATATGTCTATTATTCTTGGGAGACATTTTCTTAATACTGCAGGAGCTGTTATTAATTGTAATCAAGGAAAGTGACTTTTAATGTTAATGACAAGGAGCATACTATCTATTTCCCCCAAGAAGATTGATAGGACTTATGGTTTAAATTTAATTGAACATGTTGAGGGCATCCAAGTTGGAGAAATATATTGTCCCATACCACAAGAAAAATATGAAACTATTATGATTGGGACCATTGCTATCAAGGTTGAGGTAAATAATCATTAATGGAATACAAAGTTTTGTTTCATATAAAATTGTTTTGGTAACAAGACCTGATCAACCTTGTTAACAAAGGGATTTTAATGAACAAAACAATGTTTTCACCATGATTATCTTTGCTTACTTTTAATTTATCCATTTTTGTTTTTGCTTTCGCTTAGTTTACTTTTATTTTGCTAGTTGCTTGCATATTAGAGTGTCTTAGAACTTCTGAAGTTTTAGTTTTGTTTTGTCATTACATCATTCCAAAAACATCTTTTTGTCAGAAATTCATTCATCAATACCTGAAAATTTCTAAAAAATCAAGTGTCTCGAAAAATTCCAGAAAATTCATATTAAATTTTTACGTGAAAAAGGGGCAGAGGAGTGTCTGGAGTGACCCGGGGGGCCCACCAGGCAGGCACACCACCTGGTGATACAGCCACCCTAGGGGCGCGCCTGGCCATGGTGTGGGCCACCCCTGGCCCTCCACTCACTCTCTCACTTGCCACTGCTTTCTCTCTCCCGAGAAAACACCAGTTCATTGCTCAAAATTGTGTTCTTGCTATTCTTGTCCATGATTTTTCGATCTCCTTGCTCAGCCCATCTTTGCTACTGAAATTTGGAGCATTTGTTCTCCGGTATGTGACTCCTCCGCTTGTCCAAGTAGATTTGTGTTTAGTGGTTTATATCTTGAGTATTTTGCTGCTGTAGGTGACAGGTTATGTAAGCTTGTAAGCTTGTTCAATGCTTAGAAAATTTGTTTTGATGCATGTTTAGGCCTCTTACAAGTCCCTATGAGTAGTTCCCTTCATTATGTAATCACTTTGCAATCACTTGTATGATGGTTGTCCTAAATTTCAGAAAAGAAGATGAATGAACACCAACTCAACCAGCATGAACTAAGGGTGCCTGAGGTTATGAAGGTTCACCGAGAGGAGGAAGTTTTTCCTTCCATCTATCCATGCCCTGAATTCATGAGGGCTGCAGGGATTTCTCAGGACTTCCATACTTTAATTGCTAATGCGGGATTGGAGCATTTTGTGGGAGATGAACCTTACCAATTTGTGAAACTTACTATGTCTGTGGTGCAGGACTTTCGATTTAGTTGCTCTTTGCCTAACCCCATGGTTCACTACAAAATTTACAATATAGTTGTCAACCTTCCTTTTGATGACTTTTGTGCAACTATTAAAGTACCCTAGTGGGGATCGTGTGAAAGGATTAAAGAGCGACCTGTACCACTCATGGACTTGTATGTGGAGATTTGCCAAGGGAGCAGCTTCTCAAAGGAGAGTGGGAAAATTCGTAATATTCATCTCCCGTCTATTCGCTACTTTCCTTACTTTATTGCCAAGTGTGTTCTCGCTAGGAAAACTGCTAATAAGTTATCCTCATATGATCTAGCATTCATCTCAGTTGCTTTAAAACGAGATAGGACTTACAATTTGGGTGCCTTGATAGCTTTCCGTCTCGCTGCTAACCGCGAGAAAGGTGGAATTTGTGGAGGCCTCATCATCTCTCATTTACTAACTTTGCATGGTGTAGTGCCTCATCATCTAGACCTACAGTTTCCCGTAGAGAGACTTGACATTAATTCCATGATACTGCATAAATTTGTTTCTTCTTGGGCTAATTTGAGTGATTTATCTTATGAAATAACCTTTCTCAAGGCTGGTTGGAGAAGGAGTAAGTCCGAGCGTGTTGTTCTTTTGCATGTACCTGCTTTGTTTAACCTTGAAACCAGGGAAGGATGGTCACTCACTGAGGAAGAGCTCGATACGTATCTAGGGGAGCTCTCCCAGCAGGAGCAGGGGACTAGAAGGGAGGCTACAAATGATTTGGTCCAACCCTCAAATGAGGGGGAGTCTTTGTACCAGTAGCCTACCTATGACTGGGGAGTTTCTTCTTCTTCCCAAGGGCCTAACCACGATCATTCTTACGATGACCTGCCGGCTTGGAACCCTTACCCGTGTTGGGGTTGATACCCACTTAGGCCAAAAGCCTAAGCTTGGGCGGAGGTACACCGACATCACACTCATCTTCATATCATGTTCAGTCGATACTTGGGATATCCATGTTTCGTTCTCTTTTTAGTTTTTGTTCTTTCTTTACTTTTGCTTTCCAAAACACAAAAAGACCAAAAATATTTTCGTTGTTTCTCTTTGTTTGCTTCTTTGTCTTTTTAGCCTTGGTTTGCTTCTTCCTTTTTGCTTTGTTTGGATTATTCGAAAAACCCAAAAATATTTTGCTTTGCTTGTTCTTCCTTTTGGTTCTTGCCTTTAAAAATCGAAAACCCAAAAATATTTGTTGTTGTTCTTTGGTTTTGTGAAGTTCCTTGCAGGGTTCAGCAGTCCTCAGTGGAGTTGGGTTTCATGTTATTATTCAAGTCACACAAAGGGAATAATGAGGATTAATGACAACTTGAGGTGTGGTAAGAGGTTGGTAACAAACTCCATTTGTTTTCATTTTTGTACATATACTCATCATTGTGGGCATGCTTAGGTTGTTCATGTAAGGTGTATGTTATTTATGGATGCTTAGTAGTTCTTGCTTTCTTATGATTAGCTCCCACTTGCTAATGGTTTGGAGCATGTCATATGAATGTTTGTCTGCATTGTTCTATTCATAACTTGGTATGACATTGTGGTATCCTCCTCTAAATATTTCACTTGAATTGACTTGGCACATGCTCACGCATGCATATGACTGAAACAGTAATCAGTTAAGCCTCAATGAATTATTTTGCCTCAGGGGTCTTGAATCACTTTCATGCCATAATTAGTCATGTTTTGTTGCAAGCATGATTATGACAGTTATTGCTCTCTCGTTCGTTGCTCCCTTACTATTGCTAGCCTTCACTTGCACTGAGTATGAGCTCTACTCATGTTTCCAACTCCCCAAAACCAATATTGCCAAAAGTGTCCACCATACCTACCTATTAGCATCATTTGATAGTCCGTGCATATTCAGTATGCCTTGTTTTCTTCTGAATAAAATGTTTTCTTGTTATGAGAAAATTAGTTAGTAAAGCTCTCACGAACTTGATGGCACACTTTACTTTCTTGCACTTAATAATCTTGAACCATTGTGTCAGACTTTGTTGTGTATATGCTTGCGCTTTATAAGTTGAAGTTAGCAGAACCATGTATCATGGGGAATGCTTTCAACATTGCACTTATTATTCCATTGATACCTTATGGATCCCGGCAGTGTGAAATAAAAGGGGAACTTGTAGGATCATGGAGTTTGTATGTGTGTTAGAGAAACGCCTAGGCCGCTAGCCTAAGCCATGCCTAATCATGGTGGAAACTTGCAGCATAACCATAATGAGCACTCTATGAAGCATCCTCAATAAAAACCTATGCAAATAGCAATTAAAAAGATTGATGAGATGCTCATTGTCTGCTTGCCTTGTCATTTTGATTATGGGATAGCTCCTGTATCATGTGCAAGGGGTACCTCGTTGGAGGTTCTCTATGATACATATGTACTTACAATGACAAGAGCTTACTTGTGACTGAAGTTGAGTAGCATGAGGTTCGGTACTCGTAAGCAAGGGCATGAGATTTCAACTTATAACTTGTCAAGCATATCCTCTTAGTTGTGTCACTATAACCTTAACCATTTAAAGATGCTTATGATAGGGGCAATGAGAGCTCAAAGCTAATGAGTACCATACTTTCAGCATTTGGAAGCCTTTCAAACTTTTCAAAAACCTTTTCACTTCCTTGTTGAGTCACCACTTATTCTATGAGCACTTTCTTGAGAGCATAGTTGTCATTCTTAGTGTAATATGCTTGTCTCAAAACTTGGATTAATTGTTTCATGACTTTGATGCTTGTATCTTTGATATCTTTACTTCTAGTCTTCACTTGAACATTAGAGGTGCCTTGGCATTTATGTTTGCCCTACGATCAAAGGCAAGCGAGATACCACTCTATCATACCTTTTTATGAGCATTGCAATGTTGCTTATGTTTATGTTTCATGCTACTTACTATTTTTGAGTTGGAATCTCTTCATAGCTTGCAATAACTATTGAGTAACCTTATTTGCATGCTCCTTATTATGAATTGACAAAGTACTTGATCATATCCTGAGAATATATACATCTTATGAAGCAAATGTATTCGTGAAAGTTTCTTTTATCGCACTCAATTTTCAACTGAATTGCTTGAGGACAAGCAATAAGCTAAGCTTGGGGGGAGTTGATACGTCCAAAATGTATCTACTTTCCTAAACACTTTTGCTATTGTTTTTTGATGACCCACAAGTATAGGGGGTGTATCGCAGTATTTTCGATAAGTAAGAGTGTCGAACCCAACGAGGAGCAGAAGGTGCTGGCTAGTGGTATGGATCAGGAATTCTCTGCAAATACTTAGCAAACGGATTTTTAGGGGGTTTTGATAAAGCAAGTAAACAAAGTACGAGTAAATAAAAGACAGTAGGAATAAATGCAGCAAGTGGCCCAATCCTTTATGCAGCAAAGGACAAGCCGGTTGTATTACTTAAGATGACCAAACATTCTCGAGGACACATGGGAAGACTATCAAGTGCTTTCGCTTCATATAGTTGATTAATCTTCTCTAGCTTGCTAAGTGTTGTGTGGGTGAACCTGTGCTAATGTACTACCCCATCCAAGACTAATACATAAACCCCTTGCAAACGTCTGTAAGTACAAGAAAGTAATTAAGGTAGAAACCTAACCACAGCTTTAAACTCTAAGACCCTTACGTCCCTTGTGCAATGGTTTCCTAACGGGGGTTCAGGTTTTTGTCACTCCGGCAACCCCTACGATTAGTAGCCAAATACACAATGCATTCCCCTAGGCCCATATAGGTGAAGTGTCATGTAGTCGACGTTCACATGACACCACTAGAAGAAGTACACCACAACTTAAATAACAATCTATTGAATCTTTCTCAACACAACTCCACTACTAACAACAAGACTTCTCCCATGTCCTCAAGAACAAAATGAACTACTCATAAGACATCATATGGATCATGATCAGAGATGAAATAATGATGTATAACAATCTGAACATAAACAATAATTCAATGGTTCACTCAATAGCATCAACTACAAAGAGTAATCAACACCGGGAAAGTTTCCCCTATGAACTATGCAAGATTCAACGCAATTGTTACAGCAATATGGAGATGGTGATGAGGGTGCTGATGGTGATGATGGTGGTGATGATGATGATGATCCCGATGAAGTCCAGCTTGATGGTGGTGTTGATGGCGACGATCTCCCCTCTCCGGGAAGGAATTCCCCTAGCAGAAATCTGTCTGCCGGAGAGATCTTTCTCTCTCGGTGTTTTCCATCCCGCGGAGGCGATGGAATCTTTCTGTGGTCGCTCCCCGAGTCTTAGGGTTTCGGGAGGATGATATCGCCAGGGGGAGTGGAGGGTGGCCACACCACCTCCAGCACTATGCACCGTCGCGCCATCGGGTGGTGTGGGCCCCCTGTGGCCCACCTCCACTCCATCTTCTGGCATCCTTAGTCTTCTGGAAAAATAGGATTTTCCGTATATTTTCCCGGATTTTCTGATCTTCGTGAATTTTGCCTCCAAATAACACCTTTTCCATCAGAATCCTGACTGCAGCGGTCCATGCTCCAAAAGTCATCAACCATGCAAAAATAGATGAAATAACATAAGTATCACCTCTCAATACGAAATATATCAATGAATAATAGTGAATTAAGACATAGAATAGTGATGCAAAATGGACATCTCATTTTTCCTCTAAACTTGTGTGATTTGGATACAACTAACACGGACTGACGCTGTTTTCAGCAGAATTACCTTGGTGTGTAGTTTTTGTGCAGAAAATCAACTATCAAGAAAAATCCCGGAAAATATGCCAAAAATCCTATTTCACCAGAAGACTCACGGAGCCAGAAGACGAGACGGAGGAGGGCCACGAGGGGCCCACACCACCTGGCCGCGCGAGCCAGGCCAGGCTACGCCTAGGGGTGGTGTGGCCGCCTCGGTCACCCCCTCGGCCTCCCTCTTCGCCTATAAGTTGCCTCTTGACCTAAAAACCAAGGGGTGTTCGACGTTTTTTTCAGAAAGAGTTCCGCTACGCCGTCACCACCAGATTCCGTGAATCAGGACCAGAAACTCTGTTCTGGCATCCTGTTGGGACAGGGAATTGGAGGAGATCATTGCCATCATCATCACCATCGCTTATCCATCGACCATCCATGTTTCCCCCATCCATGAGTGAGTAATACCTCGCTGTAGGCTATGGGGATGGTAGGGATTGGATGAGATCGTTCATGTAATGGCATCAGATTGTTAGGGCATGGTGCCTAGTATCTATTATTAGTGCTTTTTGACTTTGTTGCAACTTGTTATGCTTAATGCTTGTCACTAGGGCCCGAGTGCCATGATTTCAGATCTGAACATGTTGTTGATTCATTATGATAGTATTGTTTATGGTCTTACCAGCAAGTTGCATACACATATTATTGTCCGGAACCAAAGGCCCTGAAGTGACAATAATCAGGATAACCGGAGAGGATGGCTTTGATGTGAGGATCACATGTGTTCACGGAGTGTTAATGCTTTGCTCCGGTGCTCTATTAAAAGGAGCACCTTAATTGCTAGTTCCTTTGAGGCCCACCGCAAACGGGTGGCGGTGACAAAAGATGTTGTGCAAGTTCTCATTGCGAGCACGTATGACTATATATGGAACACATGCCTATGATTATTTAGTACTTGGATGCTTTATCTTATTTATCTGCAAATGCCCTATGTCTTGATTTCTATATGAATTGTCTTGTCCATGCAACGCCCGTCCATCCATCCCTATGCCTACCGCGCTTTAATCCTACTGTTTACTGCAATTGTTACTGATGTCTTTACTTTTACTACTGCTATTACTTTGCTATTGCTATTACAAAACTGTTGCTACTGATAAACTGTTGATCTATAAGTGCATGTTACGTGCTTGATAAGGGTTTAGGATTTCGGGTTTTAGGGGTTTGGGTTTTAGGAATTTTCAATAATGTTTAAGTTGCTTTATGCTTATATTCATTGAATATAATGGCATTACATCAATTTATTGAAAGTATCTCAAATTTTGATGTATAAGTGAACAATACCTGCTTTGGGTAGGTTTATGGGTCGAGGGTTTAGGGTTATAGGTTTTTACGGTTTAGTTTATGGGTTGTTTAGGGTTTAGGGTTTAGTGAATTTTCAATAATGCTCAAAATTTATGCTTATACTCGTAGAACAAAATGGGTGTTGGCTGATTTAATGAAAGTATCTCAAATTTTGATCAATGTGTGCATGACACCTGCTTGGTTAGGGTTTATGGCTGAGGGTTTAGGGGTTTAGGGTTTAAGGTTTAGGGTTTAAGTTTTAGGGGTTGTTTAGGGTTTAGGGAAATTTTGATATTACTCAGGATTTATGCTTATATTCGTCAAATAGAATAGCGTTACCCAATTTAACAAAATTATCTTAAAATTTGATCTATAAGTGCATGCTACGTGCTTGGTGAGGGTTTAGGGTTATAGGGTTTAGGGGTTTAGGATTTGGGTTTTAGGGGTTTCAGTTTTCAGGAATTTCTAATAATGTTCAAACTTTATTGTTATATTCGTGGAATAGAATGGCGTTACCGCAATTTAATGGAAGATCGAATCTCGGATTTTGATCTATAAGTCCATGATACCTGCTTGGTTAGGATTTATATAGGTCGAGTGTTTAGGGTTTTAGGGTTTTATGGTTTAGGTTTTATGGACTGAATAGGGTTTAGGGGTTTTATCGAATTTTCAATAATACTCAAGCTTTATGCTTATATTCGTCGAATAGAATATATATGGCGTTACCTAACTCATTGAAAGTATCTCCAAATTTGATCTATAAGTGCATGATACCTGATCTGTTAGGGTTTATGGGTTAAGGGTTTTGGGTTTTAGGTTTAGGTTTTATTAGGGGTTGTTTAGGGTTTAGGGTATTTTCGATAATGCTCAAGATTTATGCTTATATTAATCGAATAGAATGGAGTTACCAGTTTAATGAAAATATATCAATTTTTGATCGATATGTGCATGCTATGTGTTTGGTAAGGATTTAGGGTTTAGTGTTTAGATTTTAGGGTTTCAAGAATTTTAAATAATGTTCAAGCTTTATGCTTATATTCATTGAATTGAATGGCGTTACTGCAATTTAATGAAAGTATCTCAAATTTTGATATATAAGTGCATGGTACCTTCTTGATTAGGGTTTATGGGTCGAGGGTTCAGGGTTTTATAGTTTAGTTTTATGGGTTGTTCCCGGTTTAGGGTTCAGAGAATTTTTGGTAATGCTCAGGATTTATGCTTATATTCGTCTAATAGAATGGTGTTACCTGATTTAATGAAAGTACCTCAATTTTTGATCTATAGTTGCATGATACCTGCATGGTCAGGGTTTAGGGGTTTAGATTTTATGGTTTAAGATTCCGTGAATTCTCAATAATATTTTCAAACTTTATGGTTATATATATTCGTGGAACAGAATGGTGTTATTGCAATTTAATGAAAGTATCTCAAAAATTGATCTACAAGTCGGTGATATCCTACTTGGTCATATTTTTTGTCAAATAAAATTGAAGGTACCCAGGTACTAAAACAAGGGAGAAAGCGGAAGATTCCTTGAGATTTAGGCGTTGTTTGGTTAGGCTCTAATTCTGGCTTTTGATTTTTGGCTTATAAAGCTACGAACATGTTTTTGGCTTTTTTTAGCTTTTACTCTGACATAGTGGAATGATAGTATAAGCCAGGTTGGATGGTTTTAACGATTTTATCTCGGTTTAGCGAAAAAAATTGAATTTTGAACAACAAGCGATGGGAATCTCTACTTCCCGTAATTCTGGCTCACTGATATGAGGGTCACTTGCATAGTGGGTCCAAAAAGTCAGTGTAGGTCAGAGTGGGCGGGCAGGTAAATATTGAAGAAGGGCTGGGAAACGTGGATGGGGTGATGCACTTGGGAGAACGCGAATTTACCACCTATATCCCTCTGTTATTGCAGTGCTCCCTCGGATTCTTGTTTCCGGAGCAGGGATATAAGAGGAATTTTGCATTCTAGAAAGAGGTGAAGCATGTTTGATTGGATGCACGGGATATTTTAATGGATGGGTGTGATGTTTGGGTGCCGTACCAAATTTTGAGGTCGAAGCTTCTAGCATACGCTACTCCGGCGTGGGGCCTCTCAGACGTGCTTTCACTGTCTAGGCCCACACGCTAGCGAGAGTTGCTTCCTAGCATTTAAACGAGTTTCTAGGCATTTGCTGAAATTTTCGAATAATTTAAGGCTTTCAAGAAGATGACCATTGTCCCAAAAAAAGGGGACCAAGGTCATGGAAATAGTTCATGATGACGTGTCTGTATTTGGTAGATCGGTGCATCTTTGCAAATCAACCAATAAGTCTGCTTCCAAATTTGAAGTTTGTTTTTGAATTTCCAAGTAAACAACAATGTGTTTTATTGTGAAGCAACTACAAAGATGATGGCTCAAAATGCCACCACCCCCTTTTTTCACACAATGTATAACGCCCTTTCAAGCTTCAGGGCTAAATTTGTGCAATACAATAATTTTTGGGTCTGGATGTTTTTTTGGGGCTGGATGTTTGAATGGATGGGCGTGATGTTTGAATGGGTGGGCGGGATATTTCGACGCTCTGCCGAAATTTTGAAGTTGAAGCTTCTATGGTACACTGCTCCCACTTGGGATGTTGTCCCCGTCAGATAGACCCACAGGCCTGTATGTTTTCCAGCATTTAATGGGTTTATAGACATCTGCCGAAATTAATGAACATTAATTCAAGGCTTTCAAACAAGAGGAGCAAGGTCACAGCCATAGTTTATGTACCTTTTTCATCTTTTATACTACTTCGTACATTGAAGCATCTTCACCAACCAAGCTTACAAACATGTCCATATTTGGTTGATCGGTGCATCTTGGCATTTCAAGCAATTGTTTACAAAGGAGATTCTAGATTTGATGGATAATACCCTACTTTCATGAGTTTCCAAGCTTCCTAGGTGTAGATGCTGAAATTAAATAACTTTTTGACATAAAGCCATTCGTTCACAAAGTGCAATGCTATGTGCATTAGTTTCGATGGTAAAACATAAAACTGTATTTTGATAAGTTTTGGATCAAATTTGATCAATGGTGACTGGCAGGTGGGCCACCTATATGGTGGTTCCCAAAGCAGGGTAGGTCAGAATTTCCAAAGTTATCCCTCCACACCCCTTCGCGCTGTGTATTAATTTCCACCCTCCGCCTCCTAGGCCTCACCCCCTTCCCCACAAAACAGACGTGCTTACGACCGCTCCTCATCACCAACATGCATGAAGAAGCTTTCCCTACCCGTCGGTCTTCTTGAGACACACCGGTGGGCACGTCGACCCCACGGTAGTCCTTCTATCTCTAGCTCGATCTGGTTGGAATTTTATTGCCCTTTCAAATACTCCTACGTAGTTTAATTTGTCCTCAATCTGCATGGTCATAGTTTATTCTGCGCTGGATCTGCGTTCCTAAATTCCTTCGGCGATTTTTGCTGTCAATATGTTTGCCGAAATGCATAGGCATACATAGTTTTTGTACTTCATCTATATGTTTCGTGCTTTTCTTTTAATAATAACCAACCTTGTATGTCATAATTAAACAGATGGGAAGATTTTGGATAGAGATTGCTCCATTAGGCAGCGCTAAACGTATCCTTGATGTTCTACGATTTATGGGATTTGTTAGAGCTTATTGTGACAACTCAAAAGTACATTGCCCCTGTCGGTTGTGTGCGAATCATAGGGTGCTGCCTCAAAGTATAGTGGAAGATCATATTTTTACATTTGGGATGCTAAGCACATATGTTAGATGGGTATTTCATGGTGAACCATATGATCCTCCATATGAACCGGGGGAATCACATCTTTATCATTAAGATCAAGTAGGGGAAGCAGATGTTGATCAACTAGATCAACTGACAGAGGCAGCTCCTGAGCATCTAGATCAACTTGGAGAAGGGGGAGGAGAGAAAAGCGCAAGCTGCATGAAACAAGTTTCATTTCTCGTACTACCACTATGCCAGATGACAAGGTATATCTGTAGAACGACAAATGTTCAGGTTGTGTGTCTTTGATGTTTGTCTATAAACGTATCTGTTAATCTCCTAATCGCAGAAGGCATTTAATCAAGAGGACTTTGATGGTAATGACGATGACATGTTCATTGATGAGCCTGTACCTGAGGTTGTGGATCGGGTACACTGCGTCTTGATGGATTTGATGCAGGGCTGCTGATCATCAAGGGTGTACTTTTGGTGCCGTTCATGACCACTAGTCCAGCTGCAAAACTCTTGGGGTGTAGAGCTATCCCATGATTGGTTCGCTACTGTCGTAGTTCTGTAATATGGAGCTACCTTATTATGATTTCTAGGCCTTTGTTAGCAGAACTGTAATTGGAAACTATTCCGTATATTAGTATATACGGAGTATATGTGTGTTTGTGTGTGTTTCTAGTCTGAAATATGATCTTATCATTTTATCGGTTCCTAAACTGTTTTTGAGACCCTATGCTCCAACTACCGTCGTCTTGTCCACTGCTCCGTGTGACGAATAATCAGAAGGATAATAAGCTGGGATCAATTTGATTCGAAGAGGGGCGATTTTCTCTATCCTTGGAGAGGAACCGAGAGAACTAGTACTGGTACCAAGGGAAGGAGGAGGTTGGCTTGGTCAATTATCTCACCCACTTGATGTGGGACCTACTTTAACTCACCCCTAACGTGGGTCTTGCTTGAAACAGCTGTAGGCCACCACGCGATAGCTAGGATAAAAAATTCGGGATTCTCTCCCGGCAA
The DNA here is from genome assembly GCA_023614405.1 of Avena insularis. Lineage (NCBI taxonomy): Eukaryota > Viridiplantae > Streptophyta > Magnoliopsida > Poales > Poaceae > Avena > Avena insularis. The sequence goes on from CM042692.1 coordinate 185,397,620, forward strand.
AATGTTCCCACCATTGCCACTTAAAAATACTTACAGTAGAAAAAAGTGTATTGCCCAGCCCTACTACTAGTAGTACTACTACTACTCCTCTGCCCATGCCTTTCTACCGATGACAAGACAAGAAACCATTACTAGCTAGCTCACATCTAGCAAGCAACTGTTGGAACTGGTGCAACCTCCGACTGGGGAGTTCTTGTTGAAATAGGTGGGTGTATTTGCTCACCTCGAAATCCGGTTGTGCTTAATTTGCTTCCGATTGGGACATTGGGTCTACTATTAGTACTAGGAGTAGTAGTATTCGGTATGCTTTGATTGTGGAGTTCTTGCTTATTGCTCACCTCGGAATCACCTAATCAAGATATTTTTCCACTTCTCTAATCGATTGGGTCATTTGGGTGGGGTGGGGGTGGTGGTGGGGATGGGGGGCGGGGGTGGGGGAGGTGGTACTGATTTCGTATGGATTCCGGATTAGGGCATGGTCACCGCTGTTCTGATTGGGGCATTTGGTCGGGTTCGATATCGGTGTTCTTCACTTCTGTAACCTTTAGTTTCTACTCGTAATGTGCAATGGATTTTGCGTCAGATTCTGTATGGAGAACTATGGGTCAGTGGCGCGCACGGCCACTATGGACAGGGATGGTCCCATCAGTTCCCTTAAAAGTTTCCTAAAAAGGTAATGTAGCAGTATATTCATTGCGTTCTTCCATTCTTTCCAATTCTAAAAGTGGTTGGCTGCAACCTGGATGTATCCCTGTGCTAAAAGTTGTCTCTGTCTGCATCCTGTTTTTGTGGAATCCTCTGTCACACCATCTCTTCTTCATTTACTATAGCACGGTGGTACATACCTGCGAACCTTGCTCTAGGTGTGGCAAACAAGATGGTACCCCCACATGCCACAAAATCCGGTGAGTACCACTACTCACCAAAAAAGCAAGCACAAGGCCACCGACCAGCTAGGAGGGCCCAGCTTAAGGAGAAAGGTATTTATTCTTAATAAACTTATTACCATGGTGCAGACAGATTTAAGTATTACCCACTTGGTCTGATGCATGCTTATCAGATGTTCAGAAACATATGTGTGATTTTATTAATTCTAGCACTGTGTTTATGTGAATCTAGATCTGGATCTGTCAGACTGTCTCATACAGTTAGTATATGACTACTATGTACTGTACTCCCTCCGTCCCAAGGCTTAGGCATATACTGTATTTTTTGAAAAGTCAAGCGACGGAAAGTTTGACCAAACTTTACATAGTATTGAACTGTTGAGCTCTGTTGCTCTTTATGTAGATTGAAGGTGCTACTGCGGAGGTTGAGGCTGCTATAGAGGCTAGTAGATTTCTGATGCCCGCAACAAAAGAGGACATCCTCTACACAACGAGGAAGCGCCAACACAGTACCCAGGTGGGCAGTGATCTCTCTAAGAAGTGGGTATAATTTGGAAATCCACAATTTCACATGTTATAGTTTTCCATGTTATTGTTATCAGCTAGTACTATATGTTTACGCTCATTAGAAGTTCACAAAGATAAAATCTCTTTGCTTTATAGGCAATGGTTTTGTCTTATATTATTAGATTTACTTGCTCTTTACATAATTTAACCTTTCCACTTAATTTCAATCAGTACCATGCACCGGCTGCTCAGCCCTTTCTGCTACCCTCCTCTTGTCAAGCTTGTGGATTAAAAGGGGGCCCCTATATGCCATTCCAAAGGCAGAGGGATGAAAAATGGTGCATGGCCACACTTCACAAAGGGTACCCATGGTATCAGGTATGGATTCCATGTGGTTTAGACCGACTTGATGTAAGATCTTGTATCTCACTTTTTTTGTTGTCGCCTTACTTCTCTATCAATTTTCTCATGAAGGTTGTCCCTTGTGTCGCTCACCCCATTATAAACAAGATGTTCGGAAATGACAAGTTTCTAACTCTGTATAGCAAGGGCCCTAAAGGCATGCGGAAACTATATGATGTGGATGTCTCCCAGACGATAGCCACCACCTATTTGGGTGGCAGAAGTCGGTCCAAGTATGTCCGTGAGAATGGTCTGAAGCAGAGGGACGAGGTAATATTCGATTTTAGCAAGCCTGGGCAGATACTTGCACGCCATCGTACACCTGGTTAACCGAAGGACCAAGAATAGAGGTAGTACTAATTAATTTGATTTTGTTCTCATCACAACCTCTAATGATTTTCTTACGACTAATTGTTCTACACCATTGTATTTACTCATCATATGACCCTGACCACTTCTGCAGTCCGCTTCCCCTTATGTACCACCCAGAATGGTGCCAGCATCAAGCTGCTGGCACTGGCACCAGCACCGGCCCCAGTTCCTACAACAACACCCGTTGACCTCAGTAGGAGAAATAATAGAGTTAGTAACTTAATTCGCCTGTATACTCTCATCTATGTCTAGGAGTTACTGTTGTATAAGAAACCATTTTGATTGTCCACATCTCATATGCCTCTATGACCACTCCTGCAGTCCCCTTACCTACCCCTCAGAAGGTAACCAGTACCAAGCTGCTGGCACCCCCAACGGCACTAGCCCTAGTTCCTGCCCCGGCACCTGTTGACTGATGTCTACGCACTTCTATTCTTGTAGACAATTGTTGGGCCTCCAAGTGCAAAGGTTTGTAGAACAGCAACAAGTTTTCCCTTAAGTGGATCACCCAAGGTTTATCAAACTCAGGGAGGAAGTGGTCAAAGGTATCCCCTCTCAAGCAACCCTGCAATCAAGATACAAGAAGTCTCTTGTGTCCCCAACACACCCAATACACTTGTCAGGTGTATAGGGGCACTAGTTCGGCGAAGAGATAGTGAAATACAAGTGGTATGGATAATTATAATTGGTAACAGTGATAGAAAATAGCTTGATGGCATGGAAAAGACTAAAGTAAAACTGAAATAAATATAGAAGCAAGCAAACATGTAATAGATCTAATAGCAAACGGTGTTTCAGTGCTTAGAAACAAGGCCTAGGGATCATACTTTCACTAGTGAACACTCTCATATAAATATCTTCTCTTTATGATACTACTCTCCGGTTGGACACTCTAATCCATGGTAGGGCTATAACATCACACCTCAAAGTAAGCCTTTCCCATCTAGATAACCCCACACTGTCACCTTGAGCACTAGATAGTTCAAACAAACACCACAATTTCATAAAGACATCCAACTCCAAATATAACTTATAACAAGTATTTGTAATCGCTAGCCTAAGTGCCACCATGGTGTGCACACTGTCAACTTCACACACATGGGGAGAGCAGAGATCTATTAAAGCACTTGAGTAGCAAGGTAGATCTATAGATTACAAGCTCATGATCACAATAAGGTCATGCATAGAGAGAGAGATGAATACATAGCTACCGGTAGAACCCTTAGCCTCAAGAGAGAACTACTCCCTCCTCATCATGGGAATCAGCAACAGTGATGGAGATGGTGGTGGAGATTGATGGAGATGGCTCCGAGGGCACTTCCCCATCCCGGTAGGGTGCCGGAACAGAGACTTTCTGTCCCCCGAATCTCCCCTTCGGTGGCGGTGGCACTTCGGAACTTTTCGTGGCTGGATGATTGACGATTTCGGGTTTATGCATCAGGAGGCTCTTATAGGCGAGAGGGGAGACCGAGGGGATGCCGGAGAGGCCCACACCACCCCCTGGCGCGGCCTGACCTGGCCCGCGCCACCAGGTGGTGTGACCACCCTCTGGCCCTTATCCGTCTCGTATTCTGGCTCCAAGTGACATGGGTATACCCTATAGGTACTCGATCTTGGCATATACGGCCTGAGTAAAGCGGAAGCCCACGATGTTGCCAAGGCCCAAATGGAGAACTCGAGTAGTCTACGGACTCTTGATTGCTTAAAGAAAAAGTAGAAACTAAAGATAGAAAGTTCAAAGGGAAAAACCCTAACTTGTAACCGACTCGACCTGCTACCCGAGACCTAGCCTATCTATATAAAGGCTAGGAGGGGGCGGAGAGGAGGACACACGCAACCCTAGTTTCCACAACCCTCGCTAGATTGCATCTACGCACCATTATAATCCTTGATTCCTTCAATAATTCCATGAGCAGACAAGCAGGAGTAGGGACCTCTGTGAGGCTTGAACCTGGGTAAATCTTCGAGTCCCCTGTGTGCTTGTTTGATAGCCGATAGATGTCTCTAGTGCTCCCTCCTTCCCCAAAACCCAAGTCCATAACAATGGGCATTGATGAGTTAAACCCTCGTCAACTGGCGTCGTCCGTGGGGATCGGGAGTGCTGGTGTTGCGGCTTCTTCAGCCCCATCAACCACGATCTACAACTACGGAACAGCGGAGATTCGCTAGCTCTTCGGCGCGTTTGACTTCACCGTCCACACGCCGGCCACTCGCCCGGCTTTCGAGTCTGTGCGCGATGGAATCAGCTTGGCGATCGGGAGCTTCTGCTTCCAAGTCGGTCAGATGGGCACGCTTCGCATGCCTGACCAGCCGACGGCACCATCGATTGCTCCAGCATCATGGTTCCCTCCACCGATCGGTACCCTCAGTGAGCTCAACGCCTCGACAACAGTCGAGAATACGGTCAGCGACAGCAGTCGTGAATCCGATCTGAGCGATCTGGCAACTAAAGATGGAGCCTACGGTTCCGGATCTGAAAGTTGTGGGAGCAGAAGTTTCCCCAACCACTTCATGTGCACCGTCATCAACGCAGGTGACACCTCCGCCAATCGCGACAACATGGGCAACGGTGGCCATGGAGCCGACCCGCCAAACGGCGAACCACCCAATGGCGGCCCTACTAACGGCGCCCCCGTCAACAACGGAGGGGCAGCCGAACCTCCCACCATGATCAACGAGCAAACTGGCGAACGTGTCGTGATCAGGCTCAACGATCTCGAGTGGGCTTGTTGCCGTGAAGCCCTACGAGGCCACCCTCTACCCTTCGGCTCCCCGCGAGAACTACTGATGGGTTACCATTGGCTCCTGAAAGAGGAATACAAGCGCCAACTGCAAACAATCGTGCAACTCGAGGTGCGTAAGAAGGCAGCTGACGAATCAAGCCTCCGGCAAGCTGGGCTCTCTTCACACGGAGGATCCTCCTCTAGGTGCAACGAGTACATCACCAACAAGAGACGATCTCGACTCGCCCACCTCACCGAGCAAGAACGTGTAAAATCCACCAAAGTCCTCGACTTCGGCTCCATGACGGTGGATACACGCGGCAACGTGCTCCCGAAAACGCCGCAAGCCACGGTAACGGCGGCCAGCATGTACCTCCTCAACAACCAGCGGAAAGTTGGAGACCCTCGAGCCGCCATGCACCGATCTACGATCGCATTCTTGGGGTTAATCGAGGCCACCCTCGACAAAGAGCTAGCATCGGAACTGAAGAAAGGCAAGGCTCTAGCAAAATGCTGCTCCTCGCCCTCATCTAGCCACGACAGTCATGATCTGTCTCGACGTCGCCGCTCACGGCGACACGACCACGACTATGATGCGCGCGATGACCTCACGCAGTGCAAGATTGACAAATCAAGGGCGCGACGCGCCCGGTCGACTGACTCAGAGGACGAAGACGTGGAGCTCTGTGGCGCTAGATGCTTCAGCAGGGCCATCAGACAAAAGCGAATACCCAAGGGGTTTAAGCTCCCGTCAGAGAACACAAAGTTCGATGGCCTGCAGGACCCAAAAATCTGGTTAGAGGACCATATCTCCTCTGTCAGGCTCCACGGTGGGAGTCGAAGCACGGCCATGCAATGCCTATAGCTGCAGTTGCAAGACGCCGCCCGAGCATGGCTCAAGAACCTCCCACGCGGATCCATTCGCAGTTGGGAAGAGCTGGTTTACAGCTTCGTGCGCAACTTCAAAGGACATACAAAAGGCCCGCGTCAATCAAAGAGCTGAGGTGCTGCCAGCAAAGATCGTGCGAGTCGCTACGCTCATACATCCAGAGGTGGTCCATCATCAAGAACTCCGCAAAAAATATCTCGGAGGATCGCACGATTGATGCATTTAACGGACGCCGCAAAGAGCTCAGGGAGGAGCTGGGCCGCTCGAAGCCCAAAACCATTGACCACCTGATGGAAATCGCGAATCGCTAGGCAGATGCAGAAGATTCGTTGAAAAATCACGTTCACTCCGACGACGAGGCAGAACTCAAACACAGACGCGATCGCCGAAGCAAACGCCGCATGCACATCTACGATGACCGTGACGACGTCAACATGGTCGCAGCCGGCTACACCGGCGACAACGACAACAGGCTACGCGATAGCGGTGGATACCGTGACTCCAGAAAAACCACGCAAGTCTGGCAGCGCCACAATCACGATGAGGCACCCGCAACATCCATTGAAGACAAGCTGTCCGGGCCATGCACTGTGCACTTCTACATCGACAAGCACGACAGAAAAAAGAAGTCCAGCCACCTCCTCAAGGACTGCCGCGAGTTCCTCAAACTACATGAGGGACTAGCTCGGATGAATCGTAACGCAGTCGAAAGGGGATACGGAGCCGCCCCAGGAGCCATGGCACATGGAGCTCCGCCACCACCACCTGGACTACCCCCAAATGTAGCTGCTCCGGACCAGCACCAGGGAGGCGAACCATACCCACGGGCCATAGGTACTATGATGATCCAAAAGGGACGCCCCTCGAATCGGGTGCAGAAGGCCATCACTCGCCAAGTCAACTTGGCCACAAACTCGCCACCATCTACCACTGAGTACCTCTGCGGAAGCAAGTCCTGCATCACCTTCGACAAGCGTGACCACCCGCGCCAAGTACCTCGTCAAGGCCATTGTCCCCTCGTCCTCGAGGCACAAATTGGAGGCTTCGACATGAGTCGCATCTTTATGGACGGCGGAAGCGGCATCAACCTTATGTTCACGAGTACCTTGCGAGCAATGAGGATCCCTCTGACCTGCCTAGAGGCCTCAAACACAACATTCCACAGCATCGTCCCAGGCAAGGGCGTATATCCCCTTGGTAAAATCAACCTCGACGTCATCTTTGGCACACTGAAAAACTTTCGGCGCGAGCGCATCGACTACGAAGTCGTCGACTGGCCCTCACAGTACCACTGCATCCTCGGACATGTCACGGTCGCCAGGTTCATGGCGGTGCCGCACTACGCCTACCTGCAGATGAAAATGCCAGGACCTAATGGCGTCATCACAATCAACGGGAGCTTCGAGAGGTCCAATAGTTGCGACAGGGAATTCAACAGAATCTCCCAGTCCTTCGGCATACAGGAGGAACTCGCAAGATTGAAGGAGACGACAGACAACAGTCTGTCTCCCCTAAGCCGGCCAAGCTCACCCGACTTGTCCTTCGACTCATCAGTGCACACGAAGAAAGTCCAGGTCCACCCATCAGATCCTGCCAAGACGGCCCTCATCGCCAACAACTTGAGTCCCGCATAGGAACTCGCGCTCGTCGAATTCCTCCATGAGCACTTGGAAATCTTCGCCTGGTGTCCAGCGGACATGCCAGGAGTTCCTAGGGAATTCGCCGAGCACGCACTCAACGTCAACCCAGACGCAAGGCCAGTCAAGCAAACAATTCGGCGACTATCTGAACCAAGAGCAAAGGAAGTCGGAATGGAGATCAACAGACTCCTTGATGCCAAATTCATACGCGAGATCAAGGAAAGCACTTGGCTCGCCAACACGGTGCTAGTACCAAAAAAGGACACGGATATCCTGCGGATGTGCGTCGACTTCACCTCTTTGAATAAGCACTGTCCGGAGGACCACTTCCCGCTACCATGAATCGACCATATCATCGACTCCACAGCGGGATGCGAGCGCCTCTACTTCCTCGACGCCTACTCAGGCTATAATCAGATTCGAATGAAGGAGGAAGACCAAGAAAAAACAGTGTTTACAACGCCTTTTGGTGTGTTCTGCTACAACACAATGCCCTTCGGGCTAAAGAACGCAGGGGCCACCTACCAGCGGTGCATGCAGGCTTGCCTCAAGAACCAGCTTGGTCACAACATTCAAGTCTATGTCGACGACATAGTAATCAAGACCAAAGAGGAAGCCTCACTAATCGACGATTTGCACGAAACCTTTGCCAACCTCGACCACTAATGGATCAAGCTCAATCCGGACAAGTGCGCCTTCGGCGTACCATCCAGGCAACTACTCGGGTATCTTATCTCCGCGAGAGGGATCGAAGCAAACCCGAAGAAAATAAAAGCCATACTGGCCATGGAGAAGCCGAAAAACATAAGAGGCGTCCAGCAGCTGGCTGGGTGAATCGTGGCTCTCAGTCGATTCATCAGTCGGATGGGTGAAAAGGCACTTCCCTTCTACCAACTCCTCCACAAAGCTGACAAGTTTGAGTGGACCAATGAGGCGCAGGAAGCATTCGAAGACCTCAAGCGCCTGCTATCCACCTCGCCAGTACTGGTGACCCCGCGTGAAAGGGAACCATTGTTTCTATACATATCCTCCACCAACCAGGTGGTCAGCACAGTGCTCGTAGTCGAACGAGCCGAAGAAAACAAGGTCCACGGGGTACAGCGCCCAGTCTACTACCTCAGCAAGGTACTTACACCAACAAAACAGCGGTACCCGCGCTACCAGAAACTGGCATACGGCGTCTTCATGACGGCCCGGCGACTATGCCACTACTTCCAAGAACACCCCATCATGGTAGTCAATGACGCCCCGCTTGGGCACATCCTCAACAATCCCGACACCACCGGACGAGTCGCACTTTGGGGAATCAAACTGTCTCCACGAGACATCACATATGAAAAACGCGACGCAATCAAGTCGCAAGTTCTCCCTGACTTCCTCATGCACTGGATGGAGAACCAGCTCCCTGAAAAACCAGATATGTCCTACCTCTGGACAATGCACTTCTACGGATCCAAGCAGAAGGACGGAGCTGGTGAAGGTGTCATACTGACATCGCCCCAGGGAGACAAGCTGAAATATATTCTGTGAATGCAGTTCACCGCCTCCAACAACGAAGCCGAATACGAGGCCCTGCTTCACGGGATGAGGATGGCGAAAGCCTGCGGTGCCAAAAGGCTCATAATATATGGCGACTCCAAGATGGTCGTCAACCAGACAATGCACGAGTACGATGCACTGAACGACAACATGATCGCCTACCGCGACCTCTATGACACACTCGAAGGGGACTTCGACGGCTGCGAGCTGCGGCACATAGGTCGCGAAATCAATGAAGAGGCGGACACACTCGCCAACATAGGCTCTACCTGCGCCCCCATACCACCTGGGGTATTTCTTGAGTGCATCTGTGAACGCTCCATCAAGCCAAAGGCCGCAGAGAAGCAAACAAGCGCAGCAACAGACTCGGGGGCTACGCCGCCCAATGAGCCAATGGCACTCGACGACCTGGAACTAGATACAGGACTCGAAGGACCAATGAGCGTCATGATGATCAAGCCATCCTGGACTCAACCGTACATCAGGTACCTTCTCAGCAAGAGGCTACCAGACGACCCGACTGACACACGGCACATCGCGCGGCGATCCAAGGCATTCGTAGTTATCAACGGCGAACTATACAAGCGCAGCATCATAGGAGTGCTCCAACCATGCGTCTCCACGGCCGATGGAAGAGCTGTTCTCCTTGACATCCATGAGGGGACCTGCGGGCACCATGCCGGCAGTCGCGCCCTCGTCGCCAAAGCTCTACGAGCTAGATTCTACTGGCCTACGGCCATGCGCGACGCCAAGGACATCGTCCAGAAATGCAACGCGTGCCAGCGATTCGCGGACAAGCCACGCGCACCTGGCGTAGAGCTCCGGCCAATTCCATTGGCCTGGCCCTTCGTGCAATGGGGACTCGACATGGTCGGCAAACTCCAAAGATCCTCACGCGGTAAAATAATAACTTTGGCTTTTGTCCCGTCCAATTCCGAGAATATTCATTTTCTGACTTCTTGGAACCAAAACAAGAGAAAAGCAAATGGCATGTGGGCTCTTGTTAATAGGTTAGTCCAAGAAATCATATGAAAAGTACTCCAAAGTGTGGACAAAACATAAGAAAGCAGATAAAACCAATCATCGAACATCAAAAATTATAGATACATTTGCAATGTATCAACATCCCCAAGCTTAACTCCTGCTCGTTCTCGAGTAGGTAAGTGATAAAAAGAAAGAATAATTTTTGAGGTGACATGCACCATCATAAACTTGACCAAAGTATTTGTAAAACATTCAAAGCTGGGATCATAGTACTTCAATCATAACATGAAAGACAAAGTTCTAGCAATAAGACAAAGAAACTATGTTGCAACATGAAAAGGCACAAACAAAAGATTCATGAATAACAATGCTTTGCAAGACGTTTGTTTGTTTCACATAAAGAAAACATAGCATAGTGGCATTCAGCGTGTCCCTCATAGAGTAGCAAACATAAATGCATAGGACACCTTCAAAGATCATAAGAGTGACTAGATACAAATAGTTTAAAACAAGCAATATCAATGCTATGCATCAATCAACAAGTCTTGGGACAATGCACATAGAACTAAGAATGGCACTATGCTCTCAAAGTAGGTGCATAAAGATAGAAGGTGGAGACTCAACATAGAAGTAAAAGAAAGGCCTTCATAGAAGGAAGTAGGGATTCAAGTCTCATAAAGAGCTTCCAAAAATTATGGTACTTTTTAGCTTTCAGCTCTCATTGCCCCTATCATAAGCATCTTGAAGTGATTAAGGTTAAAGTGAACAAACTATGGTGTATATGCTTGATGAAGTATAAGTTGGAAATCTCATGTACCTTGAATACGAGGGCCGCTCCTCATGCTACTCAAGTTTAGTTACCGATAAGTTCTTGTCATCGTAAGTACATGTGTATCATAAAGAACTGCCAATGGGGTACCCCTTGCCCGATGATACGGAAGAATCCCCATATCAAAATGACAAGGCAAGCAGACGACGAGCATCTCAGCAATCTTCTTATTTACCATGGGAATATGGTGCTTTTTTCTCTCTTTCCTCTTTTCTCATATCTCTTTTTTATCCTTTTCTCAATATTTGACTCTCTTTTTTATAAGAAGAATGCTTCATAGACAGCCATTATGGTTATGCTGCAGGTTTCCACCATGTCAGCATGGATTAGACCAGCGGCCCAAGCGTTTCTCTAACACATGTACATAACTCCATGGACTTACAAGCTCCCCTTTCATTTCACACCGACGACATCCATAGACAAAAGAGCATGATATCAACTAGGTACAAAGTACAAGTGCAATGTTGAAAGTGTTCCCCATGACAGCATGGTTCTGCTAATTCCCAACAAATAAGTGCAAGCATATACAACATAGACGACACAATGGTTCAAGTTTATTAAGGGCAAGAAAAGTAAAGTGTGCCATCAAGTTCGTGAGAGCTTTAATCACTAGTTTTCTCATAACAAGTTTAATTTGGAAGGTAGATAAAAACATGAATATACTTGGAATAGCATATGCTAGTAGGTAGGTATGGTAGACTCTTTGGAATAACTTGGTTTTAGGAGTTGGATGCATGAGTGGAACTCATACTTTGTTGTGGAGGCTAGCAAAAGACTGGGAGCGACCAACTAAGAGAGCAATAATGGCCATAATCATCCAGAGCGACAAAACATCATTGATCAAAGCATAAAGTGATACTACAAGTTGAAAACTAAAGGATCATAAAGGCTATGGTGACTTTGGATAGTCATAACATGGTGTGAGCATGCGCCAAGTCAACCCAAATAAAGCATCAACGGAGAATACCACTATACTATGCTTTAATATGCTAAAAAAACGCATGATTCATCCAAGGCACATTAAGCAATCTCAATTGTTTATAACAAGTCATTCTACAGCAAAGAATACTAAGCATAAAGCCAAAACAATATCAAGCATGGCATGACAAAGCATAGGCCATAGTCAAAAACAAGCTCTCTTTAACACTTAAGCATGAACTTTCTACTCTTTTCCAAACCAAACCAAACTATTTGAAAACCAATGTATGAAAGAGGGGGTCCAACCAATTTATTCATCAAACTAAGCAAACAAAGCAAATGAAAAACCAAAACGAAAACGAAAAAGAAGACGCTCCAAGAACAACACAACTGTGCATGAAACAATAAAAATGAAGTGTTTGAAAGGAACCTGGGATTTTTTTCGATGAAGAGGGGGATGCCTGGGCATCCCCAAGCTTTGACGCTTGTACTTCTTGGATATTTCTTGGGGTGACACGCGTGGCATCCCCAAGCTTGAGCTTTAGTCCATTCTTCATCTCATTACTCATTCCTTCCATACACCTGAAATTTTTTCCTTCATACAAAACTTTACACAATCTTTATTAGCAACATTAGTGCACTCAAGATAATAAGTCTTTAGGTTCAGTTCTAACACCAATAAAACTTACAATAAAACACTAGCTACTGTAGCACTTCCCTCAAAAAGCTCAATTCCCCAAAAGAACTCAAAAAGGAACCAACAAGAAGCAAATGCAAATAATGGCAGAAATCTATCAAAACAGACCAGCAGGTAAAGACGAATTTTTTCTAAGACCTTCTGTTGCTCAAATCGAAAAGTGATGAACTAATGAAAGTTATATAACAACCTGGGGCAGAAGCACAAAAATTCACGCCTCAAATGGACGTGCAGAGAGTTTACATGAATTTTTACGGTGAAGCACAGAAATCTGTTTCAGGACAGCAACTTTCCCAAATCTTACTTCCCTCTCATTAGAGGTTACTCTTGGCACAAAAGGCAAATAAAAAGGATAAGGAGCGGTTATTACTAAAGTAGTAACTTCCAAGACTCACCTAAAACTTTTGGGTTATCTCCCAATAAGTACTTTTCTTTAACGCCTATAAGTTAGGCATGATAGTTTGAGAAGATGCTCATATAGGAAATATAAATTGAAGTAAAAGAGAGAGCATCAAGAAGCAAATTCAAAGCACATTTAAGTCTAACGCACTTCCTATGCATAGGAATCTTGTAAAGAAACAAGTCATGAAAGCACAAAGCAACAAGCATAGAAAAGCAAAACAGGTGCAACTTCAAGACTTTCAACATAAAGAGGGGAAACCTAATATTATTGAGATGCATAAAACCATGTTTCCCTCTCTCATAATAACCTTCAGTATCATCATGAATAAAATTAACAAGATAACTATCACATAAATCATTCTTATCATGAGCCACATGCATAAAATGATTATTACTCTCCACATAAACATAGTCATTCTTATTAATTATAGTGGGAGAAAAATCAACAAAATAGCTATCATTATTATTCTCCTCACCATAATCATCAAATATAGGAGGCATATTGTAATCATAATTAAGTTTCTCCTCAATAGTAGGTGGACTGAAAATATAATATTCATCACTGTAATCATCATATATTGGAGGTTTGGTATCATCATAAGCAATAGAATAGCTATCTTCCAAAGCTGGGGAACTAAAAAGATCATTTTCATAAAAACTAGCTTCCCCAAGCTTAGACTTTTCCATAGCATTAGCAATAATGGTGTCCAAAGAATTCATACTAACAACATTGTTATTAGTATGCAAATAAAGTTCCATAGGTTTCTTAATTTTCTCTTCAAACACTTCATGTCCTAAGTCAAGATAAATACTATAAAACTCTCTAAATTTTTTGTTGTTTTCCATTAAGCCTAACTAGTGAAAACAAGAAATAAAAAGACAAAATTGCAGAATCTAAAGGAAATAACTTCGAGCACTCACACCGGAGGATGTGAGTACCTTTTACCTTACCTCCCCGGCAACGGCGCTAGAAAATAGCTTTTATGGTGCGGTGTTGACGTGGGAGTTTCTTCTTCTTCGTTCCCTGGCAATGGCGCCAGAAAATAGCTTGATGTCTATGCACTTCTATTCTTGTAGACAGTTGTTGGGCCTCCAAGTGCAGAGGTTTGTAGAACAGCAGCAAGTTTTCCCTTAAGTGGATCACCCAAGGTTTATCGAACTCAGGGAGGAAGTGGTCAAAGGTATCCCCTCTCAAGCAACCCTACAATCAAGATACAAGAAGTCTCTTGTGTCCCCAACACACCCAATACACTTGTCAGGTGTATAGGTGCACTAGTTCAGCAAAGAGATAGTGAAATACAAGTGGTATGGATAATTATAAGTGGTAACGGTGATAGAAAATAGCTTGATGGCATGGAAAAGACTAAAGTAAAACTGAAATAAAGATAGAAGTAAGCAAACATGTAATAGATTTAATAGCAAACGGTGTTTCAGTGCTTAGAAACAAGGCCTAGGGATCATACTTTCACTAGTGAACACTCTCATATAAATATCTTCTCTTTATGATACTACTCTTAACTACTCTCCGGTTGGACACTCTAATCCATGGTAGGGCTATAACAGCACACCTCAAAGTAAGCCTTTCCCGTCTAGATAACCCCACACTGTCACCTTGAGCACTAGATGGTTCAAACAAACACCACAATTTCATAAAGACATCTAACTCCAAATATAACTCATAACAAGTATTTGTAATCTCTAGCCTAAGTGCCACCATGGTGTGCACACTGTCAACTTCACACACATGGGGAGAGCAAAGATCTATTAAAGCACTTGAGTAGCAAGGTAGATCTATAGATTACAAGCTCATGATCTCAATAAGATCATGCATAGAGAGAGAGAGATGAACACATAGCTACCGGTAGAACCCTTAGCCTCGAGAGAGAACTACTCCCTCCTTATCATGGGAATCAGCAATGGTGATGGAGATGGTGGTGGAGATCGATGGAGATGGCTCCGGGGGCACTTCCCTATCCCGGCAGGGTGCCGGAACAGAGACTTTCTGTCCCCCAAATCTCACCTTCGGTGGCGGCGGCGCTGCGGAACTTTTCGTGGCTGGATGATTGACGATTTAGGGTTTATGCATCAGGAGGCTCTTATAGGCGAGAGGGGAGACCGAGGGGGTGCCGGAGGGGCCCACACCATCCCCTGGTGTGGCCTGACCTGGACCGTGCCACTAGGTGGTGTGGCCACCCTCTGGCCCTTCTCCGTCTCGTATTCTGGCTCCATGTGTCCCCCAGTAAAATAATAACTTTGGCTTTTATCCCGTCCAATTCCGGGAATATTCATTTTCTGACTTCCTGGAACCAAAAACAGCAGAAAACAGGCAGCTAGAACTGTGGCTCTTATTAATAGGTTAGTCTAAGAAATCATATGAAAAGTACTCCAAAGTGTGGACAAAACATAAGAAAGCAGATAAAACCAATCATGGAACATCAAAAATTATAGATACATTTGCAATGTATCATTGACCTAAGTAGAAAGAATGGAGGTAGTAACTCAATTTGCTTGTATACTCATCATATGCTCTGATCACTGTCTTGTGAGTAACTGTTGTATAAGAGACCATTTTGCTTGTACACTTCTCATCTGCCTCTACCATCCCTGCAGTCATCTTAGCTACCCCTCAGAAGGAATCTAGCATCAAGTTGCTCGCGCCGGCACCGGCTGGGCCTTCTGGCTCCTACACCAGCCCCTCTACAATTAGTGGCACCATCTCCTACACCAGCACCAGCCTCAGCACAGGGACCGACACAAGCTCCTTCATCACCCCAGGCAGCACCTAATCAGACCATATCCTACACATGTGTCATCACAAGGTCACACCGGATTATGTTTATGAGTATATGGCAGCAGATAAACTGTTCTGAATGTCTTCTCAAGTTTCACATGATTCAGTGCATCGCTCTTAGTAATTATGCATCTATATCTTGCTTTGACTCAGAAATTGCCTAAGAGTGCCACAAAGCAACTCCAGGCCAGACGAAAGGGCACAATAGTCTTCACGATGTAGAGCGAAGGATTGCGAATCGAGGGACGCTACGCCATTAACTCGACTAATGGGCGCTTGGCAGCTACTTCTAGGTGGATCAAGTTCCGGAAAGCAGCCAAACTTACTATTGGAAGAACGGTCAAGGTTGATGTATCTCGCAGCCCTGAATGCAGTATGCTATTCATGAACTTCCTAGCTATCTAGCTCTTTGGACACATGCTATTATAATTAATTATGTGGTTGTCTTATCTCCACTGATCATATATAGGTGATAAAACTGTGATAACCTTTTGCTGGATTGGAGCTATGACTAGTACGTACTGGTATGGTATATCTGTGTCTATATGACGGTTCCCTATATGACCAAATATTATGACAATGATTTTGTTCCAGTGATCGAGTGTGTTTGGAGAAAAGGGCAAACTGAACACGTGGCATGGTTTTTAGAGCTGAAACAAGAATTGTCTCTCTCTGTAGTGATATTGAATTTCAGTGTTTGTATTGCTGAATCAATCACTTTGAAATGCTTCTGAATTGGTCAAGTGCTGCTCAATATGAACTAGGAATCTGTCAATTTTTTTATGTCTTATTATTCTGTACTCCTTAATATTTCAAATGGTATTGAATTTGTCAAAAGTTCTGTCATTGCTGCTAGCTGCTTGCTCTAGAGATTTTGCCTTTGTGTCATCGAAACCGTTGGATGCATTTTGGACAGAGATGAGAGAGTAAAGATATACAGCGTGATTTCACCAAGTGAAGTCATTGGATACCAGCCCTGTTTTAGCGCATGTGGTGTGTGTCCATTAGATATTTTTACATGAATATCTGTCAAAGGAACTATCGCTTTTTCCTCCCTTGAAGAGGTCTGTATTTGAATATGGCGAGACATAGCCCAGTGAAATTTGAGATAGGAGCCCATTGACCATAGCCCAAAAACTTTTTAATTTGGCCTTTTTGGCATTGCCCCCCACCTCTACAAAAACTCTGCCTACCCATGTTTTTAAGAAACTAATCCATTATGTGGCTTTTTATAAATCGAGGTTCCACTAGCACTGCTCTTTTATTTTAAGAGAGATAACATGGAAACACAACAATATTTTTTAGAAGACTGATACATAAGTTGTAGTACTTATACATGTTTAATGATTCAATTTCTATTAGTATCTTTGGTATTGTGGCAAAACACTCAGTTTATGTCTATTTGATTTGATTTAAAGGTCTTTAGTTCGAATCCACTGTGTTTACATATTTATATATATCTTGGGTTTACTTTTTTTTGAGAAAGGGTTTACTTTTTAATATCGCATTACGGAGAGGCTGACATCGCGGACCCACCAGCCTGCAGCATCCCTCGAGTTTAATGGTCAGGTTTGAAAAAAGTTAAATACTTGTACAGAGAGGCTGGCATCAGGGACCCACCCGCCAGAACATACCAGAGAGGGTGACATGGGGGCCTTAGCAGCAAGACCATACACGGCTCTCCACATCGAGGAACGTTGCCAATGTCAAAACAGCAGACGCGACCGAAAAAAAGTCCATCATACACAGGTTTGATATACAGAGAGACCGGCATGTGGGACCCAGTAGCGCGGCCTTATACAGGTTCTGCCTCGAGCGACGTTGCCAAGTTTGAAATAGGGAGGAGCGAGCGAGAAAAAGTCCAGCATGCACACCTTTCTTCTAATGAGAGGCTCACATGGGGGACTCAGCAGCCTGGAAAAATGGCTGATGCATTGAGCAACGCTATAAAGTTCAGAACACGGAGCTGCGACCGAGAGCAAAAATTCCATCATACACACGTTTCTTCTAATGAGTGTATGACATGTGGGGGTGGGGCCCTGCATCATGATTAAACGGTAGATGCAGCGAGCAACTCTATCAAGTTCGGAACACGGAGGCGCGACCGAGGGAAAAAATTCTATCATACACATGTTTCTTATAATGAGAGGATGACATGTGGGGTCTAGGAGTTTGATTAAACGGCTGATGCAGCGAGCAACGCTATCAAGTTCGGAACACGAAGGCGCGACAGAGGGTAAAAAAATCCATCATACACACGTTTCTTCTAATGAGAGGATGACATGTGGGGCCTAGCATCGGTAAACGGTAGATGCATCGAACAACGCTATCAAGTTCAGAACAGGGTAGCGCAAGCCAAGGAAAAAAATCCATCATACACACGTTTCTTCTAATGAGAGGATGAGATGTGGGGCTGAGGAGGTTGGTTAAACAGTAGATGCGTCGAGCAGCGCTATCAACTCGGAACGGGGTAGCGCTAGCGAAGGAAAAAATTCCATCATACACGCGTTTCTTCTAATGAGAGGATGACATGTGGGTCCCAGGAGTTTGATTAGATGATAGATGCATCGAGCAACGCTATCGTCTTCGGAATAGGGTAGTGCGAGTGAAGGAAAAAAATTCAATCATACACACGATCCTTCTAATGAGAGGATGACATGTGGGACCTAGCAGTCTGACTAAACGATAGATGCCTCGAGCTACATTATCGAGTTCAAATCAGGGAGGCGCGGCCGAAAAGTATGGTCTGCTAGAGACACTGACGTCCAGGACCCACACGCCTCAAAAGACTTCGGCGAGTCAACATCGCGCGAGGAAATGAAAATCTTGCTTCTGCCACGCGCTGGTCGAGCTTCCTCCACGTTTTTAGCAGATCCGTCATAGTAGAGGGCCGCGAATCCGGAAAAAAAGTTTTCCATCAGCCACGGCCGAGCCGAGAATTTCTTCACGGAAGACGCACCTTCTATGACGACTGTCGGGCCAAGTCGTTGCGGAAGGAAACTTTTCTTGTAGTGATTGTAAGTACATGTGTATCATAGAGAACCGCCAACGGGGTACCCCTTGCCCCATGAAACAGGAGCTATCCCATATCAAAATGACAAGGCAACAGACAATGAGCATCTCAGCGATATTTTTATTTGCTATTTGCATAGGTTTTTATTAAGGATGCTTCACAAAATACTCACTATGGTTATGCTGCAAGTTTCCACCATGATTAGGCATGGCTTAGGCTAGCCGCCCAGGCATTTCTCTAACACATATACAAACTCCATGAGCTTACAAGCTCCCCTTTTATTTCCCACCACTGGGATCCATAAACAAAAGAACATGATATCAAGTGAATCATAAGTGCAATGTTGAAAGTGTTCCCCATGGTAACATGGTTCTGTTAATTCACAACTTATAAAGCGCAAGCATATAAGCAACATAGATGGACACAATGGCTCAAGTTTATTAAGTGCAAGAAAAAAATAAAGTGTGCCATCAAGTTTGTGAGACCTTTAATCACTAATTTTCACATAACAAGTTTAACTTGGAAGATAGATGAAAACATGAATATACTTGGAATAGCAATAATGCTAATAGGTAGGTATGGTGGACACAAATGGCATAGGTTTTGGTTTAAGGATTGGATGCACGAGAAGCATTCCCTCTCAGTACAGGTTTTTGGCTAGCAAGGCTAGGTAGCAAGCAACAAGAGTTGAAGGAAACAAACAAACATACAAGTGATAGAAACAATCATGCAATCTTCCTTGGAAACACAAAAGATCTTAACTAGAGAATACTAAGCTTATGATCCAAACAAGAAAGGAAGATAATGAAATTATATATCTAAAAGTACTTTTCTCTTTTCCATTCAATTCTCAAATAGTGTTGCTACTTACCAGAGCTAGGTTTGCCAAAACCAATTAAATTTACTTAGTGATACCAAAATTATACCAATACTAACAACAAGATCAATCATATAACAGAAATTGCAAACTCAAATAAGATGTGCAAAAAGTGAATGATAGAAATTTTCATTAATATTCCATAACGATAACTCACACCAAGGGATACATAGATATCTAACTAGAGGGGTGATACTTCCACAATGCAAACCATCCTATATGATAACTTCTCTATTCATGATATGACTCTACTAAAAAGGTAAAAAGATGAAAGATAATGATGTGATACCGTGGCACTCCCCCAAGCTTGGAACAAACCAAGGGGATGCCAAAACCTGCTGACGAATTACTCCTTCGGTGCTGGTGGTGTTGTGATCATGATCAGAGTGAGAAAATCTTCCAGGATCTTGTGAAGCCTGTTATTCTCCTCTTGAAGTATATCCACCTTTCTCCTCAGGACTCGGAACTTATCACAAAACTCATCAGTGGCTCGTAGAGCTTCCACTGCTGCAGGGCAGGAACTGAGGTCTATAACTGGAGGTATCAACCCCTATCCCTTCATGCCTGCTGACATGCTCTTCACTTCCTCCTCGATGCTCCAATCCATGTCTTCATGCCTAGATGTGATCCTTTCTTCTTCCACCCATCCCACGAAGGTCCTCTGCTCGAGATTGCGATGGAGCTCCCGCCGGCGTCGCAGCTCATAGTCCTCCGAAGACGAATCCTGGAACGACATCTGAACAGAACAGCTCAAAACGAAAACACAACGAGAACACGATATACGAACCTCCGGGGATCCGGGGGATTATATATTACAAAGTTTAACAACAAAAGGAAGGTACTGGAAGAAAACGGGTCGAAGACGGGCTCCGGGGTGGCCACACCCCTGGTGGCGCGGCCAGGTGGGCCCGCGCCACAGGGTGGTGTGAGCCACCCGGGCTCCTTTTCCGTCCCTTTTTCGACTCATTATTTTCCATGTTAGATAAAAACTGCAAAAATATAATTTGAAAGGTTTTTGCGTGGACCTTTCCTTACCAGAACTCTTACCTATTCAAAAACAGACTCTGCAGGTTTCTAAATTTGGTCTTTAATAATTTTTTCGGAGTCACCACTTGAATAACATCAATATCTTCATTGTAAGAATCTCCAGCAATATAGTGCTTGAGTCTTTGACCATTCACCACTTGTGTAGTGTTGTCTCTTAAGGAAGAAATTTTTAGTGCACCTGAACGATACACCTCTTCAATAACGAAAGGTCCTTCCCATTTTGAAAGTAGTTTTCCTGCAGAAAATCTGAGACGAGACCTATACAATAGAACTTTCTCACCAACATGAAATTCTCTCTTATGAATTCGCCTGTCATGCCATCTTTTAACTTTTTCTTTAAAGAGTCTAGCATTTTCATATGCTTCACTTCTCCACTCATCTAAAGAACTCAAGTCAAACAATCTTTTGTTACCAGCAAGTTTGAAATCTCTATTAAGTTCTTTCACTGCCCAATAAGCTTTGTGTTCTAATTCTAAAGGCAGGTGAGAAGATTTTCCATAAACCATTTTGTAAGGAGACATTCCCATAGGATTTTTATAAGCAGTTCTATAAGCCCATAAAGCATCATTCAACTTGTTAGCCCAATTTTTTCTAGATCTATTAACAGTCTTTTGCAAGATGGATTTAATGTCTCTATTTGATAGTTCTACTTGCCCACTGGTTTGGGGATGATAAGCTGAAGCAATTCTATGATTAACATCATATTTATCAAGGGTCTTCCTAAAGCCACCATGAATGAAATGTGAACCTTCATCCGTCATAAGATACCTAGGCACTCCACACCTAGGAAAGATAACATCCTTAAGCATTTTTAAAGAGGTCTCACCATTAGCACTTTTTGTAGGTATGGCTTCTACCCACTTAGTAACATAATCAATGGCAACAAGAATATGAGTATAACCTTTTGAAGGAGGAAAAGGAACCATAAAGTCAAATCCCCAACAGTCAAATGGTTCAATAATAAGAGAGTAATTCATAGGCATTTCATTGCATCTAGAAATATTACCAACTCGTTGACATTCATCACATGATAAGATAAACTTTCTTGCATCTTTAAAAAGGGTAAGCCAATAAAAACCTGATTGTAGAACCTTTTGTGTGGTTCTATCTCCAGCATAATGTCCTCCATAGGCACTACCATGACATTTCCGCAATATCTCCATTTGTTCATATTCTGGAACACATCTTCGCATAATACCATCCACTCCCTCTTTATATAAATGTGGGTCATCCCAAAAATAATGCCTCAAATCATAAAAGAATTTCCTTCTTTGTTGGGTTGTAAAAGTTGGAGGCAAATACTTGGAAACAATAAAGTTAGCATAATCAGCATACCAAGGACTCTCTCGCGAGCTTACCCTTATTGCAGCTAACTGTTCATTTGGAAAACTATCATTAAAAGGCATAGGATCAAAAGAAATGTTTTCCAATCGAGATAAATTATCAGCAATAGGATTTTCAGTACCTTTCCTATCTACAATATGTAGATCGAACTCTTGTAAAAGTAACACCCATCTAATAAGCCTAGGTTTAGCATCTTTCTTTGTCATAAGGTACTTAATACTAGCATGATCAATATGAATGGTAACTTTTAAATCCACAATATAAGGTCTAAACTTATCACAAGCAAAGACAACAACTAAGAACTCTTTTTTAGTAGTAGCATAATTCTTTTGAGCAGCATCAAGAGTCTTACTAGCATAATGGGAACATTCAACTATTTATCTGTTCGTTGTCCAAGAATAGCACCTACAGCAAAATCACTAGCATCACACGTAATTTCAAAGGGTAAATTCCAATCTGGTGGTTGGACAATAGGAGCAGTAGTTAAAGCTTTCTTTAGAGTTTCAAAAGCTTCCTTACAATCATCATCAAAAACAAAAGGTACATCTTTTTGGACAAGATTGGTAAGAGGTTTTGATATCTTGGAGAAATCTTTAATAAACCTTCTATATAAACCAGCATGACCAAGAATACTACGAATACCTTTGACATCCCTAGGACAGGAAATTTTCTCAATTGCTTCGACTTTGGCTCTGTCAACTTCAATGCCTCTTTCAGAAATTTTATGTCCAAGGACAATTCCTTCATTAACCATGAAGTGGAATTTCTCCCAATTAAGAACAAGGTTAGTTTCTTTGCATCTCTGCAAAACTTTATCAAGGTTGTGCATACAATTATCAAAATAAGTTCCATAGACAGAAAAATCGTTCATGAATAATTCCACAATTTCCTCACAAAAACCATGAAAGATAGCAGACATGCATCTTTGAAAAGTAGCAGGAGCATTACACAAACCAAAAGGCATACGCCTATAAGCATAAGTTCCATAAGGACACGTAAAAGTAGTTTTTTCTTGATCTTGTTGTTTAACAGTGATTTGAGGAAACCCAGAGTATCCATCAAGAAAGCAAAAAATCAGTCTTCTTAGATAACCTTTCTAACATTTGATCGATAAAAGGCAGTGGGTAATGATATTTCTTAGTAACTTTGTCAACCTTTCTGAAGTCAATGCACATCCTATAACCAACTACTACTCTTTGGGGGATAAGCTCATTATTTTCATTAGGCACAACAGTAATTCCTCCTTTCTTTGGGACACAATGAACAGGACTAACCCATTGACTATCAGCAATAGGATAAATAATACCAGCATCAAGGAGTTTTAATACCTCATTTATTACCACTTCCTTCATCTTAGGATTTAAATGATGTTGATGTTCTACTACTGGCTTTGCATCAGGTTCTATATTAATAGCATGTTGCCATATAGTAGGAGAAATCCCCTTTAAATCATCAAGAGTATAACCCATAGCTCCCCGGTGTTTCTTCAATACTTCTAGTAATCTTCCCTCTTCCTTTCCTGAAAGTTTAGAACTAAGAATAACAAGGTATATTTTCTTATCATCAATGTAAGCATATTTAAGATCATCAGGTAAAGGTTTCAGATCAAAAACCGGATCCTTTTTAGGTGGTAATGTGGTACCCAAATCTTCCACAGGTAAGTTATGCTTAAGCATCTTGGGTTGACGAAGGAGAATCTCGTCAATCTTACTTCTTTCTTCCATGAAGATCTCACTTTCGTGGTCTTCCATATATTGCTGCAAAGCATTGTTAGGAGCAAGAGAAATAGAAGCAAGTTGTTCAACTCTAAAATCCTCATCAGGCAATTCATTTTCATAAGGACCTTTACCAAATTTTGAAAAATTAAACTCATAAGATTCTCCATCAAATTTAGTTAAAATTTTCTCCCTCTTACAATCTATAATGGCTCCACAAGTGTTCAAGAAAGGTCTACCAAAAATGATAGGACAGGTTTTACTAGCAGCTGAACCAAGTACTAGAAAATCTGCAGGATATTTTATCTTACCACAAAGAACTTCCACATCTCTTATAATACAAATTGGAGAGATGGTATCTCTATTAGCAAGGTGAATAACCACGTCAATTTCTTCTAGTTCACAGGGACCAATTTCATGCATAATTTCTTTGTAAAGCTCATAACGAATGGCACTTGAACTTGCACCAATATCACATAAACCATAATAGCAATGATCACCAATTCTAACAGAAAGAACAGGGACACTAGCTTTCCTAGTTCAATTAGGATGTGAAACAATATTAGAAGCATCCTCACAAAAGATAATGTGTCCATCTTCTACACTTTTAGTGACAAGGTCTTCCACAATTGCTACTGCAGGTTCAACGTTTATTTGTTCATCGGGTTTTACAGCTCTCTTTGTACTTTTGTTAACCACACTATTTATCATAGAATGCTCCTTTACCTTATCCGGGAAAGGTATTTTCTTGATGTAAGGTTCAGGTAAAATACGATCAATGTACAAACTTCAGTACTTCTAGAAGGAACACAATCAACAATATATTTATATGGTGCATGATACTTGCTCCATTCCTTTTTGGGAATTTCAATATAAGAGGAAAAATCCTTAAAACAATTTGCAATAACTTGAGAATCAAGACCGTAAGCATTACTAATATTATGAAAGTCATCAGTTCCCATAAAAGATTTAATGCATTCATAATCATAATTTATACCTGACTTTCTTCCTTTATCAGTATCCCATGCTTCAGCATTGTCTTGAATACAGTCTAGAAGATCCCATTTAGCTTCTTATTCCATACGTGTAAATGATCTAGCACAAGAAGCATCCAATAGATCCTTATCATGAAGATAAAGCCTCGCATAAAAGTTATTGATAATAATATTATTAGGGAGCTCTTGAATAGGACATTTAAGCATTAGTAACTTCAATCTCCCCCAAGCTTGGGCAGTACTCTCTCCATCACGAGGCCAAAAGTTATATATTTGATTCCGATCTTTATGAATCTAACTAGGAGGATAAAATTTTGAATAAAAGAGAGGTACAATTTCCTCCCATTCAAGAGATTGGTCGTTCTTTAGCAACTTATACCATTCCTTAGCTCTTCCTTTCAATGATAACGAGAATAACTTCTTCTTGAATTGATCTGTGGTAATACCTACACACTTGAACAATCCGCATAATTCATGTATAAAGAGCAAATGATCACTGGGATGGATAGGTCCATCTCCAAAATAGTAGTTATCTATAACACGATCAACAATTTTTGTATGTATTTTAAAAGTATCATTTTTAGGATGTGGTGGTTCATCTACTACCTTAGCAGTGGTAGTAGCATTAAGAAATAAGAAACTAAGTGAACTATCCATATTGAAAATAAAGTAACAAACAGAAGTAAACAATACACATAGTAGAAGTTTCCTTTACCAGTTCCACTCTTCAATAGCGCTTCACTCCTTGGCAATGGCGCTAGAAAATAGTCTTGATGACCCACAAGTATAGGGGGTGTATCGCAGTATTTTCGATAAGTAAGAGTGTCGAACCCAACAAGGAGCAGAAGGTGTTGACAAGTGGCTTGGATCAGGAATTCTCTGTAAATACTTAGCAAATGGATTTTTAGGGTTTTTTGATAATGTAGATAAATAAAATGCGAGTAAATAAAAGACAATAATAATAATTGCAGCAAGTGGCCCAATCCTTTCTTTAGCAAAGGACAAGCCAGTTGTATTACTTAAGATGATCAAACGTTCTCAAGGACACATGGGAATATCGTCAAGTGCTTTCGCTTCATATAGTTGATTAATCTTCTTTAGTTGGATAATTGTTGTGTGGGTGAACCTATGCTAATGTACTGACCTTTATAGGACTAATACATACTTGTGATTATACCCCTTGCAAGCATCCGTAACTACAAGAAAGTAATTAAGATAAAAACCTAACCACAGCCTTAAACTCTGAGATCCTACACTCCCTTATGCAAAGGTTTCCTAACGGGGGTTTATATTTCTGTCACTACGACAACCCCACTATTAGTAGCCAAATACACAATGCATTCCCCTAGGCCCATAAAGGTGAAGTATCATGTAGTCGATGTTCACAAGACACCACTAGAAGAATAACACCACAACTTAAATATCAAACCATTGAATCTTTCTCAACACAATTCCACTACTAACAACATGACTTCTCCCATGTACTCAAGGACTAAACGAACTACTCACGAGACATCATATGGATCAAGATCAGATATGAAATAATGATAAGTAACAATCTAAACATAAACAATAATTCAATGGTTCCACTCAATAGCATCAACTACAACAAGTAATCAACACCGGGAAAGTTTCCCCTAAGAACTATGCAAGATTCAACCCAATTGTTGCAGCGGTACGGAGTGGTGGTGATGGTGCTAGTGGAGATGACGATGATGATGATCCCAATAAAGTCTAGCTTGATGACGGTGTTGATGGCGACGATCTCCCCTCTCCGGGGAGGAATTTCACCGGTAGATTTCTGCTTGCCGGAGAACTCTTTCTCTCTCTATAGTTTCCGCCCCGCAGAGGCGGTGGAACCTTTTTGTGGTCGCCCCCTGAGTATTAGGGTTTCGAGGGGATTATATATGCCAATGGGCGATGCCATAGGTGGGCCAGGGTATCCACACCACCTGGTAGCGCGGCCAGGGTGACCTGCGCTAGGGGGTGGTGTGGGCCCCCTGTGGCCCATCTCCACTCCTCCTTTTGGTCTCCTTTGTCTTCTGGAAAAATAGGAATTTCAGTATATTTTCTGGGATTTTCTGATCTTCGCCAATATTGCATATGGATAGTGCTCTTTCCATCAGAATCCTGACTCCAGTGGTTCATCCTCCAAAAGTCATCAATCATGCAAAAATAGATGAAATAACATAAATATCATCTCTTAATATGAAATATATCAATGAATAACAGTAAATTATGATATAGAATAGTGATGCAAAATGGACGTATCACTTCACCAAGAGAGATCTTCATTCCCCCTCATTCACTTGAGGGCCCCTTGCTCTAGGGTTTCATTGGAAACCCGAGGCCTTGTTTTGGTTCTTACAAGCTTGTCTTTGATTGTTGTGATAGCTTGCTTGGATTTGGGAGCCTCCAATTAAGTTGTGGATGTGTGACTCGAACTTGTTGTAAAGGTGGCGGCTACCACCTCGAAGGTTGCCGATATAGTGGAAGTGTGGATCGATCCCGTTGGGGTGAGATTCACAGGAGAACAAGGGAGGCCTTTTGTGGCGTTGGTGGTTTGAAACCACCCCTCTCCAAACGAGACGTACTCCATTGTTGGAGGAACTCGGTAAAACATCATCGTCTCCGTGTGCCTCGGTTATCTCTATACCCGAGCTCTTACTTATGCACCTTACTTTGTGATAGCCTTCGTGCTTGAAGTCTATATCTTGCTATCACATAGTTGGTTGTCTTGCTTAGCATAATTTGTTGGTGCACATAGGTGAACCCTAGTTGTTCTAGGTTTTGTGCTTGACAAAGTAAACGCTAGTTTATTCTGCCTTTGTTAATCCCCTCTCGTAAAAGTTTTAAACCGCCTATTTGCCCCCCTCTAGGCGATATATGTATCCTTTCTAATATGAATAACACTCTATCTGCTTCATTCTCTGAGAAGGAAATTAGTGATGCTCTTTTCCAAATTGGACCATTAAAAGCACTAGGTCCGGACGGTTTTCTAGCTCCGTTCCTACAACACAACTGGGGACTTCTTCGGCATGATGTGGTGAAAGTAGTTCAACGGTTCTTTGAGGATGGAGTTATGCTTGATGAGGCAAATGACACTTCTATCATTTTGATTATGAAAAATAATGATCCAATGGAGCTGAAGGATTTTAGACCAATTAGCCTTTGTAATGTGACTTATAAGGTGGTATCTAAGTGCATGGTGAATAGACTTAGGCCTTTTTTGGATGGCATCATATCCCCAACGCAGAGTGCTTTTATTCTGGGGAGGCTTATTACGTATAATGCCCTCATTGCATTTGAATGTATTCATGCAATCCAAGATGGAACAACGGCAAGATCTAAATTTTGTGCGTACAAATTGGATATGGCTAAGGCGTATGACCGTGTGGATTGGCAGTTTCTTGAAGGAGTTTTAGCAAAGGTGGGCTTTCAGAGTCAATGGATACAGTGAGTGATGGCGTGTGTGACCACTTTATGATACTCAATTTGCTTTAACGGACATTTGGTGGACTCCTTCACCCCTTCCCGTGGCCTTCGTCAAGGTGATCCTCTTTCTCCTTATTTATTTATTTTTGTTGATGACGGTCTCTCGTGCCTGCTCGAAAAGGAGATTGAGGATGGAAGTCTGCATGAGATTCGTATTTGTAGAAGGCGCCTAGTATTTCCCACTTATTATTCACGGATGGTAGTTTACTATTCTTTGAGGGATCTGTTGGTCAAGCTCTTGTGGTGAAATCAATCCTGGACCGCTACGATCAAAGCACGGGGCAACTGGTCAGCCTAGGTAAATGGTCAATCTTGTATGGTGATCAATGCTCCTCTAAGGTGTAGGCTAACTTAAAAGGCATTCTAAAGTATGATACTTCATGTTTTGAAGAAAAATATTTGGGGCTTCCAGTTCTTGATGGGAGGATGAAGAGTGGCAGATTCAAATCCACTAAAGCAAGTTTTTGAAAGAAAGCAAATAATTGGGGAGAATGGTATATGTCCGGTGCAGCGAAAGAGACACTTATAAAGGCGGTTCTTCAATCTCTATCCACATATGCTATGGGGGTTTTTAAATTCCCTGTAGGACTAAATGAGGAGCTTTCAAAAGTTGCCAGGGACTTCTAGTGCGGGATGAAGAGAAGAGGCGCTGGATGCATTAGATGTCTTGGGACCGACTGGCCTGACCAAAATCACGGGGAGAAATTGGTTTCTGTGACTTGACAATTTTCAACCAGGCACTACTTGCAGACAAGCATGGAGACTGATACAATTTCTTGATAGTCTGTGTGCTCGCCTCCTAAAGGCTAAGTACTATCCTAGTGGAAATTTGCTTGACACTGTCTTGTTCAAAATACATCACAAACCTAGCAGGGGATTATGTTTGGTCTGGAATTATTAAAAAAGGGTGCCACTTGGAGAATTGGGCCTGTCACTACTCTGAGGAGTTATCGTGATAATTGGCTGCCTAGAGTGCATGCACCTAAACTGATGGGACACCGAAGTAAAAATAGGCTGAGATGGGTTTCAGAACTTATTAACCCAAATAATCGCTTGTGGAAGGAGGAGCTGGTGCGGGAGTGCTGCCTGCCAGCGGATGCTCAAGCTATCTTATCGATCAGGCTCCCATCCAGACAGCGTGAAGATTTTGTAGCATGGTTGCCTAAAAAGAATGACATTTTGTCCGTGAAGTCGGCCTATAGGTTGGGTTTGCAACCCATCATGGATTCGATAAACCATGGACAGCCTAGTGCATCGCCTGAGGGTGATCGCAGCATTTGGGAGCTAGTTTGGCGTGCAGAGGTTCCTCAAAGCTTCGTGTTTTTGTATGGAAAGCCATGTCATTAATGCTTACTGTACGTACAGGTCTTTACCGCCGGATACCATATGTTGATCCTGTGTGTACCATTTGTGGAGCTCAGCTGGAGGATACACACCATGCCTCAGTCACATGCACACTGAGCCGAGCACTGCGGGAAGCAATGAGAATGCACTGGGACTTGCCGCCTGAAGAGGATTTTATGGTGTCAGGACATGAGTGGTTTTTAAACCTGCTGCAGAAATCACCGGCTAGTACTCATCCACGGTTCATCTTCCTACTATGGAGGGTTTGGCATCATCAGAACAATATTGTGCATGGAGATGGTAAAGCCTCGGTTTCTGCCTCGGTTCCATACCTACGTAATTACCTAGAGTCTTTCCTGGCTATTAAACAACCTGCAATGTCAAATGGAAAGGCTCCTTATCTACCTGCACGCATCAATGGCTCTGAAGGCTCGCCATGTTCTCGATGGATAGCTCCTGCAGAAGGGTGTTTAAAGGCCAATGTTGATGTCGGGTGGGATGTCTCTACTAACAAAGCTAGTATGTGTATTATTTTCAGATATCATCTAGGGTCGGTAATCCTATCTGAGTGGAAGTTCTTGCCATTTTGCGCATCAGCAGAGGAAGCCGAAGTACTAACATGTTTGGAGGGCCTGAGGCATCTGATTGGACTAAATTGTGTGGCTGCCATGCTAGAGTCTAAATGTGTCAGAGATTTGTCCCGCGAAGGAACTAGGGTCCAACGATCCCTTGGTTAGTGAGGGGGCTAAACACGCAACTCTAAGAGAACCCGGCGGACACGACAACGGCGGAGCAAGCACACAACAGAGAGTTGACACAGTTTTTTACCTAGGTTTAGGACCCTCGTGAGGAGGTAAAGACCCTACTCCTGCTTTGTTGTATTGCTCGTGTGCTTCGCAAGGTTACAATGGTGGATGCAAGTGTAGGTTTTTATAGATCTCAGGGATCGATCCCCCCACAAGGTAGGAGAAGGGCACCTTATATAGGGTGGCGCCAGGCCTATTCCCCCTGATTATTAGCAGGAAGGGCTACCATATTCCTGCCTGATGGATTCTAATCTACCTTGTCTTCATGCGACCGCCAGCCAGCTGCTGTGTCAGGACGGTGGTCGGTCATCCTTCCGCTTTACATCATCACGCTGGTCTCCTTGCACCAAAATGGTTGTGTCAGGCACCATCAATGCCCTGTGTCGTCCTCTTACCCTTTTGTGCTTTTCTTTCTCCGAGTGGACCGGCCGCCGCTTGGACCGACCGTTGGTGTCAACACCCGGATTTTTAATCACAGATGCCTGTTATGCCATACATCGCAATCCCAGAATTACCATTTTTGCGAGACATAACAGATTGGATATCACAGTACATCATCCATTACAAACCATAATAAGGTCTTACAAATAAAGGATTTCATGATCCAGTCTTAATACAAACAAGCAGCGGAATAATAAGCATAGCAGTGGGCTCCATCTTTAGGGTCACAGGCAATGCTGACGATGGGAGATGATCCTAGTTGTCGTAGACGTCCTGATGTCCATCATCCTGATAGTCCTCCTCATAGTCTGGCCACGGGAATAGCCAGGAACAAAGCCATGAGTACTCTTTAAGTACTCACAAACTATCACTAACAAGTAAGGTAGTTCTAGTAGGAAATCCTAAGCTCTAAGTTTATTTGCAAAAAGCCAGATTTATCTAAACTGAGTTTAGAAGTAAAGAAAACTAAGTAAATGTTCTAAATCACTTTAAGTGGGAACCTAGTTTTCATATTCATAACCCTGTTGTGGTCAAGTCAAAATCATAGTTCACTTCACAAGTCATTTTGAAAACATCTGACGACGGAACAGTATGGACACTCCAACTGTCCATGACCGCGGATGTGACTATTCGAATAGTTTGACACTCTGCAGAGGTGGTACACTTTCACCACAAAATTACACACTCTAGTATAGGCACCTCCCCTATGATCTTGGCCTCCCAGCCATGGCCATCTGCCATCCTGGACACTTCATAGGTGGACATCATCAAGAGGTAGCCTCAGCTCAAACCTCTTCCGCGAGGGAACCCATACTAATGCATATAAACTTTGGCTAAGCCTTACCCAATTCAGGTATTGTGGTTGTACGGTAAAACTGGAATGGTATCGCATCCGAACCCAACCATCAGTTTTTATAAAGGGCTAAGGCTCATGCCTCAACATTTTCATCATCAAAACCCTTGGTGTTTCTCAACACATGTCAAAACATTTCAATAGAATGAAGCATCATTCCAAGGTATTCATAATCATTTTCACCAAGTATTCCCATCTAAAGTGATCAAGTTTTATGCTTAGCACTAGCCACAAAGTTAAGAGTGTTCACTAATGAGGGTGCTAATCTTCAATCTCATGCCATAGAATGACATCTAGTATAGGCCTAGTTTTATACTCTTTATGCTATCTATACTACTTTCCAATACTCACAAAGCATTAACTAAAGGTAAAGAACTTTAGTAAAGCTTGCAAGTAAAACTTGGGATTTGTATAATCAAAGGTATATAACCAAAGCATGCCTAATGCATCTTGCTTAGGTTAAAACTTGCAAGTGTTAGCTTGCCAATAATAGCTTGCATAGATCTAGCTTGCATAGTTAAGAAACTTGCAAGTGTTAGCTTGCCTTGATTGGTGCAGTGATTGAAGTTTTCCTCCTCTTCTCCAGGGTAGAACTTCTCCTCCTCGTAGCTTGGGTCGGTACTATCGTCTATAAATAAATACGGGATACACAATGTCAACACCCGGATTTTTAATCCCAGATGCCCGTTATGCCATACCTCGCAATCCCAGGATTACCATTTTTGCGAGACATAACGGATTGGATATCATAGTACATCATCCATTACAAACCATACATAAGGTTTTACACAAATAAGGATCTCATGATCCAGTCTTTAATACAACAAGCAGCGGAAATAAATGATAGTGTAGCGGTGGGGTCCATCTTCAGGGGCACAGTAATGCCGACGGCGATAGTCCTAGTTATCATAGCCGTCCTGCTAACCATCATCTTGATAATCTCCTTCATAGTCAGGCCATGATAATAGCCAGGGACAAAAGCCATGAGTACTCTTTAAGTACTCGCAAACTACTACTAGCAAGGGTTATGATTCTAAGTTAAAGTACTAAATTGAAAGAATAACTATCAAGTTAAGTTTGAAACCTAAGCTGAGTTCTGAAACAAGAAAGGATAAAGTAAAGTTCTAGAATCACTTAAGTTGGGAAGCTATTTTCATCTACACAACCCTGTTGTGGTCAAGTCAAGGTTCATCATTCATTTCAAGTTATTTAGAAAACATCTGACAATAAACAAGATGGCCATTCCAATCTGTCCATAATCATGACGCGGCTATTCGAATAGTTTGACACTCTGCAGAGGTGGTACACTTTCACCACAAGATTCGATACATCTGTCAGGGGTAACCCTGAATCATCATACTTGGTATGCAGATAATCAAACATAACCTTTCCTTTACACACCCTAGTACAAGAACCTCTCCTATGAGCATGGCCTCCCAACCATGACCATCAGTCATCTTGGGCCCTGCATAGGTGGACATCATTGAGAGGTAGCCTCAGCTCAAACCTCTCCCGTGAGGGAACTAATACTAATGCATATAAATTTCCAGCTAAGCCTTATCCAATTCAGGTAATGTGGTTGTACGGTAATTTTGGAATGGTATCGCATCCGAATCCAACCATCAGTTTTATAAAAAGGGTTAAGGCTCATGCCTCATCATTTTCATCATCATAAGCCAATTGTGTTTCTCAACACATGTCAAAACATCTCAATAGAATGACTCATCATTCCAAGGTTTTCATAACTCATTTTCACCAAGTGTTCCCATCTAAAATGACTCTAGTTTGATCTATTCTAAAACACTAGGTTAAGAGTGTTCACTAAGGTGGAAAGGTGGGATCAAACTCATGCCATAGAATGACATCTAAGGGTTTCTAATTAGGTCAAGTTTTATACTCTTTATGCTACCTTCAAAATTAATTACAAGAACTTGGTGTAAGCTAAGGGGGTGTGATCAAAGTATGCTTAAGGCATCTTTACTAAACTATCTAGTTTTATTCTAGCTTGCTACCATAGCTTACCAAAACATGTTTGCAAGGGTTAGCTTGCCACTAATAGCTTGCCTTGGTTGGTGTAGTGGTTGAAGTTTTCTTCTTCTTCTTGGTAGAACTCCTCCTCCTCGAAGGCTTGGTCGGTACTAGCGTCTAGAAATACATAGGGAGTGCACAATCACCAAAAAATACTTAACTTAGGCTAAGTAGTATTCTAAAACACACAATTGATGATCTATTATCATCACAAGCATCACAAGTTTAATTCAATAGTTTCAACCTTTTTATTTTGGAAAAGTAATTTCTACTCATTGAAATAATAGCTAAGATTTAACATTCACCACCAAAATATGGGATCATGTGGACACATGTCCTCACCACATATTATAACATGTGGGAATGAGATTTAAAGGTTGGATCACTATTACTTTGGTTTAAGTTTATTATTTAATGATTTAAAGTGACTAGAAATGCCTATATAGCATTATTTTGGTACTAGTCGAAAGTCACTGCCTGTAAACCTTAGTATTATTACATATTTGGATAGATATGATGAAATGTGATTTTTGAGAGTTGGAATCAACTCAAAAGCTAACTTGGTTGATTTTATAAAAATGTTTCAAGTTGCAAAAGCTTCTGCTTCTTATTTTTATTAGGAGAAATCTATAACTCTAAATGAATTAAATCCAACGGGCTTGGATAGAGAATTTCAATACCTTTCAGACAAAATTGGTTTCATGCAATTTGGATTTGTCAAACTCACAGAATTGAATTTTGAAACACTGGACAGAAACTATATTCTAACTAAAAGGAAAAAATCCTAATTTGAATCTACGGGCTTGAGCGGGAAAGGAAATGGGCCGGCCCAGTGGCGCTGTGCGGCACAAGGCTCAGCTGACAGGGGGTCCCAATGGTCAGCGGCACTTAAAACGCGCAGCGGTACGCGCGCTGTGGGTCGTGCGATTAGAGGGCAGATCGACGGCTTAGGGTCGTCGTCGACGACGGACGGGTCGTCGGCGAGCTCAAACCCTAGCGGCTCGGTGGGGGTCTACTGGGGGCGTACCAGGGCTCCAGCGGGGTCGGCGATGCGGGCGAACGAAGTGGAAGACGACGGCGAGGCGAGGCGTGGTCGCGGTGGAGCTTGGGGTGGCCGGAATCAACGGCACCCTCTTCTCAAGAGGCGGCGGCTCCGGCTCCAATTCCGGCGAGCTGCTGCTCCACTTGCTCCGACGAGAGGTGGGCGAGGTTCAGAGAGGTGAGGGGAGTGGAATGGTGTGAGTCTTTGGTGCTGGGGAGGGCTCCTTTTATAGGCTCGACGGTGAGACCGAGCGGGATGGGCGGTCGACGGTGGCGACATGGCTACGGCGAGCTAGCGGCATGGCTGGGGATGGCGATCGACGGGCGGTCCCCTGGCGGTGCTCTAGCGCTTCAATGCGGCCGTAGGGGCGGTGTCATGCGGTCGGGGTGAGGTGGCGCTCTGAGAGGCAGAGGCGGCGGTGTCCATGGCGAGCGGTGGCTGTGGGGCTTTGGGCGGCGAACAGAGGTGTCTGGGGTGTTCTCTAGGTCGAGGCGGAGCGGTGGGCGCGGGCTGGTGTCGAGCGGCGGCTTGTGAACGCGGGGACAGTGCGCGCTCTACGGGCGGCGTCGGCATGGTCTGGTGGCACTGGGCGTGACTTCTCCTCGGTGGTCCACGGCTGCTCTTGGCTCGGGCAAGGGACAGAGAGGGGCAGTGCGGCGTTGGCTACCTCCTAGACATGGCGAGGAAGTTGGCGGCTGTGGCGATGTCGCTGGTGGGGGTGCTCAAGGTGCTCGGCCTTAATGGCCATGACCATTTGGTCGTGTGCACAGGGTGTGGCCGGGCTAGCAAAAGGTAGGGCTGGTACTGAGGGAACAAGGGGACAAGGTTAGGCACAAATGGTGACCAAGATCACTGCTCAAAATAGTGTTTTAAATTTGGCCAGATTTGTGCACACAAGCTGTTTGATGAAATGGCCGAAAGAGAAAAAGTTTTGAATTTTGAGTTCAAAATTTTTGAGTGATCTCCACTATTGATAGGTAGTCTCTGGTTACAAGGGTTTTGAAAATGGAGCTCAATTACATGGTTTTTGAAATAGGGGTGATCTATGCATATGCATTAGATTCAAATTTGAACTGCCATTTAAAATAGTTTCCAGAATGTTTTTAGAAGATCAAAAGATGGGCCTTGGTACCTCATTATGTGTACTAGCAAGGGGTGCAAAGATCCAGAATTGTTTCTGTTAAGAATTGAGTACTAGGAATAGCCAAAGTAGGCATGAGAGTTAATTTTGTCAAAATAACCATTCCTTTATTTTAATTCTTTTTTATATGATTTCTTTTAGGAAAAGTTTGGGAATGGTGTAGATGATGTTTAAATCACCTAGGAAACATTTTAGAAGCAAAGGATCACACAATCATGGCAATTCAAAACAACTCCTATTTTAAATGCACACATATATGAATGCTTTCATTTTAAATATGGAAAAGTTTTTGTTAATCCTAAATTTGGATGATTTGATCTTTGATACACTTGGATTGAAGTTTTGGGATGTTACAAACCTTCCCCCCTTAAATAAAATCTCGTCCCGAGATTTACAAGAAAACTAGGAACTAAAGAGATCTGGGAACTCTGTCCTAATGTAATCCTCGCGTTCCCAAGTAGCTTCCTCCTCGGTATGGTTGCTCCACTGAATCTTGAGAAACTTGATACTCCTGGTCCTGGTGGTTCTGTAGGCTTCTTCTAAGATACTAATGGGCACTTCCCGATAGGTCAGGTCATTGTTGATTTCCACTGCTTTGTGATCGATATTCTTGAAAACTTCAGTCTTCTCAGGCACTTCCAAGCATTTGCGAAGTAACGAGATATGGAACACATTGTGGATGGCTGACATCTCTTCAGGCAGTTCTAGTTGATACGATACTTCTCCTCGGCGGTTCAGAATCTTGAAAGGTCCGATATATCTGGGAGCTAACTTTCCTTCAGACTAAAGCGTTGAGTTCCTTCAATGGTGAAACCTTGAGATATCTGAAATCTCCGACATTGAAAGTTAGGTCTCTCCTTCTCTTGTCAAGATAACTCTTCCGTTCGGATTGGGCGGTCTTGAGGTGCTCACGAATTTTGTGAACTTTCTTCGCTTCGGAGAATGTCGGGTCCAAGATCCGACTCTCTCCTACTTACGACCAATTCAAAGGGTACGACACTTTCTTCCAGATAGGAATTCAAAGAGTGCCATCTAAACTAGCTTGATAATCGTTGTTATATGAGAATTTCCGCGAAAAGGCGCCTTCCCATTTTGATCCGTATTCCAACACACAAGCTCTAAGCATATCCTCCAAGATCTGGTTGACTCTCTCACCGTCCATCTGCTTGAGGGTGATAAGCGGTACTGAAATTCAACTTGGTTCCTAAACCTTCCTGAACTTTCGCCAAAATCTTGAAGTAAACCGAGTTCCTCGATCCGACACGATGGTCTTGGGGTTCCATGACTAACAATCCTAGCAATGTACACCGCTAGTTTTGCACTGGTAGGTTGTCTTGACTGGTATGAAGTGGGCTACCTTGGATAGTCTATCAACTATGACCCAGATTGAGTCATTTCCTACTAGAAGTAGGTAAACCGGTGATAAAGTCCATTCCAGTAATCCCATTTCCATTCCGAATGCAATGGTTGCAACAATCCTCAGTCTCGATGCTCGCTTGACTCTTTGACAAATGTCACACTTGGCGATGTAGCTTCCGATCTCTCTCTTCATCTTGTGCCACCAAAATAGCTCTTTCAAATCCTGATACAACTTTGTTCCTCCAGGGTGGATAGAATAAAGATAATAATGAGCTTCCTTAATGATCAATTCCTTCATTCGAATCTGCCGGTACAGATACATCCCTTGTACCACAAAGACACCTTCTTCGCCTTCGGTGAATCCGTACTTTGCTCGTACCAATACGACGCTTGATTCCGCGATACTTTCATTTCCTTCGGGCTTCCTTGATTTGGCTAATCAAAGTGGGTTGAAGTTCAATGCTAGCTAGGAACTTTTGCTAACTAACTCAGTCCTGAACTACTCCAACTCCTCATACAAACTTGGTTGTTTCTCTTTGATCATGGTGTTAAGCCTACACGGCAATCTGCTAAGAGCATCCGCTACCACATTGGCTTTGCCGGGGTGATAGTGAATGTCAAGGTCATAATCCTTGATTAACTCTATCCATCTTCTTTGCCTCATATTCAACTCCTTCTGGGTGAAGATATACTTCAAGCTCTTATGATCTGAGTAAATCTCACAGCGATTACCCATCAAATAATGACGCCATGTCTTCAACGCTAGAACCACAGCTGCTAGCTCAAGATCATGGGTCGGATAGTTCTGCTCATGCTGCTTCAGTTGTCGAGACAGATACGCGATGACTTTGCCTTCTTGCATCAATACACATCCTAGACCAATCTTGGATGCATCACAATATACATCAAACGGCTTCTTGATGTCTGGCATGATCAAAATTGGGGCTGATATCAATCTCTTCTTCAGCTCCTGGAAACTGGCTTCACACTTGTCTGTCCATTCAAACTTCTTGTCCTTCTTCAACAATTGGGTCATTGGTCGGGCTATGCTCGAGAATCCTTCTACGAATTTGCGGTAGTATCCCGCTAATCCGAGAAATGAACGAACTTGGGTTTGATTGGTTGGGGCTTCCCATTCTTCGACATCTTTGATCTTGCTGGGATCAACAGAGACTCCTCCGGCAGACACAATATGGCCTAGGAATCCTACTTCTTTCAGCCAAAACTCACACTTGCTGAACTTGGCATATAACCGATGTTCTCTCGTGGTTTCTAGGATGATTCTCAGATGTTGCTCATGCTCTTCTTCCGACTTGGAGTAGATAAGGATGTCGCCAATAAACACAACTACAAACTTATCTAAGAAATTATAAAGATCTTATTCATGAGATTCATGAAATAAAGGGCATTGGTTAATCCAAAAGACATAACCGTATACTCAGATAAACCATAGCGAGTAGTAAAGGCGGTCTTCGAATATCCGCTGTACGAATCTTAAGTTGGTGATAACCAGTCCTAAGATCAATCTTTGAGAATACTTGAGCTCCACCAATCGATCAAATAGGTCCTCTATCTTTGGCAAGGGTACTTGTTCTTGATGGTGACATCATTCAACTTTCGTAGTCTGCATACGACGGTTGCCTCCATCTTTCTTGTCGATTTAATAACACCGGTGATCTCCATGGCGATGCACTTGGCTGAATCAAGCCTTGCTAACATGGCATCCAACCGCTTCTTCGCCCACTAACTCTGAGGGGTTCATGGTATAGGGTCTCTAGGCTATAGGTCCGGTTCCGGGGATTAGTTCGATAATGAACTCTATATCCCTGTCCGGGGGCATACCTGGCAATTCATCTGGGAATACGTCGGGGTATTCACAGACTACTCTGACTTGGTCAATGGTAGGCAGGGCTACACTCTTGTTGCACTTGAATTGACGGGGTAAGGTTTCGGAGATATGTTCTACGGTTACTCCAGAACTACTGGTCATGGTGATGGCTTTCCTAGCACGCCTATCGCCCTTTATGCCTTGACATCCAGTCCATACCTAGTACTACTTCCAAACCTTTGGTTCCAAGTACGATTAGGTTGGCATAAAAATCTATCCCATGTATCCTGATAGGTACCTCTTTGCAAGTTTTTCTAGCTTTTGTTGTTGAACCGGGGATTTGAACTATCATGACATGCTTCAGGTTGGTTGGGCGAATCTTACTAGTGCATACAAATTCTTCGGTGACAAATGAATGCGATGCTCCAGAATCAAACAATATTCTTGCTAAAACTGAGTTGACAGAAAACATACCCAGCACTACATCTGGTGCTTCCTAGGCTTCTTCTGCGTTCATGTGGAAGAGACGACCATTGCTTGATTGCGGGTTCCTGGGCAAATCTCCTGCCTTGCTGAACACGACGCTGCTGCTGAGCTGGGGCATTCACAGGGGCATTGGCGGCAGTCTTCTTAGGACACTCATTGGAGTAGTGACCCTTCACTCCACACTTGAAACACGTGATCTGGGACTTGTCCTTGACTGCAACAGGTACAGCATTGCTGCCAGTTCTGGGGGCAGTGTTGTTGTTGTTGCTCTTGGGAGGGGCACGGTTGAAGTTGTTGGCATTGCCGGAGTTGTGATTGTTTCCTCCGGCTTCACATTTCCTCCGCTACTTGGGGTAGCTTGGCGAGAATTTGGGGTCGGTTGTTCCTTGGTGCATACCCCGGTGAGGGGTTGGGACGGTACTTCGGTGACTATGGATCCAGATCACTGCATCATACGATGCTTGCGGTTGTCGTTGCGGTTAATCTTCCTTCCATCTGAATGGCAGTCGACTAGCTCTTCAAGATCCCGAAACGGATGTTGACGAGGATACCGTGATCTCATCATGCAGTCCGTTTAAGAATCTCTCTTTCTTCTTGGCCTCCGTGTTGATCTCATCCGGTGCATATCTGGCAAGTGACAAGAATTTGTCACGGTACTCTACTACAGTCAATCTTCCTTGCTTCAGTTCACGGAATTCATCTCTCATCCTTGACAAGACCTTATAAGACGTGGTGCGCTGAACTTGACCTTGAATGCTTCCTGTGTCATCACCGCCATGGTTCATGTTATGGACGCTATTCCACCAAGCTCTTGCATCTCCGCCAGATAGTGAGTGGCAAGAGAACTTTCTCATTCTCATCAACTCCTGCAACTTCTAGGTTGTTTTCCATGGTCTCAGAATCCATCAGCATCTAATGGGTTTTCAGATTGGTTGAAGATTGGGGGATTGGTGTTCTGAAAATTTTTGAGTTTAGATCCATGGTGATCCTGATTTCCATGTCCTTGGTTGTTGAGAGCCATTTGGGCGATCTGTTGCAATGTCGCTAAGTTGGCTTGACGCCGCCCCGCTTGTTTCACGGTCCGATGATGAGATTCTCGCAAGATCTGCAGATTGGGTCCCCGCGATGAGCTGCTCCCTCCTTGGTTTCCACGAGTCATCTGAAGATTGAGATAGATATAGGGGTAAGAGGGAAATTCTAAGGTTCATGGTTTTGGGTTTTTAAAGCTAAAACTTTGAGTTAGACTCAGGTTTTTCAACTAACTTTACTTTCATTCATGCAAGCAAGCACACGATACAACACACACCACAACAATCAAAGGGGAAAACAGATGGTTTGAAGAACCATTCTGCAAACTACGATACAATGAGATGGTACATCTCATGCTACGACAGTGCTCCAGTGCATCTACTCATCGTCGATGAAGTCGGAGTCTTCATCATCAGTGTAGAAGTCCACAAGATCCTTCCGCCGTAAAAATCGCCATCGCTGTCGAGGTACGGATCCATATCTCCCTGGATGTCTTCTCCTTCATCATCTTCTTCCTTGGCGGCAAGCTGAGCTTCCTGCTCCTTGACGGTCTTCTCGAGGTCAGCCACCTTCTTGCAAAGACGGGCGATGGTGCGATCCTTCTTTGCACGCTGGCGACGAAGAGACTGGCGATCTTGGACGAGCAGTGTGAAAGTCTGGGCCTTTTGGTCAGCAATTGCACGGTTCTGGTTGGCTAACTCTCTGGCATTGTCC
This sequence comes from Avena insularis, assembly GCA_023614405.1. NCBI lineage: Eukaryota > Viridiplantae > Streptophyta > Magnoliopsida > Poales > Poaceae > Avena > Avena insularis. The sequence continues at coordinate 185,438,757 of CM042692.1, forward strand.
AACTCCTGTTGTCGGTCATGAAGCAAGAAGTCAAGGTTCTCCACTTGACGCCTCAACTCTGGGTGACTTGGCATCTCCATCGGCATTCCCATGAATTCACGTCTTGCATAGTGGGCAAAACGGGTTCCTTGAATCTTGTTGACGCTGAGGGCACATAGACGTGCGAGAGCTTCATGCATTGCCCTGGCTAATCCATCTAGCCAGTTGTTCTCTCTCACAGAGAACTGAATTCTTCCAGAAGTTGGTGCTTCAATGCTTCCTCGAAGATCTGGTGACTAGCCATTGTAGGTCTCCTCCGGGGTCCCGGAAGTTGAGCTCCAAGAAACTCCGGATGTGGGCGCCCCAGAAATTCCGACAGTGAATCCAGATCCTCTCAAGATCAGCTGACCTCCGTTTCCCAACTGGTAAAACTTGCTAAACTGAGTCTCCATCTACAAGAATGTAGGATGAGGAAATTAGTGAAGTGATCAAGTGTGTCAAATTTTAAGTAGTAATGTAAGAATTTTGAGGAACATGTATTTTTGAGAAAGAATGAGTTCACAAGGGTAAGAGAGGAAATAGTTTTTCGTAAATACTCACTTTGGTTTTGAAGCTAAGTTTTTGGGTTTGGACGTCCATTCTAACTAGGGTCTCCTATGGTCAGGATGGCTCTGATACCAACTTGTCAACACCCGGATTTTTAATCCCAGATGCCCGTTATGCCATACCGCAATCCTGTGATTACCATTTTTATGAGACATAACGGATTGGATATCATAGTACATCATCCATTACAAACCATACATAAGGTTTTACACAAATAAGGATCTCATGATCCAGTCTTTAATACAACAAGCAGTGGAAATAAATGATAGCGTAGCGGTGGGGTCCATCTTCAGGGCACAGTAATGTCGACGAAGGCGATAGTCCTAGTTATTATAGCCGTCCTGCTGACCATCATCTTGATAATCTCCTTCATAGTCTGGCCATGATAATAGCCAGGGACAAAAGCCATGAGTACTCTTTAAGTACTCGCAAACTACTACTAGCAAGGGTTATGATTCTAAGTTAAAGTACTAAATTGAAAGAATAACTATCAAGTTAAGTTTGAAACCTAAGCTGAGTTCTGAAACAAGAAAGGATAAAGTAAAGTTCTAGAATCACTTAAGTTGGGAAGCTATTTTCATCTACACAACCCTGTTGTGGTCAAGTCAAGGTTCATCATTCATTTCAAGTTATTTAGAAAACATCTGACAACGAAACAAGATGGCCATTCCAATCGTCCATAATCATGACGCTGCTATTCAATAGTTTGACACTGCAGAGGTGGTACACTTTCACCACAAGATTCGATACATCTGTCAGGGGTAACCCTGAATCATCATACTTGGTATGCAGATAATCAAACATAACCTTTCCTTTACACACCCTAGTACAAGCACCTCTCCTATGAGCATGGCCTCCCAACCATGACCATCAGTCATCTTGGGCCCTGCATAGGTGGACATCATTGAGAGGTAGCCTCAGCTCAAACCTCTCCCGTGAGGGAACTAATACTAATGCATATAAATTTCCAGCTAAGCCTTACCCAATTCAGGTAATGTGGTTGTACGGTAATTTTGGAATGGTATCGCATCCGAATCCAACCATCAGTTTTATAAAAAGGGTTAAGGCTCATGCCTCATCATTTTCATCATCATAAGCCAATTGTGTTTCTCAACACATGTCAAAACATCTCAATAAAATGACTCATCATTCCAAGGTTTTCATAACTCATTTTCACCAAGTGTTCCCATCTAAAATGACTCCAGTTTGATCTATTCTAAAACACTAGGTTAAGAGTCTTCACTAAGGTGGAAAGGTGGGATCAATCTCATGCCATAGAATGACATCTAAGGGTTTCTAATTAGGTCAAGTTTTATACTCTTTATGCTACCTTCAAAATTAATTACAAGAACTTGATGTAAGCTAAGGGGGTGTGATCAAAGTATGCTTAAGGCATCTTTACTAAACTATCTAGTTTTATTCTAGCTTGCTACCATAGCTTACTAAAGCATGTTTGCAAGGGTTAGCTTGCCACTAATAGCTTGCCTTGGTTGGTGTAGTGGTTGAAGTTTTCTTCTTCTTCTTGGTAGAACTCCTCCTCCTCGAAGGCTTGGTCGGTACTAGCGTCTAGAAATACATAGGGAGTGCACAATCACCAAACAATACTTAACTTAGGCTAAGTAGTATTCTAAAACACACAATTGATGATCTATTATCATCACAAGCATCACAAGTTTAATTCAATAGTTTCAACCTTTTTATTTTGGAAAAGTAATTTCTACTCATTGAAATAATAGCTAAGATTTAACATTCACCACCAAAATATGGGATCATGTGGACACATGTCCTCACCACATATTATAACATGTGGGAATGAGATTTAAAGGTTGGATCACTATTACTTTGGTTTAAGTTTATTATTTAATGATTTAAAGTGACTAGAAATGCCTATATAGCATTATTTTGGTACTAGTCGAAAGTCACTGCCTGTAAACCTTAGTATTATTACATATTTGGATAGATATGATGAAATGTGATTTTTGAGAGTTGGAATCAACTCAAAAGCTAACTTGGTTGATTTTATAAAAATGTTTCAAGTTGCAAAAGCTTCTGTCTTCTTATTTTTATTAGGAGAAATCTATAACTCTAAATGAATTAAATCCAACGGGCTTGGATAGATAATTTCAATACCTTTCAGACAAAATTGGTTTCATGCAATTTGGATTTGTCAAACCCACAGAATTGAATTTTGAAACACTGGACAGAAACTATATTCTAACTAAAAGGAAAAAATCCTAATTTGAATCTACGGGCTTGCATGCTGAAAGGAATGGGCCGCCCATGGCGCTGGGCACAGGCTCAGTTGTGGGGTCCCACTGGTCAGCGGCACTTAAAACGCGAAGCTCTAGCGGTCCCCTGGCGGTGCTCTAGCGCTTCAATGCGGCCGTAGGGGCGGTGGCATGCGGTCGGGGTGAGGTGGCGCTCTGAGAGGCAGAGGCGGCGGTGTCCATGGCGAGCGGTGGCTGTGGGGCTTTGGGCAGCGAACGGAGGTGTCTGGGGTGTTCTCTAGGTCGAGGCGGAGTGGTGGGCGCGGGCTGGTGTCGAGTGGTGGCTTGTGCACGCGGGGACAGGGCGCGCTCTGTGGGCGGCGTCGGCATGGTCTGGTGGCCTTGGGCGCGGCTTCTCCTCGGTGGTCCAGGGCTGCTCTTGGCTCGGGCAAGGGACAGAGAGGGGCGGTGCGGCGTTGGCTACCTCCTAGACATGGCGAGGGAAGTTGGCGGCTACTGTGGCGCGATGTCGCTGGTGGGGGTGCTCAAGGTGCTCGGCCTTAATGGCCATGACCATTTGGTCGTGTGCACAGGGTGTGGCCGGGCTAGCAAAAGGTAGGGCTGGTACTGAGGGAACAAGGGGACAAGGTTAGGCACAAATGGTGACCAAGATCACTGCTCAAAACAGTGTTTTAAATTTGGCCAGATTTGTGCACACAAGCTGTTTGATGAAATGGCCGAAAGAGAAAAAGTTTTGAATTTTGAGTTCAAAAATTTTGAGTGATCTCCACTATTGATAGGTTTACAAGGGTTTTGAAAATGGAGATCAATTACATGGTTTTTGAAATAGGGGTGATCTATGCATATGCATTAGATTCAAATTTGAACTGCCATTTAAAATAGTTTCCAGAATGTTTTTAGAAGATCAAAAGATGGGCCTTGGTACCTCATTATGTGTACTAGCAAGGGGTGCAAAGATCCAGAATTGTTTCTGTTAAGAATTGAGTACTAGGAATAGCCAAAGTAGGCATGAGAGTTAATTTTGTCAAAATGACCATTCCTTTATTTTAATTCTTTTTGATATGATTTCTTTTAGGAAAAGTTTGGGAATGGTGTAGATGATGTTTAAATCACCTAGGAAATATTTTAGAAGCAAAGGATCACACAATCATGGCAATTCAAAACAACTCCTATTTTAAATGCACACATATATGAATGCTTTCATTTTAAATATGGAAAAGTTTTTGTTGATCCTAAATTTGGATGATTTGATCTTTGATACACTTGGATTAAAGTTTTGGGATGTTACACATAATCACCAAACAATACTTAACTAATTATATTTAGCACACTAAGGCTCACACTTGATGATCTAGTATCATCACAATCATCACAGGAATTAGAGAACTAGTTTTATTTAGTTTATTTAAGAAAAGTAATTTCTACTCATTGAAATTAATTAAGATTTAATATTCTCTAATTAAAATATGGGATCATGTTGACACATGTCATCACCATATATTCTAATACATGGAAATGTGATTTAAAGGGTTGGTCACATTTTATAAAGTGTAAGATTATTATTTAATAGATTTAAAGTGACTAGAAATACCCCTGATAGCATTCTTTTGGTACTAGTCCAATGTCACTGCATGCAAACTTAAATATTTTTACATATTCAGATAGATATTGTCGTATATGATTTTTAAGAGTTGGAATCAACTCAAAAGCTATTATGGTTGATTTTTGAAAAATGTTTGAAGTTGCAAAAGTCTCTGTCTTGTTATTTTTACTAAAAAATATCTCTAACTCCAAACGATTTAAATCCAACGGGCTTGGATAGATAATTTAAATACCTTTCTAGCAAAATTTGAATCATGCAATTTGGTTCAGTAAAACTCTCTGAATTGATTTTTGAATATGTGGATAGAATAGGGTTTTAACTAAAATGGAAAAATCAATATTTGAATTTCCAGGCCAGCGTGGGAAGTTAAACGGGCCGGCCCAACTGCACTACGCGGCACAGCGGGCTGCTGACAAAGGGGGTCCACCAGTCAGCGACTGCATCTAAGCGAAACAGTATCGGTGGATCTAGGCCGTGCGATCTAATTCTAATCCAACGGCGGTGAGTCGTCATCGACGACGAACTACTCCGGCGAGGAATCAACCCTAACGCGGTGGTGGGGGTCTCGCGGGGCTCACCTGGGCTCCAGCTAGGGTCGGCGACAGGGGCGACCAACATGGTAGATGACGGCGAGTCGAGGCGCGGTCACGGCAGGGATTTGGGTGGTCGAAATCAACGACGCCCTTCTCCTCCAAAAGCGGCGGGCTCCGACCAAATTCTGGTAAGAGAGAGCTCGCCTTGCTCCGGGAAGAAGTGGGGGAGGGTTAGTGAGAGGTGGTGAGTGGAATGGTGTGGAGAAAAGAGGCAGGGGTGGCCTCCTTTTATACTACGACGAGGGGACCGAACGATGCGGGCGCGAGCTCGTCGGTGACGAGGCTACAGGCGGCTATCGGCATGACGGAGGCTAGTGGGCGGTGCGTGGTTCCCTGGCGGTTCTCTCGGACTTAATGGTGAGGTGTGGGGCGGTGTGGTTCGGTCAGGAGCGTGCGGTGCTCCGCACGGACGTAGAGGTGTTTGCGGCGGTGTGCGGCAGCTGCGGGTCGCGCGGCGGCAAACGGGGTTGTCTGCTGGGTTGCTGTGATCATGGCGGGTGTGAGCGTGCGCGGCGAGGGCAAGACGCGGTCTATGCGAGCTGGTCGGGCGCGGCGAGATGGCGCGCTCTAGACATGGTGCAGAGGCATGGTGCGCGGCGTAGCTAGGGTGGTACAGGGCTCGGCTGGGGTCAAGGCTGGGACAAGGGGTGGCGGTGGAGTGCAGCGTGCTTCCTAGACATCATGGTTGGCTGCGGCGGTGTCTGCTGTGAGCTGGCCGTGGTCGGCTGGTGATGACCAAAATCTGGCGGCGCTCCACTGTGCAAACAGCAAAGGGGGGACTTGGTCTGGGTGCTGGCTATGCTCAAGGGAGACAGGGGAGTGAAGTGGAGACCAAATGGTCGACTAATTACTGTGGAAACAGTGAAGTTAGGCAGGTGGTTAAATTAGTGTAAGCAAGGTGTTTGTGGAAATGGCCGCATGAAACTTGCTTTGGAAATTTTGATTCAAAATTTTTGAGTAATCTTAAGTTAAGCTTGAGAGTCTATGTTTGCTTGGAGAGGTCAAGGGAAATGGTTTGATAGGTTTTTGAAAAAGTGGGATCTTAACATATGAACTAGATTAAATTTTCAACTATCCATTAAATTAATTTGAAAGATGTTTTTGTAAGTTTATAAAGTGGGCCTTGATACACTTTTACTTGGTCTAGCAAGAGGTGAAAAGAAATAGAAATGTTTCTTTTAGAATTCTTCTTCTAGGAACACACAAAGTGGCCTAGTGGTTAACTTTTGTCAAAATGACCATTTGCTTTATTTATTCATATTTGATTTCTTTTTCTTTTGATTTTGTTTGTAAATGGTCTAGATGATGTAGTATTTACCTTTAAACCATTTCACATCATTGGCAACAATCAAGCATGGCATAAGCACTCAAATCTACACTAATGCAAACACACATGCATTCATATTCATTTTCTTAATAAAAGTTTTTGTTAACCCTAAATTGGGTGATTAGAACTTGATAATCTTGATTAGAAGTTTTGGGGTGTTACAGTTGGCGCGTCGTCTTGCTGGGCACACTTGGGGCCAGTGACGCTCCCCTCCTGAGGCCTCGCCGGGAGGCTTCGGTACCGCGCCAGGACTGGCTCGGGCACTTGTAGAGGCTCTTGGCTTCATTCCCCCTCTTGAGGCTCACCCTCTTCGCGAGCCCTCGGGAGGGCATATCCGGCGGGCCCGGCGACTCGATGAGACGGGGTACCCCCGGTGCCAATAGTCCGACAGACTGCCTTTGACTTGTGCAGATTTTGTCTTCGAGGTCTATGGACAGATCGCCAAGCTGGGTTGCTTACTTAGAGTGCCACGAACTCCTGAAGATTCATCAGCATATTAATGTTGCCAAAGTAGACCGCATGAGCAACGGAGTTGCGCATTCTTTAGTGTAATTGGGCAAAAGTAGTTCTAATGGTTGTATGATGGAATCTGTCCCGGCATGTGTGTTGGGGTGGTCCAATCAGATTGTAAAACGATGTAATTGCACTGTACTAGAGCAGCTAGTTTCAGACGCACTCTTTTTCTTACCAGGATACCTAAGGGGAGTGGAAGGTTTTTAATGAGGCGGTTTGTTTACTCAATATACTGATTGTTTTACATAAAAAAATCATTTTGCCTTTTTTAATTCTTAGTGTTGCTAGAGCATTTCAATCTTGTTCTTGTGTTCTTTCCGACCATATATTTCAGAATCGGACAAACCAAAGAGGTTGTAAAAATTTGCGACCATGAGAATTCCGAAGGGTTGTTTCTACACCCTCATTCCGTAAATCTACTGGGTAATCTTAGAAATATGTTAATCCTCACAAAAAAATATTTGTCGTGTATGCCCCTCTTTTATCTTTGGATTTCTGCAAGTCCCAATGGAGCATTCAAAATTCCATGTAAGTTTTGGAATTGTAGTTTTTGCATAAATCTACAAGTCGTGGCATCTCAATCTCATATACCCCTGATTTACGTATTTATGGCATTTTGGATTGCAGACATTTCGAAAATGTATGAATATGAAAAACAAAAAATTGGGATGTCGCATAAGTGAATTCCCACATGATTTTGAAAAACATAAGAATGTTGTGAGATGTGTCTTTGTATGATACATAGGAAGCAAACACATAAATTTCGCATGATTGAGAAGCGAGAGTAGAGAGATCAAATAAAATGAGTTTGAGTCATGCTAATATTCCGATGGAATGCATACGGTAGGAATAGGTTCCATGAGAATTTGGTGACCTTGGTCGTATGATCCAATGAGGTTATATAGAGAAAATTCCTATGAATTAGAATCCTCCCAAGTTCCTATGAATTAGAATCCTCTAAAATTTCCGTGAAGTACCTACCTACGAGAGGCATGAGCTCTTCTCCAAATGAAGGAAAACTAAAACAAGGTTTGAGCTCATGTTAAGATTCATATAAATAATATGCACAAAAAATAGGGCCTTCGTTTGGCTCCAAGTCAGTAAGGAACTAATGCTCAGAAAGAATTTACTGGCAACCACTGAGCCATAATCTCGGTGATTCCCCGTGCTCCTAGTGAATGCATATGGTTTGTTGTACGTACTTGCAGTATAATCCAATATGATATGGCACAACCATATCATATTGATCAGTATGGCCATTGAACTTTTTATCTTAACTGCACAACCATCTCGGTGGTTCCCCATGCTCCAAGTCAGTAAGGAACTAATACATACGATAAAATGTTTATGGCACAACCATATCATATTGAGCATATTGATGTTCTGGACAGCATAAGATACGGAAAACCGTCGGCAGATTCAGTGCAGTTAATATCTACTGTTCTAGGCCATTCTTGAGCTAAGAACAACTCAAGCTGATTTGCAAGAAGCAGACCTTATACAGGAACATCCGCACAATATATGCATCCATTTTGGCTAACAGCAGGATACTTATACTATTACAAACCTATATCATAGGATGAAAAACAAATACAAAACAAGGGTAGAGAGATGAGTAGGACGTGGAGCAAACTGCTCCTACAGCATTGAGAACTAGCACGGTTGCAGTGCCGTATGGCGGAGGAACTCAGGGGATAGCACGGCACGGTGATCCGATGTAGCCATCGAGCATCAAGGTTCCAGCTTCAGGGAGACGACTCGGGACTGCCGACTCCGCTTTGCCGCCCTCACAAACACCACCGATAGGCACGATGGTGCCCACCATGGCCTCCGGACTTCTTGCTCCCCTTTCAGGCAGGCGACTGTGGATTGAATTAGCAGGAGTCAGACAGAGCAATCTTCAGAGTTTATACAAACAGCCAATGGAGCACAATGTTCACCTTTGAATAAGAATAATACACACATCTCAGTATTTTAATCATGTTTAATTCAATTGTGTTGCTGATTTACACCAAAAAAGAACCCATTTATATATTAGCATCATAAACTTGCCTCAACAAAATATTTGATGATAAAGCTAACAGAACAGAAAGCAAATTGTTGCTTCCAAGTTGGCAGATGTACTGTACCGACACCATAATTTTAGACAAGACACCTTCTAGCATGGAAAGGCCATACAACCTATTGAGCTTGAGTTTGAAAAGAAAAGATCAATGAGCTTCAACACTTTGAATGACTGGTATTTTGGTCAATTGTATTTTGCTATAAGAATAGATAGCATCAGCAAGAGGAAAAGAGGATTTCCTAACGGTTGACTGCATGGCACATCATACAATCAAATGAAACTAAAGAGCAAAATACTACAACAGTTAACACAGTAGTAAACATGATTTGTAGATACTCTCACAGAAGAAACAGGAATATCCAAACCTTTAATGCGCCTCAACTCTTTGCATAATGTGATAAAGTCTCCCCATTTCATATGGCACCGCCTAATAAACCGCAGAATCTGTTCAGTAGTAAACATCGACAAGCTTTCTAGATACTCCCCATTGACAGCATTTTCTTCAAATACTTGTCTATAGCCACCAAGATTTATCTCTTCAAGCCACAATCCGACATCCTGAAAGAGAATAATAACCTTATTACGTGAAGAGCCATTAGCTTTTGCATCTGACACTAGCTATTACTCGTTCAAAATTGTCAGAAGATAAAAGAGTAGCTCGATCAGCTAGAACAAATGAAGATTGCCAAAAGACAAACACTGAATCAAGACACTTTAGTGCAAATATTCAATGCTCTTTCAAAATTTAAAGCGCCCAGACCCAGATCAGACCAATGGAAAAATAACTACTGGTTAGCATAAAAACAACGCAGATCAAAATTCAGCAACCAACTTGTGGGCATGTATTATGAAGCTAAGTAAAATAGCTCTGACTGAACAACACTGAGATGGTCAATACAAAAGAGAAACAAAACATCATACATTGAATTCTGAATTCACCACAATTTCCAAGCATCGCCGGAGCACTACTTAGTCCTACACCCTCGTTTTTTATTCATCTTTCCCCCAACATCACATCCCTTAGTTTGGAATAACTTGCTACCATGGCTACTTCAACAAATAAAAATAGCTTTCCTTATCGTGCCAAATCAGCCCGTAGTCAAACAATTGTAACACTGCTTGTAGTTGGCCAAAGGAGCGTAGTGTATGAATAGACAAATAGAGTCAGGTATTACCGAGCTGAACTCAATTGAAGAGACAACTTTTCACTTGATATTGCTGTCTGTACAGAAAACAGAAGCACCAAAGTGCCAAAAAAAATGATCACTGAATGTAGGCAATCTTTTTTCAAAATCCAAACAATATGTAACAATTTAAGAAAGAACTCTTATATTAGAACAAATTAAAGAAAATCACATAAAACACAAGGCAAAAAAACTTCCAAGACCTGTATGGTCCATCTAACCAAAGTAAAGGCCGTCTATCGACCACAACCTTAGTCTGGTGAAGAACCGGGACAGGGTCTACACAACACAAGCCATTGTAAGGCCTAATTATGGCCAAACCCTATTCTTGCTCAAGCCCAGGCCAGAGACCAATGTAGCTTGGGGAATGTTTCGGAAGTGATGTTTCTCTTGTTTGGGTGAATATCACTTGCTCAATCAAATACTGTTGCTGATTGATTACTTGCCATAATGACTAAGCAGGTTTTATTCAACCTTAGATGCAAAGAAATAAAGGGGAACCACATATCACACTCACCACATGAGCTCAGCATACCCGTCTCTATGGTACTCTTATCTGAGAATGGGTCAGGCCATATGGAAAGGTTGTAGCTAGTTAATCACAAAAATTTAATTTAGTAAAGTTGAGGGCACACCACGATCAACCATCACACCATCATAGAAAAAACATAGAAGTTCAATTGACTGAGAAATACTTTTGTAACCATTGATTAATACCAAACAATTCTTGAGTTGTCATATGCTTGGACTTGGTTGTTGGTCGATCGAGCATGAGCCTAGACCCTTTTTTTCTTGACAGGGTTAACCCCAGGCTTGGATCCCAGGCTGGTCCCTAAGGAGCTCAAGTCAGAATGGTTGCACTATAATATCTACAATGGGATTAATATTTTTTTTCTCTGAACATACTAGTTCAACAAAAAGATACTTTCCGTATCATACCAAATAGAAACCGACAAAAAAATGTCAGTTATGTGAGATGATGGAATCTGTAATGCTCAAGATACATCATCAACCAGTTTACGCAGAAGTGCAAAAACCAATAGCGGTGCTGGTAAGGGCTTAAGAAAATACTACAGCGGCAATTCAATAAATGAAATCAGCATAGTGAGTTAGCAGTCCATACAATGAAAGGAAGAGCAGCATATTCGCCCCGGCGCACACAAACAAAATCGACAAAGGATTGTACAACAGAATTAGGATGCAAATAACAGTAGAAACAGAAGAGGAAAACCGCCGACAGTACAGATTAGCACCTCGACAGTCCAGATGAAGAAATCCAGCGGCTCGGGAGACCGCCCACGGCTCATCTCCCTCCTCCTCCTGCCAGCCACCGCCCCTGCAAGACCCACCCAAGGTTCAGGGCCAGATCTAGATGGTGCGCAGCGGCACACCCAAATTTTGCGGTAGTTTGGGACCAAGTCCTCACTGCGTTGCCAGAATCTCATACCGCAAAAATCAATGCCCGAGACTGCCGACGGGGTGGAGACAGCAGGGACGCGACGGGAGTAGAACGGGGACGTCGATGGCGGCGAGACGCGCGTGAGAGGCGGAGGGTGAGGCGTCGGCGGTGAAGGCGAAGCTAACGCACGACGGGAGGTACAGCGCAAGGCGGCGGTGGACCGGAGGAGTGGCTGTAGGGTCGGATTGGACCAGCTTGGGTAGGGTACAGCATGGAGCAGTGGGGGTGGTGTTGAGGGAGGGATCGGGGAGGGAGGAAGAGGAAAGCTACGGGAGTGTGGAGTGGAGAGGAAAAGTCAGCTGCTGCGGAGGAGATGGACACTGATGGCTGAGATCGTTTGGCTGGCATGATTGGTGGTAGATGGAGGGTAGAGATTTATTGGATGTATCAAAAAAGGGAAAATAAATCTAGAGAAGATTATCGATCTGTTCTGAAGTCGAGTGATGTCTCTGCCTAACTTGACGAAGTGTGGGCTGAAGTTGATCGTCCAGCTGTCCATTTACTACAGTATGAGGTAACGGGTCTCTTTGGTTAATATTACTCTCTTGGATCCAAATTAATTAACTTGATTTTTCTAGCATTAAAACATGTCTAGATGTATTTAAATCGAGATAAATTCGAGTCAGTTAATTTGGATAGGAGGGAGTAATATAACTACCGTCTTTGTTCCGTATTAACAGTTTTTGAAAAAAGATAATTTTGTCGTATTTATTTTTAAAAATTGACGAGAATTGACTGGTTTAAATTTTTCTGAAATGGGGAGATCCCTGGCCTCTGCATCCTAGGATGTACACAACCTTTATTAATAAGACAAGTAGGAAGTACAAAAGTTGCAAAAGATAGAGCAGATAAGGTTGATATAAACACATATGAACAAAGCTAAAGGTCTCATAAGAGAGCGCATACGGTAGCTAGACAATATGCCAATCTACTGGTATGCCCCCATGAAGCCTGGCTGAAAATATCTGAAGCAACCGTCACGAGACGACTGCATCTAGAAAACATGGATTGTCGTTGATGCTCTAGGAGGAGGAAAGCCTAGAGATGAATCCAATGTGACAAGCCTAGAGTTGAATCCAATGTAACGTCATATGGATAACCTGCAAAAAAGATAAAACTCGGACCTTGTTAAAAATAATGTTATTTCTACATTTCTAAATGGACCAACATAAAGCTGAATTACGTATTCTATCTTTATTCGCTTTATCCACTCTCTTAAGCCAATCTCTAAACATATTAGTGATATTGGTTGGAGAGAGGAGATTGTAAATGAAAAAAGACAATACACCATAAAATCTTAGTAAAAGGACATGAAAGAAATAAATGTTCAATTGTTTCATCTTTGTCACAAAAGCAACATTTTTTACATCCATTCCTATTTCTCTTCGCGAGATTATCCTTAGTTAACAACACTTTACTGTTAATAAACCACATAAAAATCTTAATTTTCAGTGGTATTTTTAACTTCCACATATAACTTGTGGGGAATTGGGGATGTCCAAGATCCTCAGGCTTAATAGGGAAAATTGCATTCTCTGTTAACCTCCATATAAACGTATCATGTTCATCTGTCAAAGTTATTGCCATCCACCTCTGACATAAATGCAGCCAAGCATCCCATTTATTTCCAATTAAAGTCCGTCTAAATCCGATGTTTAGAGGAGTATGAGACAAAACGGTGTGAACAGTTACATTCTTCCTATGGACGGTGTTATTAAAGAGGGGCATTGTTGGGTGAGAGACTGCTCTCCTAGCCAAACATCTTCTCAGAATCGGGTGCCTCTCCCATCGCCAATTTTGAAAGCGTCCCTAGAAAAGAACTCATCTTTTACTCTCATTAGTCCTTTTTAAAATGGCGAGTCAGTCGGTTTGGCTTCAACTTGTGCTAGAGATTTATTTGCCAGATACTTGTTGTGTAGCAACTCTTGCCAGACCCCTTCTTCTGTCAACAGTTTATGCAACAACTTGCTTAATAAACATTTGTTTTTAAGTTCTAGAACCTCAACACCCAAACCACCCTGATCTTTGGGTCGGCAAATGATATTCCATCGTGTTAATTTGTACTTCTTCTTATGTTCATCACTCTGCCAGAAAAAGCGTGAGCGATAGAAGTCTAATCTTTTCCTTACTCCCTTTGGTATTTTCAGAAGAGACAACATGAACATGGGCATGCTTATTAGGACTGAATTTATTAAGACAAGTCGATCCCCGTAGGATAAGAGCTTGCCTTGCCAACAACCTAACTTACCCTCGAATTGGTTTTCAACCGGATTCCACTTAGAGTTTCAAAGCTTCCTCTAATGTATAGGCACCCCAAGGACCTAAACGGTAAAGACCCCGACTCACATCCAAAAATCTCCTTATAAACTTGTTCTTGTTCAGTAGCTTGTCCAAAGCAATAGATCTCGCTTTTGTGAAAGTTAATTTTTAGTCTTGATAACTGTTTGAAAATGCAAAGAATGAGTTTCATATTGATAGCTTTGTGAAAATCATGTTCTGTGAACAAGATTGTATTGTAGGATAGACACTCTCCCCTCAACAAGATGGGATATTAGTCCACCAACATGGCCATTCTCTTTTGCTCTAGCAATAAGAATAGGAAGAATATCAACCACAATGTTAAATAACATAGGAGATAAAGGGTCTCCTTGTCTAAGTCCTTTCCGCATCTGAAAAAATGGCCTATGTCATCATTGAGACAAATGCCAACACTTCCATCTCGTACAAAACTGTCGATCCACTTGCACCACAACAGATCAAAACCTTTCATACAAAGGACTTGTTGCAAGAAAGGCCACTTAATTTTATCATATGTGAAAGGGAAACGTATGTCACCTAGAGGGGGGGTGAATAGGCGTTTTAAAAAAGTTACGTTTTAGGCTCTAATAAATGTGGAATAAAACTTAACGTTTAATTTATCAAGCCAAAACCTATATCAACTAGGTTCAACTAAGTGAACCAACAAACTATGCTAAGCAAGACAAGCAACAAGGTGATAACAAGATATAATACTTCAAGCATGATGGGTATCACAATGTAAATTGCATAAGTAAAGGGCTCGGTTGAGAGATAACTGATGGACGTCGAGACGATGATTTGTTTTCCGAAGTTCACTTCCAAAGAAGCTACGTCTCCGTTGGAGAGATGTGGGGGCGCAATGTACTTTGAACGGTACAAATGGCTCACCTCGAGGTGCGGTGGCTTGATGCTCACCCCACGCCACACAAGGCCTCACCAAGGATGCGAAGCCATGCAACTCACCGACGCCACAAAAGGCTCACCCTATTCTCCTGTGAGCTTGCCACAAAGGCTTACTCAGTTCCACTATGGGACACTTGAGGACGGTCACTGAACCCGTACAAGGCTTGTGGCAAACTCCACAACTCAATTAGAGGGCTCCCAAGAAATGCCACAAAGGCTCCACAATGCCACAATAGGCCAACAAGCTTGAGGAATCTCCACGACTTAATTGGAGGCCCAAGAACACACCACCACTCCACACAACCGTCTAGGGTTCCAAGAACCCAAGATAAACAAGCCCAAGAGCTTGAACTCGCCGAATCTCCAAGGAGAACTCAAACCTATGCACCAAATGCAAGAAGCAAGTCCTTCTCTCTCAAATTCCACCAAAGCTACAAAAGCTATTGGAGGAATAAGAGAGGAGGAACACAATAGGAGAACACAAAACTCTCCAAAATCTAGATCCCAAGGATTCCTTCATAAAGAAGGGATTTGGTTTGGTGGGGTTGTAGATCTAGATCTCTATCAAATCCCTCAAAATGATGCAAGAATCATAGGAGGGAGAAGGGGAGAGGGCAAGCTTATCAAGGTCAACAATGGAGAAGAGAGAGAGTGAAAAACTGACCAAAAGAGCTATAACCACGAAGGGGAAGGGGAGATCCTTTTAAAGGGCTCCCCGATCTTCCCGTTATGCACAGAATCGTGCATGGCCGGTAGTATCGATGGGTGGTCGATACTACCAGTGACATTTAGCCAACTATTGGGGGGATACCCCTGAGTAGGGTCATGCTGGGGTATAAAGGCCGAGTTAGCCAAGGTACGGCACGGTCAAAGCAAGTGCAGGCCGGGTCACCTCAAGGCAAGCCGACTTACGTAGTAACCCGGCCCGTGGGGCAACTCCCTATCATTAACCCGACCGACATAAAATATATGTCAGCCATGTTTGTCTGCCTATTATGCAGGTACCCTCGTAGCCAGGTTAGCCATGTGCTAGCCGGACTACCATTTGGCTTCCAAGAGAAGGAAGGAATCTCCCGCTGGTCAAAAGGTGTCCTTTGCTAGCTATAGCATGAGTGAAGCAAAGCAGAGGGAAGGACCAGCGGGGCAGAGACGACCAAGATGACGCGGGCAATGTCGGCTGACATAGCCCGTGTCCGGTGACGCTTGAAGGCAAGGATTACGTAGTGGGTTACGTCCATAGTCCGGACGAACCGTTAAAGAGAATAAAGAAGCATCTAGCTTTAACCAAGGGGCATATTCGGAGAATATGCTGCCACGTGTGCCCTAACTTTGTAACCCGGGCTCCCCTATATAAGGAGCACCAGGGCCTCCATAGAGAGGGATCGATCATTTTCTCTGCCTAAGGTAGAACTCTAGAGCTAGGTTGTGGGGAGTAAGAGACATAGTCTCCTTCTCACGGACAGCTCGAGGAGCGCTTGTAACCACCATTGATAGAGGAAATACAACAACATCTGTGCGTGGAATCACCACGTTTTCCCTCCCTGGATTCCCCTAGCGCTCATTGGCCCCATCTTTAGCCTATCCATGGCATCTGCCATGCCACCACCACGACAGTTGGCGCCCACCCTGGAGCTAGCGGTGCTAGCAGGGGTGAAAACCCGGATGGGAAGCATCTCCAACACCGGCGAGCGCGTCGTTTCTGGCCTGGTTCAGCGCTTTGGAGCGCTGGACTATGTCAGCGACAACGTAGGGAGCTTCGGCAGGCGTCCCCCTCCATGCAACGACCTCTTCATCAAACTTGGCACGCACAAGATCTATGTCGGCGTGGACGAGTCCTGCATTCATCCGCAACACATCGTCGAGGGAGGCGAACCACCTCTCAGCGCAGCTCGCGGTGTGCGTATTGCTTGCCCTGCTAACAATGTTGAGGTCATGATGGTCGCGCCAGACGCGGGAGCAAGCAAGGACCTGGCGCCAGAGCTGGAAGTCACGCCAAAACAGGCAAGATCTAGGTTTCCTCCACTAGAGAGGCCAGAGAATGTACTCCAGCAAGCAATAGATAGCCTAGCAACGCCAATAGCTCCTATGGTAGATCCGGCTCAGGCGCAGGCTGAGTTGGAGGAAACTAGGCAAAAAATGTTAGCTGGCGCAAAGAAGGTAGTGGAGTTACAGCAGTCCTTGAACATCACTTTGAGGGAATATGCAAAGGCTAACCGCATAGATGGGGTGAAAATCCGAAGTAGAAACCTGATTACTGAGATTGACAAGGAGTACGAGCCTAGGCCGGGTCAGACAGCCACGATCGTAACAGGAGGGCTGGAGAGGTACAACACCCCGGCAAAGAACCTCAGGGCGGCAAACGCAGCTGCATCCGAGTTAGAGGGTCTAACCGGAGAGGCCCGGGAGAGGCAACCGGAGAGGGTGAACCACTTGATGAGGGTCGCTTGCCAGCAAAACGAGGAAATGAACAAGGCAAACCCGACACCACCAGGAGCATCGCACGTGGTTCATTCGGCTAGAAATAACCCAGCAAAGTCCGGCGGAGCCGCATCATCTCTAGGTCATAACCCCAGGAGAGAATAAGTGGTAAACTCCGGGAGAAGAGACAAACATATGGTCCCCTATGACCCGGTGAGAGCTGGAAAAGGCAAAGCAGTGCAAGTTGATGAAGATCACCACAGTACCAGCCGAGGTGAAGCTGGCCGAGGTAACCGCGACCAAGGCAATGCCGATCAAAGGAATGCTGCCAACGGCAATGCCAGACAGCGTGATCCGGCGGGAACATGGCAAAACGTACCTCGACAACAGCAGCAGCAACATGCACCTCGGCAGGAGAGAGTGCAGGTCAAGCAGCACAACATCAGAACGCTTGTCTGGATCAGGAAAGATACAATGATGGTTATTCGGCGATGGTTAACAATGGATACCCGAGACCAGAGCACCGTGTAATTGGGTCAAGGTTGGGAAGCAGAAACTTACAGCCGGATGATGCAAGGCTGAAGCTGGATAGTATTTATAGGTCGGAGTTGATCGAGGTACACGGTCCTCCTGGTCCGACGTGCTTTGGGCCCCGGATCATGAGGGAGCCGCCAGGCCGAACTTTCAATTGTTCGGAGGAACAAGGACCTACGATGGTCGCACCAGACCGGAGGATTGGCTTATTGATTATGCAACGGCAGTCAAGATTGCAACTGGAAATTTGAGATGGGCAGTGAGGTATGTGCCTCAAATGTTAGAGGGACCAGCGAGAGTGTGGCTAAACAACTTGCCACTAGGAAGTGTCAACTGTTGGCTGGACTTTGAGGATTTATTCGTTAGCAACTTCTCAAGCACTTACAAGAGGCCCAACATGCCACAAACTTTGGCGTTGTGCTGGCAGAGACCGAATGAGCCAAACTGAGATTTCCTGACTCGGTGGTGCAACGTGCGCAACTCATGCGAGGGGGTAATTGAATCACAAACAATTGCGTGGTTCACCCAAGGCTGTAGATATGGAAGTATGTTGTGGCAAAGGCTGCAGCGTGATATGCTAACCACTTTGGCTGAAACGATCCGGATCGTAGGTTCGTATGCTTTGGGAGACCCAACTCAACCCCGGCTGATGTCAAGCGAGGCAAACGAGGAATATTACAACCGAGATGGCTCCGGATCATCAAGGAGAAACGATTTCCGAGGAAAGAGAAGGGATGAGCGTCCGGATTACAGGTATAACTCGCAGCAGGTGGCAACGGTGGACCGAGATCAGCCCAATGCCGGCGCAAGAAAACTAGAGGGCAGAACTGGCAATAGAAGAGTGAGGGGAAGAAACCTTGGACCCCGGAGCAGAAAAAGCAATGGTAGGAGCGAAAAGATCGTCCGAGGTATACGTTCGAGTCTATGCTGGATCAACCTTGCAAATTTCATACGCCAAGTCCGAATTGCCCAGCGAATCATACAACCCGACAATGTGAGTGGATGAGGAAGCTAGAACAGGGTAGTTCGGGAATGCTCAGGCACCTCGGAATGAAGCACCCCGAAACGAAGCACCTCGGCAGCCCTTACTAACAGGAGGAATGGACATCAACTAATGTTGCCTCCACCTCCGCCGAGGTATGAAAATCAGGAAAGGAGGGATGTGGTGCATCAAGTAAATAATAATCAGCAACAACACCAAGGTTACCACGCAAATGAGGGACGAAATGAGTACAGGGAGCATCACAAAAGCTACTGTGTATTTACCACGGAAGAAACTGACCGGAAAAGCTTGCAGCGCCGGCATATGGAGGTAAATGCGGTAATGCCAGCAGTAGTGAGGTATATGCCTTGGTCGGATTAGGAGATTACGTGGAGTATCAAGGATCACCCGAAGCTCATGCCTAGCCCAGGGACCTACGCACTGGTCCTGGATCCGACGTTCATCGGGCCGAACCTTAATGTGAGGTTTTCCAAGGTGCTAATAGATAATGGTAGTAGCATTAACATCATGTACAAGGATACCATGCACAAGTTGGGGATATTAGAGAATATGTTGCAAGCTACAAGGACCACATTTCATGTCATAGTGCCAGGTATCTCCTGTGAGCCAATTGGTAAGGTCCGGGTTGATGTGCTGTTTGGTACAAGGGATAATTGTCAGACTGAAAATTTGGAGTTCGAAGTGGTGAATATGGAGAGTGCGTATCACACATTACTCGGCAGGCCTGCGCTGAACAAGTTCATGGCAAGTACTCACATCAGTTACTTAAAGATGAAGCTGCCCGGACCTAGGGGAGTGATAACCGTATCAGGGGACTTCAGGCGTTCGATCGAGTATGCTTCAGCCGGATCTAACTTAGCCGAGTCACTCGTAATAGCTTAGGAGAAGAGGAGAATACAGGAAGTGGCGGCATTGGCTCAATTTGCGCAGCAACATATGCCGTCCTTGACCAACCCGCATGGAAGTGTATCATTCCAAGAAACCATGGATACAAAGAAAGTGCCAATCGATGATCAGTTCCCAGAGTGCACCGTAACCATTGGTGTCAGGTTAAGCAGCAAATAGGAAAGAGAGCTCGTTAGCTTCCTCCATGAGAATCCGGACATCTTTATTTGGTCCATACAGGATCTGCAAGGTGTGCCGAGGGAGTTGGCCGAGCACTCTTTGAATGTGAGAGCCGGTGCTAAGCCGGTGAAGCAACCTCTTTAGTGTTTCGTCGAGGATAGAAGAAAATTCATTGGGCATGAAATAGCTAGGCTCCTTGCAGCCGGGTTTATCATGGAAGTACTCTATCCGGATTGGCTCTCTAATCCGGTGCTAGTGGAAAAGAAGAAAGATGATCTGAATGTGGCCGTGGTATGGCGCATGTGCATTGATTACACAAACCTGAATAAGGCGTGTCCTAAAGATCCATTCCCACTCCTTAGAATAGACCAAGTCATAGACTCAACTGCCGGATGTGAACTGTTGTCATTCATCGACGCGTATTCTGGTTTCCATCAGATACCCCTGAACCAGGATGATCAAATAAAGACTGCGTTTGTTACCCCATACGGGGCTTATTGCTATCGCACTATGCCGTTTGGATTACGTAATGCTGGAGTAACATAAAAGTGATGCATGCAAAAATGTCTACATGACCAGATAGGTCGGAATGTGCAAGTTTATGTGGATGATGTGGTGATAAAAACTAAGGAAAGCAATACGCTCCTTGATAACATCCGGTAGACATTCGTGAACTTGAGATGGTTCCGTATGAAGCTTAACCCAGAGAAATTTACCTTTGGTGTGCCCACAGGGAAATTACTCGGTTTTCTGGTGTCCAGCCGAGGTATTGAAGCTAACCCGATGAAAATACGGGCTATAGAGAAAATGGAACTGCCAAAATGCTTTAACGATGTACAGAAGTTCACTGGCTGCCTGGCCTCATTAAGCCGGTCCGTATGTCGATTGGGAGAGAAGGCCTTGCCCCTCTACCAGTTAATAAAAAAAGCAGACAAATTTACATGGACACCACAAGCGGATAGCGCATTTTGAGAATTAAAAAAGATGTTGTCTACTGCACTAATCTTAGCTGTACCACTACCCAAGGAGCCAATGTTGCTATGTAGCCGCGACCAACCGAGTCGTAAGTGCAGTAATTGTAGTGGAGCGTGAATAAGAAGGAAAGTCGGTGCAAAGGCCGGTGTATTATTTGAGTGAAGTGTTATCAACTTCAAAATAGAACTACCCTCACTATCAAAAGATGGTGTATGGCGTGTATATGTCGGCCAAGAAACTCAAACACTACTTCTAGGAACATCCCATCAAGGTGATATGCGAGGCACCCATATCAGAGATTATGAGTAACAAGGATGCTAGTGGCCGAATAGCAATATGGGCAATTGAGCTAGCCCCATATACACCATAATTTGACAGAAGAGATGCGATCAAATCGCAAGCTGTGGCGGATTTATTTGTGGACTGGGCCGAGATGCAGTACGAACCACCTCTGCCGGACTCCAATTATTGGCGAATGCACTTTGATGGACCAAAACTGAAAGAAGGGCTGGGCGCCGGAGTAGTTCTTACCTCACCCAAGAACGATCAACTAAAATATGTCCTGCAAATCCACTTCAGCGCCTCGAATAATGTCGCAGAATATGAGGTACTGGTGCATGGCCTCAAAGTGGCAAAATAAGTGGGGATACGTCGGATATAGTGCTTTGGAGACTCGGATTTGGTGGTGTAGCAAGTATCTGGCAACTGGGGTGCCTTGGATGCCAACATGGCCCTTTACATATTTCATGTGCAAAAGATAAGAGGATTCTTCGAGGGACGTGAATTCCACCATGTACCTCGGATTGAAAACGAGGCAGCCGACATACTGTCTAAGTTGGGTTCATCCCGACAACCAATCCCGCCAAATGTTGCCTTGGAGCACTTAAGAAAACCATCTATTACCCCATTGTCGGAATCCGAGTCAATTTATATCCCGGCTCTCTCCAGGTCAGAGGCTACACAAATGGAAATAGACTGGGGGAACCCTTCAGTAAACCCGGGGGCCTCAAGAAACCCGGACGTTTCACCAAACCCGGCAAGAGTTATGTCGGTGGATGTGATGGAAATTGACGAGGAACGTTTCCCCGTCCGAGCTATACCCGCTTGGGCCAAGCCAATATTTGACTTCTTGAAAGAGGGAATCTTGCCGGATGATGAGGTACTCTCACGACAGATCCAGAGAAGAGCAAATGTCTATACCATTATCAATGCTGAATTATACAAGAGAAGTGTAACCACAGTGCTGCAGCGATGCGTTGACCCGGAGGAAGGACTTAACATACTCCGGGATATCCACCAAGGAGACTGTGGCCACCATGCATCTTCAAGAGCATTAGTGGCAAAGGCTTTCCAGCATGGATTTTATTGGCCAAGTGCTTTGGAGCAAGCAGAGGATTTGGTGAGGAAATGCAATGGCTGTCAGAGATACGCCACAAAAACCACATGCCAATGTCGGAACTCAAAACTATCCCCATCACTTGGCCATTTGCTGTATGGTGCCTAGACATGGTAGGACCATTTAAGCCGGCTAAAGGAGGAATGACCCATATCCTAGTTATGGTGGACAAATTTACCAAATGGATTGAAGTGAAGCCAATCAGGAAATGTGATGGGCAACAGCAGTAAAGTTTATCAAATATATAATCTTGAGATATGGCTACCCACATAGTATCATAACTGATAATGGCACAAATTTTGCTGAAGGAGTGATACATTGCAAATGTATCTATAATTTTTGATGTTCCATGCTTGGTTTTATCTACTTTCTTGTGTTTTGTCCACACTTTGGAGTACTTTTCAAATGATTTCTTGGACTAACCTATTAACAAGATGCCACAGTGCCAGCTGCCTGTTTTCTGCTGTTTTTGGTTCCAGGAAAGTCAGAAAATGAATATTCTCAGAATTGGACGGGACAAAAGCCAAAGTCGCTATTTTACCGAAAGTCATTTGGAGCCAGAATACGAGAGGAGAGGAGCCAGGGGGCCACCACACCACCTGGCCGCGTGGGCCAGGCGTGGCCGCGCCAGGGGGTGCTGTGGCCAGCCCAAGCACCCCCTCGACCTCTCCTTCCGCCTATATATTGCCTTCGGGACCAAAACCCTAAGTACCCAATCAAAATTCCACGAAAGAGTATGTAGCCGCCGTCATCTCCATCCCTAGATCAGGAGGGATCTGAAGCTCTTCCCGGCACCCTGCCGGAGAGGGGATTTCACCCTGGAGGCCTTCTTCATCATCATGCAAGCCTCCGGTGTGATGCGTGAGTAGTTCATCTCTGGACTACGGATCCATGTAGTAGCTAGATGGCTGGTTCTCCTCCTTTGTGCTTTCATGTCTAGATCTTGTGAGCTCCGTTCATGATCAAGATCATCTATCTGTAATCCATACATGTTGTGTTTGCGGGGATCGGATGGATATTGAGATGCTATTTCAGATTGATTATTGATTCTATCATGTCTTTGTTATTTGTGATCTTACATGCTTTCCGTTGTTAGTAGCTATCTTGGCCAAGTAGATGCTAGCAACTCCAAGAGTTAGTATTTATGCTCGATAGTGGGTTCATGCCTCTGGTAATCTAGGGGAGTGACAGAAATCTCTAAGGACTAGATGTGTTGTTGCTACTAGGGAGAAAACAACAATCCTTTGTTCATAGAACAATCATATTGTTTACTTTACACGCAATTTGTAAAGCAATAATCCGTTGCTTGCAACTTAATACTGGAGGGGGTTCAGATGATAACCTGAAGGTGGATTATTAGTCATAGA
Organism: Avena insularis; assembly: GCA_023614405.1. NCBI lineage: Eukaryota > Viridiplantae > Streptophyta > Magnoliopsida > Poales > Poaceae > Avena > Avena insularis. The sequence continues at coordinate 185,462,273 of CM042692.1, forward strand.
TGTAGTTGTATGGCGGTCTATGTATAACGTTGTAATGCCCAATCAAGTCTCAAAGGAGTCAAGATGATTAGTATATGCTTGTCTGTTTTCTCGATGTTTGTCAATTTCCCCGTTGTAATTTGTTCACCCAGCATGTTATCTATCTTAAGGAGAGCCACCTCTAGTGAACTATGGACCCCGGTCCTTTCTTTTACATACAATCTACAAACTATTTACTGCTTTGTGTTTACTTTCCGCAAACTATTACTTCCTTCCATTCGATACGTTTAATCCTTTGTTTTCAGCAAAACCGGTGAGATTGACAACCTCATCGCAAGTTGGGGACAAAGTTTTGTGGTTGTGTTGTGTAGGTCTCCACTTTGCTACTAGCACCGGTAGTGCACCCTGCCAAGGCTCAGCTAGCAACACCTTTGGGGTGTTTCCTTGCTCCTACTGGTTCGATAACCTTGGTTTCATAACTGAGGGAAACTTACTTCTGTGCTCATCATACCTTCCTCTTGGGGTTCCCCAACAAGCTCATCAATCACGAGCCATCAAAGTATTTTTCTGGCACCGTTGCCGGGGAGTCAAGGACATCTTCACAAGGGGAGTCCCTCATAACCAATCTCTTTACTTTGTTATTTTTGTTTTGCTTAGTTTACTTTTGCTTTGTTTGCTTGTTTCTTTATCAAAAACACAAAAAAAAATTAGTTTTACAAGTTTGCTTTCTTTATTAAAAACACAAAAAAATTAAGTCTCCTTTAGTGGTTACCCCTTCCTTAGCACACCATGTTGATCCCTAAATTCACCCTGAAAGACTTTTCAATAGGTAGTGGTTCAATAATTGGAAAAGATAATATTGAAGAATTCTTTAATCATGTTAGTAAACATGAGGATACTGAGGATAGATCCCTTGCAGAACTTGCTCAAAATTATGAGATTGCTGCAGCTTCTTTAGTTCACATGTTGGAAGCTAGGTTTGTTAACCTCAACCCCTTAATGCAAGTAATGTTTCTTAAACTTAAAGAAATTGAGGACCCTGAAAAGAGGGATTTTATTCTAGAAACTTTGTTTAAGGAATTCTATGATGTTGCCAAGGAAGCTAGAAAAGTCTTTGAACGTTTCAATATGCTAGGCTCATGTGTAAATGTTGTTGGTACACGAGAAAAGATGAACAAAACTGAACCTAATGGGGAGGAAACTAAGAAACCAATACCCTTTAAACTGGTAGCAATACATGAAGCCATAGAAAAGAATCTTGATTGGATTGTTCTTGAAAACCCTTTTGATGAAAATAGTGAACCTAGGAGCATTGAGAGAGGATCCTCTAGGATTTATTTGGATGATATATCCAGACTTGTTGAAGATATTTTCTGGTATTAATCTTAATGCTTCTTTATTCGAGAACACTTGATTCTTTTTCTTGCTTCTTATGCCTAACTTAAAGGCGTTAAAGAAAAGTACTTATTGGGAGATAACCCAAAAGTTTTAGATGAGTCTTGGAAGTTATTACTTCAGTAATAACCTCTCCTTATCCTTTTTATTTGCTTTTTTGTGCCAAGAGTAACCTCTAATGAGAGAGAAGTAATGATTGGGAAAGTTGTTGTCCCGAAACAGATTTCTGTGCTTCACCGTAAAAAATCGTGTAAAATCTCTGTACGTCCTTTTGAGGCGTGAATGTTTGTACTTCTGCCCCAGGTTGTTATCTAACTTTCGTTAGTTCAACACTTTTTGATTTGAGTAACAGAAGGTCTTCGAAAAAATTCGTCTTTACCTACTGGTGTGTTTTGACAGATTTCTGCCATTTTCTACATTTGCTTCTTGTTGGTTCCTTTTTGAGTTCTTTTGGGGAATTGAGCTTTTTTAGGGAAGTGCTATAGTAGATAGTGTTCTAATGGAAGTTTATTGGCGTTATAACTGAACCTAAAGACTTATTATCTTGAGGGCACTAATGTTGCTAATAAAGATTGTGTGAAGTTTTGTATGAAGGAAAAATTTCAGGTGTATGAAAGGAATGAGTAATGAGATGAAGGATGCACTAAAACTCAAGCTTGGGGATGCCACGCGTGTCACCCCAAGAAATATCCAAGAAGTACAAGCGTCAAAGCTTGGGGATGCCCAAGGCATCCCCCTCTTCATCAATAAAAATCCCAGATTTCTTCCAAACGCTTCATTTTTATTGTTTCATACACAATTGTGTTGTTCTTGGAGCGTCTTCTTTTTCATTTTTGTTTTGGTTTTTCGTTTGCTTGGTTTGCTTAGTTTGCTGAATAAATCGGTTGGACCCCCTCTTTCATACATTGGTTTTCAAATAGTTTGGTTTGGTTTGGAAAAGAGTAGGAAAGTTCATGCTTAAGTGGTAAAGAGAGCTCGTTTTTGACTGTGACCTATGCTTTGTCATGCCATGCTTGATATTGTTTTGGCTTTATGCTTAGTATTCTTTGCTGTAGCATGACTTGTTATAAACAATTGAGATTTCTTAATGTGCCTTGGATGAATCATGCGTTGTTTTAGCACATTAAAGCATAATATTGTGGTATTCTCCTTTGATGCTTTATTTGGGTTGACTTGGCGCATGCTCACACCATGTTATGACTATCTCAAGTCACCATAGCCTTTATGATCCTTTAGTTTTCAACTTGTAGTATCACTTTATGCTTTAATCAATGATATTTTGTCGCTCTGCATGATTATGGCCATTATTGCTCTCTTAGTTTGTCGCTCCCAGTCTTTTGCTAGCCTCCACCACCAAGTATGAGTTCCACTCATGCATCCAACTCCCTAAACCAAGTTATTCCAAAGAGTCCACCACACCTACCTACTAGCTTATGCTATTCCAAGTATATTCATGCTTTTGTTTACCTTCCACTTGTTATGAGAAAACTAGTGATTAAAGCTCTCACGAACTTGATGGCACACTTTACTTTACTTGCCCTTAATAAACTTGAACCATTGTGTCATCTATGTTGTATATGCTTGCACTTATTTGTTGGGAATTAGCAGAACCATGCTTTCATGGGGAACGCTTTCAACATTGCACTTGGTACTTGTACCTAGTTGATATCATGCTCTTTTGTATATGGATGTCGTCGGTGTGAAATGAAAGGGGAGCTTGTAAGTCCATGGAGTTATGTATATGTGTTAGAGAAACGCCTGGTCATGGTCTAATCCATGCTTTGACATGGTGGAAACCTGCACAGAACCATAATGAGCTATCTATGAAGCATTCTTCTTATAAAAAAAGAGTCCTATATTGAGAAAAAAGAGAAAAAGAAAAAAAAGAGATTATGAAAAGAGGAAAGAGAGAAAAAAGCACCATATTCCCATGGTAAATAAGAAGATTGCTGAGATGCTCGTTGTCTGCTTGCCTTGTCATTTTGATATGGGGATTCTTACGTATCATCGGGCAAGGGTACCCCATTGGCGGTTCTCTATGATACACATGTACTTACGATGACAAGAACTTACCGGTGACTAAACTTGAGTAGCATGAGGAGCGTCCCTCGTATTCAAGGGACATGAGATTTCTAACTTATAATTCGGCAAGCATATACACCATAGTTTGTTTACTTTAACCTTAATCACTTCTGCTTATGATAGGGGCAATGAGAGCTGAAAGCTATAAGTACCATAATTTTTGGAAGCTCTTTATGAGACTTGAATCCCTACTTCCTTCTATGAAGGCCTTTCTTCCACCATTATATTGAGTCTCCACCTTCTACCTTTATGCACCTACTTCGAGAGCATAGTGGTCATTCTTAGTTCTATGTGCATTGTCCCAAGACTAGTTTATTGATGCATAACTTGATATTGCTTGTTTTAAACTATTTGTATCTAGTCACTCTTATGAACTTTGAAGGTGTCCTATGCATTTATATTTGCTACTCTATGAGGGACAAGCTGAATGCTATTATGCTATGTTTTCTTTATGTGAAACAAACAAACGTCTTGCAAAGCATTGTTATTCATGAATCTTTTGTTTGTGCCTTTTCATGTTGCGTCATAGTTTCTTTGTCTTATTGCTAGAACTTTGTCTTTCACGTTATGATTGAAGTACTATGATCCCAGCTTTGAATGTTTTACAAATACTTTGATCAAGTTTATGATGGTGCATGTCACCTCAAAAATTATTCTTTCTTTTTATCACTTACCTACTCGAGGACGAGCAGGAGTTAAGCTTGGGGATGTTGATACATTGCAAATGTATCTATAATTTTTGATGTTCCATGCTTGGTTTTATCTACTTTCTTGTGTTTTGTCCACACTTTGGAGTACTTTTCATATGATTTCTTGGACTAACCTATTAACAAGACGCCACAGTGCCAGCTGCCTGTTTTCTGCTATTTTTGGTTCCAGGAAAGTCAGAAAATGAATATTCTCGGAATTGGACGGGACAAAAGCCAAAGTCGCTATTTTACCGGAAGTCATCTGGAGCCAGAATACGAGACGGAGAGGAGCTAGGGGGCCACCACACCACCTGGCCGCGCGGGCCAGGCGTGGCCGTGCCAGGGGGTGGTGTGGCCAGCCCAGGCACCCCCTCGGCCTCTACTTCCGCCTATATATTGCCTTCGGGACCAAAACCCTAAGTACCCAATCAAAATTCCACGAAAGAGTCTATAGCTGCCGTCATCTCCATCCCTAGATCAGGAGGGATCTGAAGCTCTTCCCGGCACCCTGCCGGAGAGGGGAATTCACCCTGGAGGCCTTCTTCATCATCATGCAAGCCTCCGGTGTGATGCATGAGTAGTTCATCTCTGGACTACGGGTCCATGTAGTAGCTAGATGGCTGGTTCTCCTCCTTTGTGCTTTCATGTCTAGATCTTGTGAGCTCCGTTCATGATCAAGATCATCTATTTGTAATCCATACATGTTGTGTTTGCGGGAATCCGATGGATATTGAGATGCTATTTCAGATTGATTATTGATTTTATCATGTCTTTGTTATTTTTGATCTTGCATGCTTTCCGTTGTGTAACACCCTGAATCGGCCCTATGCAAGTTTTAGCCCTTCCCGCCAAACCCGCATAGAAACGATTCAAGGACGCCCACCGGCACTTTCTGCGGGTGGAAAACAAAGTAATACCATTACACAACAGTCCTCGATGGGACCCACATAATAGATATATATACAACAGCGACTCAGCGAGTCAAGCATACAGATATACAAATACGAAGATCCAAATCACCGTGAAAACGATACAACGTCCGAGTACGGACAAGATGAAGATTGGGCTAAGAGCCCTGAAGAATAACCAATGGCGTCCATAACCACGCCTGGCCAAGCGGAAGGGTAACCTCGCTAACGACGCCGATCTCAAACCTGCTAAGCAAAAGGGGTGCCAACAAAGGGCAAAGGGAAAAGAGGAGCGTCGATCGAGGCCACATACGAGGCTAGAATTCGGCGGCTCTCGCCTACATAGGTATGGTGGACTAAAGCGGCAGCGCAGCATGCACTAAACAACCTATAGAGACTCGATTAACTGTCGGCTATTAGAGAGAGATAAGAAAGACCTATTCGGTTCCAACTTGATACTAACACCAAACATACCCATCCTGGTATTTCCCCCTCGAGACTAAACGAGGAAGTCGTTCCAAGGAACTCACAAAGTTGGCAATTTTACTCATTCCGTTATAGTTGCAGCACTTACTAATCAGATATAGATAGCATGAGTCATCCTGAAGCATAAGTAGTGGGCAGTTTTAATTAACCATTCCATGGTAGTTGGAACATTTACTAGCCAGATATAATTGTCCCGAGGAATTCCAAAACCCAGCAGTTGTTGGCACTTTTATCACATTCCATTAGAGTTGCAATACTTACTAGGCAGGTATAGTATGACACAGATCACCACAGATCCACCAGTTGTTGGCATTTTGATTATCCATTCCATTGTAGTGAAGCTGATTACTAGTCACATATTAAGTCAAATTTATAACACTACTTTAGTTATGCTTGTCTATGATCGAGATACTGTGCTCCAAGTCGTCCATAACCGCGGACATGGCTTTCAGAAAGATTTACTCTGCAGGGGTGCACAAATAGCAACACACACACGATCAACCTCGGAAAAACCAACTCAAAACCCAACGAGGCTTTCACGACAAAGCAATCACAGGATTCATAAAATATTTCAGGGGGCCACCCCACTAAGCTACCCGCGACGAAGTTGGCCGGCTCCGAGACGGACCCAGGGTTTGTGTCAATGGCTGTAAACGACTGGGAACCCGAAAGTGTGACTGGGCTTGTCGATACCGTGAAAACATTCCATGTTCCAAAATAGTACAGGTGCTCCACGCACAATCGTAAATAAAACAGTAAAGCATGGCATAAGTACAAGATAGTAATAAATCTCCAAACTACTTTGTGGCCCCAAGAAATAAGAAATGAATCAAGCTCTGGCTAAGGGGGATTCATAGAGTCTCCCGTATGTGGATAGTGCGAATAGTCAAGGAACAGGTATCAAGTACTCGGGGCCTACGGGACACAAGTGGAGATGAAAAACCAAATAGCATATATTGCCCACCGGTGCCTCTTTCATTAGTTATCCCAACAGTTTAATAGTTGTATTTAAAGTCATGATCCTCTCCACCATAAAGCATATGAAAACAAACTGTCAACTGTGTGGTACTTCACGACACGGGATCGCACCTGAGCAAGCGACTACGACTCGCAAGACCATCTATCTACCAAACAACAGGTAATAGGAGGTGTCCAAGGCAATATAGAGTCTGCACGGAATATATCTGGTACGGAACACTAAAGCATCGCGACACGGATAGCAATAGATCAACAGGAGGAAATAAAGACTATAAATGCAAAATAGGTAGAAGGGGGAGAATGCTCGCTTGGGAAACACTGCCGAAGGATCATATCCGGAGAACTTGTCGATACTCGCATCAACTCAACGGCCTAATCCGCGAAGAACCAAAGCACTAAAAGAAACACCGAATGCACTATTTAATACTACGGCAGAAGAACAGGCATGATGCGTGTATGATGCATGGCATGGCAAAGATGCGATGCAACTAGGCAATATTAAGCGGAGCCAGGGTCCCGACAATTAATTAGAAGGTTCAAGTTATTTATCTACCCCGCAAATTAAATGTTGAATTAGCAAGGCAAAACATGGCATCGGTTCGCTACACAAATTTAAATGGAGTCCGGAATAAGACAAAGATATCCCGCATAAACACTCCATATTTAATTATGAGGTGAATCGGCATAATGCCCCCAAACCACAGACAAGTATGCATGCATGAACAAGTTAATATGCGACAGTTGATAATGTCATATTATAAAAATAGGGGCTTAGGGTCACACATCTGGGTTCGGAAGATCTTGGGTTCCGGGGGTCCGGGGTCCGGTCTCAGGGTTTGACGGGAATGGCGAGGTCCGGATACAAGATGGAGAACTAGTCGTGTCGTGACGGAGAACTTGGGTTCCAAGCGGTCGACCTTGTCGTCGATGGCGAACTTGAATGGATCGGGTACCGGGGGTCTTTGGATCCGTGAAGTAGATCTTGTCGCACGGTGTCCGGGTAGGCAAACTTGGCGGGTTGGGACGATCTTGTCATAGTCCTCTAGTGACGGTGTCGGTCTTGGGTCTCGGCGCCGAAGATCTTGATATTCCAGGAAGGAGATCTTGTCGGTTCCATGTCGAAGGTCTTGGCGCTCCGGATCGGTCTTCGGGTTCTTGGCTTCGGGTGTCCGTGAAGGAGATCTTCGAGTCTCGACCCGCGAAGAAGATCTTGTCGGAGATTCTTCTAGTGTCGCCGATTGCGGTATGGTTCCTCGGAGTCATCTCACCTGTCTGTCTTGGTCCTTCGATCACCAGCGACAGATGTATTGTGAAAACGGAAGCGAGCTAGCAAAAGACAGAGGCATGACCAAGAATATCTCAGGGCTTCAGGTGGCCCTATAGCAGGGAGGATCCTGGTTTGCTGCACGGGTTCATCAAAAGAAGAGCGAGTCGAAAAGCAGCCAGATCACGGCAGATAGAAGGACTAGCACCCCATGGTACTGAACACAACAAGAACAGCAGCACAGGTAGAGCTTGCGGCAGGTGGCTCAAGTGGAGCTGAGCAGGGCCTGCGCACGGCCTGACGGAGACGGAGCGGACGCGACAGAGCGTGCGACGTGTGTCCAGGAGAGGTTGTGCCGGCTAGGTGACGGGGAGGGAGAGGCAAAGGAGCGGTGGATGGTAGAGGGAGGCGCGACATCTTGCAGGGCCACGATGAAGACACGCGCGTGAGGGCGTGTCCGTGCAGGAAGAGGCCAGCGACAGCGGCGCTGTGGAGTGGCTTCAGGGGAAGCGTCGAGCCGTTGGTGAGGTCGGAGATGGGGTCGTGCAGGCAGGGCTCCGGTGACGCGGGTCGCTGCAGGCGGTGCTAGACAGGCTCGCATCAGCCAGCGGTGAGGCTCGGTGGAAGAAGGAGGCGAGGCAGCCAGGGCGGCTCTAGGCGAGGATGAGACGGGGAGGGCGGCGACGTGGCGCTGGCGGCGGAACTCGACACAGCCGGCGGAGCTCAGGGAGGTGGGGGAAAGGCCTTGAGCGGGGCCGGCGAGGTCAGATTTGAGGAGGGCCGCGGCGGCACTGGCCTCAGGGCAAGCTCGGTGGAGAGGCTCCAACAAGGGGAAGGCCTGGAGGCTGGGGAAGACGGGGCCGACGAGGTCCCAGCGATGGCGGCGCACAGGAGGTTCGGGCGAGGCCGGCGTGCAGAGGCGACGCGAGGAAGGGGAGATAGCGGCGGCGGGCGCTGGGAAGGTGAGCGGCGGGAGGAGGCCGGCATCGGTGCTACCACAGAGGAGGGCGATGGGGAAACAGGGGGAGATAGGAACGGGAGAGACGGGCGCGTGTACGGGGTGCGCCCGGGGTAGGTGGCTGAGTGGGTGGTTGTTTGGGCCAGGGGAGTGTGGGCTGGTAAGGTGGCCAGGCGGGGTGGGAGGCAGGTGTGGTGTGCGTGACTGGAGAGTGGAGGCAAGAGGGCGGTTGGGGGAGTGACGTGGTGTGGGGGGGGGTGAGGTGGCGAGACGGGGTTGGCTCGGGTGAGGTGGAGGGGTGGAGGAAGTGGCTGTCGTGGTGTGAGGTGGAGGAGATGGGTTGGGTTAGGTAGCCGGTTACGGTAGGATTTGTCTGGGTATTTTAGACTAGGGTTTGGAGGGGGCCGGCCAGGCTTTCGGGCCTGGCGGGCTGCCTCCTAAAAACAATTTTAAAATATTTTATTTATTTTAAACGGGGCTTTTGTAAACCATTTTTAGACGAACAAAATAATCCGGAAGACCGGGGTTTTGATTTGAAATAAAGACGGGGTGTTTAGAAAACAAAACCAGGTTTTTCAAAAATAGTTTCAGACTCACATGTGCATGATGATGACGATGCTCAAATGCAAGGTGGCATGATGACATGAGCATGCGGTCATGATGATGCAATGCACAAAAACATAGCGAATTTCTAGTAGTGGTTTTAGCGGGATGCCACACGTTGTTAGTAGCTATCTTGGCCAAGTAGATGCTAGCAACTCCAAGAGTTAGTATTTATGCTCGATAGTGGGTTCATGCCTCTGGTAATCTGGGGAAGTGACATAAATCTCTAAGGTACTAGATGTGCTGTTGCTACTAGGGAGAAAACAACAATCCTTTGTTGATAGAACAATCGTATTGTTTACTTTACACGCAATTCGTAAAGCAATAATCTGTTGCTTGCAACTTAATACTGGAGGGGGTTCGTATGATAACCTGAAGGTGGATTATTAGTCATAGATGCATTTGGATGGCGGTCTATGTATAATGTTGTAATGTCCAATCAAGTCTCAAAGGAGTCAAGATGATTAGTATATGCTTGTATGCTTTCTCGATGTTTGTCAATTGCTCCGCTGTAATTTGTTCACCTAGCATGTTATCTATCTTAATGAGAGCCACCTCTAGTGAACTATGGACCCCAGTCCTTTCTTTTAAATACAATCTACAAACTGTTTACTGCTTCGTGTTTACTTTCTGCAAACTATTACTTCCTTCCATTCGATACGTTTAATCCTTTGTTTTCAGCAAAACCGGTGAGATTGACAACCTCATCGCAAGTTGGGGACAAAGTTCTGTGGTTGTGTTGTGCAGGTCTCCACGTTGCTACTAGCACCGGTGATGCGACCGCCAAGGCTCAGCTAGCAACACCTTTGGGGTGTTTCCTTGCTCCTACTGGTTCGATAACCTTGGTTTCATAACTGAGGGAAACTTACTTCTGTGCTCATCATACCTTCCTCTTGGGGTTCCCCAACGAGCTCATCAATCACGAGCCATCAAAGAGCATTTGCGAGCTTCTCCGAGAGAAGAAAATCCGGATCGATGTAGCCTCCATGGCCCACCCAGCATCGAACGGGCAACTGGAAAGATCCAACGGACTGGTGTTGTCCAGGATAAAACCCCGGCTCATGGAGCCACTGCAAAGATCAGCGGGGTGCTGGATAGAAGAGCTATCAGCGGTAGTGTGGAGTTTAAGAATAACTCCGAATCGATCAACAGGTTATACGCCATTCTTTCTGGTATATGGGGCAGAAGTTGTATTACCAGCCGACATAGAGCATGATTCGCCAAGGGTCACCCAATACACAGAAGCCAAAGTGCACGAATCTCGGCAGAATGATGTTGATATGCTGGAAGAAGTGAGAGAACTAGCCTTGTCCAGATCCGCCATATATCAGCAAAATCTCCGACGCTACCATAGCCGGAAAGTAAACCCTCCAGTTTTCTGGGAAGGCGATCTGGTACTCCGGCTGGTGCAGTGCACCGCTGGCATGCATAAGTTATCCCCTCCATGGGAAGGACCATTCATTGTAAGCAAGGCTTTGCACAATGATTCCTACTATCTTATCAATGCACAACCACATGAGAAGAACAAGGCGGACAAGTCCGGAGAAAAATCTAAGCGACCATGGAATGTAGCACTACTTCGTCCCTTTTACACCTAGCAAAAAGGTGAATGTATCCGAGTCACTCGTATTTCGGTATGTATGTCGGCAACGAGCTTATCAATGAAACTTTTGCACCCCCAGCAGAAACTCGAGGACTGCCATAATAACTGTCTTTCTTGTTTATATGTTCTTTATATGTCGGCTGGCTTACATTACTTGTACCTTAGCCGGATTAGTAGTGTGTGAGCACCAAAAACCCAACTCTTCGACTTTGCTGTTGTCTAAAAAGAATTGGCTTCATGGCAAGCAAGATAACAAGTTTGGAATTGCAAAGCACACGAAAAACGACTAAGGAAAAGTGAAAGGATCGTATGGGCACCTAGAGGGGGGGTGAATATGTGCTACTTCAAATTTTACTCTTTTCAATTTAGGGTTTGACATGAAAGGTAAATTCTATAGATTATGCAACTATGGTGAATTTACCTATATGTCAATCTAGCACATATACTAAGCAATAACTAGATAAGTAAAGTGCGGTAAAGGATAGAAGTAACCAAAGTGGAGCACATGGAGACACACGGATTTCTTTCCCGTAGTTCCTTCCTTTTGAGGGGAAGTACGTCTACGTTTGGAGAGGGGGTGGTTTCAAACCACCAATGCCATGAGAGGCCTCCCTTGTTCTCCGATGAACCTCACCTTGATGTCTACGCACTTCTATTCTTGTAGACAGTTGTTGGGCCTCCAAGTACAGAGGTTTGTAGAACAGCAACAAGTTTCCCTTAAGTGGATCACCCAAGGTTTATCGAACTCAGGGAGGAAGTGGTCAAAGGTATCCCTCTCAAGCAACCCTGCAATCAAGATACAAGAAGTCTCTTGTGTCCCCAACACACCCAATACACTTGTCAAGTGTATAGGTGCACTAGTTCGGCGAAGATATAGTGAAATACAAGTGGTATGGATAATTATAAGTGGTAACGGTGATAGAAAATACTTTGATGGCGTGGAAGAGACTAAAGTAAAACTGAAATAAAGAAGGAAGCAAGCAAACATGTAACATATCTAATAGCAAACGGTGTTTCAGTGCTTAGAAACAAGGCCTAGGGATCATACTTTCACTAGTGAACACTCTCATATAAATATATTCTCTTCATGATACTACACTGAACTACTCTCCGGTTGGACACTCTAATCGATGGTAGGGCTATAACAACACACCTCAAAGTTCATCTTTCCCATCTAGAAAACCCCACACTGTCACCTTGAGTACTAGATGGTTCCAACAAACACCACAATTTCATAAAGACATCCAACTCTAAATATAACTCATAACAAGTATTTGCAATCTCTAGCCTAAGGGCCACCATGGTGTGCACACTGTCAACTTCACACACATGGGGAGAGCAGAGATCTATTAAAGCACTTGAGTAGCAATGTAGATCTATAGATTACAAGCTCATGATCTCAATAAGATCATGCCTAGAGAGAGAGATGAAAAAATAGCTACCGGTAGAACCCTTAGCCTCGAGAAAAACTACTCCCTCCTCATCATGGGAATCAGCAACGGTGATGGAGATGGTGGTGGAGATCGATGGAGATGGCTCCGGGGGCACTTCCCGTCGGCGAGGTGCCTAACAGACTTTCTGTCCCCTGAATCTCCCCTTCGGTGGCGGCGGCACTGTGGAACTTTTCGTGGATTTCTGATTGACGCTCTAGGGTTTTAGTATCGGGAGGCTCTTATGGGCGAAGGATGCAAGGTCGGTGGCCGGCCAGGGGGCCCACACCATGCCCTGGCGCGGCCTGGGCTAGCCCGTGCCAAGGGGGGGTGTGGCCACCCTGTGGCCCCTCTCCGACTCTCCTTCTAGCTCCGTGAGGCTTCCGGGAAAATAGTAACTTTGGCTTTTGTCCCGTCCAATTCCGAGAAATATTCATTTTCTGACTTCCTGGAACCAAAAACAGCAGAAACAGCAATGCATCGTGGCATCTTGTTAATAGGTTAGTCCAAGAAAGTCTATGAAAAGTACTCCAAAGTTGGAACAAAACACAAGAAAGTAGATAAAACCAAGCATGGAACATCAAAATACATTTGCAATGTATCAACATCCCCAAGCTTAACTCCTGCTCGTCCTCGAGTAGGTAAGTGATAAAAAGAAAGAATAATTTTTGAGGTGACATGCACCATCATAAACTTGATCAAAATATTTGTAAAACATTCAAAGCTGGGATCATAGTACTTCAATCATAACATGAAAGACAAGGTTCTAGCAATAAGACAAAGAAACTATGATGCAACATGAAAAGGCACAAACAAAAGATTCATGAATAACAATGCTTTGCAAGACGTTTGTTTGTTTCACATAAAGAAAACATAGCATAATAGTATTCATCTTGTCCCTCAAAGAGTAGCAAATATAAATGCATAGGACACCTTCAAAGTTCATAAGAGTGACTAGATGCAAATAGTTTAAAACAAGCAATATCAAGATATGCAACAATCAACAAGTCTTGGGACAATGCACATAGAACTAAGAATGGCCACTATGCTCTCAAAGTAAGTGCATAAAGATAGAAGGGGGAGACTCAATATAATGGTGGAAGAAAGGCCTTTTTATCAAAGGAAGTAGGGATTCAAGTCTCATAAAGAGCTTCCAAAAATTATGGTACTTATAGCTTTCAGCTCTCATTGCCCCTATCATAAGAATCTTTAAGGTGATTAAGGTTAAAGTGACACAACTAAGAGGATATGCTTGACAAGTTATAAACCGAAATCTCATGCCCCTTACTTACAAAGACTGATCCTCATGCTACTCAACTTCAGTCACGAGTAAGATCTTGTCATTGTAAGTACATGTGTATCATTAAGAACCACCAACGGGGGTACCCCTTGCACATGATACGGGACCTTTCCCATAATCAAAATGACAAGGCAAGCAGACAATGAGCATCTCAGTGATCTTTTTATTTGCTATTTGCATAGGTTTTTATTGAGGATGCTTCATAGGCATCCCCAAGCTTTGACGCTTGTATTTCTTGGATATTTCTTGGGGTGACACGCGTGGCATCCCCAAGCTTGAGCTTTAGTCCATTCTTCATCTCATTACTCATTCCTTCCATACAACTGAAATTTTTCCTTCATACAAAACTTCACACAATCTTTATTAGCAACATTAGTGCACTCAAGATAATAAGTCTTTGGGTTCAGTTTCAACACCAATAAAACTTCCATTAAAACACAAGCTACTGTAGCACTTCCCTCAAAAAGCTCAATTCCCCAAAAGAACTCAAAAAGGAACCAACAAGAAGCAAATGCAGAAAATGGCAGAAATCTGTCAAAACAGACCAGTAGGTAAAGACGAATTTTTTCGAAGACCTTCTGTTACTCAAATCAAAAAGTGTTGAACTAACGAAAGTTAGATAACAACCTGGGGCAGAAGTACAAACATTCACGCCTCAAAAGGACGTACAGAGATTTTACACGAATTTTTACGGTGAAGAACAGAAATCTGTTTCGGGACAGCAACTTTCCCAAGCATTACTTCTCTCTCGTTAGAGGTTACTCTTGGCACAAAAAGCAAATAAAAAGGATAAGGAGCGGCTATTACAGAAGTAATAACTTTCCAAGACTCATCTAAAACTTTTGGGTTATCTCCCAATAAGTACTTTTCTTTAACGCCTTTAAGTTAGGCATGATAGTTTGAGAAGATGCTCACATAAGAAATATGAATTGAAGTAAAAGAGAGCATCAAGAAGCAAATTCAAAACACATTTAAGTCTAACCCACTTCCTATGCATAGGAATCTTGTAAAGAAACAAGTCATGAAATCACAAAGAAATAATCATAGGAAAGCAAAACAAGTGCAACTTCAAAACTTCCAACGTAAAGAGGGGAAACTTAATATTATTGAGATGCATAAGACCATGTTTCCCTCTCTCAAATAACTTTCAGTAGCATCATGAATAAAATTAACAATATGAAACATTCTTATCATGAGCCACATGCATATAATAATTATTACTCTCCACATAAACATAGTCATTCTTATTAATTGTAGTGGGAGCAAATTCAACAAAATAGCTATCATTATTATTCTCATCACCATAATCATCAAATATAGGAGGCATATTGTATTCATAATTAATTTCCTCCTCAATAGTAGGTGGACTGAAAATATCATAATCATCATTGTAATCATCATATATTGGAGGTATAGAATCATCATAAGCAATAGAATAGTTATCTTCCCAAGTGTGTTCATTTGTAAACATATCATCATTGGAAGGATCATGGATAGCACTAATAGTATAGCAATTATTGATATCATCATTTTCAGAACCGAAGAGATTTTCAATATCAAAAGTAGTGTGCTTTTCCCAATCATGATCACTACTATAGGTAACAGGCATAGGAACATCATCGAGTTCAGACTCATCAAAAACTATAATAGGAGCAACATGCTTAGGGGAAAATACCGTTTCCTTTCTCCTTTTACTCCTCCTTTTGTTCTTTTTCTTCTTCTCTTTAGGAGGGAGAGGCTTGAAAGGAAGCTTCTCCATATACCCTGGTTAGAGACAATAAAAGAAACTTTGGAGGATTCCTCCTTTTCATTAATAAGACCAAAAAACATATTAGTCATGTCATATTTTGGTAAGATCTCATCTTTTATCATATTTTGTATGTAAGTATTTGTGTGGCAATTAGCAACACAATAAAGATGACAACCATGCATGACACTATTCATATCAAAAGCACCCATATCTACCAAAGATGTTTTTCTTGATAACTCTTCACACCCCAAAAATAATGTAAGTTCATCATGCTGATTAGGAGTGATCATGTCATCACAATACAAACTTGCAGTACTCATTGGATTATGTTGGGGATATACTTTCCGGGTATCCTCATAGTTCCTCACTGACCAGGGTGGCCCAATTCAAGTTAGAGTATTGCTTCACGGGCGGCCTAGTCAGGGAGAGAAGACGAAGTCCAATCCGGCTACGAGAAGGCCCAGAAGACTTACCAGCTTAGGCCATGATGTTACTTGTAGTTCAAGATGTACTCTGTAACAGACTCTTAGTCGTAGCCGGATAGATCTCTCCTGTAAACCCTAGGCCGGATATCTATATAAGCCGTCCTAGGGAGAGCCTTTAGGGCATAACGTCAATAGTCTACAATCTCAACTCGCACAGGCAAAACCCTTGTAACCCATATTCCGCTCTGCCAGACATCGATTGCTAGCAGGAGTAGGATCCGTCCAAAGCCGGCGGATTCGAACCTAGGTAAACTTGTGTGCTCACCGTCCCGGAATACCGTACGTCTCACCCCCTCTCTTCCGCATGCCTCCAGGACCCCCTCATGGCGTAATTGTCATCAATCCGATGACAGTTGGCGCCCACCATGGGGAAAGTGAGCTACGGATCTGCGTTCCGAGCGGAATCTGCAAGAATCGGCATCGGCAAGACTATTGCTGTCGGTCGCATCCTCTACGCCAGCAATGTCCCTCTCATCGTTCTCGACGAGACTTGGATTCCGGCAAAGGAGGCCGTGACTGCCTACACAATCATGTCTTTTGGCGAGATCGATGTTTACATCGGTTTATTTGAACCGCCCAACCCACCCCAGCGGTGATGATAGGCGTAAGAATTTTCTGGGTCCCTTTTGTCCACGGGAGGCGGCGAGTTCGGATCTCGAAAACCCTAATCCCACCAGCCCGCTTGATTCAGAGACAAGGAGAAATCCGAACCTGAAGAAGACCTAGCGGTCAACGTCGAATCTGGAGTGGATCTCCCCAGAGGAGCCAGATCCCAGATCGACCCACCCGTGGAAGTCGAAATCCAGGAGGAGCATATCAACGACACTGATTCCGGCTTTGATGATGCTGGAACAGACAGGCCTTTCCTAAGGTACACACTACGATGTATGATACTGCAAGGCGAAAGCGCAGATGCAATCCTCGAGACCGTCAAAAGTTTCGATATGGCTGATCGTGAAAGCCGCAAGTACCTCAGGAAGCACGCGTCGCACTTCGTCGGATACGTGGGATCCGGATCCGGCTCTGCCGATGCTGCAAAAAACGCTGACTCGATGCTAGAGGCAATTGGAAAAAACGCTGACATACCTGCATCCTCGGATGAGTCGATGACGTTAGCAGATTTCCGAAAGTTCTCCGCGGAATATGAAGAGGAGTATAACTCCAAAGCTGCAGAAGAAGGAGAAGTCATGGATGAAGGATCCGGGGAACACTCTCCCAAAGCGCAAGATGACATGGACCTCGGAGACAATCCCGAAGTCCAAATGTCCGAAAGTACCGATCAGAGCTTGACTCTAGGAAACGGGCCCAAAGCCGTCTTTGCTACCGGTGCTGCCAAGAAGGAAAAGAAGAAGAACAAGAAAAACAAGACCCCGACAAAAGACCCTCTGACAGAGGAAGTAATTGCCGAGGAATACGAATAAGACTCAGACGGAGCACTGATCCCAGACGAGCTGAAGAAAGAAGCATCGATGGATGGACACGTGATCACTGAAGGTGCGCGTAAACTCATCGATGCGTCATTAACTACACCTATCCCTACAACTGCAGAACTTACTGCAGATGAGCTGGATGAAAGGGCGCAAGCCCTAGAAGCGCGTCGTCAACAGCTCCTCGATGAAGCCAAAAACATCGAGGTGGAGAAGAAACGCATGTCGAACAAGGAGTACATGTCTCGTCTGCATCAGAAGACACGGAAGCGTCACATAGATGACAACCAATTCCCACGTGTCCGTGCCGTCCTTTTTGGAGATGAGATGGGGAAGCCACGGAAAGATAGCAACGGAGATTGGGTATACCCAACACCAGTACAAAATACCGTGGCAGCCCAAGAAATTCTATCGGCTAATCCAGGACCAAAGGAGATCAGTTTGGGTATCAAACTACTCAACAAGGGACTGGAGCAGCAAAAGGTCGCCCTGTCCGGAAGTCAAAAACTGGTCTCAGATGCTGACCAATGTCGCACAGATCCGGCATGGGCTGACGTAAGACCCCATTACGTTCCAGAGCAGTATTATCGCCCCGAACGACGGGAAGACAATTATTCGAGAACCGGATCGTCAGGACAGCATCGCATAACCACACGCGGTTGGGGCAATGTCGCACCAGCGGCCGAGAAAGACGCCATCACTGCCTTGAATCTGACGAATCCTCCCCGACGAGAATCTAAGGATCGAAGGGGAGAAGATAAAGAGAAACGTCGGGAGGAGGATCGTCAGAGAATGCCGCCTCCTAGACATGAGAACCGTCCGACTGAGCCTCACTATGGTGGGAACGACGGACGAAGGAACGACGGAAACCATGCAGGTACAAGCCAGCAAGGGGCTCGTTGTAGTCAAGACCCTCCCCGGAATCGGAATAATGACGTTCCGGACGGAGGCCGGCGATCAGCCGGAAACTATCCAGCTGCTCCACCTTCTCCACCACACAGTCATCACAATGGCTCCCATGGAGGGCAAGGAGGAGGACATGGCGGAGGAGGTGGTGGCAGAAGCCGAAGTCCGGCTCCACGGCACCGCAGCCACAGCCGGCATTCGGGACGATCTCTATCCCCGAATGACGCAAGACACAGGATTAACTCCAACATAGAGGCTCAACGCTATGAAAACGATGACGTGTACGTGGGCCCAAAGTGTTTCGGTCCACGCATCAGAGCTACAAAATTCCCGGAAGGATTTGCTATCTCAAGACATATCCAAGCCTACGACGACATTGCTCGACCAGACACCTGGTTACAGGATTTCTTCCAAGCTTGCTGCATCGCCAAAGGCGGAAACAGCCTGGTCGCAACCCGATATCTCCCACTTATGTTGCGGAAGACGGCACAATCATGACTCAATGAACTTCCGGCAAACACCATCCATAACTGGTATGATTTACAAAGCGCGTTCTTTCCGAATTTCGAAGGCACATATCGGAGGCCCTGTACGGTTGGAGACCTACAACGTTGCACCCAGAAAGCCAGAGAAACTTGCCGGGATTACCTCGGACGATGGATCGACACCAAGAACTCCTGCGAAGGAGTAAATGATCAAACTGCGATTGAAGCTTTCATCGCAGGTCTCCCTATTGGTTTACTACGCCATCGCTTGAAGTGTGACAAGGTTACCGATTTGGGAGAGATGATAGAAACAGCGAGCAAGTATGCAGACGCTGACGATGATGCAGAAGGACTACTCAATGCCCTAGCTATGCCTTAGTCGGCAAAACAACCAAAGCAACAAGCTCAGAAGCGCAAAAACACCTCGGAAGAAAGACCCAACGCGGAAACAACAGTAGTCACTACTGTTTCCGGGTCTGGAGGATGAGGAGGACGTGGCGGAGGCCGCGGGCGTGGCCGTGGGACATCAAGGGTCCAAGGTAGAGGAGAACAACAACCAGGCAAAACCTACTCTTGGGCCGACATTGCCAATAACCCATGTGTGCATCACCTAGACGCCAGTGGGGGCTCGTCCCACACCAACGCTGAATGTCGTTTCAACGACGACATCAAAAGAGATGACACCGCGGGCTACAAAGCTAAGCGGAAGAAGGGAAAGAAAAATCCCGAAAAAAACAAGGAGACCAAGGAAGATTCCGACATGGAGGAAGCTGATGCTTCAAACCCCAAGTCGAAAGGGAAGAAGACTTTTCCCACCAAAAAGGACACTTATGTCACCTTCCTCGGATCTCAACCAGCAAAGGTCAAGAAAGCAGTTCTACACGAGCTCAATGCAACGATTCTGTCCCTAGTATCTGGACTGGTCGGAAGTGGCAATCACGTTTGACCGCGATGATCATCCGCCTAAATTACACAGGCGAGGAAAATACGCCTTAATCGTCAACCCACTTATTGACGGTTATGGTTTCTCCAAGACCCTCATGGATGGTGGTAGCAGCATCAATATTCTCTATGTCGAAACACTACGCCGGATGAAGATCTCGGAGACCCAACTAAACCATAGCTCTGTGATTTTTCATGGAGTTGTCCCAGGAAGACAAGCTAATTCCCTGGGAGAGATCACTTTGGATGTTACCTTTGGAACTCCAAAGAATTATCGGACAGAGGCACTTTCCTTCGAAGTGGTCCCGTTCAAGAGCGCATACCACGCTATATTCGGACGTCCGGCTTACTGGGCTTTTATGGCTCATCCGTGTTACATTTACAATATGATGAAAATTCCAGGTCCCAACGGCGTGATCACCATTAGGGGAGACCCGAAGAAAGCGCGAGAGTGCGAGGATGGAAATGCCACCTTTGCTGAAGCCGTCTTTGCCCAGAGTACCAGGAGATCAAGAAGAGCATAGATCCGTTCGAGATGCCCGCAACGAAGAAGGAGGTTACCAAGCCAAATTCGGAGTTCAAGGCATCAGAAGAGACGAAGAAAGTGTCGCTGAAGGAAGATGACCCCTCCAAGGTGACCCAGATAGGCGTAGGCCTAGATAGCGCATAGGAAAGCGCGCTCGTCAAGGTCCTCCAAGCAAATCAAGATA
This sequence comes from Avena insularis, assembly GCA_023614405.1. Classification (NCBI taxonomy): domain Eukaryota; kingdom Viridiplantae; phylum Streptophyta; class Magnoliopsida; order Poales; family Poaceae; genus Avena; species Avena insularis. The sequence goes on from CM042692.1 coordinate 185,482,653, forward strand.
TCTTCGCATGGCAGCCATCTGACATGACCAGAGTACCTAGGGAACTTGCCGAGCACTCTCTAAATGTAAACCCGAACGCTAAACCCGTCAAACAGTCCTTACGACGGTTTGGCGACGAAAAGCGTAAGGCAATAGCTAAGGAACTAGCACGACTCGAGTTAGCCGGATTCATAGAAGAGGTCATCCACACCGAGTGGTCGGCCAATCCTGTAATGGTCCCTAAAAAGGACACCACTGATTTAAGGATGTGTGTTGATTATACTGCCTTGAACAAGGTTTGTCCAAAAGATCCGTTCGCTTTGCCTAGAATTGATCAAGTTATCGATTCTACGGCAGGCTCAGAACTCCTCTGTTTTCTCGATGCATATTCCGGTTATCACCAAATCCGGATGAAGGAATCTGACAAAGTCAAAACTTCATTCATAACCCCCTTCAGAACCTTCTGTTTTGTTACGATGCCCTTTGGGTTGAAGAACGCAGGAGCTACGTACCAGCGCATGATGCAGCGTTGCCTCCACGACCAACTCGGACGCAATGTACATGCATACGTGGATGATATCGCGGTGAGGTCCAAAAAGAAGGAAACACTCATTTCCGACTTGGAGGAAACGTTCGCCAATCTACGAAAATACAACATCATGCTTAACCCGAAGAAATGTTTCTTTGGAAGACCAGCCGGGAAATTGTTAGGCTTCATCTTGTCTCAAAGAGGCATAGAGGTGAACCGCGACAAAATCAAGGCTATACTTAATATTTCTAGGCCAACTCGCCTGAAGGACGTACAAAGACTAACTGGTTACATTGCTGCGGTCAGTCAATTTGTAAGCCGGCTTGGTGAAAGAGCCGCACCATTATACAAACTCCTGAAGAAAACCAAGGACTTTGTCTGGACTGATGAAGCTGAAGCTGCACTGCAAGACCTGAAGAAAGTACTCTCATCTGCTCCTATCCTCGCAGCGCCGGAACCTCAGGAACCGATGTTGCTTTATATTGCTGCGACAAATAAGGTCGTTAGTATCGTCATGGTGGTGGAGAGACCAGAGGAAAATCAGGAACACTTGGTGCAGCGTCCGACTTATTTTGTCAGCGAGGTCTTGACAGAATCAAAACAGCGATATCCGCACTATAAAAAGTTGGCTTACGGTGTTTTCCTAGCATCTTGTAAGTTACGACACTATTTTCTGGAGCATCCAATTACCGTGGTGAGCAAAGCTTCCATGAGAGACATAATCAACAACAGCGACGCCACAGGACGTGTCGCCAAATGGGGCATAGAGCTCTCAACTTTCAATATTGAGTATAAACCTCGGACAACAATCAAATCCCAGATCCTTGCCGACTTTGTTGCTGATTAGACAGAGATGAAGGAGAACATGGTCCTCCCTAAGTCGGAATATTGGACCCTCTTTTTCGATGGGTCTAAGGCTCGAGGGGGCTCGGGGGCTGGCGTGGTGCTCAAATCACCCCAAGGAGATAAACTATTATACGTGTTGCAGATCCACTTCACAGCGACAAACAATATTGCCGAGTATGAAGAACTGCTGCATGGAATCTGAATTGCCAAGGATATTGGCATCCGACGTTTGATGTGTTACGGAGATTCGGATCTTGTTGCTCAGCAAGTCTCGGATATTTGTAATGCAAATAAGCACATGACAGCATACAAAGCCGTCGTGGATGATCTATCTAAATAGTTCGAAGGGTTTGAAGTTCAACACATCCCTCGAGCAGAAAATGAGGAAGCAGATGCACTATCTCGAATAGGCTCTGCGCGGAAAGAGGTCCAGGATGGCGCATTTTTAGAGCACCTCAAGGTTCCCTCGATAAAGGGAGTAGATGAGGAATATCCGACCAAATCCGACTCACCTTTAATAGCAGTTCTGGCTGTAATTCCTAGCTGGACTCAACCCTACCTCGATTATTTGGTAGATGGCAAATTACCCGGCGAGTCTTGAGCCCATGATTATCCGACGAGCAAAATCCTATACTATTGTTAAGGTGAACTCCATAAGCGAGTGTTTAAGGGTTTTCAGCTGTGTATCTCTGGAAGAAGGAGTGGAAATCTTAAGGGAAATCCACGAAGGCGAGTGTGGTCACCACGCTGCAGCCAAATCTTTAGTGGCAAAAGCTTTTCGACATGGATTTTTCTGGCTTATAGCTCAGGCAGATGCCGAATGATTAGTCAAGACATGCAAAGGCTGCCAAAAGTACGCCAAGCAAGCTCATGTTCTGGCTGATCAGCTACGAACAATACCTATAACATGGCCTTTTGCGGTCTGGGGGCTTGATATGGTGGACCTTTTAAACGAGCTCCAAGTGGATTTACACACCTCTTAGTGATGGTGGATAAATTCACCAAATGGATTGAGGCTAAACCTGTCACTAGTTGTGATGGAGCAACATCCAAAAGATTTGTCGAGGATGTTATAATCCGGTATGGTTATCCACATAGCATTATCACGGACAACGGGAGTAACTTTTCTATGGGAGAACTGGCTGAATTCTGCGATGAGCAAAATATCTGGCTTGACATTGCGTCAGTCGCACATCCACAGGCTAACGAACAAGTCAAAAGAGCAAATGGTTTAATTCTACAAGGCCTGAAACCAAGACTCGAAGCACCACTACGACGTGCTGTGGGGGCTTGGGCAGAAGAATTACCTTCTATAATTTGGAGTCTTCGAACAACTCCAAACAGGTCAACAGGATACACACCTTTTTTCTTGGTCTATGGCGCAGAAGCAGTTCTTCCTAGTGATTTAATTCATACTTCTCCTAGAGTGGCCACGTATATCGAAGAGGATGCCGAGATTTCTCGACAAAATGATCTCGACTTAGTCGAAGAAGTTCGCGTCGTTGCTGAAATGAGATCTACAGCCTATCAGCAGAAGTTACGCAAGTATCATAGCCAGAGAGTCCGAAATAGATCTTTCAATAAAGGTGATTTGGTCCTCCGGCTTGTGCAACAAAGAAAGCACAAACTTTCCCCAGTATGGGAAGGGCCTTTTTTAGTTAGTGTTGCACAATGGATCGTACTACTTAACTGACATGAGGCCAGTCAAAGAAAGACCTACTACTAAGAAGAGAAAGAGAGCTGGAGGCAGTACAAATCCGGATGAGTTAGACAGACCATGGAATATTGCTCAGCTATGTCCCTTTTATTCTTAGTTTATTCTTCTTTGTAATCATACATATGTACATGTTCTGTGAGAAATAAAAGTTTTGGTTGCCTCAAGGTTTTCTGAGAAGTTCTTAAACCATCTTATTTCCGAATGATCATGTCATAGTTGAAATTCCAGAATGCTTGAAAGTACTTTATGCTCATGTTCGTTCTGGTCTAGATTTCCGATTTCTAAAAACTGCTACCTTCGGGTATAACTCTAAAAATTTCTAGTCTTTACTTTGGTTATTTATCTGATTGCCGGATGCGGGCATTTTCCAAGTAGTGAATAGTTGGTACTGGAAGCCGGCTTTGTTTCCGAGTTTAAACTGGTTTAGCAATTGAGCTCCGTTGCTTGGCAAAGTTTTCGGCTGAAGGTTTAGCCGGCTCACGAAAGGGACGAGGCGGAAAGCCAGATAAACGATAAGTCGAGACGAAAAATATAAGTGCTTGTTAAAGCATTTCAGGCACACAAAAAAAAGTCTAAGGACAAAAGTGCTGAATAGATAAAAAGCTTAGCACTAACAAAAAGTCATAGTACTTAATATTTACAAAACGCATCATGTTCTTTCACAGAATAATACATAAGTTTGTGGTCTGTGATGCAGGAGGAGATGAAGGATCTACTGGCTCGCTGGTCACTCCGCCTTGGTATCGTTCCGAGATATCCGCATCCGAGTTGGTGCGTTCATCGTCGGAAACTTCTTCGGCTTCTTCTACAGGAGGAGGCGGAGTATCCACGCGGGTGAAGAAGGGGATCTCATAGCTGGTCAGATCAGCTACGTGGCACCCATATCCGGCGCAGGAGTGCATGATGGCTTGAAGGTCCTGCTCCTGGCCGTCTTCGTCTACCTTGCAGTACCCTTTATTCACTTGCCATATTTCCATGTTTCCATGGTGGCTCATGACCATGGAGAGGGCATTCTGCGCGGCAGTCCGCGCGTAGGACATATTCAGTCCCGAACAAGCTGCGGCATCTCCTTGGCCCTGTCCCGCACCTCAAAATCTGACATGCTTGGCATGTCCGGAATCTTGAGAGACTCGCCAATGTCCTCAAGGGACTGGTGGTAGTCATGAAGAAGATCACCGACTTGGGTAAGCCGGTGAGTGCGGGGCTCGGACGAGGAAGAGTCCAACAACTTTAGAGGACCTATACACAAAACAAGTCAAGAAAAATCCGACATTGATAACAGTCGAAGAAAAGATAAGTCAGAAAGGTGGAACATACCAAGAATAACGTCATCAATCTTGGTCTTCTCCTCCCGAAGACTCTGGAGTTCAGCCCGGAGCGCCTGGGATATATCCTTCTCTCTACCAAGCTCATTCTTGAGGTCCGAGATTACTTTATATTGAGCGGAAATCTTGCGATCGCGCTCTTCAGTGGCCATGGAGGAGGATTCCAGGACTTGAGCTATGCTCGTTTCATGATCCGCCTTGAGCTTATCCAGCTCTTGGCGAAGTCCCTTGTTTTCCACCACCAGGGTTTTGAGGTTCTCGGCCTCTTCAATCATAGCGATGGATTGATTCACCAACGCTGTAAGACAAAAAGAACAATAGTTCAGAAAAATTTTACATAGAAAAAGCAAAAGACAAGGTTTGAATCTCGAAATATTTACCTTCAGCTTCATCCTTGGCTACCTTGAGCTCAGCATTTTTAAGCCGGAGAGCTTTGATCTCTCTCTGCTTATTACAGACATTGGACAATAATTCCTGGTTATAGGAACATACTTTCTGTAAGTCAGAATACCCAAAGTCAGAAAGCTACTTAAGACTCGGGCTAATATTTTACTAAATATCAGCACGAGCCTTGGGGGCTACACTAGTTCGTTCTTTGGCATCCTAATGAAAGCATAAACTCGGATTCTATATCCTACTTCATGCTTGGGGGCTAGAGGATATGATATAACATAATGTAGAAACAAGAGTTGGAATTCCGACTTACATATTGCTCGCGGGTGAGTTTGTCTAAACCCGCGTTCACTTCAGCTGCCACCTTCTTGGAGAGAGTAAGAGGGATCACTGGAGCTTTTGGAAGCTCGCCAGTCCTGATCCTCTCGTCGCGAAGGCGGACTTGAATGAGAAGGTCGGAGAACTTGACGTCCTCTGCTTCTTGTGCCTCCTCTTCGGGGGATAGATGGCTTTTGTCCAGGACTTGCCTGGCTGGATCTCCTCTGAGATTTCGGGTTAGGCCAAATTTGGCAAGACCGGATTGTTGAGAGGTTTTCGCGAAGACTTCAGCGATGGATCATTACCGAAGAGGGTTCACCCTTATCTTGACTGGCCTTTTCGTGGTGGCGTCGATGTCACGACAAGGATCGTCGGCTCCACTTGAGGATCTGGATCTTCTGCAATCACCGGAGAAGGGATGATCGCCGGAGTTGCAGAAGGTTGAGGGACCGGAGTCAGAGGAGCCACGGCAGGGGAAGCTATTGTAAGCTTCGTCTGGTGCAACGGCTTCGAAGAAGTCCCCTTCCCCTTGCCCTTGATGATTGATTTTGCTCTGAGAAAGTAGTAAAGTCGGAAACATTACATCTTGGAAAGAAACTTGAGTAAAGAAGAAAGGCGGAAAAGTTGTGACAGAAGGTTACCTCTTCACGACTGGCACCTCCTTTGTGCCAACCGCTACTGTTGGAGCTTTGCGCTTCTTGAGCACTAGATCCGGCAGTGGAACTACTTCCACCTCCCGAGAGAACTCTGGAGGGTATCCTTCGAGTGGAGCAAGTTCTGACTCAGGGATGTCAGCAAGCTGAAAATAAGAAAACATATCAGTATTGCAATATAACTCAAAGATATAAACACATAAAAGATGTGATGATAAAAGCTTACCGGCACCACGGGGTTTTCCGCCGTGTCCAAAGAAACCTCTAGAATCCGCCTTCGATCGTCGCTCCTTGATCACCACTTAATTTGGCTTATGTAGCCTTGAGTGGTGTAGGCCTTGGGGGCTGATGCGAGGGAGTCGATCAGAGAAGACGTGCAGAATGCATCGATCTATCCCCATGGTAATCAAGTGGCTGGATCCGCGTGAGACCCAAAGATCGACCAAGTCGGATCCTTCGCACCATTGTGCTTGATCAGATATTCGATCCGCCTCTTAGCGAGGATCAGATCATTCAGGAGAGCCGGAGCAGCCTCGTCCAGAAGGTTGGGCCGTGGCTCCATCGAAAAAGCCGCAAAGCGGTAGCTTTGCCGGAGCCGGAATATCCCTATGGTAGAAAAAGTTGGCCATTGCTTGGCGAGCCAGCGCAGAAATTTTGGGATATGCCCGGTCTTGTCTAAGAGAAAAACTAATAGTGCCGGTGATGTAAGGAACACCGACAGTGATGGAATTCCTCCGGACATGAAAGTAAAACCGGAAGAGAAGCAAACTCGGCCTAATGCCGAGAAAGCCCTCACAAAGCGCAGCATATGCGCTCATTTCTAGAAGAGAATTGGCAGGAAGATTGTGGAGTTGAACTCCATAGTGATCTATCACCTCGGAGAAGAATTCCGAGGGAGGAAAGGACAAACCTCAGTCCAGATGAGTACCGAAGTGAACTCGCTCGCCCTCGTGTGGGTTGGGGATGGTTTCGCCACAGCCGCTCCGCCAGTCGCTGGCGACGAGCAGCCCCTCCTTCTCCACATTCTTGAGGCCTGCCTCGTCGAGGGCGCAGGGGATCCAGATTTCCCTGTAGCTTTCCTTCTCCGCTGCAGCTTCCGCCTTCGCCGCTTCCGCCGCTGCCGCCAAACCGGAGGAAGAACATGAAGAAGCCATTTTTCTCCGGTGAGAAAGTGACCTTAAAGGGGCGGCGCTGGGAGTTTTCTGTGGGGGAAGGACGAGGAGGCTCTGTGCGCACAGGAGGATTGGGAAGAAAGGAGATGGCAAAGGACTGGTGGAAAGGAGAAGAGGAAATCTAAACCCCATATATCCACCTACCTGCGCCAAGATTCGTGCAAATGCTACAGTGCAATCGCCACGCGTCGTGGAAAGAACTGGGAAGGACCCGCACGATGATTGCGTCGCCTCGATCTCCACGCACGCATTGAAACGGCGCCTCGGTTCCGCGGACCGCGGACCCACCAACGGTCGTGCTGACGGAACGCTGTCAGATGACGTGACTTGACCATGCTTGTGTCAGGTGGCGTTAGAGACCAAGTTTCGGCTTAGTTTGAAAATGAGCTGGAAAATCCGAGTTACCAACTGAAAGGTCCGAATTATTTTTTAATACTAGGATCGTATCTTTTGTTGTGAAGTTTCAGGAACCCTTCAAGATTCTGCAAGCCGAAGATCAAGCTAGACGATGATAAATCCGACTTTGGATCTTGGAGGCCTCAACTCTTGTTGTTGGGATATACTTTCCGGGTATCCTCACAGTTCCTCACTGACCAGGGTGGCCCAATTCGGGTTAGAGCATTGCTTCACGGGAGGCCCAGTCAGGGAGAGAAGACGGAGTCCAATCCGGCTACGGGAAGGCCCAAAAGACTTACCGACTTAGGCCATGATGTTACTTGTAGTTCAAGATGTACTCTGTAACAGACTCTTAGTCGTAGCCGGATAGATCTCTCCTGTAAACCCTAGGCCGGATATCTATATAAGCCGTCCTAGGGAGAGCCTTTAGGGCATAACCTCAACAGTCTACAATATCAACTCGCACAGGCTCAACCCTTGTAACCCATATTCCGGCTCTGCCGTATTACTGGATTGCTAGCAGGAGTAGGATCCGTCCAAAGCCGGCAGATTCGAACCCTGGGTAAACTTGTGTGCTCACCGTCCTGGAATACCGTACGTCTCACCCCCTCTCTTCCGCACGCCTCGAGGACCCCCTCATGGCGTACTTGCCATCAATCCGACGACATATTAGAAGGGCTATTATTATGGCCTGAGCATTGAAAATTGAAATGACCCACTTCAAAGCAAAGTTCACAAATAAAAGGATAGAGGGCACACACTTTTTTACCAAGATCATTTAGAGCCCTATACCACATTCTAGTTTTTTCATTCTTGTGGGTGATACAATATTCTTCTTCAATTTGATTATTCTCACAAGGTCTATGTATTCCACAAAAAATAACATGCTTATAAGAAATAGTACCTTCAGAGGTTTGAGCATGTACATTGCTATCATTAATAACAATTTCATTTTCCCTGCAAGTGTCTTTAAAAGGCTCATTATACATGTCCCATTTTTCTTTAGGAGCATTAATATGAGAAGCAAAGGTTCTAAAACAATCAATAAGAATTTGAGGATCAAGACCATATTTAGCACTAAGCTCTTGAAAATCAATAGTTTCAGCAAAAGACTTAATGCAATCATACTCATAGTTTATACCTGGTTCTTTACCTTTGTTGTTATCCCAATCTTCGGTATTGCTTTGAATTGATTCAAGAAGATCCCACTTAGCTTTGACCTCCTTACTTGTGAAGGATCCCTCTAAACAAGTATCTAGATAGTCCTTGTAATGTCCTGAAAGCCTTGCATAGAAATTATTAATAACAATATTACTGGGGAGCTCATGAATGGGATATTTGAGCATTAGTGACTTCAATCTCCCCATGCTTGGGCAATACTTTCTCCATCATGAGGATGAAAATTATAAATATAACTCCTATCTTTATGAATTTCATGAGGAGGATAAAATTTAGAGTAAAAGAGAGATTCAAGTTCCTTCCACTCCAAATGATGAGGATCATCTAGTAGCTCATACCACTCCCTTCCTTTGACCTTAAATGAAATAGGGAATAGCTTCCTCTTAACTTGTTTCGTTGAAATACCTGCACACTTGAACAACTCGCATAATTCATGTATAAAGAGTAAATGATCACCAGGATGGACAGTTCCATCTCCAAAATAGCATTCATTCATAACATGTTCAACAATTTTTATAGGTATTTTAAAAGGGATGCTTTCAGTATATGGATTTAACATATCACAAGTATCATTAGAATTACCACATATGGGAGATAAAGGCATCAAAGCAAATTTTCTTCTTTAAAGCCGGGGAACTAAAAAGATCATTTTCATAAAACCCAACTTCCTCAAACTTAGATGTTTCCATAGCATTAGTAACAAAGGTGTTTAAAAGATTCACTAATAACATTGGTATTAGCATGCAAAGAAAGTTCCATGGGTTTTTTATTTTCCTTTCAGACAATTCAAGTTCTAACTTAGGAAAAATACTATAAAGCTCTCTAATTTTGTTGTTGTTTTCCATTAAGCCTAACTAGTGAAAAGAAGAAACAAAAAGACAAAATTGTAGAATCTAAAGGAAATAGCTTTGAGCACTCACACCGGAGGATGTGAGTACCTTTTACCTTACCTCCCCGGCAACGGTGCTAGAAAATAGCTTGATGTCTACGCACTTCTATTCTTGTAGACAGTTGTTGGGCCTCCAAGTGCAGAGGTTTGTAGAACAGCAGCAAGTTTCCCTTAAGTGGATCACCCAAGATTTATCGAACTCAGGGAGGAAGTGGTCAAAGGTATCCCTCTCAAGCAACCCTGCAATCAAGATACAAGAAGTCTCTTGTGTCCCCAACACACCCAATATACTTGTCAGGTGTATAGGTGCACTAGTTCGGCGAAGAGATAGTGAAATACAAGTGGTATGGATAATTATAAGTGGTAACGGTGATAGAAAATACTTTGATGGCGTGGAAGAGACTAAAGTAAAACTGAAATAAAGAAGGAAGCAAGCAAACATGTAATAGATATAATAGCAAACGGTGTTTTAGTGCTTAGAAACAAGGCCTAGGGATCATACTTTCACTAGTGAACACTCTCATATAAATATATTCTCTTCATGATACTACACTGAACTACTCTCCGGTTGGACACTCTAATCGATGGTAGGGCTATAACAACACACCTCAAAGTTCATCTTTCCCATCTAGAAAACCCCACACTGTCACCTTGAGTACTAGATGGTTCCAACAAACACCACAATTTCATAAACACATCCAACTCTAAATATAACTCATAACAAGTATTTGCAATCTCTAGCCTAAGGGCCACCATGGTGTGCACACTGTCAACTTCACACACATGGGGAGAGCAGAGATCTATTAAAGCACTTGAGTAGCAAGGTAGATCTATAGATTACAAACTCATGATCTCAATAAGATCATGCATAGAGAGAGATGAACACGTAGCTACCGGTAGAACCCTTAGCCTCGAGAAAGAACTACTCCCTCCTCATCATGGGAATTAGCAACGGTGATGGAGATGGTGGTGGAGATCGATGGAGATGGCTCCGGGGGCACTTCCCCGTCCCGGAGGGTGCCGGAACAAAGACTTTCTGTCCCCTGAATCTCCCCTTCGGTGGCGGCGGCACTGTGGAACTTTTCGTGGATTTCTGATTGACGCTCTAGGGTTTTAGTATCGGGAGGCTCTTATGGGCGAAGGATGCAAGGTCGGTGGCCGGCCAGGGGGCCCACACCATGCCCTGGCGCGGCCTGGGCTAGCCCGTGCCAAGGGGGGGTGTGGCCACCCTGTGGCCCCTCTCCGACTCTCCTTCTAGCTCCGTGAGGCTTCCGGGAAAATAGTAACTTTGGCTTTTGTCCCGTCCAATTCCGAGAAATATTCATTTTCGACTTCGGAACCAAAACAGCGAAAACAGTAATGGCACTGTGGCATCTTGTTAATAGGTTAGTCCAAGAAAGTCTATGAAAAGTACTCCAAAGTTGGAACAAAACACAAGAAAGTAGATAAAACCAAGCATGGAACATCAAAATACATTTGCAATGTATCAACATCCCCAAGCTTAACTCCTGCTCGTCCTCGAGTAGGTAAGTGATAAAAAGAAAGAATAATTTTTGAGGTGACATGCACCATCATAAACTTGATCAAAATATTTGTAAAACATTCAAAGCTGGGATCATAGTACTTCAATCATAACATGAAAGACAAGGTTCTAGCAATAAGACAAAGAAACTATGATGCAACATGAAAAGGCACAAACAAAAGATTCATGAATAACAATGCTTTGCAAGACGTTTGTTTGTTTCACATAAAGAAAACATAGCATAATAGTATTCATCTTGTCCCTCAAAGAGTAGCAAATATAAATGCATAGGACACCTTCAAAGTTCATAAGAGTGACTAGATGCAAATAGTTTAAAACAAGCAATATCAAGATATGCAACAATCAACAAGTCTTGGGACAATGCACATAGAACTAAGAAACAAGGCCTAGGGATCATACTTTCACTAGTGAACACTCTCATATAAATATCTTCTCTTCATGATACTACGCTGAACTACTCTCCGATTGGACACTCTAATCGATGGTAGGGCTATAACAGCACACCTCAAAGTTCATCTCCAACTCTAAATATAACTCATAACAAGTATTTGCAATCTCTAGCCTAAGTGCCACCATGGTGTGCACACTGTCAACTTCACACACATGGGGAGAGCAGAGATCTATTAAAGCACTTGAGTAGCAAGGTAGATCTATAGATTACAAGCTCATGATCTCAATAAGATCATGGATAGAGAGAGAGATGAACACGTAGCTATCGGTAGAACCCTTAGCCTCGAGAAAGAACTACTCCCTCCTCATCATGGGAATCAGCAACGGTGATGGAGATGGTGGTGGAGATCGATGGAGATGGCTCCGGGGACACTTCCCCGTCCCGGCAGGGTGCCAGAACAGAGACTTTCTGTCCCCCGAATCTCCCCTTCGGTGGCGGCGGCGCTGTGGAACTTTTCGTGGATTTCTGATTGACGCTCTAGGGTTTTGGTATCGGGAGGCTCTTATGGGCAAAGGAGGCAAGGTCGGTGGCCGGCCAGGGGCCCACACCATGCCCTGGCTCGGCCTGGGCTGGCCCGCGCCAAGGGGGGGTGTGGCCACCCTGTGGCCCCTCTCCGACTCTCCTTCTGGCTCCCTGAGTCTTCCCGGAAAATAGTAACTTTGGCTTTTGTCCCGTCCAATTCCGAGAATATTCATTTTCTGACTTCCTGGAACCAAAAACAGCAGAAAACAGGCAACTGGCGCTGTGGCATCTTGTTAATAGGTTAGTCCAAGAAAGTCTATGTAAAGTACTCCAAAGTTGGAAGAAAACACGAGAAAGTAGATAAAACCAAGCATGGAACATCAAAAATTATAGATACATTTGCAATGTATCACACCCCAACGGGTTCGATTCACCTCTTCCACTATATGGCAACCTTCGAGGTGGAAGCCGACACCTTTATGACGAGTTCGGGGCACACATCCACAACTTAATTGGAGGCTCCCAAGTACAAGCTAGCTGTCAAACAATCAAAGACAAGCTAGTAAGAACCAAATCACAAGCTAGGGTTTCCAATGAAACACTAGAGCAAGGGGCCCTCAAGTGAATGGCGGGGAAATGAGGATCTCTCTTGGTGAAGATGTAGATCAAGGCCTCCTCCTTCGATTCTCCAAAGATCAATGACTTTGGATGGTTGTGTGAGGAGATCTTGTGGATTTGGTGGCTCAAATGGTGCTGGAATTCTTGAGGTGGACGAGCAAGCTTCCAAGGTAGAAGAAGGGGCATTTATATAGGCCCCCGGAATTAGAGTCGTTGGGAGCCACTTACCCGGGACAGTCCGGCCAACACCAGCCGGACAGTCTGGCCTAGCTGGACACTCTGGCCTAGCCAAGTTTCCGGCCAGTATCCGGTATGTGTCCGGGGAGTGTCCAAAAAGCTATTCTGAGTGTCCGGAGAAGTTGCCCACTCCCCAGGGGAGGACAGTCCAGGCGAATCAACCGGACAGTCTGGCCTGGGCGAACACTCCAGCCTGGATCAGCCGGATAGTCCGGCTGAGGCTTGTCCCCTGCACAGACCAGATCCTGGGCAGCTCTTTTTCCTTTATTGCAACATACATAGGGGCAGCTGGAATCTCCTGAAACATTTAACAGATGATTAAACTTATCCAAGTGTTGTCACCAAACATCAAAATAATAGTAAGGGCATAAATGCCCTTTCAATCTCCCCCTTTTTGGTGTTTGATGACAACCCAAGGATTTGCGAAAGGGATAGCTATAAATGTTCACAAGTGGAGATATACAAAATATACTGAGGCTCCCCCTAGATGTGTGACCAATTTTTTGCTTTGCATTTGAATACAATATCACACACCGTAGGATTACATCCATTCTAGATTTTGTAGCTAACAAGTTATGACAAGATATATAATAACAACTAGATAAATAAGCTAGGCATAGGCATAACATAGTCATATAACACAACCGGGTAAGCATGTCACAACACACAACAGAGAGTTCAACACAACATAGTACTCAACAAGTAGGATAAAGACACAAAGCTTCAAAGAGGCAAATCGAAATAATGTGAAGCTCGTGTACCCATGCAAATACCTGGTAGAAACCTAATAAAGGGGCTACTTCTCCCCCTTTGGCATCGAGACGCCAAAAAGGGAAAAGAGCACAACTAAAGCGTCCCAAGACTAACTCTAGCTACTGCAGTCATCGTTGTCATCCTCCTCCTCCTCATACTCGTCCTCGTCCTCGTCCTCATCACCATCCTCATCATCCTGATCCACCCGAGTAGAGCTCTGGCTATGAGGGCGAGAAGAAGAAGATACATCCTCAAACATGGACCAATCCACACGTCCCTAACTCTAGTGACCATAGGAGAGTGTGGTATCAGATGCCTGCTGCTGAGAAGGGTCAACATCCATGGGATGGTTGATCTGCTTGAGCTCCTTCATCACATTCCTGTTCGCCTTGTATGCATCATACTGACCATGGCGAATGTCAATGTTCTGGCAAAGAAGAAGCTTCTTCCACCAGGAGGCCTTCTTCACCTTCTTGTGCACTTCCTCCTTGGAGGTGGTGAAGCGATATGTATTGCTGGCATGCTTCATGCGAGGGCCACGGGTCACAGCCTCCGGAACCTCCTCAGAACCATCATCACTATCAGAGGCATCTATCTCATCATCCTCAAATATATCCTTAGCAGGGGTAGCCACGAGGTGCCTTGGAGGTGGGGGCACCCTTCCTCTATAGCTTGGTAGGGAGGTGTGCAACAAGGTCAGTGTAGAGCAACGGAGTGACTGGAGCCTGAGCAACAATGAGCTTAATCACATATGGAGCAAATAGAGGACACTTCTTGTCAGTGATGCACTTGTACATATCCTGATAGATGAAGTCCATGACATCTATGGCACCACCTGGGTGAGCTAGACCGCGGACATACACGGAGTGGGCATGGGCCATAAGATTGATCTCAGCACCCCGTATCTCATCCTTGTTGCCCGCCTTGGGAGTGAGAGTGTGGGGAAACATGCGGAGCAAGATGTTGTAAATGAGCTTGATGTTGGTGGTTTGGTCAACCACACCATTCAGAGAGTAGATTGGAGCCAACAGCTGTTTGTCATACGCCTGACCATGCACATGCATCCGGTGACCACTATGAGCATTGGGGTTGAAAGGCACACCAAGGAGATGGGAAAACTGAGCCATGCTAGAACGACACCTAGTAGTGCCAGGGATCCACTCAAGGGGAATATCAGGAGTGTCCCCCAAAACCACCGTGGCATAGAACTGCTGGACCAACTCAATGTTGTAATCTTCTCTTGTTTGAAAGATGGTGTGCAGTCCCATGTTCTCAGTCACCCAAAGAGCATCCTCAAAGTACCTATGGGCCTGGAGCTTCGGAATATCCTACCACTACATGGGGCACACAGGAGTCCTGAAAGCAGAAAACACCTCAGAGAAGAGTAGGGCCTGCTCATTCCTCCAGAAGGGTTCATCCTCAGAAGTGTGCTGTAGAGAATAGAATTGATGGACACGCATCTCCACAAACTCTTCGGTGCCCAAATTTGCCAAAGTGGTTAATGACTCAAATTTCATGCACTTGGCTTCATCCCTCTTTAGTTTTCTGACATTCTCCTGCTTTGCTGCAACACGGTCACGAGCAGCCTGCCTGACCATGGATGGATCCATATGAACCTCATTCTCTTCATCATGGTACCTACGAGGACGAGATTTCTGAGCGGTCCTAGAGCGACGAGGACGGGAGGCACCTGTGAATTCAGAGTAGAAAGATAGCAGCTAGGTAAGCACATTTGTCTAGGAGGTGAATGCACATAGTAGTAGTGAAATGAATGCCAGATCAAAACTGGTTGAGGAAACCCGGACTGTCTGGCAAAATCGAGCCGGAGACTCATACATGAGACAGCCGGACATTCCGGCTAGGCCGGAGTGTCCACCCTGTGCACATCGAACAGTCCGGTGGGAGACCTGGTGATTTTTTGGGCAGCGCGAAAGTACTCAACCAGAGCAGATCGGGATTGCTAGGACTACTACAATGATGCCATATGCACGCAGTATGATGAATCCATGGATCAAGATAGGTCATTGCCTCCAAAAAGCATCTAGAGGAAACCCTAGAGATGTAGAAGAGGGGGAGGCAAAATACCAGCATCCATGGAGCCTTCACCAGAGGGGAATAGGTCCCAGTGGCAAAGGGGCGGTAATGGCCGGCGACAACGGTCGAATCCAGGGTGGAGAGGCCCTCCCGGTGGAGATCCTGGTTGGGGGCAGCGGGCTATGGAGAGAAGAGAGTCAGGGGGAAGAAGGAGGATTGAACCGTCCACTTCTCCCCGACCCCCTTTACAGGACTGAAACCGCTGGGGCCGGAGTGTCCGGGCGAAATTAGCCGGAGTGTCCGGCCCTGCCAGAGTGTCCGGGCTGTATGAAGCGGAGTGTTCGGCCTGGCCGGACTCTCCGGTCGGTATAGAGCAGACATTCCGGCCCCATGACCAGAAAACTCCAGGTACAAAAGTTGGACAAATGTGTGGCAAGAGGAGCATGTTTAGGGATGAGTATAGGCCTGGGATTCAAAAGATGTACTATGAAGAACCAAAAAACCATGGATAGTCAAAAGATGGAAAATTAAGATCCAAACTACACAAGTCAAGAACCAACTATTCAAATATGAAGAGGGCGGTGGGCGAAGCCACCATGTAAGAGATTGTGTGGGCTCCCCGGATTATTCATCTGAGAAATCCCTGTTATGCATATATCCACGTTCCCATGATCATTGAGCCATGGAACATAACCGACAGATATCATTACAACATCCGAAACATAACGAATATACAAGACTTACATAAATGCCATGATGGCTACAACATCTTTAGCAGCAGAACATCTTCATGTGCAGAGCCCAATCGTGCCTCAACCTACAGGCAGCTGACTGGGAAGACGGCCTAGCTTGCAGGGACGTCACCTTAATCTCCCGATGCCGAACCTATGAAAGTCTGGTCAAGTAAATAACTAGGGACAAAGCCGTGAGTACTATTGAATGTACCTGCAAACCACTAGGATAAATGAAATAAGGAAATGCAAGTCTGGCTGTGGCGAGATAGCTCTATCTGGGGTTGTTCTTGAAAAGCCTAGAATACCTCTTGTAGTTATGGCATCTCCCTATCTTTGTTGAAAAAGAGTTTTGAAAACATGCCTTTGTTTTATAAGTCAATACATCTCCATATCTTTGTTGAAAAAGAGTTTTGAAAACAGTTTTGGAGTAAAAACCCTTTTTAAACCTCTTCGACCACCTCGGGTCAAAGCAAAGGTTTCGAACTCGGGTTCCCCCAGAACCTTCGTCCTTTCATCCGTTCTTTCTAAACACACACTGTTTGGGTACTCCTAGCCAACACCTTTACAACCGTCCTTGACCATGGACACGGCTATTCGAATAGATTATACTCTGCAGAGTTTGTGCACTTTCCCCACAAGAATCAATACATCCACCGGGATACAACCACGGCCCACTACCACTGTAGATGGGGGTCCGGATAATCGAACCTAACTTTTCGCTTGTCGACCCTAGCAAAGGCTGCTTCTCCTTTTAGGTTTGTTCTCCCCGACAATGAGTATGTGGCTCCCAGCCATAGTCCTGCCTTCCGTACACGCGCATACCTAAGCCGCAACTTGGCGTATACCTTAATCTGATGACTCCACTTCCTTCCGTACTACCTAAGTCATACCATCCACGGGAGACCCAATTGTTGCACCGGCACTCCTGCCAGAACAGGCTCACTCTTGCCGAAGCAAGCAACAGGCTTCAAATCCGAGATCTGGTAGCGCCTGCCCGAAATTCAAGGGATCTCTCCTTATAAGCATGGTACAAGCTGCCTCAGCTAATGCAGACAAACTACGAGCTAAGCCCCAACACCTGGGGTAATGTGGTTGCACTGATAAAATTGTTCCGGTAAAGGCGTAGAACATCCCTTCACTTTCTCATTTCTTATCATCACCATTTTTGGAGTTAAAAACATCTGCTTGGAACGATGCCTCTTCCCAAGGGTTTTACAAAACAGTTTTGAAACATTTGTAGTGGGGTAAAACCCAAAATAGTTCATTTTCTCAAAACCAGGGTTTTCAAGGAGGTAGGATGCTAACCATCATACTCTCGTTCTAAAGGGGTAAACTGGTGGATACATCAGGGTGGTGCCACGAGGGACACAAATGCATAACTTGGAGGAGCCAAGTTATAAGCGCAGTATTTGTAAAACAAGACATGCAGATAATAATGCAATTTATAAAGAGGATACAAAACAGGTAAAAAAGAGTAGGACCAGTATCAGAATTCAGGAAATGGTGGCTTGCCTGTGATCAGCAATAAGTCCCTGTACTTCTTTAGATAACCAAGAATACCCAATAAATAATAATAAGAAGTCCCTTCCTTCTTGTCTTCAAACACTCACACTATCGTCGTCATCGGGTATACATGCAAGCAGACAATACCACAATCAATACAAGGCATACATGCTTCAAACCATACATCAAACAAACATACTGAATCCTATTTAGTAGATTTTGGAGGAGTTGGGTATTGATAGTGGAATTACTAAATTGCCATGGAGGTGTTTTTCCATTTGGAAGATAGTTGTCAAGGCTAAATACCATGGACTTGGATTGGGGTTCCGAGGTCTGTAGGATACCAATGTGCAACCATGATATCCTCAGGTAGGTCTTGACAAGACAAAACCAACACAAGTGGTTTCACTTGATTATCAATTACCTAGATTTAGTTATGATTTTTAAAGTGGATTAAACTCTAGTTTGGGGGAATAATTCACCAGAATTTACCTGGAGGCCCAAAAATTATTTCCTTGGGTGGTTAGGTAGTGTTTGATGTACTGAACCACCTAGAGGTGGGATCTTGTCAAAAGGATTAACAGAATGCCCTCAGGGAATTCCCAAAGGCAGTTCTATATGTTTTTTCTCTTGTTCACCAGATTAATTCTACAGAAGCTATTGAGTTGATTTCAAGGGCAGGTGGTAGGTATGTGGAATAACTTTCTGTAGGACTTGGATTCACTCATTTTGGGGTTGCCAATATCCTGGAGTGATTTATTTAGTGAAAATACCACTTACAGAAGCATTTAAATCACTAAAATTCAACCAGAGCTCAATAAATTCTGAGCTGCTGGGGTTTGATAGATTTTGATACTATGATGTACTGGGAGGTGGAATCAGGTCATTACCACATTTTATTTGACCTAGAGAAAATATCCAAGGCAGATAAAGGATATTTTTGTTATTTTTGTTAAAGGCATCCTTCTGTTCACCTTGGCATAGGACCTATGCTGGAAGATAGGTTTATCAAATACCTCTCAGTAGGGATTTGTTTCATCTCAAATGAGTAAGTCTAGCTCGCAGAGGGATTTATTTAGTGTACCAGATACATTTTAGTGGATAAAAATTACTTTTGGCAAGGGACCAGTTCTGTAAGATGCACAAAACAGGTAGGCATCTAAGAAAATTTAGATAGGTTCATTTGAAGTTATTTATCATTTTCAAAAGGATTTAATCCTACTGGTCTTTTTCTAGATCTGGAATAAAAAGAAAAGAAAACAGAGTAGGCGGGGCTGGATCTGGGGCTACTAGGCCGCGCAGAGGAGATTCGGCCCACGGCGGGCGGCGCGGCGCGTGGGAGCCACGGCTTGAACTTGCCAGGCGGGGCCCGGCGGTCAGTGGGAGCGGGCGGCCAAAGCGTTATCGGCGGCTGTGGGCCGTTCGATTAAAGAGGGATCGACGACGCAGCGTCGTCGTCCACCTGGGCGCGCCGACGATGAGAGCTAACCCTAGCAGAGGACGACGCGGGGCGGGGATCTCACCTAAGGGCTTGGGAGAGGACATGGAGGTGGCAGGGCGACGGGGTCAACGACGACGAGCAGATCGAGGGGCGGCACGACAGGGGTGGTCCACGGGAAGTAGCTCGCGCGTCAGTGGCCGAGGATGACCTCATCGGAGCTCACTGGCAAGGACGGAGGAGTCAGTCCTGGACAAAAATAAGCACAGGGTTAGGTGTAGGGGAGGTAGGGGAGTCAACCATGTAACATGCAGAGGAGGGGGAGCAAGGGGGAGAGAGCCTTGCTCGATTTTGTGAGGAGGCCGAGAGCTCCTCCTTCTTCTCCTGGACAACACAGGACAGGGGAGAGGGAGTGGTGCTCGGGGAGGTAAGTTAGGAGGAGAGGAAGCAAATGAGGGGCAGGGGGCTTGCAGGGGTGGCCTCTGGCCTTTATACCAAGGAGGAGAGCTAGATGGAGTAAATGACCAATTTGTACATGGTGGAGAGGGAATGCTGGCCAGGGATTGGTCTAGTGGATGGTGGGGAGGGGTAAGAATGGGTTTCGGTCGTGCTGGATCAGAGAGGGAGGGGGTGGCAGCTATGGTAATTAAGTGGGGGTAAATCTTTGTAAGATCTTGTTGTCTCTCTCTCTCTTTCTACTAGTACCAGGGTAAAATGGGTAATACTGGGGTAGAGCTACAGTGGTGTCGACCTGGGGTGTGTCCTGGTGTTAAGGGGAAGCATTGAGCAAGTTTTGATGAGATTTGGAAGTGGTTTCAGTAGTTGATTTGCCTACTTGGCAATTTTGATCAAATTGGTGGTTATGAAGAAAGTCCAAAAACTTGTATTGGACAAGATGGGGAAATGGTACTGGTAGATAGATGAGGTCAAGGTAGACTCCTAGGATTTAATTGGGATTTTTATAAGGGGTTTTAGTCCTCATAGATCCAATTAAACAAAAAGGACAGAAGTGGTTTCTAGAAGATCATTTGATATTTTTACATTGGACAAGGTTGGTTTCTGGGTTGAGAGGGTCCCAAATGTGAATACACACTCAGGGGAATTTTCCCAAGATTTATTGAGGCATAGAAGTATTTAAAACAATTATTATTCCAATTCAGCCATTTAAGAGAATGGGCAAAAGAAATAATGAGGTTTCTCAAAAATATTTATTTTTGAGATGGGAAGATAGGGTATGATATAGGGAACTCACTTGAGCAAAAATTTGGGGAAGATCTTTGGTAAAAACCAAACTTTCCTTTATGGAAGAAGTTTTGGAGGTTTTATCTATTAAAGGAATTAAATAGATTTGGGCCATAATAATTAGGGATAATCATTGATAAATCTTGATTATCAAGGTAGATGATGTAGACAAGATGTATCAAGCATTAGCAACCTTAAGAGATGAAAATGCAACTTGAATTAGATGAAAGAACAAGGTATTGAGGATCTAGGGTGATGTTATTTTTATACCACCAAAAGCTGGTTAGATCTTAGAGCTCAGAGCTCACCTTGATGCAAGGGCTAGATGGATAGGTATACCAAGTCATATAGATGATCATGGCAGGAAGAGTTTGAATTAATTGCATTTGAGGTGACCTAGAAATGGTGGCAAACTTTGATGAAAATAAGGCTGCCATACCAAAAGAGCCATGATGCCTTATAAACCAAGTGGGTTTAAGCGGCACAGAGATTCACTTGGAACAAGTGAAGTAGATTTTGGTAGGCCTATATTAGTAGATCACAACCATGCAAAGAGTTGGTACATAGAAGGTTTTATGGTGGTGTGAGCTTCTGTCAAAGTAGGCATGATGACAAGGTTTGCAGGAAAAGTTATTTTCTTGCCTGCAAAACCATCAAGAACAAGTGGGTTGGAGGATGATCTAACCAAGGGAAAAAGTGGGACTTGGTAGTCCTGGGTATGTTTAACAAGATGGTTCAGGTGCATTTCCAAAAATGCACAAGGGTTGAGAAAGGGAGGCATTCAAAAAGGTGATGTTGGAACAGTTTCTAGACTTGGTCAAATTTGGCAGTTTTGAGGATTTTAACTAGAGTATGAGAGGGAATGTTTTTGGAGGGGTTGCAAGGTACCCAAGCATCATCAAGTGGATGAGGTTTAAGTGTAGGTTGGGTATAAGGGATCCATTCTTGATGTTGGTCTTTGTTGACTTGGAAGCTTTTGGAATGGATCATTGCAGAATTGATCTGCTAAGGGTTTTAGATGATCACTCAGTATCTAGTGAGTTGATCTTGCTTTGTTTTATTTCTTAGGTTGTGGTGATTTGGAAACCTCTTGGTCCTAGTGATGAGCTCCTAGAGTGTCTCATACTACTTCCTAAGCAAACAAGTCAAACAACAGATCAAGGCAACTCATCTTATCAACTAAGTGAATCTACTACTGGGGTTACCATCAAGTTTAGCTTGAGGTAAGGTTGGGGCATTTTGAAGAGGTTGAGTTTTTGAATAGGATGAGAGTCCTTGGTATCTGTACCAAGAATAGAATCCAAAGGCTTAAAAAAAGGTTTTGGAAAATCTAAGGATAAGATTAGTTGAGGGTTATGTCTTGAAAACATAAGGAGATTGTATTATATATCTCTCCACAGTTTTGTCAATAGAAGCTACCAAAATAGTTTTGGTTACACAAGAACCTTGGCTCAGGTTTTGAATTGTCAGAACGTTTGAGAATATGTAAGTTGAGCCAGGATAGTTTTGGTAAATAGCTTTTGTCAATTGAGGGTGAGGTAAGGAGTATCATAAGATACACTCTCATATGCACAAGCACAAACAAACAACAAGCAAGCACTACACCAATGAACAAGAAAAAGTTTTTATTCCCCCTGATTTTTGCATTCTGGACAACTAATCAGGGTTGCTGAAATTGGTATGTTACAGATTGTGGCATGACACTGCGAAGAATTATCCTTGGATTCATTGCCACTACTCATCAATGAAGCTCACATATCACTAAATGATATTAAGAGAATTGAATTTCTTAATATTGGCATTATGGGGGGAGGGATAGTCCAATGTATTAGAACCGCACTCCCCCTATCTCCATGCCTGCACCTAAACCAAATAAGGGTCAAGATATAGGTGAGTATGCAATGTGATCAAGTCAAGCTCCTAGAATCTACGATATTTAGTTCATTCCTCAAATAACAAAACCTTGCTTCATCAAGTGGCTTCGTGAAAATGTCGGCAAGTTGGTCTTTGGTTGACACATAGGATAGCTCAATATCACCTCGAGCAACATGATCTCTAATAAAGTGATGATGAATCTCAATATGCTTTGTCCTTGTATGATCCACTGGGTTATAGGAAATCTTGATAGCACTTTCATTGTCACACAGAAGAGGCACTTTGTCACAATGGACACCGTATTCCTTTAAAGTTTGCCTCATCCATAGCAATTGTGTACAAGCACTAGCAGCTGCCACATACTCAGCTTCATCGGTGGAGAGAGATATACAATTTTGCTTCTTAGAAGACCAACACACCAAGGACCTCCCAAGGAATTTGCAAGCCCCGGAGGTTGATTTCCTATCATCCTTGTCACCAGCCCAATCCGAATCCGTGCATCCACAAAGAGAGAAAGCTGAGCCCCTAGGATACCAAATACCATAGTTTGGGGTATGAACCAAATATCGAAAGATTCTCTTGACCGCCATCAAATGGCTTTCTTTAGGAGCCACTTGATATCTTGCACACACTCCTACACTCAACACAATATCAGGTCTAGATGCACAAAGGTAAAGCAAAGAGCCAATCATGGACCGGTATACCTTTTGATCCATATCTTTACCATTTGGGTTTAGTTCAAGATGAGTATTTGTTGCCATGGGAGTGGGAGCTCCATTTAGATCTTTCATGTTGAATCTTTTGAGCATATCTTGAGTATACTTGGCTTGGTTGAAGAATGTTCATCCTCTCACTTTCTTGATCTCAAAACCAAGAAATACTCTCAATTCACCCATCATAGACATCCTGAACCTGTTAGTCATAAGCTTTGAGAATTCATCATTAAAAGCTTTGTTAGATGAGCCAAAGATAATATCATCTACATAAATTTGGCATACAAAAAGTTCCCCATTGACCTTCTTAGTAAAAAGAGTGGGATCGATTTTCCCAACCTCAAACCCATGATCTAACAACAACTCTCTAAGGTGCTCATACCACGTGCGTGGGGCTTGTTTGAGCCCATAGAGTGCCTTATCGAGTTTGTAGACGTGGTTTGGAAAGTTGGGATCCTCAAACCCCGGGGGTTGCTTCACATATACCAACTCATGCAATGGACCATTAAGAAAAGCACTTTCTACATCCATTTGTTGTAATTTAAATTTATGATGTGCCGCATAAGTAAGAAGGATACGAATGGACTCAAGGCGAGCCACGGGTGCATAAGTCTCTCCATAATCAATGCCTTCAATTTGAGAGAACCCTTGTGCAACCAATCTTGCCTTGTTCCTCACCAGAATTCCATGCTCATCTTGCTTGTTCTTGAAAATCCACTTGGTGCCTATAACATTGCGTGTCACATCCCAAAATTCTCCTAATTTTGGAATGTGAAATAAATAAATAAGTTGGATTGATTGTTTGACTATGTTGAAAATTCTCAAAGAGAAGAAACTTTTTGAATAGAAAATCCTCTCAACCTTGAATTCAAAATCTTATACTCTTTTGTTATGACCTAAGTAGCCATATAGGCAAAAGGGCATGGATTGATTATGGATTGTAGAATTGGTGTGCAAGATTTTAAAATGAAAATCATGAAGCATTCATAAGCATTTCATTACATCCATGCAAGGTTCTCACAAACTGAATCCAAATCCTGGTATCTAAATCCTATAGTTGATTCGCCCAAATGTTCCTAAAGGAAATTAAATTGATTTTATAAAACCCACTATTGCTAAGACAGCGATTATTGCTAAATTATAGCCTAAAAAGATCCAATTAATGCTACAAAATTTTAGAAACAAAATTGAGCTCATTTGGAGCTAGTATGAAAAAGTTATGGAATAAATACGAACACATAAAGATATAAATAAAATGAAATATACAAGGATTTGTAAATCCATTACTTCCAAACTAGTAAAAAGATTACAAATTTGATCCTATAATGATCTATTCAATTTTAGAAAAATTTAAAAACAAGAATCATATCATTTGGAGTTCGTATGCAAAAGATATGAGGAAAACAAGTAAATAGAAAAAGAAAAAGAAAAAAAAAGAAAAAAAAACTAAACGGGCCGGCCCACCTGGACCGACCCAACCAGCCACGTACAGGAGGGAGAGGGATCGATCCCATTGGATTGCTTTAAAAACCGCGCGAAACAATTTTAACAAACCTATCTCTATTCAAACTCTTATATCTTTTGATCTACAACTCCGAATTGACTTCCGTTTGTTTCTACTTGTTCCCTACTCTAATACCTATCTCCCCACCATCCTAAACATCCATATAATCTCGTGGAGCCACAGCTGTACGAGTTTCTCTCCTCGAAATCCCGAATCTACACATGTCCGAATCTTATTTCGCTTTTTAACCCATCTAGAATTCGTTGTTTGCCTTCGGTCAAAAAACAAAAGTTGTAGGGATCGTCGAAATCTTTCAATCCCGACAAATCTCACCTCTTTTCATCCACCACAGCCGGAGAATTTCGTATCGCAATATTTCAGATCTTACGGTGTAAATCCAAGATGTACTCGTGCTCGTTTCTTCAAATCCAAATTCCTTTGGATAGAAGGTAGGAATAATGATTCCCCACAACTTTCATGTTCTGAGTTTTTCAATTTGACCTACGGATTTGTCTCTCTAACACAGATCTATTTCTTGTCTATTCTGAGCCAAAATCGGGTCAATCTCTTCTTCTAGCCACCAGATCCTATCCAGACGGTCGAGATCCAATCAAACCGGTGCGTGCCATATCGTCATCCCGGTCATCTTCCTCATCAACGTCACGTCAACGTAAGGTCAACATCTAGTCCCAGTCAGCATGCAAAGTCAACCTGTCCAGTCAGCGGAATATTCTCTAGGATATTCCGTTCGAATTTAAAATTGCATATTATAGATCTAACTTGTAAAATTCATTAGAAATTCATACCACGTCCAAAAATTGCGTATAATATATCAAATTGAAGATAATTTCACGTAGAATCATCTTATCAGAATAGATCCAACTTTTAATGTACGTGGTTACTGCAGTAATTTAATTAGTCTTAATGGTCTTTTAGGTTAATAAATTTATAAGAAATTATCTGTAACTCCGAAAAATATGAACAATATATCAAATTGAAGCTACTGTAATGTACTTTAATAATATCTGGTTGGATCTAGCCTTTGCAGATTGTTTAACCCGTAGCAATTTAATTAGTTTTAATGTCTTTATAAACTATTAAATTCATAGTAAATTAATTGCTTGTCACAAAAATATAAATGATATACCGTTGGAAAGCTGGTTCCACGTAGATCATCAATATGCAATTAGTTCAGCCTTTTACTGTAAGGTTTTGCCGTGAAGATTTAAATAGTTTAATGGCCTATTTAGAGTAATAAATTCATAAGAAAATAAATACTACTCAGAAAATTACAAATAATATGTCCCTGAAATCACAGTTCCGTGGAGATTACAGATATAATTTTAGTTTGATTTTTAGACAACAGAAACTATAGGAATCATTTAAAACCATTAAACACTATTTAAATCATACAAAAAGATCTATAACTCCGATTAGGGTGAATCCAAGTGCTAAGGTTTTTTATTGACAATAGCTATACAGAGAAATTTCATGAGAAATTATTTGGCACTGTTAAAACAGAAATTCATACAGAAATATTTAAACCCATTGAAATAGTGTTTTAATCATAGGAAAATATCTATAATTCCTTTTTAGGTGATTCAAATTGCCACTTTCTCTAAATTTCATTACCTATCCAGTGGCATCTAGTTCACAATTTAATATGACATAAACATCTTTAGTTCAATTAAAGTGGTATACACCATATTAAATCGATACAACTTTAGTAACAAAAGCTTTAGTGCATTAAATGACTTTCCACATGCATCATGTAATCTAATTAGGTTCATAACACTAAATGCAACCATTGTGACTCATTAAATCGTCATGCATGCATCTGTTCATCATTGTTTTCTTGTAATGTTGCACCGTTGCATGTTTGCAATGTTTTGAATGGTGTTTGTTTGCTTCAAACGTTAGATTGCGAGGAGTGCAACTACTGTGATTGCAACTATTATGATTGCAAGTATTGTGGTTATGACGAGTGCAACCATTATATCTATGAGGATTGTAAGGATTATCTAATCGACTACATCTACAACAAAGGCAAGTGGTGCTATCTTGGTCATAAATGTCCTACTGTTTTCCTATGCATTGTAGATGTTTTTGTAGAATTGCATATGTAGGAATTGATGTGTATATGCTATGTTATATCCCATATTATTCCCTAGTATTCCTTGTTTATGAGCCATCGTATTGGTAGATTGCTTAGCTATGCTATTTAGACGAGGAAGAGAATCACATCATGAAAAGTTATATGTTTTGAAAGGCTTATGTTTTGCTAAATGACAAACCAACATGTTTTAATGAACCACCTGGGCGGAATGGCATTGATTGGGTCATCGAGTGTGGATTTTGGTGTGGAATGCCGCCCAGGACACTGAGAAATGATTGGTTTCTTTGTTTGGAAGCTTTTGTGTGCAACCATGTGCCAATAATGAAATGGGCGGTTGGTTGAACTCAGTAGGTTGTGGTAACTCGAACCCGCGTATCCAGAGATGTAGATAGTGTAGGTTGGACCGGTGCGTGTCGGGATTGGGGAGCTACTTCCCGAACGGTTCCTTCTTGGACTTCTCCCTATCATCACCCAATATGAGAGTGGTGGTACGAGCTGGGCTGGCCAAGTCACATGGGTAAAGTGTACTAACCCCTGCAGGGTGTATAAACTAATCGATTAGCCATGTCCCCGGTTATGGACAATTTGAGCGACCTAATACTGATGCTATGATATTTCTCACTCATCCTTATTTCTTAATTAGTTAAAATTTGTTGGGTGAACATAATTGGGTAGGAGCACCTGGGAGTGAACCAGAGTGTCCTATTTATCGTATTGGAAAACTACTTTGTTACAAATGTTAGGATAAAACTGTTGCTTTATGCAAATGAGCCTGAACTCCACTTGGCCAAATAAGCATGTAGTTGATAGATATGTTGTTAACCACTTTAGCCTACTTGCCATACATTCAATGTATTGACCATTCGTGGCTGCAACGTTTCATGTTGCAGGTTATATCGTATCTGAGTGATCGTTCATAGGTCGCGAGACTCCACTCAACATTTGTTCGCCTGTGGCACATTTGAAGGATGGAGATCTACCTTGTATTCGTTTTCCGCTGTGTACTTGAATAAATAATGTAAATTCTGGATCATATTTGTTGTAATTATGATGCACAGTTATATTTGGTATCATTCTGTACTGTGTGTGCCAGTGAACCGATCCAGGGATTGGCACTATACACATGAACTCAGCCTTATCAGGCGAGGGTGTTATATTGCGGCAATCTTTTGGCTTTTCAACTAACTTCCATACTTTGTTTCTATCAAAGTTGTTGAGCTCTTTGTGCATTGCATCCAACCAATCCGAATCTTCAAGTGCTTCCCATACTTTCTTTGGTTCCACCATGGAAATGTGTGCTTGGTGCTCACCAAAGTTCTTCAGTTGAGCTCAAGTAGATATTCCTCTTCTTAGATCTCCTACCACGTTCTCAAGAGTGTGGTCTCTTAATTCCATTATTCTATCCATTCTAGCTTGGCGATGAGTTTTGATCTCCTTGTTGTTTCTTGGGGGGATCACTTCATCATTTTTGTCCTCGTCTTGACCATCAACTTGAACTTGATCATCATTGGAATTATTCTCTTCTACAAGAGGCAAATATTGACCTTGGTCTTGATCAAGCATACTTCTAGACATGCATTGAGCTTCCCTTATGGCAGTTTCTATAGATCTTCCTTGTGTAATAGACTTAGCACCACTGGACATTCTAGCAAACGGAGACTCAAGTAACTCCTGGCTAGAGGTTTCTTCTTGATCAGCAGGTTGAGGGTCCACAACTTGTCTTTGGCATGGGTCATTTTCATCCTCGATAGGAACTTGTTGATGTTGTGAAGATGAGGTCTCCACTTGAGTAGAGCATAATTCTTCTCGATCCGCCATAAGGGGTTCCTCAACAGGGCGTATGAAACCCACACCCATTCTTCCTATGGCATACTGAGGCATTTCATCATCTACATCACAGACATCAACACGCCCCGCTTGGGGACCATCATATTCTTCAAACACCACACTACAAGATTCTATGATGGTTCTGGAGAGCTTGTCATAGATTCTATAAGTGTGGGATTCGAGACCATAACCAACAAAAATACCCTCTAATGCTTTGGAATCAAACTTGGACAAACAAATACCCTTAATGCGATAGAAGCACTTACAACCGAACACCCGGAAGTAAGAAACATTGGGCTTGTTACCGGTAAGGATTTCATATGGAGTCTTGATCAATTATTTGTGGAGGTAGAGACGGTTTGATGCATGGCATGCGGTGGAGATAGCTTCATCCCAAAAACCGTATGGAGATTTAAATTCCGCCAATATAGTCCTTGCCATATCAATAAGAGTCTGGTTCTTCCTCTCAGCTACACCATTTTGTTGAGGGGTATATGCAGCAGAATATTGATGTTTTATTCCCTCATCACTAAGAAATCCATTCAATGTGTAGCTCTTGAACTTGGTACCATTGTCACTTCTTATTGTTAATACCGGGACATTCTGTTGGCGTTGAGCCATGTTGATGAAGTCAATGAAGTTCTATTGCGTCTCACTTTTCAGTTTGAAGAAATATACCCAAGTGTATCTTGAGTATTCATCAACAATCACCAAGCAATATTTCTTCCCACCAAGGCTTGCATGAGATGGAGGACCAAAGAGATCCACATGAATGAGCTCCAAGATCCTCTTGGACTTGATGTAGTTCTTTGGCTTGTGGGGAGAATCATGCATCTTTCCTTCAACACATGCCCTGCAAACACGATCTCTGGCAAAGCAAACATTTTCTTTTAGTCCAACAATATGACCATCCTTGTGGAGGCTTTGCAAAGTTCTCATGTTGACATGGGCTAGACGGCGATGCCATAGCCAACCCACATCGGCCTTTCCGAATAAGCACATCGGACTTGTAGTGGTTTTCCTCGAGAAATCCAGCACATACAAGTCATTTTCGACGTACCCAACGAAAGCGACCTTTGTGACTTGCTACACAAGAGCACGGACTAAAAGTAAATTATAGCCAAGGGTCTCAACAAGCATGACGTCCACGAGAGTGATATCGTGTGCAACCACAACTTTGCCGAAACCCATTACCTTAGACTTTGACTTGTCGGCATATGTCATGGATATTTGATCAATATTTGGTCTCAACTCCTTGACACTTGATGCGCTTCCAGTCATATGACTTGTGCATCCACTATCAAGCACCCATTTTGACCCTCCGGAAGCGTAGGTCTACAAAAGATCAAACTAGTTTTTAGGTACCCATTTTTTCAATGGGTCCTCTTTTGTTAGTAACAAGGGTCTTGGGAACCCAAATAGACCAAGCAATATAACCATCATATGGCCCAACATATTGTGCATACACATCACCATAATAATCACGCATTAAAACATAGTGAGGGTTAGCACTCCCTGCAAAATCATCATGAGACATAGTTTTGCCATTAGTGGTCTTACTATCCACAATGACCTTGTCCTTTTATTGTGTGGGCTT
This sequence comes from Avena insularis, assembly GCA_023614405.1. Classification (NCBI taxonomy): domain Eukaryota; kingdom Viridiplantae; phylum Streptophyta; class Magnoliopsida; order Poales; family Poaceae; genus Avena; species Avena insularis. The sequence continues at coordinate 185,512,696 of CM042692.1, forward strand.
GGCCTTCCTTTTCTTGTTGTTGTTCTTCTTCTTGCCTTTAGAGACAAAGCCAATGCCCCTTTCTCACTACTTGACCTTTGCTTACTCAAGAGGTCATCAATTGACTTGTTTCCTTTGGGAAAGGTGGCCTTAGCTAGCTCCCCCTTCAACCTAGCATTCTCTTCAAGTATACTAGTACAACTAGAGGGAATGAAAGTAATAGGTGAAGAAATATTAGTCAATTGAGTTTGAGTCTTTTCACGAGACTTTGTGAGCAACAAGAGTTCACTTTCCAAGGCCTTGTGAGCCTTGTCAAGCATCCTAAAGTCCTCGGCAAGTTTTTCATGAACAACATCAAACTCAATCTTGTCCTTTTTAGCCTTTTTATATTTGGCAATAACATGGTCACGTTCCTTGATGAGTTTATTAATAATGAGATCATTTGCTTCATCAAGACCCTCAAGTTTAGTTTCAAGGGATATTCTAGTTTCTTGTTCTTCTTCTAGAGCATTATTTAGAGCTTCTACCTCAATCATGTGCTCTCTTCCTAATTTTCATCTTCCATCTAGAAGTTCTTGTGTGTGTGCAAGTTGATTTAAGAGGTCCACAACATGTTTCTTGTGTTCCCCTTGCAAGTTGTTCATAAACACATCAAAAGCAACTAATTCCTTTTTAACCTGAAGAGATAACTCATCATCAAATTCTTCATAGATTAAAGAGGTGGAGTGTGATGATGATAATACCTCCATTCCTCTTGCCATAAGGCAAGTGACGTTCTTGTTGGAGATATTCTCATTTGGAGAGTCAAAGAGTGAGAATGTAGGGGTAGAAGTGGTGGCAAGAGCCGCCACACCACGTGATGTTTACTCTTCATCATCATCATCGGAGGAGAATTCTTCATGTGTGATCAAGACAATTTCACCTGGCTTCTTGTTGGTTGCATTCCTTTTGATGAAGGGTTTCTTGTAAGGAGCTTTGGAGGTCTTCTTCAACACAAGTTTACCCCCATGATCTTCTCTTTTCTCATAAGGACAAGCAGCAACAAAGTGATAGCGGTCACCACAATTGAAGAAAGTTCTCAACTTGGACCCATTATCTCTTCTCCCATTGGGGTTGCTTCTTCATTGCATTTCCATCTTGGCCTTGGCAGGATCTTTCCAAAAGTTTCTTGCATAGAAGGCCATGTATTCACCATGAGAAACCTTGACATATTCGGGGTTGCTCATTGAAAGCCCCTCATCACTTCCTTCATCTTCATCATACTCCACAACCTTGGACTTCAAGGCAAGATTGACACCACTACTCATTCCAATGGCACGAGCACGGGCGTCTTTGGCATTCTTGGCGGGAACCTTGAAGGCTGACATCTCTTGCATAACTTCATTGGAGGTCATGAGATGGTAGTTGTGTCTTACTTGGAGACTCTTCAAGTTAGTATACTCGAAGGGCATGAGAGCACTCACATACTTCCTCTTGATCCAGGCATCATCAATGTGACAAGCACCAACATTCCTGAAGGCGGTGGCTGTGGATTTGAGTCTTCAATACATGTCTTCATGATACTCACCATACTTCATGAAGAAACCTTTGGCCTCATTGCTTAAGGAATCATATCTATTTCTTCTCATACTCTCATTGCCAACAAACAAGTCAATGAGAGCATCCCAAGCTTCCTTGGCGGTATTGTAGTGCTCAATGTGGGGAAAATCCTTTGGCCCCACCCCAAGTTGGATCATGTGCAAGGCAGTTGCATTGAGTTGGCTATTGACCACTTATCTTCTAGTCAAGTTGGTTGGATCTTCAATTTTGAGACCTTCTTCAATAATATTCCACAAATCAATGCAAGAGCTGCGTACATGAGATTTCATTAAAACTTGCCATTGAGCAAAAGTATGTGCAGCTAACTTAGGTGGGTCACCTCTATTATTTATATGTGGGTGAGGGATAGGGGGTCGGGAGAGTACCATCCGGGAACCGCATGGTGCTCTTCCTTCCCATCACCCGTTTTGGTGGTGGAGTGAGTGGAATTATGTTCATCTCCTGCCACTTCCTCCAAAGGCTTAGCCGGAGCATTTGCCTTTGGGTTTGGTGGTGTTTCCACATGGGAGGGAGGAGGTGAGGTTTGCTTATCCCTAACAAGTTGCTCAACGAGTTGGCGCAACTATTGGATTTTGTTGCTCAAGGTAGAGCTCAAGCTTGTTTCCAAGTTCTTGAGATCTACCATCATCACCGAATGGCTAGCCTCACTTTCTCCCTCATCTGGGTTGCCCATAATATCTTAGGCGGTTAAGCCCGAATAAAGAGCCGAGGCTCTGATACCAATTGAAAGGATCATATGGGCACCTAGATGGGGGGAGGGGGGGGGTGAATAGGTGCTACTTCAAATTTTACTCTTTTTCAATTTAGGGTTTGACATGAAAGGTAAATTTTCTAGATTATGCAACTATGGTGAATTTACCTATATGTCAATCTAGCACATATACTAAGAAATAACTAGATAAGTAAAGTGCGGTAAAGGATAGAAGTAACCAAAGGGGAGCACACGGAGACACAAGGAGACCTTCTTCAATAATATTCCACAAATCAATGCAAGAGCTGCGTACATGAGATTTCATTAAAACTTGCCATTGAGCAAAAGTATGTGTAGCTAACTTAGGTGGGTCACCTCTATTATTTATATGTGGGTGAGGGATAGGGGGGTCGGGAGAGTACCATCCGGGAACCTCATGGTGCTCTTCCTTCATATCACCCGTTTTGGTGGTGGAGTCAGTGGAATTATGTTCATCTCCTGCCACTTCCTCCAAAGGCTTAGCCGGGGCATTTGCCTTTGGGTTAGGTGGTGTTTCCACATGGGAGGGAGGAGGTGAGGTTTGCTTATCCCTAACAAGTTGCTCAACGAGTTGGCGCAACTATTGGATTTCGTTGCCAAAGGTAGATCTCAAGCTTGTTTCCAAGTTCTTGAGATCTACCATCGTCACCGAATGGCTACCCTCACTTTCTCCCTCATCTGGGTTGCCCATAATCTCTTAGGCGGTTAAGCCCGAATAAAGAGCCGAGGCTCTGACACCAATTGAAAGGATCGTATGGGCACCTAGATAGGGGGGGGGTGAATAGGTGCTACTTCAAATTTTACTCTTTTTCAATTTAGGGTTTGACATGAAAGGTAAATTCTCTAGATTATGCAACTATGGTGAATTTACCTATATGTCAATCTAGCACATATACTAAGCAATAACTAGATAAGTAAAGTGCGGTAAAGGATAGAAGTAACCAAAGTGGAGCACACGGAGACACAAGGATTTGTTTCCCGTAGTTCCTTCCTTTTGAGGGAAATACGTCTATGTTTGGAGAGGGGGTGGTTTCAAACCACAAACGCCACGAGAGGCCTCCCTTGTTCTCCGATGAACCTCACCCCAACGGGTTTGATTCACCTCTTCCACTATACGGTAACCTTCGAGGTGGAAGCCGACACCTTTACAACGAGTTCGGGGCACACATCCACAACTTAATTGGAGGCTCCCAAGTACAAGCTAGCTATCAAACAATCAAAGACAAGCTAGTAAGTACAAAATCACAAGCTAGGGTTTCCAATGAAATACTAGAGTAAGGGGCCCTCAAGTGAATGAGGGGAAATGAGGATCTCTCTTGGTGAAGATGTAGATCAAGGCCTCCTCCTTCGATTCTCCAAAGATCAATGACTTCAGATGGTTGAGTGAGGAGATCTTATGGATTTCATGGCTCAAATGGGGCAGGAGTTCTTGAGATGGACGAGCAAGCTTCCAAGGTAGAAGAAGGGGCCTTTATATAGGCCCCCCTGGAATTAGAGCCGTTGGGAGCCACTTACCCCGGACAGTCCGGCCCAGTCGGACACTCTGGGCGAGACTAGTCGGACACTCTGGCCTGGCCAAGTTTCCGGCCAGTATCCGGTATGTGTCCGGGGAGTGTCCGAAAAGCTATTCTGAGTGTCCGGAGAAGTTGCCCACTTCCTGTATGACAGTCCGGAATCCAACGGACGATCCGCTGGCGGACACTGCCGAGATCATGGGACAGTCATTGAGGCTTGTCCCCTGCATAGACCAGATCCTAGGCAGCTCTTTTTCTTTATTGCAACATACATAGGGGAAGCTGGAATCTCCTGAAACATTTAACAGATGATTAAACTTATCCAAGTGTTGTCACCAAACATCAAAATAATAGTAAGGGCATGAATGCCCTTTCAAAAAGAACCTAAGCGCGCCGACATTTGTTATTCGGACTAACCCCTTGTTTACTTTATTCGTCTCTCGCCGGATTATTTTGAGCTGATCTCAAAGTTTCAAGTATTGTTAAGTCAATTTTTTGAACCTCGGACTCGTAAGTCGAAAAACCGAATCAAGATGGACGCGAGCCGAGTCAAAAATTGGAGGAACAAGAAAAGGAAACTCAAGGGCTTTGCCCATAATAATCCAACATTAAAAACTTAGTAGCAAACAACAATAATTGTAGCGAAACCAAACTACAGTACTTAAATACATCTTCACCCGGCATTCCGGGGATCTTACAAATATGGTTAAGTGGTTTCAAGGAGCTGGGACAGAATCCGAATCATCGGCCAACGGTGGGGGTACTTCGGAGTTGGTGGGCGGGGTGCTAGCCTCGACCTCATCTTCGCGGTTGGCCTCTCCGTCTTCCGGATCTTCAGCTTCGTCACCAAGTTCGGAGGCCTCTCCCTCGCTTTCCACGTCTTCCTCACCCTCAGAAGCACCAGCATCATCAAATGCATCAAGGTAGCTCGACCCCTCATTCCAAGCATGGCAGAAGAAGTACTGGATAAGCTTGTTGGAACAGGATTTGCGACGAGCAACGCACTCCGGATCTTCGGACCACTTTGATCCGGTGCGCATGTGGGTGAGCAGCCCCAAGTCTATTCCTTCATACCACGAGAGGACGAACTACAGTGCTATGTCAGCCCCGGCTCGTGCAGCAGATTCTCGCCACAAGTGCAGCTGAGTCTCGCACTCCATCAATTTGGCTATAAGAGCCGCATTTCCTTTGGGAGTGGGCTCAGAGGGACAAAGGGAGTTGAGCATCCGCATCGCTACTGGCATGATATCTGCGCCATATTTCTTCACTAGATCCATGCGAGCGACGAGGCTCACCAGCAGAGCCTCTGCCTCGTAAGGGGTTGACCTGGCAGCAGGACCTGTAGGAATACCACGTTGCTCGCGAGACCGGGTTACAGTAGCAGCAAGAGTGTCACCTTCTGGGAACTTTCCTGAGAACAGAATAGAGGAAACAATACGCAATAGCATTAAACCCGGAGAAATGAAAGTTGAACTAGGGAAATAAACTCACGGGTAATCTGGAAGAGGAGACGCTGGAGCTCGGCATGAACATTGGCGCTGTTGGCCTGGAGTTTCTCATATTCCGAGGTCACCGATGTAAGTTTTACGTCGGCTTCCTGCAGTAGGTCCTTGTCCTTGGAAATTTGCATCATCAGATGCTCCTTTTCCTTGGCAAACTCCAGGCCAGCCTTATCTAGCTCGGATTTATGGAGGTCCTTAAGCCTCTGGATTTCATCATTCAGCCGAGTAATCTCCGAGTCCTAGAGGCCCAGCCGAGCTATCTTGTCGTCCTTCTTCTTCAGTTCAGCTTGATGCTTCCCTGCGTGCTCGAGAAAATGTGTCATCATATCAGGAATAGGTACGCTGTCTTCAAGGGCAACTGCAATAGTGGGTTAATCCGGCGAAGCCGAAGTATAAATATCTACCGAGTCAAGGAAGGAGCGCATAATGATCATAAGAACAAGACAAAATACCTTGGATTTCAGCCAGATTTTTTCGCATGATAATGTTCTCAGCCTTAACCTCGGCTGCATAGTTCGAATAACAAGTTAATATGGATCATGGATAACTCAAATGAACACGAGTGAAAAAGGAAAAGTCTTGAGTAAAGAAAGTTACCCTTCCTCTGGTGATCCTGTAACGGCTTGCCATAATGGGCGCGGACATCTTTGTTGGAGTCAAGAAGGCGCTGGAACTCAGCAGTTCGGCGGTTAGTGGTGATCTGAAAAGACAAGACAATATTAGCTCACGGACAAAGTGAAAACAATTCGAAGTATTCAAGATCTGGGCCAAATGGAACTTAACCCGGCTCTAGGTGTGTGGATATTCGAAGTCTACAAGATCCGGGCCAAGTGGAACTTAACCCGGCTCTAGGTGTGTGGATGTTCGAAGTATTCAAGATCCGGGCCAAGTGGAACTTAACGTGGCTCTAGGTGTGTCGATATTCGAAGTATTCAAGATCCAGGCCAAGTGGAACTTAACCCAGCTATAGGCGTGTGGATATTCGAGGTATTAAAGATCCAGGCCAAGTGGAACTTAACTCGGCTCTAGGTGTGTGGAAATTTGAAGTCTATAAGATCCGGGCCAAGTGGAACTTAACCCGGCTCTAGGTGTGTGGATATTTGGATTATCCAAGATCCGGGCCAAGTGGAACTTAACCCGGCTCTAATTTTATCATTATTTGAAATTGCTAAGGATGTAAACTAAATTCTCTAGGAGCATCCGACTGAGTAACAAGTTACTCCCTCGAAGGCTCGGGGACTGGGGGATATATCTATAAGCATTCATGCATGTAAAGCAGCATAGCAGAAGAAAAGGGTTACCTCCATCATGCGGCCAGCCAAAGAAATGGCCTTGGTGGCGGAGTTCATCTAAGCACTAAACTCCGTTGGGCCAAACTTCTCTGGCAGATCATCCTTCGGATCAATAAATTTGGTGTTGTTCCGGTTGTTCACGTACTCTAGGAGCAGTGGGCTGTAACTTTCGCTGCTGGCAGAATGACTCGTCACCAGGCCTTTGGTATGGGCCTCTCGCCTTGCGGATTGAGCAGTAGTGGGACTGGTATGCAGGACCAGTTGCCTACTGCCTTCTGATCCGGCAATGGGAGACCCGGAAGTGGTGCCCTTGGCTGGCACGACAGCTTTCTTGAGCTTGCCGAATGACCCAGAACACTGGAGAAGATCCGAGGCTGCTGGTCCGGACGGTGCCTGAGAAGCTGGCTGGAAGATGTCCGCAATGGACACCGTAGATCCAGAAGCAGTAGATTGTGCTTTTCTCTTTGGAGGATTGGTGGAGGTTGTTGCTGCTGCTGGCTTTGGTGCCGAGGCTGGTGTTGGTGCTGACGCTGTTGGTGCTGACGCTGCTGATGCTGCTGATGCTACTAGTGCTGTTGGTGGTGCTGCTGGTACTAGTATTGCTGATTCAGAAGAAACTGGGGTTGAAGAAGATGTTGGTTGGGGTGGTGCCGATGAACTGGCACCTCAGAACTAGGCGGTGGCACCGAAGAGGAGGAGCTAGGATGATCCGACATAGCCGTATCCTGGGCTGCCCCACTACCCCCCACGCTGAAGAGAAGGACTTACTCATCCGAGGTTGGAGGTGCCTGAGGTTTGGGTGCCCTCCGGACCGTGCTCTTAGCCGCTGGCTTGGCCGAGGCCTTCACCCCAAACTTCTTTTGCTTCTTCTTGGGCGGTGGTGCCTCCGAAGCTGCGGCCGAGGTAGCCGCGCACTTTTGGGAGGGGACAGGGACTGGACCACCCATGGTGAGGGAGGGAATCTTGTGGACCTGACCGGCCGGGTTAGCTGAAGATTCGAACATAACCGGGAATGCGTAAAAGATGGGCACCGGGTCAAGTACCTCAAGAACTTCAACATCCGAGTCATCGTCATCAGGCCAATCCCTTAGAGAAGAGGCCTTACCAGAGGTGCGTTTGACGGTGTCCAGAGTGGGCAAAAAACTCTCTGGATCAGGCTCCACCTCGTCCGGCTCGGCACGATCTGGCACCCACTTGCTCGCCAGCTCCTAGCCATCCTCTAGTGGCTACTGGAGGAATCGCTGAGAACAAAGCAGTAGTGGTTAAGTTAAAAAAGTTGTCCGACATACCAAGAAGACTGAGAAAAACAGCAAGAGAGAAGTTTACCTTTGGAGGAGGGTTGTCTCGGGTATAGGGCGCAAGCCCCCATTCCCAAGCCTCGGAGAATTCCTTCTCCATGTTGAAGATGGCCTTAACCCGGCGGAATACCACCAAGTTATCGAGCTTGAAGGAGGAAGTCAAGTGAGGATCGAGGGGGCCGCTCAAGTAGCAGATCTTATGGGCACGTTTCTGCAGGGGGAGACCCGGCTGCGAACGAAAGTGATCATAATATCCTCCCCCCACAGCTTCTCCTTGAGCAGCTCCTTGATCCAGCGTTCAACCTGATTCTCTAGAGTCGTGGGTTGCTTCGGAATGCTCTCCCAAAGAGACATGTCCGAGACTCCGAGCTTGAAGGGAAGGAGCTGGATCAAGTCCTCGTCCATTGTGTTCCGGACGTAGAAGAAGGTCCGGGCCCAGCCCTTGCATGACCCGATCCTGGTGGGGGAACGCGGAGTTTTTGCAGGGAGATATGGAGCCAGCCCCGCACTAGGTCAGATGCTTTTCCACCGTAGTAAGCTCCGGATCTGGGACAACATTCTTATGCATACCAGAAAACTTGATCCACATCTCCTTGGATGGCCAGAGGCTGATATACCCCTCTATGCCAGAGGCAAAAGAGGAGAGAGAGGTGATGGCATTGGTAGGGAGATGATGCGGTTGCAATTGATAAGTGGAAATAAAATCGAAGAAGAAATCAGAAATGGGGAGGCCGAAGCCGCGTTGGAAGTGGGAAAGAAAGACAACAAACTCCCCTGGATTTGGAGAGGGAGAAATCTCGCCGATGGCAAGGCGGCAGGCGACGCCCGCGGGGATGCGGCGCATGGCGTATAGCCAATCCAAGTCATCTTCATAGAGGAAGGCACCATCCCAGCCGCCGCGCTCGCGGCCCTCATCTCCCTCCTCCTACTGAGCGACCACGACAGCTTCTTCCTTAGTCATGGCGGGATCGAGCTCCTCAAGGACAAAGTCCGAATAGAGGTAGCCGGCCGTAGGGAATCTGGATGCGCAGGGCCCCATGGTGAGGAATTTGAGCGGCGGTGCGGACGCGAGGAGCGGCTGAGCACGGTCGCGGTGGTGCAACGTAGGCGTAGAAGCAGTGGTGGCAGAAGCGTTGCAGTGGAAAAGAAGAAAGGCAGGGGGCGCTAAGTGTGGGGAAATCCCCCAAGATGGCCCCTGCCCTCTATTTAACCGTGCAGTGAGAGCATGTAGTGGGATCATTTGTGGCCTCCCAACCGCACGGTGTGGCCGTATACGCAGCGGATCAGCCAATCAGGTGTGAGCCACAACAAGGGGCACAAGGAACAACAGATCCTGTGACGTGACACGATGATGCAGTTAACGAGGTGCTGCTGCAACAGGACGTGCGGAGCAGTTATTCCTGACATTACTATAGTAACCGGCGCAGTAAATGGGCGTGGCCCTTAAAATGAGGCAAAGTGATGATTACCCTCCACGTAGGACGTGGGGAAGTTTATGAGAGAAGCAAAGGTAACCCGGATATGTGAGTAAAGACCTAGCCAACGAGAAATAACCCGGAATGAGCCAAGGGAATGTAAAAGAAAAAAGTCTGGGTTATGGAGTAACTTGGCCGAAGAGGCAAAGTTCCGGATAAGGGAACCTGCTGTGGCCTTAACAACTAAAGTTGCTAAGACCGCACCAACTTCGGGGACTAATGTTGGGGGATACCCCCGGGTAGGGTCACGCCGGGGTATAAAGGCCGAGTTAGCCGAGGTACGACACGGTCAGAGCAAGTGCAGGCCGGGTCACCTCAAGGCAAGCCGACTTACGGAGTAACCCGGCCTATGGGGCAACTCCCTAGCATTAAACTGGCCGGCATAAAATATATGTTGGCCACGTTTGTCTGTCTATGACGCAGGTACCCTCATAGCCGGGTTAGCCATGTGCTAGCCAGACTACCATTTGGCTTCCAAGAGAAGGAAGGAATCTCCCACTTGTCAAAAGGTGGCCTTTGCTAGCTGTAGCATGAGCGAAGCAAAGCAGAGGGAAGGACCAGCGGGGCAGGGGCGACCAAGATGACGCGGGCAATGTCGGCTGACGTAGCTCATGTCTGGTGACGCTTAAAGGCAAGGATTACGTAGTGGGTTACGTCCATAGTCCGGACGAAGCGTTAAAGAGAATAAAGAAGCATCTAGCTTTAACCAAGGGGCATATTCGGAGAATATGCTGCCACGTGTGCCCTAACTTTGTAACCCGGGCTCCCCTATATAAGGAGCACCAGGGCCTCCATAGAGAGGGATCGATCATTTTCTCTGCCTAAGGTAGAACTCTAGAGATAGGTTGTGGGGAGTAAGAGACATAGTCTCCTTCTCACGAACAGCTCGAGGAGCACTTGTAACCACCATTGATAGAGGAAATACAACAACATCTGTGCGTGGAATCACCACGTTTTCCCTCCCTGGATTACCCTAGCGCTCATTGGCCCCATCTTTAGCCTATCCATGGCACCTGCCGTGCCACCACCACGGCACCGACAGTCAGAAAACAACGATGCAAACGAACCAAAACGCGAGCCTAGCCGGTACTACCGCTGACCACCGGACCTTCCGGTGAGGACGGTACTACCGCCCGAAATACCGACAGAAGTTACGTCAAATAGCGCATTCCAAAACACAGAGTTACTGAACGTTACCAGAACTTTGGCCGGATCTAGGTCTGGTACTACCGGCAGCATTTCTGCCCGAGCGGTACTTCCGGCGCCTAGCCGGTACTTATGCCCATGGACGGTACTACCGCCTTTACTTCCGATCATAGTTCCGTCAAATAGAAATCAACAAACAGAGAAGTTACTGAATCTAAATTGGGATTACCGGAAGTTGGGTTGGAATTAACACCAGTACTACTGGCGGCAAAATGCCCTAGCGGTACTACCGGTGGACAGCCGGAACTTCCGGTCAAGAAAAAACTCCAGAACCAAAACTATCATAACTTTTGCATCCGAACTCCAAACGAGATGAAACCAATTTTGTTGGAAAGATAATGACGAGTAGGAAATATTGGGTATAACCAAGGGAGAAAATAACATGAATATATATGTGAGATATCTCCCAAGTTGTGGAGCCGGAAAACCCGCAATATCAAAAACACAAGAAGATATGCAAGGGAAATCCGTTTTTATGAACTAGAGCTTGTTATGAAGATAACCACAAGCTCTAGATCCTCTCATGGACAAGAACCAAACAACAACCAAGAAAGACGATGCTATGTATGCAAAGGTTTAAGCTCTCTCTGAAAGATATAAATGAGTCACCCGCTCGAGAGCCCCTCTTGATAGTACAACTATCTATCCTAAAACCGGTCTCCCAACACTACAAGAGACCGGTAAAATAGAAACCCCATCAAGATCATACCTTTGCCTTGAGAATCCCACTTCAGCTTGATGTAGACGATCTTGTCACCTTCAAGATGGAACACCTTTCTTGATTTCTCTTGCTCGCTCTTGCTTGATGAAGACTTGCGAATGGATCCCCCATACTCCATGGGGAAACCTCTTCTTTGACCTTGTCTTCGTCACTCCATGATCACCGAGGATGGCAAGCTTCACGCATGGTGCACCTTGAGCTTTCCCTTTGTTTCTTGATGATGTCTTGAAAATAGCCATAAGGAGCTCCATCTTCTTCTTCTTCTTCTTCTTCTTCTTCTTCTTCTTCAAGACATACTTGATCTTGTTCTTGTTCTTCCTCATGATTCCAATAGGCACAAAGCTCTTGGACAAAGCTTCTTCTTTTTCAACCTTGAAACCAACACATGGTTCTTCTTCTTTAACACTTGAGACCAACACATGTCCCAAGCGATGCCAATGGACAAACCTACAAGTGAAACTCAATTTGCACATTAGTCCATAGAGATTGTCATTAATTACCAAAACCACACATGGGGGCATACATGCCCTTTCAATATGCCTTCTCAAAATATATTTTAAATAAGACCCCATCCATTTTATTCCTATGAATCTCATGGATGGTCCCATGTAGAACTACCACACCTTCAAGAATATGTCGTCTAGGCATAAAAGTTGTTTGTGTGGGTTTGATTATTTTGTGAGCAATCACGGTTATACGGTTAGTCGCTACCTTTGTGGAAATTTTGAAACTAAATTGGGAAGACAAATAGGTCTATATTGTTGTATTTGAATCACATTCTCCTTTTTGGGCAACAGGGTGACAACACCAAAGTTTAGTTTAAACAGTGGTAGTTTGGCTACATGCAATTGTGCAAATAAATGAATGATGCCATCAGATATTTTTTAATAACAACCCAAAAAGTTTGATAAAAATCCGCTAGGAATCCATTAGGTCTTGATGCCCTGTTGTTCTCCATCGAAGATATGGCTTCTAACACTTCTTGTTCACAAAAATCAGATGTTAGAATCTCATTCTCCTCAAGTGAGACCTACGGTGTGTCATGATTCATTTCTTCCATAAGAGTGAAACCATTAGGATTCGGCTCCCCAAACAGTTTCTTATAGTATTTAGAGATATATATTTTCAGATTATCCTCTCCCACAATGGTCCCTTCGTCTTGTTCTAATTGGAAGATCTTCTTCTTCCTATGTTTGACATTAGCTATTATATGAAAGTATTTAGTATTGTTACCTCCCTCCTGAATATGCTTAACTTTGGCACGTCGAGCCTACTTGGACTCCTCATCATGCCGAGGTTCTGTCACTTGATCATTTGCATCTCTCAATTCCTTTCTTTCTTCTTTAGAAAGTGGCATACTTTCAGCCTTTATATCTAAGTCGTCAATGATGGATAAAAGTCTTTCCTTTTCTTTCTTATATTTTCCACTTTGAATTTTATCCTACCCATGAAGGAAGCGATGTGAATGTCTAATTTTAAGTTGCCATCATTCAATGGGCATATCACCATGTGACACTATGGTGACCCAGCATACCATTGCATGATGTAGTATACTATAGTCATTGACATAACACCAATAAACACCGTTCACCAGTATTACATCCCACAGAATGGCACAATAGAAACACCGTGGGTCCAAAACATGTCTTTATATTACATATAACACATTACAGAAGATCCAAAGAATTTCCTCGATATAACAAGGATTATAATTTACAAAAGAGAACCAGAAATAGCAACTCGAAGTTGATTCTAGAAATACTACTATATAACTATGGCTTGCGATTGCAATTATAGCAATTCTCTATAGAAGTAGGTTTCTGGTCTCTAAGATTATTTATATGCTATGCTTCAGCTTGACTTCTATGACTTCAGATGTAGATGTTAACCCCGTTGATCTCCGTTGATATCTTCAGTTCTTCAAGTAGTTCACCTTCTAGGTTCGCCATTGAGTGCTCCTGAATCTAGCAACAGTTAAGAAGGTACAGTTGAGTACGAGCATACTTAGAAAGTTCAATAAAAAAGAGTGTTTGATGCACTAACTACAACCATAGACCAAAAGGTCATAGGTTATGTAGGTTTTCATAAAAATTTCTTCAAAGGTTGCTTTTATTCTGAAAAGCTATGTCCGTTAGTCTTCACAGGTTGACCAGAACTTTCATGGAGTTCCTTTCCTGTAGCGTTCGCAACTCCTTCCCAGAATATGGACTAACAAGTTACAGTTCTTACACTCTGTAGAGGTGCGCTACTTTACCCATGAGAGACCTTAAGCTTTGTTGCACGACCGAGAGTATGTCCCTATTCAAACTTCCTTGGTTTGAGGACCAACCTAAGATCAATCGCTGCCCCTCTCCTCGAACCCCATATGCCAGTTGGATTGCACGCTAGACCCAGGATAAATCTTGTTTCCAATTACGTCCTGAAACACACAACCCTCAAAGACACTAGATGTTGTGGGATCCCACCCTGCTGCCAATCCTCTCCGAGAATTACAGCTACAGCCTGATCGTCCGTTGACATATGAGAGGGAGAAGATCCAGCTGACTTCCCAGAGCCATTGTAGATCTCATGGTTAACGCGTGATATACTGCGCTAGAATCACTGGCGACATTGGTTGTTAAGTCCTAGATGATATATTCCTGGACAATGGTATTCCAAATGTCAGGCTTAATAGATTAGCTGATCACCCTAGATCAGTAACCAATAGATTATATTATTATAAAAAATAGTGTTTTCTGACCTTTTTTGAAATGCATGTGATGACACAATAGTTTGCAAACATTTGATAGAAAATAATCAAAGGACATGAGCAAGTGTGAACTTGCCTTGATATAGCGAAGTATTATAGTCGAATGCCTCGACTTGACACTGGACCTCGGGTTCTACAAAATACCATCATTGCTCGGCAAGGACAATGTTTAAAGAAGCAATATGCTGTTATGCATAAGTAATGAGATGTATGTTGTAAAATCCCAAGTAATTCCCCAACATTACAAGTGAGTTGTATTTAGATGATTTGCTTAAGATTTTATTTATCTTCAAGTTTACTTCACAAAAGAGTATAGTTGCAAAACTCTAAGACTAACATACAAGACATAAATGGTGAAGTATAATCCTAATGCAGGATTTAGGTTGAGTGGTATATGGTAATTATTACAAGGCTCATGTTTAAAGTTGTTATAGCATAGTGTTTCTTTTGAACTGGAAAAAAGAATAACTTTTGAAGAAATTACTTATTATGTCCAGTTAAGTAATGTGTGGTGTTCTTAGATTACAATTGATGGCTATTTGGATCGCTTCAACAATCGTAAGTTAATGTGCTTTTGGTTGATTAAATCACAGACCAAAGTTAACTAGAAAAGATAACTTGGATTAGAATGTATTATTTTTATATCATGGTCGAGTTTAAGAACTTCTTCGATAAGACCGAAGACAGATCTGTATAGGTATTAAGCATAACTTTATGAATCTAAGCTTAGCAAATAGATGCTAAGGATATTATAGAGTTAAATCTAATCATGAGATATAGTGATCTCATTATAGGGTTTGTTGAACTCCTTTTAAACTTTAAAGTTGTCTTAGATAAGGTTTGAGATATGCGATCATTCACCATCAATATAAGTGAATGATCCTAAAGGTTAATTTGAAGTTATTAGTTATAGTTGATTTAAGACTTTAAAGGAGTATTAATGACTTACACTTAGGTTTTATTATAGACCCTAATTATGGTTTTAGGTTTAGTATTTTTAGATTTAATGCATTATTCAAGACTAAAGTATTTTATGAATTTATAAGTTTAAATAAGAATTTCTATAAATTAGATAAATAGGAATTTGTTACTTTTTAATTTGAAATCCTTTTCAAATGATACATCTGGTATATTTCTACTAAAGTAAACCTAGTAAAGATCTTAAAGCTTGTTGTTTATTTATTTTCAAACATTATTTTGATCTTTGGAAAATTCCTTAAAAGAATAAGTGTTTGGAAATATCTAACTTAATTTTCTTGACTAAAATACAACTAGTATTTTCCTAGTAAAATATAAGTATTCGAGTTTTTAAAAATGTTATTTATTTATTTTAAGAAGTGTCGTTATTTTTATAAAAATCCACAAAGGATTAAATGTTCTTAGATATTAGTTTCAAGTTTTATTTGTAAAAAATCTAGCTAGTGTTTTTGTAAAATAGTTGATTTATTTTTGTATGCAAAAACAGTTTTTATTCTTTTTAGGACTTCTCCTTATTTTATTAACTTTCAATTAGTGTTTTAGTGTCCTTAATATTTATTTGTATTTTATTTACTTAAACAAGTAAATTATATTTTCTTAGGTAGATATTATTTTTGTGGTCTTTTTGATATATTATATATATTTTTAGGATTTTACTATATTTTTCTAGAGCCTAGTTAATTCTAGGGGTATATTTGTAATTAGATATAATTATTTGGGTCTTCTTTTAAACTCGGGCCTGGCCCACTAGGCTGACCCAACCCGACCCGGCCCAAAAGGGTTGGGTTAACCCCCTGGGTCGTACTGGGCTGGCCTTACCCGGCCTAGTACACCCACTCTCTCTCTCTCACTCTCTTATCTCTTGTGATGCTCTCCTCTATGAGATGACCTGATGTCACCGTCGTTGTTGTGCTCGATTCCGGCCGCTCCAGGCCACCTCTACTACCACCGCGGTGCTATACGACGTGGACGATGATGTCGCGCCTCTCTGTCCAATTTGATTCGACTCTCGTGTCTTCTGCTGGTCATGCCGACCCTACCCTGGTGGATAGGGTTTGGGCTCTACCGTGGTTTCAATGCTCCAGCGCACCCCCGTCGCTACTCTGGTGTCTACGGCGCTTCCTTCCTCCCACGACCGCCATTATCGCGGATTGGCGTAGGTTGCAGCGCCCTCTCTAGGGTGCTCCCCGTGCTACCGTGCACCTCACCGCCGTCGTCCTCCTCCTCTGCTTCCTCTTTGATATACTCACGAGGACCTCGAGTAAGTTCCCCTCTCTTACCCCTCTAGCTCTCTGCTTCTCTCTATTCCATGCCATGCGATTGCTACCCTGCATTCCCCATTAGGGTTCATCCCTAATTTCTAGGGTTCATCCCCTGTAGTGATAATGAGCAGAGCCTCTTGGGTTAGTTTCCTATGCAATCTCCTTACTGATGACCTACTGATGATGGGTTGCTATACTCTGGTTCTCATGCTCCTGGTACTATGTTCACTATCAGACATCAGTTCTAGGGTTGCCTAGTTGGGTTTAATGTTGAGGAAATGGTTATGGCCTTTGATTGGTATGATCCTATTGGCCTTGAGATGGGATGATTCACTGATGAAATTATGTTGTTGGTTATCTATTCCGATACTGGTCTGCGAAGAACCTTTGTGATCAATAGATTTACTCAGGATTCAATCCTGATGTTGTGTAGAGCCATGGTTAATATTTCTTAGTTTATTCTCTATGGTGATTATTGGGATGCTCTAGGATATAATGGTTCCTACTATTTGTAGGAAAGTGATTTCTTTTGGTTTTTGAGATCTTGCAGTCTGTGACGTGGTGATAACCAGAGTTGACATATGTTGCTCTTTCTAAATGAAGAGAATTAACAATTCCTACAATTTTTTAGGAAGATGATTGTTTGTGATTAAGAGGATGTGCTTCAGCTTGTACTCAAGATAGCATTGATCTGTTAGATACAGAGGTGCTACCCTCTAATGGGAATGTTCCTTGTATGCTTACAGGCTGTGATGTATTGCTATCTAGTTAAAACTAGATCCCTGGGTCAGCGATGCTGGTCTGAGACCTTGGTTTCATATGAAATGGATTTTGTTAGTGTAGATGCCATTATGGTGCCTTTAATTTGATAATTTTCCTGTTGTGGTGAATCACAAGAGTGTGCACAACAGTTGTTTATTATTCTCTATCTGGTTGTGTAGTTCTCTCATATTGCCCTAGTGATATTCATCTAATATTGATGATTTGCACCATAACATGACCCCATGACCCCCCACTTGCCAATGATGCAAGGGTTGAGGCACATATTATTTGGTTAACAAGGATGGATGCTATTATTGGCTTTTTCTGACTCTATGATGATTTTGGAAAAGCATCTCTTTGCAAGATTGAGAGTACCACTTCTTTCAATCCTCCTAGATTACAATCTAGTTGAAGGGTATTTGAATGTATCATGTTTGGATGCTTCCCTTTATTGCTCTTTTATCTTAATGATACAAACTAATAAGAACAGATAATGCATGATCTGATTTATGATTTGATGGATATCTACCTGATGTTGGTGTGTGATTTATTGCCTATTGGAGATCTTGACCATCTATGGTTTGTTCTTCTGGTCCTAATTACTTCTCCTTCTACATGAGTTTGATCATCTCCTGTTTCCTTTCTGGTGGATGGCCAGTTCCTCCTTACTGCTGCAAACCTTCTTATTGCCCTTGATCAACTACTGAAACTCCTCCTTGAGCCTCCGGATGGATTTCCCAAGCAACCAGGTGCTTGTGGTGTAGCTACGGTGCACTAGTGTATGTGTTCTTGATACACTGGAAGCAGTGTTCTTGACACTCTTGTACTGCTGAGATGGAGAAGTGTGGTTTTGATTGGAATGGTGGGGTATGTGAGAAAAGTTCCCGGAATTCCCTCACTATTAGTTTTATACTGTTGTACTGGTTGCTGTGGTGGTGACAACACATGCCATGCATGTGTTGTGTGAGCTGCTTACAGTTGGGTCCCACATGGTGCAAGTTCCCATTTCTCAACCTTGTGCCCATGGATGAGCTAAGCTTGAGCTAATATTTTCTCTAGCTTTGCTCTTATCTTCATCTTGCAAAGTGGATTTGATCTGGTGGTGTGGTTGCAAGAACTAGTGATGTTCTTGTGTATTGTGAAGTGAGTAGCAAAGCTTGCTTTGCTCTATGCTGGTTGCGATTTAAACTTCCCCTCACTCCTCTGTTGCTGACACCTCATTGCATGCAATTAGGTGTGTGAGTTGCTTCCCTGTTGGCTTTGCATATGGATGAGATCAAGTGAATGTTGTGGATTACCCCTTCCTTTTACTATTCTCTGTCCTGGTGAAACTTGCCCCTTTTGCCTATGATGTTGTCCTGAGGCTTTGAATTTTTGAAAAAAACAGATACTTCACTTGATGGATTTTGTCCCTTTTTATTTAAACTTGCTCAATGATGTATTGAAAACAGTGCACTTCACTGTTTACCACTGAGAGCAAAACTAACACTAACCCCCTCTTTGTTTATTTCTTTTCCTGTCTTATTTGTAGGTACAAGACCAAGTGATCAAGATTAGGAAGATTAAGATTAGGATTAGTTTAGGACTAGTCTTTTATTTCTTCAATTGTAATCTTTTCTTTTTCTCCTTTGTAAGAACAATGTATTATATATTCATTATTTAATAAAACTTTTATTCCGTTGAGATTTGTTCCTGTGATGTTTGTACTTAACATATTATTGTATTTATATAGTTGCTATTGAATAAAGAAAATAATAAAGGAATAACTATTTGAGTTATACTTTTTATATTGTTTCAATTATCTTTATTGTTTTATAACAATTAAATATTCAAACAATATTAACTAATTATTTTTGGAAAACAATTAGACACTAAATTAATTCTAACTTTCAAATATTTTTTAAATGATTCAAATTTTAAATATGAATTCAAATTATTAACCCAAATTCATAATTATTCATAAGGATCATATCATAATTCATAGAAAACACTCCTAAGAGCTAAATCCTAACTCAAAGAAGTGAAAGAAACTATGATATCCCTAGGGTTTTAGTCTGCGAAAAATTTACCCCAAATTTTCTTATGCATGAATGAAAATGCACAAACTCTTTCCTGTAGCCCTAAATGCTGGGGCATTACAGTCTCTCCCCCTTAAACTAAACTTCGTCCCCGAAGTTACGGATATCACTCTTAACGGAATACGAAAATCTTTCTTGTTTGAATCTTCTCCTTTGAAGTTTTGCAATCCTTGTCCATCCATTGGTCTCTTTCGGCGATCTTCAGATTCCACCATGCCTCTTTAAGATTACCCACTCGAGATCTCTGACTTATCTAAACTTTTATATTCCTTCATAGTGTATTGGAAAAGCTACTTGCTAAATTCATTGAAGTAATTCATATGTATCATGATAGTATAAAGGTTTACTAATGGTAAAGTTTTAGGATTCTTAGACTCTGATGGATTCTAATTAGTCCCTTTCAATGTCCTTTTTTGGAACGAATTGAACTCATTTAGTCCATCCATTCAAAACTAACCTACTTTTCCGTGATTGAGGTATTTGATCGTTATATCCCTAATTGGAACTTCTATTGGTCTCAAGCTAGGTTTTATTAGTTGGGACCAGCTGCAGCCTAAATACACCTTCAACACTAAAGTTATCGCCAACTTGGATATTCTTGAAAAGATCTTGATGTTTCTCACGAAACTATGGTAACTATCGAATCTAGATGTATAACATGTTCTTTATTATCCCCCTTAGGTTTTCCTAATGGTCTTATGAAGAGACATATGTTATACGACCCACACATTTGTGGATACACGTGTGGACTCTTCATCCCACAAGATGTATGCATAAAATAATTCATACTAAAGACACTATGGTGACTTACCACTTGCTAGGTTGTTTTGGACGTCGGGATTGATTTCAGACATAGCCTCATACTTCCTCTTTCTCGAGGATGTTGCTCCATCAATACCCCCACTTAGTTGTAATACTCCAATTGTCGTGTCACTTGCTTCTTGGGATAGAAGTATCGAGCAATTGATCCTGATATGTCCTGACTATCCACATTCATAGCATATATTTGGGTATTTACCACAAGTTCTTCTCTTCTTTTCACCCTGTGTTGTTGGTTCCTAACCTGGTGGTCGATTGGGACAATGGGGTCTGATATGTCCTGGTTCCCCACACTTGTGGCATACTATCTTTAGAATTGGGTATTCCTTAAAAACGTGGCCCTAGTTCCACAATTATGACATATTTTATTTGTGTTGTCCGTTATATGTGGATCCGGATAATTCTCCATCATGTGACCTTGGACTTGACCTATTGCGGTCTATTTTTGAACTTTCTTCCTCTTTCCTTCGGATACAACAATCTCGTCATCCACTGACATATGTGTACTATCCAATAACTCATGGAACTCTTTGGCACGAACAATCCTGAGTTGCATCCTCATGACTACTTGTAGTCCTTTCATGAACTTCTTTTGACGTTGTACCTCCTTATTTACTTCCTCAATAATGTACCGAGATAAACGGTTGAATTCCCATACATGCTTAAGAACTAGAAGATTCTTGTTCTCTAAAGCTTCCTTATCTTTCATCTGCCCACTATTTCTATGAACAACATGTTCACAGAATTTCTTCTTGAACTCCGCCCAGATACTGATACCTCCCACTAGTGCTACAAACTTTGACTTGTCCTACCATGTGGCTGCTGTTCCAGTGAATAGATAGGTTGCCTATCTCACTTTCTCCTCATCCTTACATCCCATGCTCTTGAGCTTATGAGATGTGTCCATTAACCAGTTCTCCGCCTCCATAGGTTCTTCTATCATGGAAAAACTCCAAGGTTTGGTTTGTAAAAATTTCATGAATTTAAACCTTGAATGTGATTCCTCAAATGGCTTCTTATGCATATTCTTCAGTATATCCTGATATAACTGATTGTGCCTCATCATTTCAATCCTCCTACCTTCCTCCATGCCCTTCATGTAATGGAGGAATCCTTCATTGATGGTTGATTGTGGCATTGGAATGGATCCTTCCCTTGGATTTGCGTTGATAGCCTCTGTTTGTGTTGTATCCACCTTGTTACGAGCCTTCATCTCTTCTTTATCACGATGATAACTCGTCTCTCCCTCACGCGAACCCATTTTCCCCTCTAGACCTGTACATCAAGTACGGACTTAATGTAACACCATGCATATGCCCATCAAGTTCAAACTTCATGCATAGACCTAGTCACACAATAAATCAAGAACCAAATCCAAATAAAAACCAAATATATACCATGTATTACACATGGTTATTATAAACTAGTACAGACAAACTATTCTCACAACTCTATCTTATCATTTGCTATTACGATACTAGTATATTACAAGCTCTTATTGGTGCATCTGACATACTTTCACTTATTATAGTTATCCTCGAAGTACTATAATACTCACTTCTGGGTATACACCCCTTTTCATAGCTCCCACTAATAATGGTTACTACTTTGTCTTACTCTTCATCTTCTGCTTAGTACTTCTTGGAATTCCGTCTATGATGACGTGAAGTTCGACAACTGCCTTCTGGAACATAAGAACGTCCATAGGGTGCGTACTATGAATCAGAAGTACATAGATTAAGATTTGCCATTGAAAATGACTAGAAGATGTGTAATTCACTACAGAAGTATTCTGCCTAGTTTTAATCCCCTTCTAAAGTAGAACATATTTTCCGTCTCAGTGTTTATGTAGCCATATTAAGCTACATAACCACCCTATTCTAGAATGTCAAACTTGGCATTCCCCTGGCTTCATGCTCAACTAAATATTTGACTCCTAGATCTTCAGGTGATTGAGGTTCATACTAGTACTAGGCATAGTTTTCTGACTAAGGATCATCAAGCTCACTTTCTTTGTACACCCCTTCAGAAAATACTGCTTTAGGGTGCCTATCTTCTCTCTCAATTTCATTCTTTGGTAAAATGCCTTTACATGATCAGTGAAATCCTCAAGAACAATATCCAATTCTTGGACTAGAACTATCTAAGTGTTATAAACTACATCGAGTAAGGACCTGTAACGATTCATATATTCGATAGCTAAAGTTAGTCCAATCTGCACAAGATCAGTATGATCCAACTCAAGCTCTGAACTTAGAGAATCACGAGATATAGTAGTATGAATACTACCTTCAAACTCTTTGAACTTCTACTCCCGATCATGATTATTACTTCTACTACGGCAATTTAATACACCGCTTCCATATATCTCACCTCTACGGATGGCATTCTCCTAAATAGTCATCTAAAATCCTACTCAGTACTGGAACATTCTGGCTTGGATACCAAAAGATGATATTCCTTACTGTAGATAAGATATTATAACTAATTCTACCGAGTGATAACTCACTATTATTATCCTAGTTGTATCATAATAAAGAATTATTGCACTAGAAACATGACAATGAAATTCTCAATTGAATACTCATCATATTTCTAGAGAACTCTTTACCATTGCTAAAATCCTTCCTACAGGTTCTACCCATTTAATAGGTTTCCAAACTAAGGTAAAAGTGTTTGCTGTGATACCAGCTGCGGTGACCTAGCATACCACTGCATGATGTAGTACACTATAGTCGTTGACATAACACCAATGAACACCGTTCACCAGTATTACATCCCTCAGAATGGCACAACAGAAACATCGCGGGTCCAAAACATGTCTTTATATTACATATAACACATTACCGAAGATCCAAAGAACTTCCTCGATATAACGAGGATTATAATTTACAAAAGAGAACCAGAAATAGCAACTCGAAGTCGATTCAATAAATACTACTACTATATAACTATGGCTTGCTATTGCTATTATAGCAATGCTCTACAAAAGTAGGTTTTGGTCTCTAAGATTATTTATATGCTACGCTTCAGCTTGACTTCTATGACTTCAGATGTAGATGTTGACCCCGTTGATCTCCGTTGGATATCTTCAGTTCTTCAAGTAGTTCACCTTCTAGGTTCGCCATTGAGTGCTCCCGAATCTAGCAAGGGTTAACAAGGTATGGTTGTACTCAACAAGTTCACTAAAAAGGAGTGTTTGATGTACTAACTACAACCATAGACCAAAAGGTCGTAGGTTATGCAGGTTTTCCTAAACATTTCTTCAGAGGTTACTTTTATTATGAAAAGCTATGTTAGTCAGTCTTCATAGGTTGACCAGAACTTTTGTGGAGTTCCTTTCCTGCAGCGTTTGCAGCTCCTTCCCGGAACAAGGAGTAACAAGTTAAAGTTCTTACACTCTGAAGAGGTGTGCTACTTTACCCATGAGAGACCTTAAGCTTTGTTGCACGGTCGAGAGTATGTCCCTGTTCAAACTTCCTTGGTTTGAGGACCAACCTAAGATCCAACCCAATCGCTGCCCCTCTCCTTAAACCCCATATGCCAGTTGGATTGCACGCCAGACCCAGGATAAATCTTGTTTCCAATTATGGCCTGAAACACACAACCCTCATTGACACCAGATGCTATGGAACATTGAGGGATCCCACCCTACTGCCAATCCTCTTCGAGAATTACAGCCACAGCCCGATCGTCCATTGACATATGAGAGGGAGAAGATCCAGCTGACATCCCTAGAGCCATTGTAGATCTCATGGTTAACGCGTGATATACGGCGCTAGAATCACTAGTGACATTGGTTGTTAAGTCCTAGATGATATATTCCTGGACAATGGTATTCCAAATGCTAGGCTTAATAGATTAGCTAATCACCCTAGATCAGTAACCAATAGATTATATTATTATCAAAAATAGTGTTTTCTGACCTTTTTGAAATGCACGTGATGACACAACAATTTGCAAATACTTGATAGAAAATAATCAAAGAACATGACCAAGTGTGAACTTTCCTTGATATAGCGAAGTATTATAGACGAATTCCTTGACTTGACACTCGACCTCGGGTTCTACAAAATACCAGCATTGCTCGGTAAGGACAATGTTTAAAGAAGCAATATGCTATTATGCATAAGTAATGAGATGCATGTTGTAAAATCCCAAGTAATTCCCCAACATTACAAGTGAGTTGGATTTAGATGATTTGCTTAAGATTTTATTTATCTTCAAGTTTACTTCACAAAAGAGTACAGTTGCAAAACTCTAAGACTAACATACAAGACATAAATGGTGAAGTATAATCCTAATGCAGGATTTAGGTTGAGTGGTATATGGTAATTATTACAAGGCTCATGTTTAAAGTTGTTATAGCATAGTGTTTCTTTTGAAGTGGCAAAAAGAATAACTTTTGAAGAAATTACTTATTATATCTAGTTAAATAATTTGTGGTATTCTTAGATTACAATTGATGGCTATTTGGATCGCTTCAATGATCTTAAGTTAATGTGCTTTTGGTTGATTAAAGCATAGACCAAAGTTAACTATAAAAGATAACTTGGATTAGAATGTAGTATTTTTATATCATGGTCGAGTTTAAGAACTTCTTCGATAAGATCGAAGACAAATCTATATAGGTATTAAGTATAACTTTATGAATCTAAGCTTAGCAAGTAGATGCTAAGGAGATTATAGAGTTAAAGATAATTATGAGATATAGTGATCTCATTATAGGTTTTGTTGAACTCCTTCTAAACTTTAAAGTTGTCTTAGGTAAGGTTTGAGATATGAGATCATTCACCATCAATATAAGTGAATGATGCTAAAGGTTAATTTGAAGTTATTTGTTATAATTGATTTAAGACTTTAAAGGAGTATTATTTATTTACACTTAGGTTTTATTATAGACCCTATTTATGGTTTATGTTTAGTATTTTTAGATTTAATGGATTATTCAAGACTAAAGTATTTTATGAAGTTATAAGTTTAAATAAGAATCTCTATAAAATAGATAAATAGAAATTTGTTACTTTATAATTTGAAATCCTTTTCAAATGATACATCTGGTATATTTCTACTAAAGTGAACCTAGTAAAGATCTTAAAGCTGGTTGTTTATTTATTTTCAAACATTATTTTGATCTTTGAAAATTCCTTAAAATAATAAGTGTTTGGAAATATCTAACTTAATTTTCTTGACTAAAATACAACTAGTATTTTTCTAGTAAAATATAATTATTCAAGTTCTTAAAAATGTTTTTTATTTATTTTTAAGAAGTGTCCTTATTTTTATAAAAATCCACAAAGGATTAAATGTTCTTATATATTAGTTTCAAGTTTTATTTGTAAAAATTCTAGCTAGTATTTTTATAAAATAGTGGATTTATTTTTGTATGCAAAAACAATTTTTATTCTTTTTAGGACTTCTCCTTATTTTATCAACATTCAATTAGAGTTTTAGTGTCCTTAATATTTATTTGTATTTTGGTTAACTTAAACAAGCAAGGTTATATATTTATTAGGTAGATATTATCGTTGTGGTCTTTTTGATATATTTTATATATTTTTAGAATTTTTCTATATTTTCCTAGAGATTAGTTAATTCTAGGGGTATATTTGTAATTAGATATTTTTATTTGGGTCTTCTTTCAAACTTGGGCCCGACCCACTAGGCTAACCTGGCCCAAAAGGGTTAGGTTAACCCCCCTGGGTCGTACTAGGCTGGCCTTACCCGGCCTAGTACACCCACTCTCTCTCCCACTCTCTTCTCTCTCGTGATACTCTCCTCTCTGAGACAGCCCGATGCCACCGCCATCGTTGTGCTCGATTCCGGCCGCTCCAGGCCGCCTCGATCACCGCCGCAATGCTATACGACATGGACAATGATGCCGCGCCTCTCTGTCCAATTATACTTGACTCTCGCGTCTTCTGCTGGCCGTGCCGACCCCACCCTTGTGGCTAGGGTTTGGGCTCCGCCATGGTTTCAACACTCCGACACTCCCCCATCACTGCTCTGGTGCCTGTGGTGCTACCTTCCTCCCATGTTTGCCATCATCACGACTTGGCACGGGTTGCAGCGCCCCCTCTGGGGTGCTCCCCGTGCTGTCGTGCACCTCATCGCCGTCGACCTCCTCCTCTGCTTCCTCTTCGATATACTCGCGAGGACCTCGAGTAACTTCCCCTCTCTTACCCCTCTAGCTGTTTGCTTCTCTCTATTCCATGCCATGCGATTTCTACCCTGCGTTCCCCATTTGGATTCATCCCTAATTTCAAGGGTTCATCCCCTGTAGTGATAATGAGAAGAGCCTCTTGGGTTAGTTTCCTGTGCAATCTCCTTACTAATGACCTACTGATGATGGGTTGCTATACTCTGTTGCTCATGCTCCTGGTACTATGTTCACTGTTAGACAACATTTCTAGGGTTGCCTAGTTGGGTTTAATGTTAGGGCAATGGTTATGGCCTTTGATTGGTATGCTCCTATTGGCTTTGAGCTAGGATGCTTCACTGCTGAAATTATGTTGCTTGTTATCTATTCTGATACTAGTCTGGGAAGAACCTTTGTGATCAATAGCTTTACTCAGGATTTAATCCTGATGTTGTGTAGAGCCATGGTTAATATTTCTTAGTTTATTCTCTGTGGTGATTATTGGGATGCTCTACGATACAACGATTCCTACTGTTTGTAGGAAAGTGATTTCTGTTGGTTTCTAAGATCTTGCCTTCTTTTACTTGGTGATAACCAGTGTTGACATCTGCTGTTCGTTCTAAATGAAGAGAATTAATGATTCCTACAATTTTTTAGGAAGATGATTGTTTGTGATTAAGAGGATGTGCTTGAGCTTGTAATCAAGATAGCATTGATATGTTAAATACAGAGGTGCTACCCTCTAATGGGAATGTGCCATGTATGCTTACAAGCTGTGATGTATTGCTATCTAGTTAAAACTAGATCCCTGGGTCAGTGATGCTAGTCTGAGACCTTGGTTTCTTATGAAATGAGTTTTGTTAGTGTAGATGCCACTGTAGTGCCTCACAAGAGTGTGCACAATAGTGGTTTATCACTTTCTATATGGATGTGTAGTTCTCTCATATTGCCCTAGTGATATTCATCAAATATTGATGATTTGCACCATAACATGATGCCAGGACCCACCGCTTTCCAATGATTCAAGGTTTGAGGCACATATTATTTTGTTAACAAGGATGGATGCTATTATTGGCTTTTTCTGACTCTATGATGATTTTGGCAAAGCATCTCTTTGCAAGATTGAGAGTACCACTTCTTTCAATCCTCCTAGATAACAATCTAGTTGAAGGGTATTTGAATGTATCATGTTTGGATGCTTCCCTTTATTGCTCTTTGATCTTAATGATACAAACTAATAAGAACAGATACTGCATGATCTAATTTATGCTCTGATGGATATCTACCTGATGTTGGTGTGTGATTTATTGCCTGTTGGAGATCTTGACCATCTATGGTTTGTTCTTCTGGTCCTAATTACTTCTCCTTCTACATGAGTTTGATCATCTCCTGTTTATTTTCTGGTGGATGGCTAGTTCCTCCTTGCTGCTGCAAACCATCTTCTTACCCTTGATCAGCTACTGAAACTCCTCCTTGAGCCTCTGGATGGCTTTCCCAAGCAACCAGGTGCTTGTGGTGTAGCTAGGTTGCACTAGTGTATGTGTTCTTGATACACTGGAAGCAGTGTTCTTGACACTTATACTGCTGAGATGAAGAAGTGTGGTTTTGATTGGAATGGTGGGGTATGTGAGAAAAGTTCCTGGAATTCCCTCACTATTACTTTTATACTGTTGTACAAATTGCTGTGGTGGTGACAACACATGCCATGCATGTGTGGTGTGAGCTGATTACAGTTGGGCCCCACATGCTGCAAGTTCCCATTTCTCGAAACTTGTGCCCATGGATGAGCTTAGCTTGAGCTGATATTTTCTCTAGCTTTGCTCTTATCTTCATCTTGCAAAGTGGATTTGATCTGGTGGTGTGGTTGCAAGAACTAGTGATGTTCTTGTGTATTGTGAAGTGAGTAGCAAAGCTTGCTTTGCTCTGTGCTGGCTGTGATTTAAACTTCCCCTCACTCCTTTGTTGGTGACACCTCATTGCATGCAATTAGGTGTGTGATCTGCTTCCCTGTTGGCTTTGCCTATGGATGAGATCAAGTGAATTTGGTTGATTACCCCTTCCTTTTACTATTCTCTATCCTGATGAAACTTGCCCCTTTTGCCTATGATGTTGTCCCGAGGCTTTGATTTTTTGAAAAGAACAGATACTTCACTTGATGGATTTTGTCCCTTTTTATTTAAACTTGCTCAATGATGTATTGAAAACAGTGCACTTCACGGTTTACCAGTGAGAGCAAAACTAACACCAACCCCCTCTTTTTTATTTCTTGAATTGTAATCTTTTCTTTTTATCCTTTGTAAGAACAATGTATTATATATTCATTATTTAATAAAGCTTTTATTCCTTTGAGATTTGTTTGTGTGATGTTTGTACTTAACATATTCTTGTATTTATATAGTTGCTATTGGATAAAGGAAAGAATTAAGAAATAACTATTTGAGTTATACTTTTTGTATTGTTTCAACTCTCTTTATTGTTTTATAACAATTAAATATTTAAACAATATTAACTAATTCTTTTTGGAAAACAATTAAACACTAATTATTTCTAACTTTCAAATCTTTTTTAAATGATTCAAATTTTAAATATGAATTCAAATTATTCACCCAAATTCATAATAATTCCTAAGGATCATGTCACAATTCATAGCAAACACTCCTAAGAGCTAAATTCTAACTCAAAGAAGTGAAAGAAACTCTGATCTCCCCAGGGTTTTAGTTTGCAAAAAATTTACCCCAAATTTTCTGATGCATGAATGCAAATGCACAAACTCTTTCGTGTAGCCCTAAATGTTGGGCATTACAGACTTAAAGGCCCATTTGGTAGCTACCATATGAAAAACTTGTCTTGTCTTAACCACGAGAGTTCAAACAAGAATCTGAGGTTATTTCCCAAAAGTGAGCTTGAATCGCCGAGTCAGTCAAAAGTGGTGTGTGATCCAAGCCTGACCGCGTAAGAGCTCGCAGCGTCACAAGAGGGAATTTATGTTCCCACTCAACACTAGAAAGATTTCGATCAAGTTTTTCACAGGTAGGCGTTTCTCTATGATTTTCCCATGTAAATTGTCTACCGGAGAGAACAATCTCTTGTAGGTTTAGAATTTCAATGATTGCATTAAAAACAAAAGGCCAACGTGTGTTAAAATTATCGTTGTTCTTATCTTCTCTTTTCCTCAAAATATTGAAATCATCCCCAACAAGCAAATGAAGTGTCTCATTTTCACAAACTCGCACCAACTCTGCAAGGAACTCATGCTTGAGGTTATCTTGTGCCGCCCCATAAACAGGAACAAGAATCCATTCAAAACGATCAGGACGACATTTCATATGAATTTTCATACAGTAATCACCTGAGTCAATCTTGTTAACTTGCAGTGTTACTGTGTTAATACCCACAAGGATACCACCAGAACGCCCATGGGGAGGTAAGCAAAACCATGCGAAGTCCACCCCAGGTGTTAGGTGTTTAAGGAACGGAACAGTAAAATTAGACTGCTGATAACCCCCAAGAGAAGGGGATCGATGTAGTACCTCTCAATGTGGAAGTAGTGTATCGATCCGCATGAGCAGAAGGAAAAGCTATCTATTCTCTACAACTAAAGTGTCACAAGTTTTAGTTGATTATGCACTAAACGAGTTTAAGGAACAAGGTGGTTGATTTAAGGTTTAGAAGTGTAATGTAACAAAGCAAGGATGTAAAAGTGTCTCAATCCTCTTCAATGCAAGATCACAAGACAAAGGTTTTCTCTTATAGAAACAATGAACATGGGTTGATGGGTTCACTCAATCCTCTCTCTCCATCTATGATGATGATCATGTTATAGATAATAAAAGTACACACAATTGTCATGTTTTAATGGTAACTTTATGGTGGCTACATGTCTTAAAACACATAGTTGAAAGAAGTATCCATTTGTGCTACTAGGTCACCCTTGTAATAAGGCTAGCATTTGGTTATTGTCACACCACACATCATACTTTCATGTTTTTACCCCTAGATAAAGGTTGTTTGGCTGCATTGTGTCACTTAATACATATGCCGCTGTCACTCGCCCACCCATTACCTACATACATCATACTTGTTAATGGAAAACACTCCAAACACTATTGCAATGATTCATATGTTGTGTGCATTACCACATCTCTCTCATCTACCTCCACTTGGTGGTGTCAATCACCTGATGACATGGATAAGCAAGGCATTTTGTATGGATCAAACCATTACATGCATCATAGAATATTTCTAAAGTATGAAAAACCATAAAAGATCCAACACAATGATAAATGCATAACAAGTTTCATCTCATACCACAATATCCACCATAGGAATTGCATAGATAGATCCATACTCATGCAAGGCACATCATATGAACTTCAACATTAATCATACATAGAGAGATTAGATCAAGTTACCATCACAAACCCATAGTCCAGGGTGTGGACTACTCCCCCTTAATCATGGTGATGAGGGTGGAGACGTTGGATAAGGTAGAAATCCCTCTAGCGGCAGCTTTGGTGGATTTTCTCCCTCCAATCTTTGCTGATTCAGGCTCTGTTTGGGTGTTTCGATGTTTCTACGGCACCCCTTCTAGGAACTCCCGAGGGGCCCTTTATATAGTGGTATTTAGGTCATACGAACATGGTGGGCAAAAGATCGAAGCGAATCTATGGCCAAGGAGGGAAAGGGCACGCGTGGCGCACCCACCCTTATTGGGCGCTCCACCTAGTCCCTTTTTGCCCTCCTAGCTCATATGGTGTGGTACAAGTGCTCCAGATGCTTCTCTTGATGAAATATTGACGCTCCTGAAAGCCCAGCTCCATTTGACTTTGTTTAGGCCAACTCCAACTGCCCCCGCATTTTAGACACCAAATCCATCTGATTCGGTCTGTTTGCGAGGGGTGGAGGACAGGCCATCCGAGCTGAGCCTGTTTATGGTGGCCTGTGCCCCCAACGACCACTGCCTCACAAATAAACATTGCAGAAAAAAGGAAAGGCCAAAAATAATTATACATATTACATAAAAGGTCCCAGTCACAAAATATCAATAGAAAAAACCAATATTATGAGGTGTCATAGCATGGAGGGAAACTAGCGAGTGGTGTTGTTGGCCGGCCGATGCCTGGTCCTGCTGCTGCGTGCCGCCTACTCGTCATCATCGTCGATGATGATGAAGACTTGGGGCGCTGGCCATGCGCCGCTCGGGGCCTGTCATGGTATTGCCGACGAGTACGCCATGGCGGGGTCCTCACAGTGCGTGTTTAGAGACGTGGGGTAAGGCAGAGAGTTGGCGTGTACAAGGTAACACAGCTTACCCAGGTTCAAGTCCCACAACGGTGGCAGAACTCTACTCCTGTTATAAATCACTATAATGGCAATACGCCGAGTTACAGAGATAGGTTGTCTCTGCGAGGTGTTGTGCGTTGTATGCAGCAATCTAAGAGGTTGTCTATTATCGTTGCCCTAAAGGCTCCCGCAGGCTGGCTTATAAAGGCGCCAAGACCTAGGGTTTACAGGGAAAGGTCCTTTCTGGACAAGGTAAAGAGTCCTACACTAATACGAACTAGTCTTCCGTGTCTTGTACTCCAAGGCTCCGAGTATGTCATTGACTCCTGCGTAGCCTTCCTTTATCCGGCATGGGCCTCCCTTCAGGATCCATCTAACTGGGCCGCCCAGAAGGCCATAAGCCTTGCTACCAACTATGGGCCACCCGGGTTAGGCGGATTGGTGACATGCTATGAGGATACCCATATAGCATATCCCCAACAGTAGCCCCCGGAGGACTTTGAAATTTTGCACCGTCTTGATCGTTGATCTCTGAATATCCCATCTAAGTGATGCCGGCAATCCGTCAAGCAATATCTCAAAGGTCTCCCAAAGAACCCTGCAATCCTCTCCGGCTTCGCAATGTAGCCAGAGATTCCTTGAGTCTTTGTTTCCAGAGCCGGATGATCTCCGTCTTTGATGGAATCTTCGGACGTGACCCTTCACTGCAACTTTCAGGAGGATGACGTAGGGTACAACCTACGCAACCTCGAAACTCACAGAAGAAGAGAATTAATCATCAGCTATTTTCACGCGCGCGAAATTCAAAATGGTGGAGCGGCAAAAGATAGAGGACATGGCAAAATTACCGCGCACCTTCACTTCCACGTCGGCAGCGTTCCATCCATCAGATCCTTTTGCACAAATCTTGATGCCAGGCTTATATATTTCCACCGCGGTAAATTTATTTCTTTTTACCCGCATTCGCTTCCCAATCTTTGTCTTTTTCTAGCCACACGACCTGTTTGAGCTCTTCTGGGAAAACCCTAACCAGAGCCCCTTCTTCCTCCACACTCTCCTCATCATAATGGCCTCCAGCAGCTCCGCTCCTTCCACGGTGGTGATTCCCGAGGCTACGTCGGAGCCATCCCAGGGAGTGATCATTCCTCCGGACGGGGTGGTTGTTCATGTCTCCGCCATGACAGAATCCACCGGCGATGACCAAGAACGAGTGGCGCCTGAAGCCGCTGAAGAGGAAAAAGACTCCCACAAGGGGATGTGGAGAGGCTCTGATCTCTCTGCCAAAGATCTGCAAGAGCTGGTCACCGAGGGGTATCTCCCTGCAGCGGAGAAGTTAGTCTGGCGGGCGGTGCCGACCGGCGAGGTGGTCCCTTCTCCCCAACCCGGAGAGAAGGTGTACCTCAAATCTCAGCTAGTACGTGGCATAAGCCTGCCAGTCTCCGACTTCTTCTTGGATGTCCTCTGGCACTTCTGGGTACTCACCCACAATCTCTCTCCCAACAACATTCTAGTCCTTAGCAACTTTGTAGCTTTGTGCGAAGGATATCTAGGGATCAAACCTAGATTGGATCTGTTTATATATTTCTTCACCCTCAAGAGAGAGTCCGTAGAGTCCAAGGATGAATTGCGGACCCGTGGAACCATTAGCTTTAAGATCCGGCCTAGCCGGCGCTTCCTCGACATCGTAGGGCACGAGTCTTGCAAGAACTAGCAGCGCACGTATTTCTACAGGCCAGATGTCCCTTTGCTAGACCGCCCTGAGACCTACCCCGACTTCGTCGATGGAGCTGCCACTGAAGTACCCGCATGGCGGACCCCAGCCTCTCTCCCTTCCGACGACGAAGCCAATTGTGCCGTAAGGCGGATCGAATGGCTCGTAGATGGAGGTTTGACGGGCTTGGACCTTGCCATGTGCTGGTACGTTAGGCGGATCCAGCCTCTACAGCACTGCGCCGAGTTGATGTGCAAGTATAGCCAAGACAGGAGGAATCCCATGTGAATTTCGCGGGATAACTTCTCTACTGACTCCATCAAGCTCCAGCTAAAGGACATCGTCTGGGTGAGGGACAAGAAGCGGGGCTTCAAGATCACCTATGATATGTTCGACTGTGGTACATGCCCAGAGGTAGCTTCTGTTTACTTTGTTGCTCGTTACATGCTCTATGTTTTTTCCGACTTTGAAGTTATCCATCTAACACTCCTCTGTATCCCAGCTGGCGACCTTAGCGGCGAATCAAATGGCCTCCCAGGTCTACGATCTAATGCTGAAGGATATCCAGGTGGTTTCTGACGATGACGCCCCCAAGGATTAGCCAGCTCTGGAACCGCGAAAGCAGAAGAGCTCCACCTCTAACGCTGCTGCCGAGGCCAAGAAGAAGAAATCGGAGAGTGGAGTCTCCAAACGTTCCACTGCCGCCTTAGAGGTGGAGAAGAAGAAGAAGTCCACCGGAATTCCCCTCGCCTAGGCTCCTATTGTGGAGTAAGTATTTTCATTCTCCGGCTTGTATTTTTCAGCTCACACCTTTTTTCAACTCCTGTACTTATACTTTGTATGTTTCAGGAGGAAAGCCGGTGTTAGTTTGAAGCGATCCTCCAAGGATGTTGGAGGGTCAAAAACATTCGACATGCTGACCGAGGGTCCATCCGCCAAGCCCTCTCCCGCCACCAGCCCCCTACTCCTTTCGCCAAACCCTCTTCTGGTCCCGCTAGGCCGTCATCCCCTGTCATCCCTGCGACCTCCGCCATGGAGACAAATATCAATCCAATTCTTGATGTCTCAGGCTCTGTCGAGGCAGACGTTGCTCCCAGCGACCAGGCGACGCAGGAGAGCACCTCCTCTAAAGTGGCTGAAGCTTCTGCTAAGGATGCCACCGAGAAAGGGAAGGAAGTGGTGGAAGAGGTGGACATGGAAGCAACGATTGAGGGGGAACCTCCGAGCCATCGTCTACTTTGAAAGTGCAGGAGGTAGCTAGGGCTTCATCCATGCCTCCGGCTTCGACTTCTCCATTGGCTGTGACTCCTCCGATGTTGAGCCTAGATGACCTCATCAAGTAGGTCGAGGCAATCTATAAGAATGCCCAGACCTTCCATGATTCCTATGCTCATCTGGCCAACAATCTCAGGATCATTGCCATCATAAGTTTTTTGAACTTCACTTGCTTTACTTTGTGTAGTATATCCCACTATAGCCCCCGAGCTCTTAGACAGATAATCCAATAGTTATTGGCCTGAGTGCTCCAAACAACTAAGTGCAGAACTTGTTCATGTAGCCCCCGAGCATTTAGTTGAAACTGGATAGTTCCGACTAGATTCTCTAGAGAAACTAGTTTACCTTAAAATTATGTACTGTAGCCCCCGAGCATTTAGTTGAAACTGAATAGTTCCGACTAGATGCTCTAGAGAAACTAAGCATGTTTACATCTTGTGCAGAATGAGAATAAATGGAGGATAGCCACCAATGAGAGGTTTGCTGCTCTTCAGAAGGAAATGGACCTTAAATAGGGTAAAACCAAATTCCTGAAGGAACAAATCAAAAATAGCCAGAGTCTGTTTCCTACAACAGCTCCTTGCTTTTCTCATTGAATCATTTCTTCTGTCTTCTGATAGCACTTTCTGATTTTCGTCTTACAGAAGCCATTGCCAAGGCCAAGAGCATCATCGAGCAATCCAAGCATATTCAGGAGCTCGATGATGAAAGCAAAATTTTAAAGAAGGACCTGGCTGAGGCCTTCAAGGGCCATGAGGCGACGATGAAGGCTATGCAAGAGTCTACAGATGTCAAGATGCAGCGCCTGAAGGATGAGATTGCACAACTCAAAGACTAGAACCAAGCTGCCAAAGAGCAGAATGCTAGGAGCCTTGGGGAGAGTTCAAGTCAGTCTAGAAGGAGCGCGATGACTTGGCAGAGACATGCAAGCAAGTGGAAACGAGCATCTTCGGTAACCTTTCTCCATCTTGGTCTTTTTCTGTAAGTTGGATAACCATTTGACTTGTTTATACTCATGGTCCTTGTATGTTTGTGCAAACCACAACTCCCATTGGCTTAGTCAACTTGGGGGAGGGTGCTCCAAGTCCCAAGGAACGCATGATTCTTGCCGGCAACTTCGTCAGCACCTCCATCGCCCAAGCCAAGGAGATAGCTCAACCTCTGGGCATCAATATCAAGGCGGCATACTCAACGGCCAAGTATGTGGAAATCCTACGCCGAGCCCCCGAGAAAATCAAAGACTGGAAAGCCTCTTGCATCCGGGCTGGTGCTAGGATGACCCTGTCCTTGGTCAAGGCTCACTATGACAATGCCGTCATTGACTTCGTGACCTCCGGCATGCCCAAGATGGACGAGGAAGGACAAGAGATCGATAGCGATGCTATTTGGAACTCTCTTGCCGACTTCGATACCAGGGTTGCCAAGATGGTCAAGGCTGATGTCTGCATGCCTGCCGAGATCCTGGATGACAATATGGCCTCTTCTGAGTCTAGCCCCTCTCCTTCAGAGTTTGACGAGCTCTCTCGGACTGGCTCTCCTGATGATGCCACCACGAAGCCCCCCCTGCAGCAGAGCCATGAAAACCAATGTCTGTATTAAATGTGTCTCTGCAAAATGTATGCGGAAAAAACTTATGTTTGTCTAAGGCGGAAAAACTTGTATTCAAGCTTCCTGCAACTTATCTGCTTCCAGCATGTGTATATATTTTTTAAGCAAGTGCTGGCTTATCCATTATTCTGGTTCATATGCTTGACCTTTTGTGAGACGGAAGACTCGTAGCACAGAACTATGCTCCCAGGCGATGATGCTTAATAACACCGTCAAGAACCTAAGAACAAAATCGCCGGCTTTGAGTGCCGAAAAGTCACTACTCCAGAATCCACATAAAAACTTCAGAAAATGTGTAGACCAGAAAACTTAAGCTAACGCCCGTAGGCGGAATTTTTACAAGGGCAAATGCAACCTTGTGCATAAAGGGTTTACATGATCCAAAAATGAACAACTAAAGAAGGTAAAAGACTCAGAGAATATGAGTGAACCAAATGCTTTTATTCATTGATCACATAAAAAGCTTATTACATAATATAAATGTGCTAAGTGTAAAAGGGACGTAGCTGTGCTATGTTCCATGGCCGATCGGTCTCCGGGTAATCATCATCGGAGTCATGTTGCTTGTGCTTGCCATTTTTTGGCCTATATTTCAACTCGCGAATATCGCCGAGGTCATAGGAACCGTTGAGAAATGCTTTGCTTATGACGAACGGTCCTTCCCAAGGCGGGGATAATTTGTGTGATTTCTCCTGCTTGAGTCTAAGCACCAGATCCCCTTCTTTAAACGAGCGATGCTTTACACGGAAACTATGGTAGCCACGCAGCTCCTACTGGTAGATGGCAGATCTCTGGCATGCCAGCACGTGCTCTTCTTGAAGTAGGTCCACAAATAGTCGTCTAGATTCTTCAACGTCATCCTCCTTGTAGGGGGAAACTCTTGGTGCATCGTGGAGGATGTTGGATGGGAGAACTGCTTCTGCTCCATAAACCATGAAGAAAGGAGTCAAGCCAGTGGATCTATTGGGTGTTGTTCATAAACTCCACAAGATAGATGGTAGTTCCTCCACCCAGGCTCTAGCTACTCTACGTAGCGGCGTGTCAACACCCGGATTTTTAATCCCAGATGCCCGTTATGCCATACCTCGCAATCCTAGGATTACCATTTTTGCGAGACATAACGGATTGGATATCACAGTACATCATCCATTACAAACCATACATAAGGTTTTACACACATACGGATCTCATGATCCAGTCTTTAATACAACAAGCAGCGGAAATAAATGATAGCGTAGCGGTGGGGTCCATCTTCAGGCACAGTAATGCCGACGAAGGCGATAGTCCTAGTTATCATAGCCGTCCTGCTGACCATCATATTGATAATCTCCTTCATAGTCTGGCCATGATAATAGCCAGGGACAAAAGCCATGAGTACTCTTTAAGTACTCGCAAACTACTACTAGCCAGGGTTATTATTCCAAGTTAAAGTACTGAATTGAAAGAATAACTATCAAGTTAAGTTTGAAACCTAAGCTGAGTTCTGAAACAAGAAAAGATAAAATAAAAGTCTAGAATCACTTAAGTTGGGAAGCTATTTTCATCTACACAACCCTGTTGTGGTCAAGTCAAGGTTCATCATTCATTTCAAGGTATTTAGAAAACATTTGACAATGAAACAGTATGGCCATTCCAACTGTCCATAACCGCGGACGCGGCTATTCGAATAGTTTGACACTCTGTAGAGGTGGTACACTTTCACCACAAGATTCACTACATCTGTCAGGGATAACCCTGAATCATCATACTTAGTATGCAGATAATCAAACATAACCTTCCCTTTACACACCCTAGTACAAGCACCTCTCCTATGAGCATGGCCTCCCAACCATGACCATCAGTCATCTTGGGCACTGCATAGGTGGACATCATTGAGAGGTAGCCTCAGCTCAAACCTCTCCCGTGAGGGAACTAATACTAATGCATATAAATTTCCAGCTAAGCCTTACCCAATTCAGGTAATGTGGTTGTACGGTAAATTTGGAATGGTATCTCATCCGAATCCAACCATCAGTTTTATAAAAAGGGTTAAGGCTCATGCCTCATAAACCAATTGTGTTTCTCAACACATGTCAAAACATCTCAATAGAATGACTCATCATTCCAAGGTTTTCATAACTCATTTTCACCAAGTGTTCCCATCTAAAATGACTCAAGTTTGATCTATTCTAAAACACTAGGTTAAGAGTGTTCACTAAGGTGGAAAGGTGGGATCAATCTCATGCCATAGAATGACATCTAAGGGTTTCTAATTAGGTCAAGGTTTATACTCTTTATACTACCTTCCAAATGGACTAAAGAACTTTGTGGGAACTAAGTGGGGGTGATCAAAGTATGCTTAAGGCATCTTTACTACACTATCTAGTTTTATTCTAGCTTGCTACAATAGCTTACTAAAGCATGTTTGCAAGGGTTAGCTTGCCACTAATAGCTTGCCTTGGTTGGTGCAGTGGTTGAAGTTGTCTTCTTCTTCTTCTTCTTGGTAGAACTCCTCCTCCTCGAAGGCTTGGTCGGTACTATCGTCTATAAATACATAGGGAGTGCACAATCACCAAGCATACTTAATTTAGGCTAAGTAGTATTCTAAACCACACAAGTGATGATCTATTATCATCCCAAGCATCACAAGTTTAATTCAATATTTTCAACCTTTTTATTTTGGAAAAGTAATTTCTACTCATTGAAAAATTAACTACAATTTAATATTCACCACTAAAACATGGGATCATGTGGACACATGTCCTCACCACATATTCTAACATGTGGGAATGAGATTTAAAGGTTGGATCAATATTACTTTGGTTTAAGTTTATTATTTAATGATTTAAAGTGACTAGAAATGCCTATATAGCATTATTTTGGTACTAGTACAAAGTCACTGTCTGTAAACCTTAATATTATTATATATTTGGATAGATATGATGAAATGTGATTTTTGAGAGTTGGAATCAACTCAAAAGCTAACTTGGTTGATTTTATAAAAATGTTTCAAGTTGCAAAAGCTTCTGTCTTCTTATTTTTATTAGGTGAAATCTATAACTCTAAATGAATTAAATCCAACAGGCTTGGATAGAGATTTTCAATACCTTTCAGACAAAATTAGTTTCATGCAATTTGGATTTGTCAAACTCACAGAATTGAATTTTGAAACACTAGACAGAAACTATATTCTAACTAAAAAGAAAAATCTAGATTTGAATCTACGGGCTTGCGCGGGAAAGAAAATGGGCCGGCCCAGTGGTTCTACGCGGCACAGGGCTCAGCTGATAGGAGGGCCCCACTGGTCAGCGGCACTTAACGCGAAACAGTACGCGTGCTGTGAGCCGTGCGATTAGAGGCTAGATCTACGGCTGAGTGTCGTCGTCGACGACGGACGGGTCGCCGACGAGCTCGAACCCTAGCGGCTCGGTGGGGGTCTATTGGGGGCGTACCAGGGCTCCAGCAGGGTCGTTGATGCGGGCGAACAAAGTGGAAGACGACGGCGAGGCGAGGCGTGGTCGCGGCGGAGCTTGGGGTGGCCGGAATCAACGGCACCCTTCTTCTCTAGAGGCGGCGGCTCCGGCTCCAATTCCGGCGAGCTGCTGCTCCACTTGCTCCGGCGAGGGGTGGTTGAGGTTCAGAGAGGTGAGGGGAGTGGAATGGTGTGAGTCTTTTGTGCTGGGGAGGGCTCCTTTTATAGGCTCGACGGTGAGACCGAGCGGGATGGGCGGTCGACGGTGGCGACATGGCTACGGCGAGCTAGCGGCATGGCTAGGGATGGCGATCAATGGGCAGTCCCCTGGCGGTGCTCTAGCGCTTCAATGCGGTCGTAAGGGTGGTGGTATGTGGTCGGGGTGAGGTGGCGCTCTATGCGGCCGAAGCGGCTGTGTCCACGGCGAGCGGTGGCTGTGGGGCTTTGGGCGGCGAACGGGGGTGTCTGGGGTGTTCTCCAGGTCGAGGCGGAGCGGTGGGCGCGGGCTGGTGTCGAGTGGTGGCTTGTGCACGCGGGGACAGGGCGCGCTCTGCGGGCGGCATCGGCATGGTCTGGTGGCACTGGGCGCGGCTTCTCCTCGGTGGTCCACGGCTGCTCTTGGCTCGGGCAAGGGACAGAGAGGGGCGGTGCGGCGTTGGCTACCTCCTAGACATGGCGAGGGAAGGGGGAGTGGTCTGCTGCGACGGTTGCAAGGTTGGCCGACCAGGGTGGTGCTCGGCATGGCTTGGCATGGCCACTAGGGCATAGGGGATGGGATGCAATTGGCATGGTTTGATCAAAGGGGGACAGAGGGATTAAATGGAGATCAAATGGGGGCAAAACCCTGTGCAAAACAGTGAGCTAGGATTAGAGTTATGATTCTGCCTGCCAAGTGTTTGATAAAATGGCCGCAAGAGAAAATGTTTTGAATTTTGAGTTCAAAATTTTTGAGTGATCTCCACTAGTGCTAGGTAGGCTCTGGTTGCAAGGGTTTTGAAAATGGAGCTCAAATACCTGGTTTTTGAAATAGGGGTGATCTATGCATATGCATTAGATTCAATTTTGAACTGCCATTTAAAATAGTTTCCAGAATGTTTTTAGAAGATCAAAAGGTGGGCCTTGGTACTTCATTATGTGTACTAGCAAGGGGTGCAAAGATCAAGAATTGTTTCTGTTAAGAATTGAGTACTAGGAATATCCAAAGTAGGCATGAGAGTTAATTTTGTCAAAATGACCATTCCTTTATTTTAATTCTTTTTTATATCATTTCTTTTAGGAAAAGTTTGGGAATGATGTAGATGATGTTTAAATCCCCTAAGAAACATTTTAGAAGCAAAGGATCACATAATCATGGCAATTCAAAACAACTCCTATTTTAAATGCACACATATATGAATGCCTTCATTTTAAATATGGAAAAGTTTTTGTTAATCCTAAATTTGGATGATTTGATCTTTGATAAGCTTGGATTGAAGTTTTGGGATGTTACAAACCTTCCCCCCTTAAATAAAATCTCGTCCCGAGATTTACAAGAAAACTAGGAACTAAAGAGATCTGGGAACTCTGCCCTAATGTAATCCTCGCGCTCCCAAGTGGCTTCCTCCTCGGTATGGTTGCTCCACTGAATCTTGAGAAACTTGATACTCCTGGTCCTGGTGGTTTTGTAGGCTTCTTCTAAGATACGAATGGGCACTTCCCGATAGGTCAGGTCATTGTTGATTTCCACTGCTCTGTGATCGATATTCTTGAAAACTTCAGTCTTCTCAGGCACTTCCAAGCATTTGCAAAGTAGCGAGATATGGAACACATTGTGGATGGCTGACATCTCTTCAGGCAGTTCCAGTTGATACGATACTTCTCCTCGGTGGTTCAGAATCTTGAAAGGTCCGATATATCTGGGAGCTAACTTTCCCTTCAGACTAAAGCATTGAGTTCCCTTCAATGGTGAAACCTTGAGATATACGAAATCTCCGACATTGAAAGTCAGGTCTCTCCTTCTCTTGTCAGCATAGCTCTTCTGTCTGGATTGGGCGGTCTTGAGGTGCTCACGAACTTCGTGAACTTTCTCTTCTGCTTCTCGGAGAATGTCGGGTCCAAAGATATGACTCTCTCCTACTTGCGACCAATTCAAAGGGGTACGACACTTTCTTCCGTATAGGAATTCAAAGGGTGCCATCTGCAAACTAGCTTGATAACTGTTGTTATATGAGAATTCTGCGAAGGGTAGGCAGTCTTCCCATTTTGATCCGTATTCCAACACACAAGCTCTAAGCATATCCTCCAAGATCTGGTTGACTCTCTCAGTCTGTCCATCTGTTTGCGGGTGATAAGCGGTACTGAAATTCAACTTGGTTCCTAAACCTTCCTAAACTTTCTGCCAAAATCTTGAAGTAAACTGAGTCCCTCGATCTGATACGATGGTCTTGGGGGTTCCATGCAGACTAACAATCCTAGCAATGTACAGCTCTGCTAGCTTTGCACTCTGGTAGGTTGTCTTGACTGGTATGAAGTGGGCTACCTTGGATAGTCTATCAACTATGACCTAGATTGAGTCATTTCCCCTACTAGAAGTAGATAAACCGGTGATAAAGTCCATTCCAACGGAATCCCATTTCCATTCCGGAATTTGCAATGGTTGCAACAATCCTGCAGGTCTCTGATGCTCCGCTTTGACTCTTTGACAAATGTCACATTTGGTGATGTAGCTTCCGATCTCTCTCTTCATCTTGTGCCACCAAAATTGCTCTTTCAAATCCTGATACATCTTTGTTCCTCCGGGCTGGATAGAATAAAGAATATAATGAGCTTCCTTCATGATAATTTCCTTCAGCTCCGAATCTGCTGGTACATAGATACGTCCCTTGTACCACAGTACACCTTGTTCGTCTTCGGTGAATCTAGGTACTTTGCCTATACCAATACGACGTTTGATTCCATTGATACTTTCATTCCCCTTCTGGGCTTCCTTGATTTGGCTAATCAAAGTGGGTTGAAGTTCAATGCTAGCTAGGAATCCTTTCCTAAGTAACTCAGTCCGGAACTGCTCCAACTCCTCATACAAACTTGGTTGCTTCTCTTGGATCATGGTGTTAAGCCTACACAGCAATCTGCTAAGGGCATCCGCTACCACGTTGGCTTTGCCGGGGTGATAGTGAATGTCAAGGTCATAATCCTTTATTAACTCTATCCATCTTCTTTGCCTCATATTCAACTCCTTCTAGGTGAAGATATACTTCAAGCTCTTATGATCTGAGTAAATCTCACAGCGATTACCCATCAAATAATGACGCCATGTCTTCA
The DNA here is from genome assembly GCA_023614405.1 of Avena insularis. Lineage (NCBI taxonomy): Eukaryota > Viridiplantae > Streptophyta > Magnoliopsida > Poales > Poaceae > Avena > Avena insularis. Next base: position 185,555,427 of record CM042692.1, read on the forward strand.
ACGCTAGAACCACCGCTGCTAGCTCAAGATCATGGGTCGGATAGTTCTGCTCATGCTTGCTTGTCGAGATGTATACGATCTGCGATGACTTTGCCTTCTTGCATCAATACACATCCTAGACCAATCTTGGATGCATCACAATATACATCAAACGGCTTCTTGATGTCTGGCATGATCAAAATTGGGGCTGATATCAATCTCTTCTTCAGCTCCTAGAAACTGGCTTCACACCTGTCTGTCCATTCAAACTTCTTGTCCTTCTTCAATAATTGGGTCATTGGTCGGGCTATGCTCGAGAATCCTTCTACGAATTTGCGGTAATATCCCGCTAATCCGAGAAATGAAAAAACTTGGGTTTGATTGGTTGGGGCTTCCCATTCTTCGACATCTTTGATCTTGCTGTGATCAGAGACTCCTCCCAAGACACAATATGTCCTAGGAATCCTACTTCTTTCAGCCAAAACTCACACTTGCTGAACTTGGCATATAACTGATGCTCTCTCGGTTTCTAGGATGATTCTCGATGTTGCTCATGCTCTTCTTCTGACTTGGAGTAGATAAGGATGTCATCGATAAACACAACTACAAACTTATCTAAGAAATTCATAAAGATCTTATTCATGAGATTCATGAAATAAGCAGGGGCATTGGTTAATCCAAAAGACATAACCGTATACTCGTATAAACCATAGCGAGTAGTAAAGGCGGTTCGGAATATCCGTTGCCTAATCTTAAGTTGGTGATAACCAGTCCTAAGATCAATCTTTGAGAATACGAGATCCATCAATCGATCAAATAGATCCTCTATCTTTGGCAAGGGTACTTGTTCTTGATGGTGACATCATTCAACTTTCGTAGTACGTACAGACGGTTGCCTCCATCCTTCTTGTCGATTTAATAACACCGGTGATCTCCATGGCGATGCACTTGGCGAATCAAGCGGTTGCTAGCATGGCATCCAACTGCTTCTTCAGTTCTACTAACTCTGAGGGGTTCATGGTATAGGGTCTCTGGGCTATAGGTCCGGTTCCGGGGATTAGTTCGATAATGAACTCTATATCCCTATCCGGGGGCATACCTGGCAATTCATTTGGGAATACGTCGGTATTCACGACTACTCGACTTGGTCAATGGTAGGCAGGGCTACACTTTTGTTGCATTTGAATTGACGGGTAAGGTTTCGAGAGATATGTTCTCTGGTTACTCGTAACTATTGGTCATGGTGATGGCTTTCTTAGCACAGTCTATCAGTCCTTTATGCCTTGACATCCAGTCCATACCTAGTACTAGTTCCAAACCTTTGGTTCCAAGTACAATTAGGTTGGCATAAAAATCTATCCCATGTATTCTGATAGGTACAACTTTGCAAATTTTTCTAGCTTTTGTAGTTGAACCAGGAATTTGAACTATCATGACATGCTTCAGGTTGGTTGGGCGAATCTTACTAGTGCATACAAATTCTTCGGTGACAAATGAATGCGATGCTCCAGAATCAAACAAAACTCTTGCTAAAATTGAGTTGACAGAAAACATACCCAACACTACATCTGGTGCTTCCTGGGCTTCTTCTGCGTTCATGTGGAAGAGACGACCGTTCTTGATTGTGCGGTTCCCTGGGCAAATCTCCTGCCTGGTTGAACACGACGCTGCTGCTGAGCTGGGGCATTCACAGGGGCATTGGTGGCAGTCTTCTTGGGACACTCATTGGAATAGTGACCCTTCACTCCACACTCGAAACAAGTGATCTGGGACTTGTCCTTGACTGCAACAGGTATAGCATTGCTGCCAGCCTGGGGCGATGTTGTTGTTGCTCTTGGGAGGGCACGGTTGAAGTTGTTGGCGCTTTGAGTTGTGATTGTTTCCTCCGGCTTCACATTTCTCCGCTACGGTTGGGGTAGCTTGGGCGAAAATTTGGGGTCGGTTGTTCCTTGGTGCATATCTGGTGAGGGGTTGGGACGGTACTTCCGGTGACTCGGATCCATCGTTGCATCATACGACGCTTGCGGTTGTCGTTTGCTGGTTAATCTTCCTTCCATCCGAATGGCGAGTTGACTAGCTCTTCAAGATCCTGGAAGCGGATGTTGGCGAGGATCGCATCTCATCATGCAGTCCGCTTAAGAATCTCTCTTCTTCTTGGCCTCCGTGTTGATTTCATCCGGTGCATATCGGCAAGTGACAAGAATTTGTCACGGTACTCTCTACTGATCAATCTTCCTTGCTTCAGTTCACGGAATTCATCTCTCATCCTGTTGACAAGACCTTGCGCGACGGGTGCGGCTGAACTTGACCTTGAATGCTTCCTGTGTCATCACCGGCCATGGTTCATGTTGCGGACGCTATTCCACCAAGCTCTTGCATCTCCCGCCAGACAGTGAGTGGCGAAGAGAACTTTCTCATTCTCCTCAACTCCTGCAACTTCGATGTTGTTTTCCATGGTCTGTAACTAGTCATCGGTATCTAATGGGTTTTTCAGATTGGTTGAAGATTGGGGGATTGGTGTTCTGAAAGTTTTTGAGTTTTGATCCATGGTGATCGTGATTTCCATATCCTTGGTTGTTGAGAGCCATTTGGGCGATCTGTTGCAATGTTGCTAAGTTGGCTTGACGTTCGGCCCTGCTTGCTTCACGGTCCGCGATGAGATTCTGCAAGATCTGCAGCATTGGGTCCTGCGATGAGCTGCTCCCTCCTTGGTTTCCACGAGTCATCTGAGGATTGAGATAGATATAGGGGTAAGAGGGAAATTCTAAGGTTCAGGGTTTTGGGTTTTCAAAGCTACAACTTTAAGTTAGACTCAGGTTTTTCAACTAACTTCATTCTCATTCATGCAAGCAAGCACACGATATAACACACACCACAATAATCAAAGGGAAAAACAGATGGTTTGAAGAACCATTCTGCAAACTACAATACAATGAGATGATACATCTCATGCTACGACAGTGCTCTAGTGCATCTACTCATCGTCAATGAAGTCGGAGTCTTCATCATCAGTGTAGAAGTCCACAGCATCCTCTGCCAGAAAATCATCATCGTTGCTGAGGTAGGAATCCATATCTCCCTAGATGTCTTCACCCTCATCATCTTCTTCTTTGGCGGCAAGCTGAGCTTCCTGCTCCTTGACGGTCTTCTCGAGGACGGCCACCTTCTTGCAAAGACGGGCGATGGTGCGATCCTTATTTGCACACTGGCGACGAAGAGACTGGCGATCTTGGACGAGCAGTGTGAAAGTCTGGGCCTTCTGGTCGGCAATTGCACGGTTCTGGTTGGCTAACTCTCTGGCATTGTCCAGTTCTCGCCGACCATGAAGCAAGAAGTCAAGGTTCTCCACTTGACGCTTCAACTCTGGGTGACTTGGCATCTCCATCGGCATTCCCATGAAGTCACGTCTTGCATAGTGGGCAAAACGGGTTCCTTGAATCTTGTTGACGCTGAGGGCACATAGACGTGCAAGAGCTTCATGCATTTCCCTGGCTAATCCATCTAGCCAGTTGTTCTCTCTCACAGAGAACTGAATTCTCAAGTTGGTGCTTCAATGCTCCCTCGAAGATCTGCGGTGACTAGCCATTGTAGGTCTCCTCCTGGGGGTCCTGGAAGTTGAGCTCCAAGAAACTCCGGATGTGGGCGTCCCAGAAATTCTCGATGAATCCAGATCCCTCTCGAAGATCAGCTGACCTCCGTTTCCCAACTGGTAAAACTTGCTGAACTGAGTCTCCATCTACAAGAATTTAGGATGAGGAAATTAGTGAAGTGATCAAGTGTGTCAAAGTTTAAGTAGTAATGTAAGAATTTTGAGGAACATGTATTTTTGAGAAAGAATGAGGTCACAAGGGTAAGAGAGGAAATAGTTTTTCATAAATACTCACTTTGGTTTTTGAAGCTAAGTTTTTGGTTTGGACGTCCATTCTAACTAGGGTCTCCTATGGTCAGGATGGCTCTGATACCAACTTGTCAACACCCGGATTTTTAATCCCAGATGCCCGTTATGCCATACCTCGCAATCCCAAGATTACCATTTTTGCGAGACATAACGGATTGGATATCACAGTACATCATCCATTACAAACCATACATAAGGTTTTACACACATAAGGATCTCATGATCCAGTCTTTAATACAACAAGCAGCGGAAATAAATGATAGCGTAGCGGTGGGGTCCATCTTCAGGGGCACAGGCAATGCTGACGAAGGCAGATAATCCTAGTTATCATAGCCGTCCTGCTGACCATCATCTTGATAATCTCCTTCATAGTCTGGCCATGATAATAGCCAGGGACAAAAGCCATGAGTACTCTTTAAGTACTCGCAAACTACTACTAGCCAGGGTTATTATTCCAAGTTAAAGTACTGAATTGAAAGAATAACTATCAAGTTAAGTTTGAAACCTAAGCTGAGTTCTGAAACAAGAAAAGATAAAATAAAAGTCTAGAATCACTTAAGTTGGGAAGCTATTTTCATCTACACAACCCTGTTGTACATGCATCAACCGCCCTTTTTCCAACAAAGCAACAAAGTTCAATTTTTGTTCTCTAATAGTCTCACATGTAAATAAATGTTTGGGCATCACAAAATCCTTCACAAAATGTCTTTTAAACCTTGCATTTTAATATATTTTCTTTATTCTCACCCAAGTGCCTCGACGAACCATAGTAGTATCATATTATTTTTTCTTGCGCCCACACACTTGTTGAGGCTCTTTAGCTAGATTCTCGGCAAGATCATCTAGCCCAGCCACCTCTTCTTCTACTAAATCATCACATATATTAGAAACCTTAGACACTAAGAGACTTGCTTCCCCAATATCATTTGTATCATTCTTTTCAGCATTACGCTGTATTAGAGTCAAGGTTATATTGAACTCAGTATCCTTTATTAAGTTTACTGCAGCATTTTTTTTGTGATGATGATTCCTTCAAAGACACCCCAACTGATTGCACTCTATATATAATATCAATATTCGGAAAGGCATGATTGAAAACATTGGATTGAAATTCATACCTTTAAGGCCATCGCGTTGCTACACCAAATCCACTGCTCGCTCCAGCTGAGTGGCGTCGGCATTGGGCTGAGCCCTAACACGGTCGCTCGACCACACCTCAGTAGCGACAGCCATCGAGATGCCTCCAAAAGCAATCACCTCCGCCAGTGATGCAGCCTTCCTCGCGAGGATACCACCGGTCGAATCTGCATTAGGGTAGCCGAAACCTGACTTTATGCCCATGTGCTCCATTTTGGCTTTTGGAGTAAAATGTGTATCCATCTTCATGGTTTTGGGTATCACCTCCTAAATACAATCAACCTTCTCCGTGTCTCCCACAGTCTCCTTCTTTTTACCGCCGGTGACAGAAGATGCATCAAGATCCTCCTGTCGACCAGCCATGGGCGACATGATCTCCGATTCAAGTTCCATCACCGATGCTGCCTAGACACCGACGATGGCGTGCTTCCTGCTGTGCGGTCACTAGCCCATGTACAGCCCGCGCACATACGTTGGAAGGATCAGTAGGTAAATCCTCAACACTCACTTGTTGAAATGACGGTGACTTGCCTGTCGTCACCATTCCATCATTGGAATGCGATGTACAACAAGCAGTCATCATAGACATATAATTATCATTGCCAAGTGTGTCAGCCTCAAGATCCTGTCCAAGAAAAAAGGCTCCACGAGCTGTTCTAAAAATTTGTGAGACATGTGAACTTCAGAATTTTTAGCTAGTACCTTAATGGATGAATCTTGAGCCACCCTCGTTGAGAGCATCATGGAAGGCTCCAAACTCTCGACCACCATAGGCGCAACAGTGCATGATGGCTATCGTGGGAATGACCACGGCAATCGCTACTAGTGGTAGCGATTGATAGGATTTAGGGCAAGAGCGGGCGGCCATCTGCGGAGCGGGATGAGGGCTGAGACACATGAGTTTACCCAGGTTCAGCCCCTCGTAGGGTAAAGACCTACTCCTGCTAGATTGTATTATCGGCGAGTGATTTACAGGGGTGGCAAGCTTGGCGGCTAGGCAGTGAGTCGCTTAGAAGGGTGTATGATGGAACGTGAGTACAAAGAGAACCCTAGGGAGGCTTATATAGGGGTACCTCGCTAGGGTTTACAGACATACAACCGAATCAGTCAAGGACTCGGAGGATTTGACCTAATCCGAGCTTTAGCTATGTTTCTAGGCCTCCAGCTTCTAGTCGCTAGGCTTTCTTTCAATCGCTATCCAGTCGCCGTCCTGCAGGCCCACTCGCAAGGCCCATGGTCCAGTCTAAACGTCCTGCTGGGCATACCCCATCCGGCATATCCCCATCAGTAGACCCCGAGGCTAGCGTCAACTCGGCATAGGTGTTCATTTGGCAATCAGAGTAGGTGAGTCCAATTTGGACGCCCAGTCGAATCGGCGATGGACTCCCTTGATGAAGGAGGAAATTTCTCCACCAGGTCTTCAGTTGCAGCATTGGCAAATGGAATTATGCTCGAATCGCTGCCCCCGTCGAATGGACAAGGCACAACAACAGGCGAGTCGAGTGGGAGAAGTTGGACCGCCAACTCTGTCAAACTAGTCGTTGGGTAAACCAACAGTAACTTCGGTGTAATTACCGCAGGTTTGCAGCTATCCCAAGATTGGCGGGTAGCGCACCTTTATAAGGAGAGATGCGAGGAAATCTGCAGATCTTCTTCCACATTTCTCATCCCCGTGCACTCCCAGTCTCTCCGTCTCCTCACGATCCGAAATTTCCGGACCAGGTGATCTTGTATTCTCCTCGATGGCGCCTCCAAAGGATTTGTGGGGGAAGTCCAAGTGCACTACTGCCCAGCTCAAATCGTTCGAGGATGCGGGGGCTCTTTGTAAGGGGAACTGGCGGATTCCTGCCGAGACCAAGCCTCGCCTCGTCTCGGTGAGTTCATTTGTTTCCCGAGCCACCTGGAGAGGGGCTTGGGATTCCCCACTTCAATCTTTTTTTGGCGGTTCTGCGTGTATTACGTGATCAAGCTGTCGGATCTAGGTACGCATAACATCAAACAGTTGGAGATCTTCGTCACCTTCTATGAATGCTACCTAGGATGCCAGCCTTAGTTCTCGTTATGGCTGGAGTTATTCCATGGCCGCCTCAGCCGTGACGGATCGGGTGGCCCCGTCCTAGCGGTAGGCGGTGTTACCTTTCAACTGAAGCCGAAGGTGAATTTCTTCAAGATCCTACTACCAAAGAAAGCCGCAAGCGAGTGGAAGAAAAGATGGTTTTATGTGAAGAAGTCCACTCCCTTTGGTGAAGTGGTGCTCCTGATGTATGTCGCAGAGAGGAGTGAGCCGCACCGTCTGATAGCGACGAAGCTCCCTGACGACCAGAAGATGGCTATCACCAAAATGATGGAGCAGATCCAGGAGCTGAAGAACAAAGGGCTCGAGACAATCAACCTCTACAACTGCTGGCTTGGGAGGCACCTGGTCCCATTGGCGACCCGGCCCCACTAGATGTACGAGTACAATGGGAAGAACGATACTTCCAGGACGAGCAAAGAGGCCTAGGACGTCGTGGACTACGAGGCCGCCTTGAAGAAGGTCACAGATGCAAAATTCACCGACGGGACGACCGGACTTGCTCCGTACATAGCTGTTGGGTCCGCGGCATAGAAAACGAAAAAATTCCTACGGTGTCAACTACATGCCAAGATCTATCTACTAGGTACAAAGCAACGGGTGGACATACATCCAACGAGAACTTACCCTCGAATACAATGAGTTTTGTTAACAAGTAGGAACTCGTGGTTGATGTAGTCATACGCTTGCCGATCTCAAGATCGTGAGGAAGTCCGAGCGCCGCAACTCAGCAGCGCATCTGTTCTCACACACACGTTCAAGCCACCGGACAACCTCCACCTCCTCGCTCCAGCGATCCAGCGGAAGCAGCAACTCCTTCCAGACGAAATGCCACCGGGAACATGTATCTCGCTAATCCGAGACCATGGGGAAATAATTCTAGAGAGGGAGAGAGATCCTTCACAAGGAGGTGTGTGGATGAAGGAGGGAATGGGTGGCCTTTTATAGGAGGAGGGGGGTGCCCCTCCTCTCCATGGCCGGCGCATGGGGGGGTGACCCCTCACCTCCCCCATTCATGTGGTGGTAACCCCTCCACATTAAAATGCCTCTTCACATTCCCTTTTAAAGTCCCCACTTTAAATGCATTAAAATTCTCCAAGTTTAATGCTCTCTCATTTAATAAAACTCTTTTATTAAATTTATTCAGAATTTTGTTAATTACTTTAATTAACAAACATTCACATATAGCCCCTTGCAATATTTCAATATCACATGCAGAACCACTTTCTGCAATTTCACCCGAAACAATTTCCGGTTTCTATTGAAACAATTCCTGCGCTTTGCAATTCTTTCGTATGAAACATATGTGCTCCAAAATGGTGTCCGGTAACTCTTAAGTGTGTAACCCTACGGTTCGCGAATAATGCAGACATGATCGAGACCCTTCTCCGATCAATAATCAGCAGCGGGACCTAGAGATCCGTACTGACTCCTACACATTCAACGATGACTTCTGTGATCGTGAGAACCTTTAACGCTTGTAACTAAATCCCTTTGTATCGCGATATATTACATGTCCGAGATTCGATCATCGGTATCTCCATACCTCGTTTGATCTCGTTACCGACATGCACTCTTTTCTCGTTCCCGTGATATAACATTCTAGTGATCACATCACTTGCTTGCAAGCTATCTCAATGTGATATCACCGAGAGGGCCCAAAGTATATCTATCCGTCATTGGGATTGACAAATTCCACTCTTGATCCATGTGCCTCAACATAACACCTTCGTAGTACTGAACCCATCTTTATAGTCACCCTGTTACGGTGTGACGTTTGATGTTATCAAGATACTCTTCCGATGTTAGCAATTAACATGATCTCATGGTCTAAGGATAAAGATTACTTCGTATGATGTTATAGCAATATAAACATAATGACTTGATCGTAATGCTATACTTCGGATGAATGTTCATCACGTCATTCCACCAATGGTGTGACCTTGTTATTAACAACATCCAATGTCCATAATCAGGAAACCTTGATCATCTTGTTAATCAACAAGCTAGTCTATAAGAGAGGCATAACTAGGAACTCTTTTTGTTTATTAAACACACATGTATTGATGTTTCCGATCAATACAATTCTAGAATGCAAAATAAACATCTATCATATATAAGGAATACATAATAACAACTTTATTATTGCCTCTCAGGGCATATTTCCTTCAATATCCATGAAGAATTAAGCTCCCACGGTAAGTTCTTCCCTGTCACTTTGTCTTTAGCCGCAATTCATGCGGACGCAATTTGCACCCGCAACTTGTAATGTTTAGTCGCGATTTTTAACCAAACCAATTCTCCTTTTCCACTCTCAGTTGTTCTAGATCCTCGAGGTTTGGCTTCCCCCGCTTGACGAGGAGATTCCCAAGGAGCTTTGAAGAAGGGACTGAAGGGGAGTCCTCGGAAAGCAAAGGAGAAGTGAGGGACATTCCTCCACCAGCTCCCGTGGCCCGCAAGACTCGTATGCTGAAGCAACATGAAATCGAGGCAAGCCGCAACCTTGAGGAGTGCGACATCGACGATGAGTCTGTGTAGGAGCATAGCTCGCGGCGAGTGGCCACGCCAACAAAGCCCGCACGAAAGCTGAAGACACCTGCGAAGAAGTCGGCGCGGAAGCTGGCGCCGCCACCTAGATCAGTGGTGGCCTTTGAATCGGACGAGGAATCTGGTGACTGTAACATCCCAAAACTTAATCCAAGGTTAATCAAGATCAACTCTACCCAATTTAGGGTTAACAAAAAACTTTTTCCATTTAAAATCTTTAAGCATTCATGTGTGTATGCATTTAAATTCAGAGTTGTTTTGAATTGCCTTGTTTGAGTGATCCATTGGTTGTAAAATGATTCTAAGGTGAATTAAACATCATCTAGATCATTCCCAAACAAATACCAAAGAAAAACAAATCAAAAAGAATAAAATAAGAAAATGGTCACTTTTGCCATTTTAATCACCATGCCTACTTTGGCTATTCCTAGAACTCAAATCTTAACAGAAACAAATGTGGATCTTTGCACCCCTTGCGAGTACAAGTAGTGATGTACCAAGGCCCACTTTGTTCCATCCCCAAAACTTTCAAACACTAAATTTAAATGACACTTGAAAATTGAATCTAGTGTAGGTATCAAGATCACACTTATTCAAAAACCACTCAAATGAACCCCATTTTCAAGCAACCACAGATGCTTAAGCATGTGACACACAACTCCACCAAAAATCATCTCAAAGTTCAAAACTTGAATTCTTTCGGCCATTTTGTCAAACACCTTGTGTGCAAAAATCTGGAAAAATCACAAACACTATTGTGAGCAGTGTTTGGACCAATGTGGTCTCCCATTTTGCAACCAGAGCCACCCCAGTGCACCCCCTACCCTTTGCTAGCCCGGCCAAGCACTGTGCCCCGACCAAATGGTCATGGACATCAATGCCGAGCCCAAATCGAGCACCTCACCGGCGACAGCGTGCCACAACAGCCGCCAGCCTCGCCCACCATGTCCAGCACGTCGCCTGTGGTCCACCTCCATCGCCAGGCCAGCCCTAGCTCAAAGGCAGAGCGAGGAGCAGCCAGGAACCACCGCACCCAGAGCCTGTCTGCCATGCCGACATCGCTCGCAGAGCGTGCATGGTCCCCGCTCAACTAGACCCCGCCTAGCTCTCGCCGTTCACCTATATGATCGCCACCACCCTAGGAAGCTGCCAGACATGCCCCTTTCCCCGACCGTGCCCCGTAGTCGCCGGCCACCGCAAAATTCGCCGTCGGTAGAGACATCGTGCGCGCCGTGCCACTCACCTATCCCGACCATGTTTCACTGCACGCGCACCGCCGTGACACTCGCCAGGGAACCCCCAACGTCCTAGCCCACCGCCCACACCTCTAGCTCGCTGTGCCGTCGACCATGTCAAGCTACGCCCATGCTCCTCTGCCGCCTCGCCGAGCCTATAAATAGAGAGCTCCCCAGCACCGTTTCCTCACACCACTCTCATCCACTCCCTCTCAGAACACTCCCCGAGCCCCACCGGAGCAAGCCTTAGTCTGTAGCACCAGAATTTTGCCGGAGTCTACCGCAGAGGGAGAAGAAGGGAGCCGTTGATCTAGGCCATCTCCCGGGATGCCACTAGTACCAGGAGAACCGCCGTCCTCGACTTGTTCGTTTGCCCGCCTCGCCAACCCTTGCCAGAGCCCCGGTAAGCCGCTCTAGACCCCCACCGAGCCGCTAGGGTTACACCTCGCCGGCGACCTGTCCGTCGTCGACGACAAGCCCCAGCCGTAGATCTTTTTTCTAATCCAACAGTCCATGTTGCCCCGTACCGCTTCGCGTTTAAAGAGCCACTGACATGTGGGACCCCCCTGTTAGCTGTCCTCAGTGCCGCGGAGTGAGACTGGGACGGCCCATTAGTGTTCCCGCCTTAGCCCGTATATTCAAATTTAGGTTTTCCTTTTTAACTAAAACTAGATTATGTCCCTTAGTTTAAAAATCAATTCAGGAAGATTTACTGAACCAAATTTAGTGATTAAAAGTTTGTTGGAAAGATTCTGAAAAGATCTATCCAAGCCCGTTGGATTTAATTCGTTTAGAATTAGAGATCTCTCTTAGTAAAAATAACAAGACACAAGCTTTTGCACGTTCAAACATTTTTATAAAATCAACCATAATAGCTTTTGAGTTGATTCCAACTCTAAAAAATCACATTTAACCATACCTATCTGAATCTATAATAATATTAAGGTTTACATGCAGTGACTTTGGACTAGTACCACAATAATGCTATATAGGCATTTCTAGTCACTTTAAATCATTAAATATTAAACTTAAACTTAATTAAATGTGATCCAACCTTTAAATCACATTCCCATATGTTAGAATATGTGGTGATGACATGTGTCCACATGATCCCATATTTTAATTGGAGAATATTAAATCTTAGTTAATTTTAAATGAGTAGAAATTACTTTTCTCAAATAAAAAGAATGAAAGTAGTTAATAAAACCTTGTGATGCTTGTGATGATAATATATCATCAAATGTGTGCCTTAGTATGCTAAGTAGCCTATTTAAGAATTGTTTGGGTATTGTGTACTCCGTATGTATTTATAAACGATAGTACCGACCAAGCTTTCGAGGAGGAGGAGTTCTACCAAGAGGAGGAGGAAGAAAACTTCAACCACTGCGCTGCACAAGGCAAGCCATCATTAACAATGCAAGCTAACCCTTGCAATCTAGATAACCTAAGAAAAGGCATTAGGCATGCTTTGGTTATACCACTTTGACTATTACCTACCCCAAGTTTTATTTCCAACCTTTTACTTCCTTACTTTATTAAAGTACCTTACTTGTTTTGAAGGTAGCATAAAGAGTATAAAACTTGACCTATCTAGATAACTTTAGACGTCATTCTATGGCATGAGATTGAGATTAGCATCCCACCTTAGTGAACACTCTTAACTTAGTAGCTTAGATCTAAATCAAAACTTGAGTCACTTTAGCTAGGAACACTTGGTGAAAATGAATTGTGAAAACCTTGGAATGATGAGTCATTCTATTGAGATGTTTTGACACGTGATGAGAAACACAAATGGTTTATGATGATGAAAATGTTGAGGCATGAGCCTTAGCCCTTTTACAAAAACTGATGGTTGGATTCGGATGCGATACCATTCCAATTTTACCGTACAACCACAATACCTGAATTGGGTAAGGCTTAGCTAGAAGTTTATATGCATTAGTATTAGTTCCCTCGCGGGAGAGGTTTGATTTGAGGCTACCTCTCAATGTTGTCCACCTATGCAGTGCCCAAGATGACATATGGTCATGGTTGGGAGGCCATGCTCATAGGAGAGGTGCTTATACTAGAGTGTGTAAAGGAAAGGTTATGTTTGATTATCTGCATACTAAGTATGATGATTCAGGGTTATCCCTGACATATGTATCGAATCTTGTGGTGAAAGTGTACCACCTCTGCAGAGTGTCAAACTATTCGAATAGCCGCGTCCGTGGTTATGGACAGTTGGAGTGGCCATACTGTTTCGTTGTCCGATATTTTCAAAATGACTTATGAAATGAATGATGATGAATCTTGACTTGACCACAACAGGGTTGTGACTATGACACTAGCTTCCCAACTTAAGTGATTCTAGAACTTTACTTTATCTTTCTTTGTTTCTGAACTCAGCTTAGGTTTCAAACTTAACTTTACAAATAAACATAGAGTTAGCATTTCCTACTAGAACTATCTTACTTGTTAGTGGTAGTTTGCGAGTACTTAAAGAGTACTCATGGCTTTTGTCCCTGGCTATTCTCATGGCCAGACTATGAAGGAGATTACCAAGATCAAGGACAACAGGACGGTTATGATAACTAGGATCAACTCTCATCGTCAGCATTGCCTGTGACTCTGAAGATGGACCCCACCGCTACGCTATTTATTCCGCTACTTGATTATACTAAGACTGGATCATCAGATCCTTTATTTGTGTAAGACCTTATTATGGTTTGTAATGGATGATGTACTATGATATCCAATCTGTTATGTCTCGCAAAAATGGTAATCCTGGGATTGCGAGGTATGGCATAACAGGCATCTGGGACTAAAAATCCGGGTGTTGACAAGTTGGTATCAGAGCCATCCTGACCATAAGAGACCCTAGTTAGAATGGACGTCTGAACAAAAATTTAATTTCAAAACCAAAGTGAGTATTTATAAAAAACTATTTCCTCTCTTACCCTTGGGAATTCATTCTTTCTCAAAAATTCATGTTCCTCAAATTCTTACATTACTACATAAAATTTGACACACTTGATCACTTCACTAACTTCCTCGTCCTAAATTCTTGTAGATGGAGACTCAGTTCAGCAAGTTCTACCAGTTGGCTAACAGAGGCGAACTGATCTTCGAGAGGGATCTAGATTCAGTGTCTGAGTTATTGGGACGCCCACATCCGGAGTTTCTTGGAGCTCAACTTCCTGGACCCCCAGGAGGAGATTTACAATGGCTAGTCACCGCTGATCTTCGAGGAAGCATAGAAGCACCAACGTTCAGGAGAATCAGGTTCTCCGTAAGAGAGAACAACTAGCTAGATGGATTAGCCAGGGCAATGCATGAAGCTCTCGCACGTCTATGTGCCCTCAATGTCAACCAAATCCAAGGAACCCGCTATGTGCACTATGCAAGGCGTGACTTCATGGGAATGCCAATGAAGATGCCAGGTCACCCGGAGTTGAAGCGTCAAGTGGAGAACCTTGACTTCCTGCTGTACGACCGCCAGAAGGAATTGGACAATGTTAGGGAGTTTGCCAACCACAACCGTGCCATTGCCGACCAGAAGGCCCAGACTTTCTCACTGCTTGTCAAGGACCGGTAGTCTCTTCGCCTCCAGCGCGAAAAGAAGGATCACACCATCGCCCGTCTTTGCAATAAGGTGGCCGACCTCGAGAAGACCATCAAGGAGCAAGAAGCTCAGCTTGCAGCAAAGGAGGAAGAAGAGGAGGGTGAAGACATCCAGGGAGACATGGATTCTTACCTCAACAATGATGATGACTTTCTGGAGGAGGATGTCGTGGACTTCTACACTGACGATGAGGACTCCGACTTCATCGACGATGAGTAGATGCACTAGAGCACTGTCATAGCATGAGATGTATTGGTCCCACTGTATCGTAGCTTGCAGAATGGTTCTTAAAACCATCTGTTTTCCTTTGTTGTTGTGGTGTGTGTGTGTTTGTATCGTGTGCTTGTTTGAAGGAATGAAATGGAGTTAGTTGCAAAACCTGAGTCAAACTCAAAGCTTTAGCTTTGAAACCAAAACCATGAACCTTAGAACTTTCCCTCTTACACCTGTATCTATCTCAATCTTCAGATGACTCATGGAAACCCAGGAGGGAGCAGCTCAGCGCAAGACCCAGTGCTGCAGATTATGCAGATGTTAGTTCCAGACCGTGAACCAAGCAGGGCAGAGCGCCAGTCCAACTTAGCAACCCTGCAGCAGATAGCTCAGATGGCCCAAAACAACCAAGGGCATGGAAATCAGGATCATCAAGGATCCAAGCTGAAGAACTTCCAGAATACCAATCCCCCAATCTTTAGCACTTCAGAGAACCCATTAGATGCTGATGACTGTTTGCAGACGATGGAGAACAATTTGGAAGTAGCTGGAGTAGATGCCAACGAGAAGGTTCTCTTTGCCACCCACTACTTGGCAGGAGACGCAAGAGCCTGGTGGAACATCATCTGCCTGATGAACCATGGTCAAGTGATGGCATGGGAAGCCTTCAAAATCAATTTCAGCCGCACCCACGTGCCGCAGGGCCTAGTCACCAGAATGAGGGATGAATTCAAAGAGTTGAAGCAAGGCAGAATGACTGTGCTGGAGTACCGTGACAGATTCCTGTCGCTTGCAAGGCACGCACCCGATGAGATCAACACGGAGGCAAAGAAGAAGGAGAGATTCCTGAGCGGACTACATGATGAGATGCAGACTGTCCTCGTCAACATCTGCTTTGAGGATCTCGAAGAACTAGTTGACTCTGCCATTCATATGGAAGGGAATATTAACCAGGCAAATGACAACCGCAAACATCATATGATGCACCAAGCTGGATCCAACAATCACCAGAAGTACCATCCCAACCCCTCACCAGGATATGCACCAAGGAACAACCGACCCCCAATGTCTCGCCCAAGCTACCCCAACCGTAGCGGAGGCAATGTGAAGTCCGAAAGAAACAATAACAACCCTAGCAACACCAGCAATTTCAACCGTGCCCCTCCCAAGAGCAAAAACAACAACAACACTGCACCCCGAACTGGAAGCAATGCTGTGCCAGTCGTAGCAAAAGACAAGTCCTAGATAACTTGTTTCGAGTGTGGAGTGAAGGGTCACTATTCCAATGAGTGTCCCAAGAAGACTGCCGCTACTGCCAATGTGAATGCCCTAGCTCAACAGCAGTGTTGTGTTAAACCAGGAAGAAGGTTTTCCCCAGGGAACCCTCACAACCGCAACGGCCGTCTCTTCCACATGAACACCGAGGAAGCCCAAGAAGCGCCAGACATAGTGCTGGGTATGTTTTCTGTCAACTCAGTTTTAGCAAGAGTGTTGTTTGATTCTGGAGCATCGCATTCATTTGTCACCGAAGAATTTGCATGCACTAGTAAGATCCACCCGACCAACTTGAAGCATGTCATGATAGTTCAAATCCCCGGTTCAACTACAAAAGCTAGAAAAAATTGCAAAGTTGTGCCTATCAGAATACATGGGATAGATTTTTATGCCAACCTAATCGTACTCAGAATCAAAGGACTGGAAGTAGTACTAGGTATGGACTTGATGTCAAGGCATAAAGGACTGATAGACTGTGCTAAGAAAGCCATCACCATGACCAGTAGCTCGGGAGTAACAGTAGAACATATATCTGCAACCTTACCCCGTCAATTCAAGTGCAACAAGAGTCTAGCCCTACCCACCATAGACCAAGTCAGAGTAGTCTGTGAATACCTCGACGTGTTCTAGATGAATTGCCAGGTATGCCCCCAGATAGGGATATTGAGTTCATTATCGAATTAATCCCCGGAACCGGACCCATAGCCCAGAGACCCTATAGCATGAACCCCTCAGAGTTAGTAGAGTTGAAGAAGCAGTTGGATGCTATGTTAGCAATAGGCTTGCTTCAACCAAGTGTATCGCCATGGAGATCACTAGTGTTATTTATCGACAAGAAAGATGGAGGCAACCGTTTGTGCACCGATTACAGAAAGCTAAATGACGTCACCATCAAAAACAAGTGCCCTTTGCCAAAGATAGAGGATCTACTTGATCAGCTGACTGGTGCCCAGGTATTCTCAAAGATTGATCTTAGGACTGGTTATCACCAACTTAAGATTCGTGCAATGGATATTCCGAAGACTGCCTTTACTACTCGTTATGGTTTATACGAGTATACGGTCATGTCTTTTGGATTAACCAATGCCCCTGCTTATTTCATGAATCTCATGAATAAGATCTTTATGAATTTCCTAGATAAGTTTGTTGTTGTGTTTATCAACGATATCCTTATCTACTCCAAGTCAGAAGAAGAGCATGAGCAACATCTGAGAATCATCCTTGAAACCCTTAGAGAGCATCGGTTCTATGCCAAGTTCAGCAAATGTGAATTTTGGCTGAAAGAAGTAGGATTCCTAGGACATATCGTGTCTATCGGAGGAGTCTCTGTTGATCCCGCCAAGATCAAAGATGTTGAAGAATGGGAAGCCCCAACCACTCAAACCCAAGTCCGTGCATTTCTCGGATTAGCGGGATATTACCGCAAGTTCGTCGAAGGATTTTCGAGCATCGCAGACCCATGACCCAATTGTTTAAGAAGGACAAGAAGTTTGAATGGACAGACAAATGTGAAGCCAGTTTCCAAGAACTGAAGAAGAGATTGATTTCAGCCCCAATTTTGATCATGCCAGATATCAAGAAGCCGTTTGATGTGTATTGTGATGCATCCAAGATTGGTCTCGGATGTGTATTGATGCAAGAAGGCAAAGTTATCGCATATCTGTCTCGACAACTGAAGCAGCATGAGCAGAACTATTCGACCCATGATCTTGAGTTAGCAGCCGTAGTTTTGGCATTGAAGACATGGCGTCACTATCTGAGGGCAATCGCTATGAGATTTACTCAGATCACAAGAGCTTGAAGTATATTTTCACTCAGAAGGAGCTGAATATGAGGCAAAGGAGATGGATAGAGTTAATCAAGGATTATGACCTTGACATTCACTATCACCCCAACAAAGCCAATGTGGTAGCGGGTGCTCTTAGCAGATTGCTGTGTAGGCTAAACACCATGATCAAGGAGAAGCAACCAAGTTTGTATGAGGAGTTGGAGCAGTTCAGAACTGAGCTAGTTAGCAAAGGATTCTTAGCTAGCATTGAACTTCAACCCACTTTGATTAGCCAAATCAAGGAAGCCTAGAAGGGAAATGAGAGTATCGACAGAATCAAACATCGTATTGGCACAAGAAAGGTACCTAGATTCAGTGAAGACGAATAAGGAGTTATGTGGTACAAAGGCCGTATCTGTGTGCCAGCAGATTCGGAGCTGAAGCAAGTTATCATGCAGGAAGCTCATGATACTCTTTATTCTATCCACCCCGGAGGAACGAAGATGTATCAAGATTTGAAAGAGCAATTTTGGTGGCACAAGATGAAAAGAGAAATCGGAAGCTACATCGCCAAGTGTGACATCTGTCAAAGAGTCAAAGCAGAGCATCAGAGGCTCGCAGGACTGTTGCAACCTTTGCAGATTCCAGAATGGAAATGGGATTCCGTCGGAATGGACTTTATCACCGGTTTGCCTACTTCTAGTGGGGAAATGACTCAATCAGGGTCATCGTTGATAGACTGTCCAAGGTAGCTCACTTTATACCTGTCAAGACAACTTACCAGAGTTCGAAACTAGCAGAGCTGTATATTGCTAGGATTGTTAGTATGCATGGAACCCCCAAGACCATAGTATCAGATCGAGGAACCCAGTTTACCTCGAGATTTTGGCAGAAAGTCTAGGAAGGATTAGGCACCAAGTTGAACTTCAGCACCGCTTATGACCCGCAAACTGATGGACAGACTAAGAGAGTCAACCAAATCTTAGAAGATATGTTGAGAGCTTGTGTGTTAGAGTATGGATCAAAATGGGAAGGCTGCCTGCCTTTCGCAGAATTCTCATATAACAACAGTTATCAAGCTAGTTTGCAAATGGCACCATTTGAGTTCCTATACGGAAGAAAGTGTCGCACCCCTTTAAATTGGTCGCAAGTAGGAGAGAGTTAGATCTTTGGACCCGACATTCTCCGAGAAGCCAAAGAAAAGGTTCACAAAGTCCCTGAGCACCTCAAGACCGCCTAGTCCAGACAGAAGAGTTATGCTGACAAGAGAAGGAGAGACCTGACTTTCAATGTCAGAGATTTTGTATATCTCAAGGTTTCGCCATTGAAGGGAACGCAACGCTTTAGTCTAAAAGGAAAGTTAGCCCCCAGATATATTGGACCCTTCAAGATTCTGAACCGTCGAGGAGAAGTATCGTATCAACTAGAACTGCCAGAAGAGATGTCAGCCATCCACAATGTGTTCCATATCTCGTTACTCCGCAAATGCTTAGAAGTGTCGGAGAAGACCGAAGTTTTCAAGAACATCGATCACCGAGCCATTGAGATCAATAAGGACCTGACGTATCGTGAAGTACCCATCCGTATCTTAGAGGAAGCCTACAGAACCACCAGGACCAGGAGTATCAAATTTCTCAAGATTCAATGGAGCAACCATACCGAAGAGGAGGCCACTTGGGAGAGAGAAGATTACATTAGGACAGAGTTCCTAAATCTCTTTAGTTCCTAGTTTTCTTTCATAAATCTCGGGACGAGATTTTGTTTAAGGGGGAAGGTTTGTAACATCCCAAAACTTAATCCAAGGTTAATCAAGATCAAATCTACCTAATTTAGGGTTAACAAAAAACTTTTTCCATTTAAAATCTTTAAGCATTCATGTGTGTATGCATTTAAATTAGGAGTTGTTTTGAATTGCCATGTTTGAGTGATCCATTGGTTGTAAAAATGATTCTAAGGTGAATTAAACATCATCTAGATCATTCCCAAACAAATCCCAAAGAAAAACAAATCAAAAAGAATAAAATAAGCACATGGTCACTTTTGCCATTTTAATCACCATGCCTACTTTGGCTATTCCTAGAACTCAAATCTTAATAGAAACAAATGTGGATCTTTGCACCCCTTGCTAGTACAAGTAGTGATGTACCAAGGCCCACTTTGTTCCATGCCAAAAACTTTCAAACACTAAATATAAATGACACTTGAAAATTGAATCTAGTGTAGGTATCAAGATCACACTTATTCAAAAACCACTCAAATGAACTCCATTTCCAAATCCCAAGCAACCACAGATGCTTAAGCATGTGTCAAACAACTCCACCAAAAATCATCTCAAAGTTCAAAACTTGATTTTTTTTGGCCATTTTGTCAAACACCTTGTGTGCAAAAATCTAGAAAAAAAACACTATTGAGTAGTGTTTTGACCAATGTGGTCTCCCATTTTGCAACCAGAGCCACCCCAGTGCACCCCCTACCCTTTGCTAGCCCGGCCAAGCACTGTGCCCCGACCAAATAGTCATGGACATCAATGCCGAGCCCAAATCGAGCACCTCACCAGCGACAACACGCCACAGCAGCCGCCAGCCTCACCCACCATGTCTAGCACGTCGCCCGTGGTCCACCTCCACCACCAGGCCAACCCTATCCCAAAGGCAGAGCGAGGAGCAGCTAGGAACCGCCACGTCCGGAGCCTGTCTGCCATGCCGACGCTGCCCGCAGAGCGCGCACGGTCCCCGCTCAGCCAGACCCCGCCTAGCTCTCACCGTCCACCTATATGATCGCAACCACCCCAGGAAGCTGCCAGACATGCCCCTTTCTCCGACCGTGCCTCGTAGTCGTCGACCACCACAAAGTTTGACGTCGGCAGAGACCACGTTTCACTACACGCGCACCGCCGTGACACTCGCCAGGAAACCGCCCACCGTCCTAGCCCACCGCCCACACCTCTAGTTCGTTGTGCCGTCGACCACGTCGAGCTCCGCCCATGCTCCTCTGTCGCCTCCCCGAGCCTATAAATAGAGAGCTCCCCAGCACCGTTTCCTCACACCACTCTCATCCACTCCCTCTCAGAACACTCCCCGAGCCCCACCAGATCAAGCCTTAGTCTGCAGCGCCAGAATTTCACCAGAGTCTACCGCGGAGGGAGAAGAAGGGAGCCGTTGATCCAGGCCATCTCCCGGGACGCCGCCAGTACCAGGAGAACCACCGTCCTCTACTTGTTCGTTTTCCCTCCTCGCCGACCCTCGCCGGAGGCACGGTAAGCCGCCCCAGACCCCCACCGAGCCGCTAGGGTTACACCTCGTCGGCGACCTGTCCGTCGACGATGACAAGCCCCAGCCGCAGATCTTCTTTCTAATCCAACGGTCCACGTTGCCCCATACCGCTTTGTGTTTAAAGAGCCACTGACATGTGGGACCCCCTGTCAGCTATCCTCAGTGCCACGGAGTGAGACTGGGCCGGCCCATTAGTGTTCCCGCCTTAGCCCGTAGATTCAAATTTAGATTTTCCTTTTTAACTAAAACTAGATTCTGTCCCTTAGTTTAAAAATCAATTCAGGAAGATTTACTAAACCAAATTTAGTGATTCAAATTTTGTTGGAAAGCTTCTGAAAAGTTCTATCCAAGCCTGTTGGATTTAATTCATTTAGAATTAGAGATCTCGCATAGTAAAAATAACAAGACAGAAGCTTTTGCACATTCAAACATTTTTATAAAATCAACCATAATAGCTTTTGAGTTGATTCCAAGTCTCAAAAATCAAATTTAACCATACCTATCTGAATATGTAATAATATTAAAGTTTACATGCAGTGACTTTGGACTAGTACCAAAATAATGCTATATAGGAATTTCTAGTCACTTTAAATCATTAAATATTAAACTTAAACTTAATTAAATGTGATCCAACCTTTAAATCACATTCCCATATGTTAGAATATGTGGTGATGACATGTGTCCACATGATCCCATATTTTAATTGGAAAATATTAAATCCTAGTTAATTTTCAATGAGTAGAAATTACTTTTCTCAAATAAAAAGAATGAAACTAGTTAATAAAACCTTGTGATGCTTGTGATGATAATAGATCATCAAATGTGTGCCTTAGTATGCTAAGTAGCCTAGTTAAGCATTGTTTGGTGATTGTGTACTCCGTATGTATTTATAGACGATAGTACCGACCAAGCTTTCGAGGAGGAGGAGGAGTTCTACCAAGAGGAGGAGGAAGAAAACTTCAATCACTGCACCGCACAAGGCAAGCCATCGTTAATAATGCAAGCTAACCCTTGCAATCTAGATAACCTAAGCGAAGGCATTATGCATGCTTTGGTTATACCACTTTGACTATTACCTACCCCAAGTTTTATTTCCAAGCTTTTACTTCCTTACTGTATTAAAGTACCTTACTTGTTTTGAAGGTAGCATAAAGAGTATAAAACTTGACCTATCTAGATAACTTTAGATGTCATTCTGTGGCATGATATTGAGATTAGCATCCCACCTTAGTGAACACTCTTAACTTAGTAGCTTAGAGCTAAATCAAAACTTGAGTCACTTTAGCTAGGAACACTTGGTGAAAATGAATTGTGAAAACCTTGGAATGATGAGTCATTCTATTGAGATGTTTTGACACGTGATGAGAAACACAAATGGTCTATGATGATGAAAATGTTGAGGCATGAGCCTTAGCTCTTTTACAAAAACTGATGGTTGGATTCGGATGCGATACCATTCCAATTTTACCGTACAACCACAATACCTGAATTGGGTAAGGCTTAGCCGGAGTTTATATGCATTAGTATTAGTTCCCTCGCAGGAGAGGTTTGAGCTGAGGCTACCTCTCAATGTTGTCCACCTATGCAGTGCCCAAGATGACAGATGGTCATGGTTGGGAGGCCATGCTCATAGGAGAGGTGCTTATACTAGAGTGTGTAAAGGAAAGGTTATGTTTGATTATCTGCATACTAAGTATCATGATTCAGGGTTATCCCCCATGTATGTATCGAATCTTGTGGTGAAAGTGTACCACCTCTGCAGAGTGTCAAACTATTCAAATAGCCGCGTCCACGGTTATGGACAGTTGGAGTGGCCATACTATTTCATTGTCAGATATTTTCAAAATGACTTATGAAATGAATGATGAATCTTGACTTGACCACAACAGGGTTGTGACTATGACACTGGCTTCCCAACTTAAGTGATTCTAGAACTTTATTTTATCTTTCTTTGTTTCTGAACTCAGCTTAGGTTTCAAACTTAACTTTACAAATAAACATAGAGTTAGCATTTCCTACTAGAACTATCTTACTTGTTAGTGGTAGTTTGCGAGTACTTAAAGAGTACTCATGGCTTTTGTCCCTGGCTATTCTCATGGCCAGACTATGAAGGAGATTACCAAGATGAAGGACAGCAGGACGGCTATGATAACTAGGATCATCTCCCATCGTCAACATTGCCTGTGACTCTGAAGATGGACCCCATCGCTACGCTATTTATTCCGCTACTTGATTGTACTAAGACTGGATCATGAGATCCTTTATTTGTGTAAGACCTTATTATGGTTTGTAATGGGTGATGTACTGTGATATCCAATCTGTTGTGTCTCGCAAAAATGGTAATCATGGGATTGCGAGGTATGGCATAACAGGCATCTGGGATTAAAAATCCGGGTATTGATAGTGACGAAGCGGCTAACGTTTCAACCAAGATCCCTAAGGACCCAACTCCGATGAAGGGATCGGAGACCATGGCCGTGATGGTGGAGTCGGAGGTTCCACTTGCCACAATTGCACCAACAACCTTGGCCACCCTGGAGCTAGGGGCTGCTGAAGTCACGCGGTCAAAATCGCCGCCACCGGAAGAGGCGGCCGTGTCGCCCGGGCCGGAGGTTTCCACAACTGCGACCTCAACGTCGAAGAAGCCGACGGTGTCATGGGCCTCGAATGTGTTCGAGAAGGGGCTCTCATGCCGTTTGGGTCCTGAGCTAGAGAAGCCCGTGCATATCAGCACTGTTTTGTGCACTCTCCCCATCACCAAGTGAGTCCGATTCTTTCTCGCATTTCAATATTCCTTGCATCGTCAGCTTCCTGATTGTGGCCATTTTCACAGGTCTGGTGCCAAGAAGATTGGTCGCCCTTCGATGGCCAAGGTTCCGCTAGTCGACGGACAAGGGGAAGTCGACCCCTCTAAGAAGAGGAGGATTATCGCAGAGGATGCGCTAGGCGAAGGCGCGAAGAAGAAGAAGAAGGGGAAATCCCTAACGTTGCGGCAAGAGGGAACATGGAGGAGGATGACTCCGCTACCCGTGCTGGAGAAGTGGCGGCCGCCCACTCGGAGCCAATCAAGTTAGTCTCGCCGGGGGAGTCACTGGCTTCGATGACCAGCGCCCCGGTTAGGATGGCCATGTCGTTTCCATGCTTTATGGCGAAGGCATTCTCGATGGCGGCTGAAAATCAGTCATCGCAAATTCCAGAGATCGTCGATGATGACATTGGGCACCGGCACGGGTGCACGTATTTTGTGGTCCGTTCGACGGATGCCAGTGAGCTTGACAGCATGCTTGGTGCTGCTATTCAGGTATGTCCAGTCCCCGAGTGTCTAGTCGCTGAATTTTAGTGGCTAGGCACTTAGAACTTTAGTCGTCCAGTCCCCGAGGGTCTAGTCGCTAAATTTCAGCGGCTAGACACTTAGAACTTTAGTCGTCTAGTCTCTTATTGTTTTTCTGTCGTCAGGGCCTGCTGAGGGAATCATCTGATCGACAAGCCGCGAAGAAGAGCCTGGAGCACGATCTGCGGACAGCGCAAGAGTCCAACTGGCGACTCCAAGAATCTGCTGGTGAGTTGGTGTTTTCTTTAGCAAGCTCAAGCCATCATTGCTGTGCGAAACTGAACCGTGATGCTTTTGTCTTGTAGATGAATTCCCTGTTGTGATTGCTAAGGATCATGAGGGGATGTTCCAGTTTCTGAGATGGATACTGCAAAGGTGGCGTTGGCCACAACAGATGAGCGAGTCGACTCGCTAGTGAAGGAGCTGGAAGCGGCGAAGGCGTCAATGATCTATTTTGAAGAGAGGGCCAAGGATGCAGTCACCGCGGTAGAGGAAGAGGAGAAAGCCTCCGACTCAGTCATCCTGGGCTTGCAGAGCGACCTTGGGGCGCTTGAGAAACATGTGACGAAGAGCTGCCGCAAACTTCTCGGTGAGTGTCCTTTCCTTCTGCTCCTTCTTTTCTGGTATGCGGCAAGTCCCCGAGCGGGTGAGTCCACTAGGCCTTAGTGATAATGATTTTCTGACGTTGCAGCTGTGATAGGTCAAAGCGAGCCGGCGGTGCAGACCTTTGATGCTTCGCAGTGCGTGACGATGGTGGTGAATGCGGCCACCACTCCGACGCTGTGTGTCTAGGCTGTTATTCAAGGAATCTCCCCCACCGAGGTTATTCTTGCCGGGTTGACTAAAGTTTGGCACTACCTTGAGGAGGCACCTGCCGTCGTCGAGTGGATGGCGCGATCGGCCTTCAGACGCGGGGTCACCACATCGCTTAGCCTTGGGCTCGCTCACTTCCCTGACGACTTCGACCTCGACGATGTCACCAGCAGGTATCCATTGGCGACTGTCTCGATGGAGATCTCGGAGGTGCTTAGGTTGACCGCCAAGGCTGCTCCGTTTGCGGAGCGAGTATTGGAGATGGGCGATTTGCTGCCGTACCAGGAGACGGTGCTGGCGTCGAGCGACCCCGAGTCGAAGCACCATGATTTGAAGTTGCTAGCAAAGCAATTGACGACATATCCAGCGTACCCTTGGGAGCCATTCGTCCGGGTCAAGGGTGATGGTGGTGCCTCTTTGTCAAAACCTGCAAAATGAATGACTGCCTTAAGGGGCTTTTTGTAAGTTATGGCGACTGGTCGCTTTTGTAATGTAAATAATGTATTTTGTTGCTGAAATGAAAGGGGTTAATCGACTTGCAATGCATGGTGATTTCTGTGTTATGTTGAGTATTTGTTTGTATGAGTCCCCGAGCCCGTTCGCCCTTTATTTGGGTTTACCTAGTATGTATGTAATTTTGGTAGAATTAAGTTTTTAATTTGCCTGGTGTCGACTCGTCGTGGCTCATGGAGCCAGTCTCGTGGCGACCCAGAGGGAGCTCTGTACTTGGCTGTTTTCCCGAGCGCGAACAGGGTCGGTTTAGGTGACTCCCGAGCATGGTACTTTGCCGTTCTAGTCACATTCCCAAGGAACGTGAGAACCTGGTGCGTTGTTCGTAACGTGTCTCTCCCCCTGGCTCGGAAAGTCAGTCGCAGGGCGAGTCCAAGGCATGCTCTCTTACTTGGTGTGTTCCCGAGCTGCATGGGGGTTATTGTAGACAAGTCCCCATGAGTGGTACTTAACCGTCGAGTCGCTTTGCACGAGGATGGGGAGGACGGGTCGCTGTGAGAAGCATTATCGGTTATCTTGGCTCGATGGGCGAGTCGAGCGAGGCAACTCCGATGGTGGCTCTGGGGTGGCATGTTCGTGGACAACGCAAGGCCCGAGTGTCTTCGGTGCCCTTGGGCCGTACTACTTAGCTATGCCGGTCGCTCAACCAAGGGTTGACTTCGGTGGGTAGCATATTGCTAGATGTACGAGTGCGATTGGCACAAGAGTATGGCGAGTAGACACAATTTGTGCGATCCGAATTGATTTCATTATATAACAGCTGAGTACAAGTTTTAGTTCTATGTGTAGAACTTTTGAAGGAGGTTTACATTCCATGGTCTCCCAACTTCGAGCTGGCCATAGCCTCTTACATCGATGAGGTAGTAGGCATCATTGCCGAGGACTCACCCTATGGCGAATGGTCCCTCCCATGAAGGGGAAAGCTTGTGCATGCCCTTCTTGTCCTAGATCAACCGTAGGACCAGGTCGCCTTCTTGGAAGGTACGAGTCCGGACTCAGCGGCTATGGTAGCGGCAGAGTCTCTGCTGGTAGATGGTGGTGCGGGAGCGATCTAGGTCGCGTGCTTCATTGAGCTGGTCGATCCTATCTTGGCGGGCGATCTCATTTTCCGCCTCCACGTAATTGACGACCCGAGGCGAGTCGTGTTCCAGGTCGGTTGGCATGATGGCTTCAGCGTCCTACACCATGAATAAGGGTGTGAACCCTATGGAGCGGTTGACAGAGGTGCGGATGCCCCATATCACGGAGGGGAGCTCTTCTACCCAGCATCCAGGGGTTCGCTTGATGGGCACTTGAAGTCGTGGGTTGAGGCCATGGAGGATGCTTTGGTTGGCGCGCTCTGCTTGGCCATTCGACTCTGGGTGGGCGACTGAGGCGAGGTCGAGCCGTATGTCGTGCTCCTCACAGAAATCCGCCATGGCACCTTTGGCGAAATTGGTGCTGTTGTCTGTTATGATGCTATGCGGGTAGCCGTATTGGTAGATGAGCTCGTGGAGGAACTTGGTGGCGGCATTGTCGTCGCACTTCTTGATCGGCTTGGCCTCGACCCACTTAGTAAATTTGTGAACTGCGACCAGGAGGTGGGTGAAGCCAGATGGGGCCTTCTTGAACGGGCCGACCATGTCCATGCCCCATACGGTGAATGCCCAGGTGATGGGGCTAGTCTTGAGTACCGAACCAGGGATGTGCGTCTGGTTGGCGTATTTCTAGCACTCGACACATCGTTGGACGATGTCAATGGCATCGGTGTGCGCGGTGAGCCAGTAAAATCCATGTCGCATGGCCTTAGCAACTAGCAATCTGGCACCAGCGTGATGGCTGCAGTCGTCGGCATGGATATCTTGGAGTATCTTGTGACCTTATTATAGCTGTACGCAGCGCTGGAATACGCTAGTCATGCTGCATTTGTGGAGCTCACTGTTGATGATGACGAAGGATTTGCAGCGGCGCATGACCATTCGCGCCTCTATCTCGTCGGTGGGTAGGACTTGTGCTCAAGGAAGGCGACATATGGTGCGGTCCAGTTGCTGGGCTCCATGATCATGGCGACTAGGGCGGGCTCGGGCTGCAGAGGTATCCCGATGTCGATCTCCTTGGGCGGGGAGACCAAAGCCTTGTGGATGATGTCGAGGAAGACGCCCGCAGGTGGCATTTGGCGGGCTGATTCGATGTGGGAGAGAGCGCCAGCTTCCTTGTTCTTGCGCCTGTCGATCCACTCAACGGAGTAGCCGGTGAAGTGACCTCCCAGCTGATCCACCGCTTGGCGGTAGGCTATCATGGTGGGGGAGACGGTGTCGCAGGTGCCGGCGACTTGGCCGGCGACTAGGTCGGAGTCACCGTAGCACCGTAAGCGATTGATGTTCATCTCCTTCACAACCCGCATGCCGTGAAGGAGGGCCTCGTACTTGGCCATGTTGTTGGTGCAGGGCGTGAAGTCGAGGTGGAGCATGTAGCGGAGCATGTCTCCTTTGGGGGAGTTGAGTATGATTCCAGCCCCCGTGCCATCCGTGTTCTTGGACCTGTTGAAGTGGAGCGACCAGTAATGGAGATAGGGTAGTTTCTCTAGCTGCTGTGCTTCTTCCCAGTCGGCGAGGAAATTGGCCGAGGCCTGCGATTTGATCGCTTTACGTGGCTCGTACTTGATATTGTGGATGCCGATTTCGATGGCCCACTTGGCGACTCACCCAGTCACCTCGCGATTGTGGATGATGTCCTGTAGCGGCGCAGAGGAGACGACCGTGATGGGGTGCTCCTGAAAGTAATGTAGGAGTCGCATACACCAGTTTGTGGTACTGCGGGTAGTGTTGTCTTGAGTCCGTTAGGACCTCACTGATGTAGTAGACGGTATGCTGTACGGGGCGCTCCTTGCGCTCCTCTAGTCGCTCGACGACCATCACGGCACTGATGACTCGAGTGGAGGCTGCGACGTAGACGAGCATTGGATCTTTGTCGATTGGGGCGGCGAGTAGCGGTGCCGCGAGCATCACTTCCTTGAGCTCCTTGAGTGTGTTGTCCGCTTCTTCGTCCCATTGGAACATGGGGTTCTTGGGCATCAGACGGTAGAGAGGCATCGCCTTCTCACTGAGCCGGGGGATGAAGCGACCAAGAGCCGTGACTCGCCCGGCCAGCTTCTAGTCGTCACACAGGCACTCGGGTTTCCCGAGCCGTGTGATGGTGTCGATCTTGGTGGGGTTTGCCTCGATGCCTCGTTTGGAGACCACGTACCCCAGGAGCTTTCCGGTGGGCACACCAAAGGTGCACTTTCCTGGATTGAGCTTGATCTTGTACCTCCATAGATTCGTGAAGGTCTCTGCCAGGTCGCCGAGCAGGTTTCTCTGGCGAGTGGATTTTACCACCACACCGTCGATGTAGACATGGATGTTGCGGCCAATTTGACTCGCAAGGCACTCCTGCATGCACCTTTGATAAGTCGCGCTGGTGTTCTTGAGGCCGAACATCATGGCGGTGTAGTAGAAGGCGTCGAATGGCGTGATGAACACCGTCTTCTCCTCGTCCTCGACCACCATTTTGATCTGGTTGTAACCAGAGTACACATCGAGAAAGCACAGTGACTCCGATCCCATAGCCGAGTCGATGATCTGATCAATGCGCGGTAGGACGAACTCCTCCTTCAGGCAGGTGCTGTTGAGGTTGGTGTAGTCAATACAAATTCTCCAGGTGTTGTTCTTTTTCAGAACCAGGACTGGGTTTGACAGCCACTTGGAGTACTTGATGGGCCGAATGAAGCCTATAGCGAGTAGACATTGTACTTCTTCGGTGATGGCTCGGTGGCACTCTTCATTGAAGGGCCACAGCGACTGCTTTACTGGTCGCACTTTTGGGTCACCGTTCAGTTTGTGCTCAGCGAGTTCCCTCGGGACACCAGGCATGTTGGATGGTTTCCATGCGAAGATGTCGTGATTCTCATGCAGGAACCTGATGAGCACGCTTTCCTATGCATGTTGCTCGTGTATTTCGCATGCTCATCCGCCTGGTTGGTTTCCGAGGCGATGACGGTGTCGGCCAGCTCGGCGCCTTTGTCCTCGCACTCCACGGCCATGTCGGGGTTGCCATGGACGGTGATGATGCCGCTTTGCCTAGGGAGTTTCATCATGTTGTAGGCGTAGTGTGGGGTTGCCATGAATTTGGCAAACGCCTGGCTCCCCAGGACGCAATGGTCGGGACTGCGGAAGTTCACCAGCTTGAAGACGATCCACTTGGTGCGAAAGTTCGCTGGAGTGCCGAAGGTGACTGACAGCGTCACCTTGCCGATCGGGTATGCCTTCCGACCGAGGACGATGCCGTGGAAGGTGGTGATCGTCAACTCGATCACCGACTCCGAGAGGTGTAGCCTCTTGAATGTGTCCAAGTACATTATGTTGATGGAGCTTTCGCCGTCCATCAGCGCCTTGGGTAACCAGTAGTCGACCACTTTGGGCCTGACCACCAGGGCGACTCACCCCGAATATTCGATCCTAGGCACGTGGTCTTCGCGACTCCAGGTGATGCTTTGCTCAGACCAGTTGAGGAAGCGGGGAATGTCGACATGGGTCACCGCATTGACGGCGACTGCACGAGCGAGCACCTTCTTCTTGCGTTTGGTGCCGAGCCCAATGAAGGTGTGCAGCGAGCCGACGTCATTTCCGAATCCGCCAGCGTTGTCGTTGTCCCTTGCCGGGTTGTTGTTGGGGTCCTCCCTTGCTCACCTTGCCTTCTCGATCTCCTTTAGAGAATGGCAGTCCATGGTGGTGTGGGTGGCAGGCTTCCCCTACCTACTTTGGTAGACACAGGGCTGGTTGAGGAGGGTAGTAGGGTCGAATTTTGGCCTCGCCATGTTGTTGGCGTGGTAATTTCCTCCGTCACGGCGGAAGTTTTTCGGTCGCGTTGCCCATAGCCGGCGTTGCCGCGGAAGTTTTCCCATCACCGCATTGCTTGCCGGTGAGGCGAGTGTTTCTATAGCGCATGTCATGTTGTCGCCCGTTGTCATGGTCGCTAGCGCGGCGTCTTCCCCCGACTCTTCATCGGAGTATTGGTTGGGGTCCTCCTCCGCGTAGCGTTTGGCGATCTCAAGGAGGTCAGGGATGTTTTCGAGCGTCCGATAGACCCTCTTGATCTTGGTGACCAAGGGCTCGTACCGGCACGCGTTCTTGAAGTAGTGGATCGTTGTATCCGGGTGGATGCCGGAAGCGTTGATCCACAGCTCCTGCCACCTCTAGATCCATTGTCGGGTCGACTCACGCTATCCCTGGATGCAACGCTCCAGGTCTTCGATGGTGGTGGCACGGGTGTAGGAGCCCTCGAAGTGCCTGACAAAGGCGTCGCGCATCTCCTCCCATGATTTGATGTGTCGGCGGGGAGGGTGTTTATCCATTGCCTGGTCGCTCCCTCCATCATCAGGGAAAGGTAGCGAGCGGAGAGCAGGTCGATGTGGCCGGCGATTCCCATCGCCATAAGGTATGTGTCTAGCCACACCATTAGGTCGTACGTTGGATCGTACTTTTCAATCTCCTTGGGTGCCTTGCAGTTGGCGGGATACTTCTCACCTCGGATCATTGGTCCGAAGCACTGGGGGACGAATCGGTTGAGCGAGCCCCTTGGCTCGGGGTCACCGCGTTTGGTGAGGGTGTGCCTCAGATCGTTGGGCTGGCATGCCCGCCAGGCCTGATTGTTGACGATGTGCGTCTGTGCGTTGATCAGTTGGCTGTTGGCGGTGACCATGTTGTTCGCAGGCCATGACTCGTTGGTAGAGAGCGCAGGGTTGGCGGCCCATGGTTGGAGCGGCAGGGGCTCGAGCAGTGGGCAGTTGAGGGCGTTGGCAATAGTCGGACGGCTGCTTGAGGCCGCCCTGCTTCCCGATGAGCAGGAGTACATCCGCCCCCGTGGGTCGACTCCCGTGGCTTGCTGCTCGATAGCCTTGGAGAGTAGGGCCTTATCGTACTAGATCTGCAACGTGCCCTCTCCTTGGATGTTGAGGTGGGCGATTGCGGTGTCTTCCGCAATGACGTTGTCCATTGGGGTGGAGTACAGTGGGAGCCTGTTGGCATCGCGGGCTTCTGGTGAGATGATGATTCGTGGCTGGTTTGGCGGGGGCGCGTGACCCATGGGTGGCGGTGGGGATCTAGTCGCAGGTGCGCCCGGTGGTGGGCGGTTGCTGCTACCGCGTGGCGGGTTCTTGCAGTACACGTGCTCGGCCGCGCGTGCGGGGTCGCTCTCGTCGTTGAAGATCAGGACGCGGCCCTAGATGTTGGAGTGCAGACGGGTCCTGATGCGGTGTTGATGGTAGAGCGACAGCTCCTGCGCCGTTTCCTGCTCAAGGCAGAATTTCTTGCACTCGGCCTGCTCCTGCACGATGCCTCCTCTAGTCATAGGAGGGCTTCTTTGACCTCTATTTCCGTCGTGGTCAGTGGGATCGACATGGAGAAGGGATCAGGAAGGGCGCTCGTGCTGTCTGCCATGTAGATCGTGTTGAAGCGATTGGATCTGGCGCAGAAGTCTTCGGGGGACTCCGATCCGGAGTGGGAGTCGGAGATCCCGAGGATGGAGGGGTCCACGAAATCCTCAGGATTGGAGACTTGCGTGATGGAGTCCTCACGTGATGCAGCAGTGATGGATCCGGCGACCGAGGAAGGGGTCGCCGAATCAGCATCATTGTGGAGGGGAATGTTCATTTGCGGTACCAAACTTGGCGGGTGAGCGCACCGCGGTACCCGAGTTGCCATCAATTGCGCGGAGGGGCCATAGTAGATTCGCCAATTGTCCAGAAGGGCCAAATGGGGGTGAATACAAATCTAACGGCCAAACGGTCGTTTGAACCAGACGAAAAACGGTTGAACTCAAATACCGCCGTGAGGTCAACTCTTCTTGGCCCGCCATGTCAGTATTCCCCGTTATCTTTTGCGGTCGTGGACTAGCTTACCCCTGCATGGACCAGATCCCTGAGTGGACGAGATCTATTTCTTTGCTCTGCTCTGGTCTTCTCCCCTGCTCCCCTCCCCATAACATTTGCTCAGCTCCGGCTGCTCGTCTCAGATCGGAGCTCGCACTTGCTCTAATTTGTGTCTCCGCCATGTCCGGTCAACCTCCCATGCCTCTAATCGAAGCTCGCAGCCGTCGCTGTTGCATTGTCCGCCATATCGGAGCTTCGCGTCCCCGGACTAATATCTCGCCTCTGGCTAGTCCTTCTCGCACGGCGGAGCGCATCCTGTCGGGCGATCTAGGACAGCGACCGGCCTCGGGAAGGTGTGTGCTGTCGCGCACCCCGGGCATGGTAGCCCCAGCACAGCAGTTCGACGACCACGCTCTCATGGCCACCATGCTGGGCGTCCGTCCCGCTATGCCGCCGGCAGAGTTGCTATCGGCTTTTAGGTCTCGTTTTGGGATCAGACGAAATGAGGTCAACATTGAGGTATGCACGCCGCCATTCGATCTTTTGTCCGGTTCGAGCACAGCTCAGACACCAAGCGCGTTCTGCATTCTTCCCGTACTTTCGAGTGCTGTGGGGAGAAAATGAGCTTCATGCGTTGGCATCACGCCTATGGGTGGGACGATCGCTTGGGGCAGCTTCATTTCTTCTCCAAACTCGGCTTTGACGGCCTCCCATTGGATGCTTGGGAGCCGGAGGCCCTCAAGCAGGTCATCAGTAGCCTTGGCGGCGAGCTGGTGGAAATCGTGCCACCAAGCGACAGATGGGTCATCGAGGTAAAGGCGTGGCTGAAAGATCCTGGCGCCGTTCCTAAGATGTACGAGGTGCAGATTCCAAGAAGGACAGGGCGACAGCTTTGCTAGAAGCACCCGGTCATCATCCACCCGGAGGAGGTTCTGGACTCGGTACATGGCATTCAGGGCCTCGAAGAGGCTGCCAGAAAGCACCCTCGTCGCCTGTAGTGTTGGCCTGGAAGGATCGATGGCACAGGACCGCCACCATTTCGCGACGGGGCACACAGTTTCGGTGGGGGGACCAGGCTTGGACGAGCTGGTGGTTCTGATTTCCCTCGAGTGATGACAGAGCTCTAGTGAATTGCCGTGTTATGTGTGGCTAATGAATTTATAGTATGGAGAGCGTAGGAGGAAGTTAGCATCAACCAAAAATGTGTAATAGTTTGAATCGATGTAGTACGTGTGTGTAATAGTTTGGAGTAGTATGTGTGTGTAATAGTTTGAATCGATGTAGTATGTGTGGGTAATGAATTTGATGTAGTTTGTGTGCGTGTAATAGTTTGAATCGATGTAGTTGAACACTGTGCTTTATAATTTCTGTGAATAACCAAGGACAACCTCATGAAAAGAGGGTGGTCTGGCAATGAGCAATGTCAATTCTGTGGATGCCAGGAAAATGTAGTCCATCTCCTCTTCAAGTACTCCCTCCGTTTCAAAATATAAGATGTTTTAGCTTTGTGAATGGAGCGTATCTAGACATCTTTTAGTGATGGTGCTTTCTAAACCTAGATGAACCTACATACTAAAAGGGGACTAGATACACTTCATTCACAAAGCTAAAACATCTTATATTTTGAAACGGAGGGAGTACAAGGTAGCTACATTTGTAACACGTTGAACTGCAGGACCATTTTGCAGGCAACACAAGACAAAGGAAAAAATGGTTTACAGCACAGACAACAGACGCAAAATCTATAGTCTGGGATAAAAAGATGCCAGTTAACTAGATTGAACCACGACTAGTAATTGAAGGAAATAGGTACTTGATAGTATTTTCTTACAATAGTAGTACTTCCATACAAAAGGGTCTTATACCTGCACAAAAGTGGGGTAAACTTCCTACTAGTTTATAGAACAATTCGTCAACATTTCATCTACAAAAGCCATTCTTCAGTCTGAACTTAACTATTCTGCACTGAAGAAACTACAGATCTCCACCAGAAAAGTTGGCTGGCCAATTGCCTTGAGAGGACATAAGTTCTTTGATCATTTATCCCAAACTGATCTATTGCCTTCCCGCCAAACTACAAGAAATCTGGATCATTCATGCACGAGCGATTTGCGTGCGCCAGTCCCGATTCAGTTGGACCATCCGCGCCGCCACAACGATTTCTTCGAAACTGAAATTCGACATCTCCTTCTCGGGATCGTAGGTCCGTGTGAACTCGAACCTGAATTCCGGGGCTGAGCTGATGCCCGCCGCCGGCTCCGGCTGTTGAACAATCTAGCATGTTGAGTGTAGACGCTTGGTCGCCGGCATGGTACGGCCTTCGACAGTGCGTAGGATGGAGCGTCTTTGCCGCAGACGGCGTGCTCCCAGCCTACCCCACTGAGGTAAGGTAGTCCGCGCCGAAGCGTGGACGCGAGAGTTCCTAGACCTTGGCGCTGCCCTGTTCGAGGGTGTGTACCCTCAGCGGCGGTATGCTCTCATGAACGATTTGATACGTACCTTGTTCCCATTGCCTAGAGCATGCCATAATGCCGCCGCGCGATTTCTCCACATCGCTCTCTTGGCCATGCTCGCCGCATCTGGCGCCGAAGACGGCGCAGTCGCCGCCGCGGCCGATTCGGCACATTCGGAAAAATAATCCGCCTGGCAGGGCAATGGGAGACCGGCCTTGAAGTAGAGCTTCATGGCCTGCCTTAGAGGGGCTAAATACCCCAGTTTCGGCGGATGTCGCGGCGGCAGCGGCTTAGGCGGGGCCATGTTACCCTAGTTGGTGCGGCGCGAAGGAGCTGCTCAAGGTGAACTGTGGTTAGTCGGAGAAGGGGAGTGAAAGACTGACAGTAGGTTTGGACTACAGGCACGCGTGAAAATAACCATTTCCCATTTCCTTAGAGGGTAATAATTCGATACTCGTTGCATTAACAGCTCAATCTTTATTTCCCTTCTCAGCATAAGAGTGTGAACGTATTAAAAAGATCGACCGTGGCAATCCACCTCATCGGGCAATGTACCAGGACAGGTAGGAGACGGGACTGTGTTTCATTTTAGAAATGTTGACAACTATGCCCTTATGTTTATACGATATTATTTATATGCCACCATGTACCATCGAGTGTAGCAACACCATCAGAAACAGGGGATAATGACGTGGCGTGTTTTATTTTTTTAAAGGGCATCAGAAATAGGGGATGCCGACGTGGCATGTTTTCTGACTGGCGGGCCCGCCCCTCCACCTTCGACGGCGCGCATCCCAGGTTTGAGGGGTGGTGCCGCCCACCAACACATTATTGTGCAATTTTCCATGTGGGACCTGAATTCCGACGCTGAGCTGATGCCCGTGTCAAACACAGAGAATTCTGCAAGAAGCTACTAAAAATAAATACTTTGAATTCTGCATGCAAGTTTTGATCAAACAGACTGACATGTGGGACTTGCTAATAATTCCGTGAAGCGCTCCCCGTGCATAGTGCCCTGACAGGTGGCATGTTTTCTGACAGGCGGGCCCGCCTCCTCCCCCTACGACGACGCGCGTCCCAGGTTCGAGGGCTGGTGCCGCCCACCAACACATTATTGTGCAATTTTCCATGCTTTGTCGCAACCAGCTCCGCTCCGCTCCTCTCCTCTGCTCCTGCCGCTGCCACTCCGCTCAGTCGTGCACCGCTCTCGTCGTCCCCTTGGGCCGTCGTCCTCCCGCCCTCCCCTCCCTGCCATCCCCTCACGTCCCCTCCTCTCCCCTCCCTACCATGTATCCTTGCCGCCGCCCACCGCCCAGGCGCGTCTGGAAACGAAAACTGAGAGTCGGCCGTTAGGTTAGGGGCCCAACGACGCTGGTGATCCGGATCCCGATCGGAGATGGATCCTGTGAGTCTTGAGAGCACGGATATAGGTCATGCACGGCTGGAGAGCACGGAATCTCCTTCAAGTCTGGAGAGCACAGAGGACAACGAAGCGGGGGGAGAGGTAGCGGGGTGCAGAGCTTTGGAGGTATGGAGCCCGGAGAAGGTGTCGTGCGTCCACATTGAAAGGTAAGAACTGTGATTCCTTATTTGCATACCCCAATTAGCGTTTATAGTCCCGTGGTGATGCCAAGGATATGGGTTGGTAACCACAGGACGTCTGTACAGCTTGTCCTTGAGCATGATGCTTTGTCAAGCGAGCATGAAGGCACTGAAACGTGTGGCGGTGCGGATGATGATGAGAAAGCATATCCAGACGTGGATGCTGACCCTGATAGGATAGAGAGTAGGGAATATTTGGTTGATTCATACTTTGAGCCTGACTATGGGACTGATGAGGAAGAGGAATGTAAAGATGTGGAAATGGGATGTAGATACGACGACGAAGACGTGGGCAAGCCGTGATACACTTTGTGAGGACAATCCTA
Organism: Avena insularis; assembly: GCA_023614405.1. Taxonomy (NCBI): domain Eukaryota; kingdom Viridiplantae; phylum Streptophyta; class Magnoliopsida; order Poales; family Poaceae; genus Avena; species Avena insularis. The sequence continues at coordinate 185,592,350 of CM042692.1, forward strand.
CAATTGATGAGGGACTATCTTTGATAATGTGGAGGCTGCGGATATGCTGGTTGCAACCTATGCAATCAGAGTTGGGTTTGATTTTATCATTGAAAAGAGCGACCAAAGAGATTTAGGGTGCAATCAGGGAAAGTAATGTGTGTAAATGGAGATTACATGCATCTCCAATGCGGGGTGGACACCCATTTCAGGTTGCAATAGCTACATTTAGTTTCAGTCTTTCTCATATTTATTCTGCTGATAACTAGCTCTGAATTATTTGGATTCTTATCGAATGCAGATCAAAGTAAACACGAAGGAACACAACTGCCCTAATACTTCTTTAAGTGGTAAAATTAGACCGGCGACTACCAAGTGGATTCTTTGCTCTTGTACTTATTTGGGTGAGGCAGGATCATAACATTGGACCAGCTGAACTCAGAGCAAAGATTAGCAAAAAGTTTAACGTTCTGATTCCTTATCATAGAGTCTTTGATGGGAAGGAGATGGCTCTAGACTTCATTCAAGGCAAGTGGAATGGCAGTTTTCATATGTTGTATAGTTTCAAAGCTCGGTAGAAAACATCACTGGTAGTGTTGTTGACATCGATTACAAGGTTGTGAAAGGGAGAAAAGGTCTCGAGGGGTCGGTATAAGTAGGAAGATAAGATATGCTTGAGGAGATGTTTTATGCACTTTGAAGGCATCTTGGAAGGGGTTCCTAGGCTTTGGCCATACTTGGCAATAGGCAACTTCTTTAACAGGGAAGTTCGGGGACATGTTGCTTCTGCTTGTGCTTTGGACGCGCATAATTGGCTTCTACCCGTAGCTTATGCTATTCTTGAGGGTGAATCAAATGAAAGCTGGACATGGTTCATGCAGAGACTACGGTAAGTAATTGGTCACCCTGAAGGCTTGGTGATACACACCGGTGCATCCGAACGTCTTGAGAATGCTATTGATGCTGTGTTTCCTGGGGTTGAGAATAGGGAATGCATGCGGCACCTCGCTACTAACTTCACAAAGAAGTTCGAAGGAAAGATCTTTGAAGAGGACTTGTGGCGATCAGCATACACATACATCCCAAGCACGCATGCTACTTACTTGCAGAACATGTATGTAGTTTCAAAGGTGAAAAAATAGCTTGAGGACCATCACACCAAGCTATGGGCCAGAAGCAAGTTTGGTGAGTTAAGCAAGGTGGATTTTGTATGCAATAATTTGGCAGAGAGTTTCAATGATAAGATTTCGGGCATGAAGACACTTGGAATTGTTATTTTGTTGGATGCAATAAGACAGTGCATAATGGTGAAGATAGATTTAAGGCAAAGAATTTGTGCAAGAAAATTTTTAGGCCATAAAATAGTTCCAAAGGTGGTTATGTTACTGAATGCAAGAACCAGGGCAATGAGAACGATAAAGATGAGGGTGGTCAGAAGTTCCAAAACATTGGCTGAGGTTTATGCAGAATACAAGCGTGGAAGTGAACGGAGGTACACTGTAGACATTGGAAACAAGACTTGTTCAAGCAGGCAGTGGCAGATTACTGGTCTGCCATGTCACCATGCAATTTACTTCATCTTAAAGCTGAGAGGTAACGGAGCTGAAATAGAGAACTATGTCGACAACTATTTCTCCATGGACAAGTTTGCTGCAACTTATGCAGAAAACGTACCACCTATGGCCGATGAAAATGATTGGGAGATTGTCGATCCAGGGTTCAAACTTCAACCACCGGTTCTCAGGAGGCCACCTGGGAGGCCTAGAAAGCTAAGGATCATAGCCTCCACCGATAAAGGTCCAAGGCTTGGTGCTAGGAAAAGGAAATGCGGATGTTGTGGCGGATTCGGCCATATCAAGAGGTTGTGCAAAAACCCAGTTACACATGCTATTGTCCCTGCTCACACCCTGGTGGCAGAAAATGAGGCTTCTCAGCCAGAACTGGCGGAAGAGCAGCGCAAAGACGGTGATGAACACTCGGAGGAAAATATACGTAAGCAGCCAATTCATGAAGAAGTGGAGGTGTCAGCGAGAAAAGGGTGTGAAAATAAACAAAAGGGTAAGCGGAACAGGGAGGAAAGGGCACATAATGGAGGTGTATTAGAATATGAAGAAGTTGCAGGTGTGATTGAGGATGTTCTTGAGGATCTTTCGGCTAACTGTAGGAGAAATAATAAATCCCTGCAAATTTCATCATTGTACGATTCTCCAGATGAAAGATAAGCTTAAAAATTGTTTTATTTGCCATTTTATCATTTTTTATCCTCATCAACTAATGCTTAATGCAGTGTGGGCTAGCAGACTAATAAGAGGAGCAGAAAGATGCGGGCACAGTAACGTCCTATGTTGAATTGTATCATTGAAACTAAACTAACCGTGTCGTCTTTATTTATATCTGGCACGTGCAACGTGGCTGTGATGGGGTCATGTGGACCAGATTACATTTTTAAAAAATATTATTACATTAATTTTTTACCTGCGTTTGGACGGGGCTACTAGTGCCCATCTCCCTTGCATTCCCATCTCCTCTGGCGCACTCCAGAATTATGGTTGTGCCATCAAGTAGCAGAGTCAGCGTATTGTCCCATCAGGTGTGAACGCAATGACTTTGTTTGTTCAGAATTTGACGACTTTTGATTAGTTTGAAAGACAGAGAAACCTAAAACATGTATGTAGACATGTTTTGGGTATAGACACATTTATTAAATATCTAAAAAAACTAAGTCAGTTATATCTGGACAAGAGTAGTACACTATTACAACACGCTCGATCCCTTTTCCTCAGGCGCACTCCAAATTACGGCTGTGCCATCAAATCTTTGGGGCGAGTCGGTATTGTCCCATCGAGATATGCGTGAGCGTCGAACTTTATTTTTAGGATCGGACGAGTTTCGATCAACTAGTTTCAAAGACAAAGGCAACTACAACATGGCCAACATATATAGATTATGACGATAATCGACCATGACTCAGGTGACCCAGATCCAAAGAGTGCATTAAGATACCATACATAGATTTAATTTATGCTTAAGTGGCCCTAATCGATTATGATGCTCCCGCAGTCTCTGTCATTGACGATGTTGTCCGCGTCGCCGCCAACCTCCTCCGCGTCGGGATCGATGCCGACATTCCCGGCAGTGTTCCTCCTCCTCATGGATTCTTCACGGTGTGCTGCATCGATAACGGTGGAGGTCAGACGCCCGAACCTTAAGTGCTGCCTCCCTTCGGGGTTGCGCAGATCCGGGTGGATCTCCCACCGGTGGGTTCCGCACAGTTCAATCAACGCAGCCTGCTCCTTCTTGAACAGCTTTCGCCAGTACGCGATCGTACGCGGGTACCGCGCCATTGCCCTCTTCCGCTCCGACAGCTGGCGGCGCCGCTCCTCGATCTGCCTCACCAACGCGTTGTCGCGCAAGAGCGGCGTGACAGGAACCCCGGCGTAGCTGAGCTCGAGGTCGGCCGGAAGCCTCACTAACGGCGGCGCGAGTATGTCGTAGTGGGCGAACATCTGAGCCTCGTGCAAGCTGAGTTTGGGCCTCTCCCTCTCCATGGCGATGAAGGAACACGATCTGATTTTCGGCCCCGAGGTTAAGGGGATAAAGGCAAGGACGTAGGCCCAGCGTAGTTGCCACGCCCAATCAGTTCGCAGAACATACTTCTCGCGGATCGCCCTCGCGAAGGACATCACTATCGTCCACGCACCTCGATCCAACGGCGCCTAACAATCGGGGATCAGGTCTTTTAGAAGCCTAGAGCGGTTGCTGGTTAGTTCTGCGTCCCGATTGTTTGTGGCCAACGGTGGTAGATGAAAATAATACACATTTCAATGACACTGGTGGATCCATAGGTGGTATGTGAAAAGAACACACATGCAAAATGACTCTGGTTGTTTCTACTAAAAAGAACACACATTCAATGACACTGGTGGATCCATGGGTGGATTGTGAAAAGACCACAGATGCAATGACACTGGTGGATCCATATGTGGTATGTGAAAAGAACACACATGCAATGACTCTGGTTGTTGTTAGTGAAAAGAACACACATGCAATGACACTGGTGGATCCATGTGTGGTCTTTGAAGAGAGAACACATTTCAATGACTCTTGCTGTTGTTAGTAAAAAGAACACACATGCAATGACACTGGTGGATCCATGTGTGGTCTCTGAAAAGAACACACATGCAATGACACTGATTGTTGTTACTAAAAAGAACACACATGCAATGACACTGGTGGGTCCATAGGTGGATTGTGAAGAGAACACACATGCAATGACACTGGTGGATCCATAGGTGGTATGTGAAAAGAACACACATGCAAAATGACTAGTTGTTGTTACTAAAAAGAACACACATGCAATGACACTGGTGGATCCATGTGTGGTCTCTGTAGAGACCACGCATTTCAATGACACTGGTGCATCCATATGTGGTATGTGAAAAGAACACATATGCAATGACTCTGGTTGTTGTTAGTGAAAGGAACACACAATGACACTGGTGGATCCATAGGTGGTATGTGAGAAGAACACACATGCAAAATGACTCTGGTTGTTGTTACTAAAAATAACACACATGCAATGACACTGGCGGATCCGTAGGTCGATTATGAAATGAACACACATGCAATGACACTGGTGGATCCATAGGTGGTATGTGAGAAGAACACACATTTCAATGACTCTGGTTGTTGTTACTAAAAAACACACTTGCAATGACACTTGTGGATCCATATGTGGTATGTGAAAAGAACACACATGCAATGACTCTAGTTGTTGTTAGTGAAAAGAACACACATGCAATGACACTGGTGGATTGTGAAGAGAACACACATGCAATGACACTGGTGATCCATATGTGGTATGTGAAAAGAACACACATGCAATGACTAGTGAACACACATGCAATGACATCGGTGGATCCATGTGTGGTCTCAAATGAACACACATTTCAATGACTCTTGTTGTTGTTAGTAAAAAGAACACATGCAATGACTTTGGTGGATCCATGTGGTCTCTGAAGAGAGCACACATGCAATGACACTGGTTGTTGTTACTAAAAACAACACATGCAATGACACTCGTGGATCCATAGGTGGATTGTGAAGAGAACACACATGCAATGACACTGGTGGATCCATAGGTGGTATGTGAAAAGAACACACATGCAAAATGACTGGTTGTTGTTACTAAAATGAACACACATGCAATGACACTGGTGGATCCATGTGTGGTCTCTTTAGAGTACACGCATTTCAATGACACTGGTGGATCCATATGTGGTATGTGAAAATAACACACATGCAATGACTCTGGTTGTTGTTAGTGAAAAGAACACACATGCAATGACACTGGTGCATCCATAGGTGGTATGTGAGAAGAACACACATGCAAAATGACTCTGGTTGTTGTTACTAAAAAGAACACACATGCAATGACACTGGTGGATCCATAGGTGGATTATGAAATGAACACACATGCAATGACACTGGTGGATCCATAGGTGGTATGTGAAGAGATCACACATGCAAAATGACTCTGGTTGTTGTTACTAAAAAGAACACACATGCAATGACATTGGTGGATCCATAGGTGGTATGTGAAAAGAACACACATGCAAAATGACTCTGGTTGTTGTTACTAAAAAGAACACACATGCAATGACACTGGTGGATTGTGAAGAGAACACACATGCAATGACACTGCTGATCCATATTTGGTATGTGAAAAGAACACACATGCAATGACTCTGGTTGTTGTTAGTGAAAAGAACACATGCAATGACACTAGTGGATCCATGTGTGGTATGTGAAATGAACACACATGCAATGACTCTGGTTGTTGTTAGTGAAAAGAACACACATGCAATGACACTGGTGGATCTATGTGTGGTCTCTGAAGAAAGCACACATGCAATGACACTGGTTATTGTTACTAAAAAGAACACATGCAATGACACTGGTGGATCCATAGGTGGATTGTGAAGAGAACACGCATGCATTTACACTGGTGGATCCATAGGTGGTATGTGAAAAGAACACACATGCAAAATGACTGGTTGTTGTTACTAAGAATAACAGACATGCAATGACACTGGTGGATCCATGTGTGGTCTCTATAGAGAACACGCATTTCAATGACACTGGTGGATCCATATGTGGTATGTGAAAATAACACACATGCAATGACTCTGGTTGTTGTTAGTGAAAAAACACACATGCAATGACACTGGTGGATCCATAGGTGGATCATGAAATGAACACACATGCAATGACACTGGTGGATCCAAAGGTGGTATGTGAGAAGAACACACATTTCAATGACTCTGGTTGTTGTTACTAAAAAGAACACACATGCAATGACACTGGTGGATCCATAGGTGGTATGTGAAGAGATCACACATGCAAAATGACTCTGGTTGTTGTTACTAAAAAGAACACACATGCAAAATGACACTGGTGGATCCATGGCTGGATTGTGAAAAGAACACAAATGCAATGACATTGGTGGATCCATAGGTGGTATGTGAAAAGAACACACATGAAAAATGACTCTGGTTGTTTTTACTAAAAAGACCGCACATGCAATGACACTGGTGGATCCATAGGTGGTATGTGAAGAGAACACACATGCAATGACACTGGTGATCCATATGTGCTATGTGAAAACAACACACATGCAATGACTCTGGTTGTTGTTAGTGAAAAGAACACACATGCAATGACACTGGTGGATCCATGTGTGGTCTCTGAAGAGAGCACACATTTCAATGACTCTTGTTATTGTTAGTAAAAAGAACACACATGCAATGACACTGGTGGATCCATGTGTGGTCTCTGAAGAGAGCACACATGCAATTACACTGGTTGTTGTTACTAAAAAGAACACATGCAATGACACTGGTGGATCCATAGGTGGATTGTGAAGAGAACACCCATGCAATGACACTGGTGGATCCATAGGTGGTATGTGCGAAGAACACACATTTCAATGAGTCTGGTCGTTGTTACTAAAAAGAACACACATGCAATGACACTGGTGGATCAATGTGTGGTCTCTGTAGAGAACACACATTTCAATGACAATGGTGGATCCATATGTGGTATGTGAAAAGAACACACATGCAATGACTCTGGTTGTTGTTAGTGAAAAGAACACACATGCAATGACACTGGTGGATTCATAGGTGGTATGTGAGAAGAACACACATGCAAAATGACTCTGGTTGTTGTTACTAAAAAGAACACACATGCAATGACACTGGTGGATCCATAGGTGGATTATGAAATGAACACACATGCAATGACACTGGTGGATCCATAGGTGGTATGTGAGAAGAACACACATTTCAATGACTTTGGTATCCAGTCGTTGTTACTAAAAAGAACACACATGCAATGACATTGGTGGATCCATAGGTGGTATGTGAAAAGAACACACATGCAAAATGATTCTGATTGTTGTTACTAAAAAGAACACACATGCAATGACACTGGTGGATCCATAGGTGGTATGTGAAGAGAACACACATGCAATGACACTGGTGATCCATATGTGGTATGTGAAATGAACACACATGCAATGACTCTGGTTGTTGTTAGCGAAAAGAACACACATGCAATGACACTAGTGGATCCATGTGTGTTCTCTGAAGAGAGGACATATTTCAATCACTCTTGTTGTTGTTAGTAAAAAGAACACACATGCAATGACACTGGTGGATCCATGTGTGGTCTCTAAAGAGAGCACACATGCAATGGCACTGGTTGTTGTTACTAAAAGAACACATGCAATGACACTGGTGGATCCATAGGTGGATTGTGAAGAGAACACACATGCAATGACACTGGTGGATCCATAGGTGGTATGTGAAAAGAACACACATGCAAAATGGCTAGTTGTTGTTACTAAAAACAACACACATGCAATGACACTAGTGGATCAATGTGTGGTCTCTGTAGAGAACACGCATTTCAATGACACTGGTGGATCCATATGTGGTATGTGAAAGGAACACACATGCAATGACTCTGGTTGTTGTTAGTGAAAAGAACACACATGCAATGACACTGGTGGATCCATAGGTGGTATGTGAGAAGAACACACATGAAAAATGACTCTGGTTGTTGTTACTAAAAAGAACACACATTCAATGACACTGGTGGATCCATAGGTGGATTATGAAATGAACACACATGCAATGACACTGGTGGATCCAAAGGTGGTATGTGAGAATAACACACATTTCAATGAATCTGGTTGTTGTTACTAAAAAGAACACACATGCAATGATATTGGTGGATCCATAGGTGTTATGTGAAAAGAACACACATGCAAAATGACTCTGGTTGTTGTTACTAAAAAGAACACACATGCAATGACACTGGTGGATCCATAGGTGGTATGTGAAGAGAACACACATGCAATGACACTGGTGATCCATATGTGGTATGTGAAATGAACACACATGCAATGACTCTGGTTGTTGTTAGTGAAAAGAACACACATGCAATGACACTGGTGGATCCATGTGTGGTATCTAAAGAGAGCACACATTTCAATGACTCTTGTTGTTGTTAGTAAAAAGAACACACATGCAATAACACTGCTGGATCCATGTGTGTTCTCTGAAGAGAGCACACATGCAATGACACTGGTTGTTGTTACTAAAAAGAACACATGCAATGACACTGGTGGATCCATAGGTGGTATGTGAAAAGAACACACATGCAAAATGGCTGGTTGTTGTTACTAAAAAGAACACACATGCAATGACACTAGTGGATCAATGTGTGGTCTCTGTAGAGAACACGCATTTAAATGACACTGGTGGATACATATGTGGTATGTGAAAAGAACACACATGCAATGACTCTGGTTGTTGTTAGTGAAAAGAACACACATGCAATGACACTGGTGGATCCATTTGTGGTATGTGAGAAGAACAGACATGCAAAATGACTCTGGTTGTTGTTACTTAAAAGAACACACATGCAATGACACTGGTGGATCCATAGGTGGATTATGAAATGAACACACATGCAATGACACTGGTGGATCCATAGGTGGTATGTGAGAAGAACACACATTTCAATGACTCTGGTTGTTGTTACTAAATAGAACACACATGCAATGACACTGGTGGATCCATATGTGGTATGTGAAAAGAACACACATGCAAGGACTCTAGTTGTTGTTAGTGAAAAGAACACACATGCAATGACACTGGTGGATCCATGTGTGGTCTCTGAAGAGAGCACACATTTCAAGGACTCTTGTTGTTGTTAGTAAGAAGAACACACATGCAATGACACTGGTGGATCCATGTGTGGTCTCTGAAGAGAAAACACATGCAATGACAACTGGTCCATGTTGTTACTAAAAAGAACCCACATGCAATGACACTGGTGGATCCATAGGTGGATTATGAAGAGAACACATGCACAATGACACTAGTGGATCCATAGGTGGTATGTGAAAAGAACACACATGCAAAATGACTGGTTGTTACTAAAAGAACACACATGCAATGACTCTGGTGGATCCATATGTGGTATGTGAAAAGAACACACATGCAAAATGACTGGTTGTTACTAAAAAGAACACAAATGCAATGACCTTTGGTGGATCCATGTGTGGTCTCTATAGAGAACACACATTTCAATCACACTGGTGGATCCATATGTGGTATGTGAAAAGAACACACATGCAATGACTCTGGTTGTTTTTAGTGAAATGAACACACATGCAATGACACTGGTGGATCCATAGGTGGTATGTGAGAAGAACACACATTTCAATGACTCTGTTTGTTGTTACTAAAAAGAACACACATGCAATGACACTGGTGGTATGTGAAGAGATCACACATGCAAAATGACTCTGGTTGTTGTTACTAAAAAGAACACACATGCAATGACACTGGTGGATCCATGGGTGGATTGTGAAAAGAACACACATGCAATGACACTGGTGGATCCATGGGTGGATTGTGAAAAAAACACACATGCAATGACACTGGTGGATCCATAGGTGCTATGTGAAAAGAACACACATGCAAAATGACTCTGGTTGTTGTTTCTAAAAAGAACACACATGCAATGACACTGGTGGATCCATAGGTGGTATGTGAAAAGAACACACATGCAATGACACTGGTGGATCCATAGGTGGTATGTGAAAAGAACACACATGCAATGACTCTGGTTGTTGTTAGTGAAAAGAACACACATGCAATGACACTGGTGGATCCATAGGTGGTATGTGAGAAGAACACACATGCATAATGACTGGTTTTTTATTAAAAAGAACACACATGCAATGACACTGGTGGCTCCATAGGTGGATTATGAAATGAACACAAATGCAATGACACTGGTGGATCCATAGGTGGTATGTGAGAAGAACGCACATTTCAATGACTCTGGTTGTTGTTACTAAAAAGAACACACATGCAATGACACTGGTGGATCCATAGGTGGTATGTGAAGAGATCACACATGCAAAATGACTCTGGTTGTTGTTACTAAAAAGAACACACATGCAAAATGACAATGGTGGATCCATAGGTGGATTGTGAAAAGAACACAAATGCAATGACATTGGTGGATCCATAGGTGGTATGTGAAAAGAACACACATGCAAAATGACTCTGGTTGTTGTTACTAAAAAGAACACACATGCAATGACATTGGTGGATTAATGTGTGGTCTCTGTAGAGAACACACATTTCAATGACAGTGGTGGATCCATATGTGGTATGTGAAAAGAACACACATGCAATGACTCTGGTTGTTGTTAGTGAAAAGAACGCACATGCAATGACACTGTTGGATCCATAGGTGGTATGTGAGAAAAACACACATGCAAAATGACTCTGGTTGTTGTTACTAAAAAGAACAGACATGCAATGACACTGGTGGATCCATAGGTGGATTATGAAATGAACACACATGCAATGACACTGGTGGATCCATAGGTGGTATGTGCGAAGAACACACATTTCAATGAGTCTGGTCGTTGTTACTAAAAAGAACACACATGCAATGACATTGGTGGATCCATAGGTGGTATGTGAAAATAACACACATGCAGAATGATTCTGGTTGTTGTTACTAAAAAGAACACACATGCAATGACACTGGTGGATCCATAGGTGGTATGTGAAGAGAACACACATGCAATGACACTGGTGATCCATATGTGGTATGTGAAATGAACACACATGCAATGACTCTGGTTGTTGTTAGCGAAAAGAACACACATGCAATGACACTAGTGGATCCATGTGTGTTCTCTGAAGAGAGGACACATTTCAATCACTCTTGTTGTTGTTAGTAAAAAGAACACACATGCAATGACACTGGTGGATCCATGTGTGGTCTCTAAAGAGAGCACACATGCAATGGCACTGGTTGTTGTTACTAAAAAGAACACATGCAATGACACTGGTGGATCCATAGGTGGATTGTGAAGAGAACACACATGCAATGACACTGGTGGATCCATAGGTGGTATGTGAAAAGAACACACATGCAATGACACTGGTTGTTGTTACTAAAAAGAACACACATGCAATGACATTGGTGGATTAATGTGTGGTCTCTGTAGAGAACACACATTTCAATGACAGTGGTGGATCCATATGTGGTATGTGAAAAGAACACACATGCAATGACTCTGGTTGTTGTTAGTGAAAAGAACGCACATGCAATGACCTTTATTGGATACATATGTGTTATGCGAAAAAAACACACATGCAAAATGACTCTAGTTGTTGTTACTAAAAAGAACACACATGCAATGACACTGGTGGATCCATTGGTGGATTATGAAATGAACACACATGCAATGACACTGGTGGATCCATAGCTGGTATGTGAGAAGAACACACATTTCAATGACTCTGGTTGTTGTTACTAAAAAGAACACACATGCAATGACACTGGTGGATCTATATGTGGTATGTGAAAAGAACACTCATGCAATGACTCTGGTTGTTGTTAGTGAAAAGAACATACATGCAATGACACTGGTGGATCCATGTGTGGTCTCTGAAGAGAGCACACATGCAATGACACTGGTGGATCCATAGGTGGATTGTGAAGAGAACACACATGCAATGACACTGGTGGATCCATAGGTGGTATGTGAAAAGAACACACATTTCAATGAGTCTGGTCGTTGTTACTAAAAAGAACACACATGCAATGACACTGGTGGATCAATATGTGGTCTCTGTAGAGAACACACATTTCAATGACAATGGTGGATCCATATGTGGTATGTGAAAAGAACACACATGCAATGACTCTGGTTGTTGTTAGTGAAAAGAACACACATGCAATGACACTGGTGGATTCATAGGTGGTATGTGAGAACAACACACATGCAAAATGACTCTGGTTGTTGTTACTAAAAAGAACACACATGCAATGACACTGGTGGATCCATAGGTGGATTATGAAATGAACACACATGCAATGACACTGGTGGATACATAGGTGGTATGTGAGAAGAACACACATTTCTTTGAGTCTGGTAGTTGTTACTAAAAAGAACACACATGCAATGACATTGGTGGATCCATAGGTGGTATGTGAAAAGAACACACATGCAAAATGATTCTGATTGTTGTTACTAAAAAGAACACACATGCAATGACACTGGTGGATCCATAGGTGGTATGTGAAGAGAACACACATGCAATGACACTGGTGATCCATATGTGGTATGTGAAATGAACACACATGCAATGACTCTGGTTGTTGTTAGCGAAAAGAACACACATGCAATGACACTAGTGAATCCATGTGTGTTCTCTGAAGAGAGGACACATTTCAATCACTCTTGTTGTTGTTAGTAAAAGAACACACATGCAATGACACTGGTGGATCCATGTGTGGTATCTAAACAGAGCACACATGCAATGGCACTGGATTGTGTTACTAAAAGAACACATGCAATGACACTGGTGGATCCATCGGTGGATTGTGAAGAGAACACACATGCAATGACACTGGTGGATCCATAGGTGGTATGTGAAAAGAACACAGATGCAAAATGGCTAGTTGTTGTTACTAAAAACAACACACATGCAATGACACTAGTGGATCAATGTGTGGTCTCTGTAGAGAACACGCATTTCAATGACACTGGTGGATCCATATGTGGTATGTGAAAGGAACACACATGCAATGACTCTGGTTGTTGTTAGTGAAAAGAAAACACATGCAATGACACTGGTGGATCCATAGGTGGTATGTGAGAAGAACACACATGCAAAATGACTCTGGTTGTTGTTACTAAAAGGAACACACATGCAATGACACTGGTGGATCCATAGGTGGTATGTGAAAAGAACACACATGCAATGACACTGGTGATCCATATGTGGTATGTGAAAAGAACACACATGCAATGACTCTGCTTGTTGTTAGCGAAAAAAACACACATGCAATGACACTAGTGGATCCATGTGTGTTCTCTGAAGAGATGACACATTTCAACGACTCTTGTTGTTGTTAAGAAAAAAGAACACACTTGCAATGACACTAGTGGATCCATGTGTGGTCTCTGAAGAGAGCACACATGCAATGGCACTGGTTGTTGTTACTAAAAAGAACACATGCAATGACACTGGTGGATCCATAGGTGGATTATGAAGAGAACACACATGCAATGACACTGGTGGATCCATAGGTGGTATGTGAAAAGAACACACATGCAATGACACTGGTTGTTGTTACTAAAAAGAACACACATGCAATGACATTGGTGGATTAATGTGGTCTGTAGAGAACACACATTTCAATGACAGTGGTGGATCCATATGTGGTATGTGAAAAGAACACACATGCAATGACTCTGGTTGTTGTTAGTGAAAAGAACGCACATGCAATGACACTGTTGGATCCATAGGTGGTATGTGAGAAAAACACACATGCAAAATGACTCTGGTTGTTGTTACTAAAAAGAACAGACATGCAATGACACTGGTGGATCCATAGGTGGATTATGAAATGAACACACATGCAATGACACTGGTGGATCCATAGGTGGTATGTGCGAAGAACACACATTTCAATGAGTCTGGTCGTTGTTACTAAAAAGAACACACATGCAATGACATTGGTGGATCCATAGGTGGTATGTGAAAATAACACACATGCAGAATGATTCTGGTTGTTGTTACTAAAAAGAACACACATGCAATGACACTGGTGGATCCATAGGTGGTATGTGAAGAGAACACACATGCAATGACACTGGTGATCCATATGTGGTATGTGAAATGAACACACATGCAATGACTCTGGTTGTTGTTAGCGAAAAGAACACACATGCAATGACACTAGTGGATCCATGTGTGTTCTCTGAAGAGAGGACACATTTCAATCACTCTTGTTGTTGTTAGTAAAAAGAACACACATGCAATGACACTGGTGGATCCATGTGTGGTCTCTAAAGAGAGCACACATGCAATGGCACTGGTTGTTGTTACTAAAAAGAACACATGCAATGACACTGGTGGATCCATAGGTGGATTGTGAAGAGAACACACATGCAATGACACTGGTGGATCCATAGGTGGTATGTGAAAAGAACACACATGCAATGACACAGGATGTTGTAACTTACAAGAACACACATGCAATGACATTGGTGGATTACTGTGTGGTCTCTGTAGAGAACACACATTTCAATGACAGTGGTGGATCCATATGTGGTATGTGAAAAGAACACACATGCAATGACTCTGGTTGTTGTTAGTGAAAAGAACGCACATGCAATGACACTGTTGGATCCATAGGTGGTATGTGAGAAAAACACACATGCAAAATGACTCTAGTTGTTGTTACTAAAAAGAACACACATGCAATGACACTGGTGGATCCATTGGTGGATTATGAAATGAACACACATGCAATGAAACTGGTGGATCCATAGCTGGTATGTGAGAAGAACACACATTTCAATGACTCTGGTTGTTGTTACTAAAAAGAACACACATGCAATGACACTGGTGGATCTATATGTGGTATGTGAAAAGAACACTCATGCAATGACTCTGGTTGTTGTTAGTGAAAAGAACATACATGCAATGACACTGGTGGATCCATGTGTGGTCTCTGAAGAGAGCACACATGCAATGACACTGGTGGATCCATAGGTGGATTGTGAAGAGAACACCCATGCAATGACACTGGTGGATCCATAGGTGGTATGTGCGAAGAACACACATTTCAATGAGTCTGGTCGTTGTTACTAAAAAGAACACACATGCAATGACACTGGTGGATCAATATGTGGTCTCTGTAGAGAACACACATTTCAATGACAATGGTGGATCCATATGTGGTATGTGAAAAGAACACACATGCAATGACTCTGGTTGTTGTTAGTGAAAAGAACACACATGCAATGACACTGGTGGATTCATAGGTGGTATGTGAGAAGAACACACATGCAAAATGACTCTGGTTGTTGTTACTAAAAAGAACACACATGCAATGACACTGGTGGATCCATAGGTGGATTATGAAATGAACACACATGCAATGACACTGGTGGATCCATAGGTGGTATGTGCGAAGAACACACATTTCAATGAGTCTGGTCGTTGTTACTAAAAAGAACACACATGCAATGACATTGGTGGATCCATAGGTGGTATGTGAAAAGAACACACATGCAAAATGATTCTGATTGTTGTTACTAAAAAGAACACACATGCAATGACACTGGTGGATCCATAGGTGGTATGTGAAGAGAACACACATGCAATGACACTGGTGATCCATATGTGGTATGTGAAATGAACACACATGCAATGACTCTGGTTGTTGTTAGCGAAATGAACACACATGCAATGACACTAGTGAATCCATGTGTGTTCTCTGAAGAGAGGACACATTTCAATCACTCTTGTTGTTGTTAGTAAAAAGAACACACATGCAATGACACTGGTGGATCCATGTGTGGTCTCTAAAGAGAGCACACATGCAATGGCACTGGTTGTTGTTACTAAAAGAACACATGCAATGACACTGGTGGATCCATCGGTGGATTGTGAAGAGAACACACATGCAATGACACTGGTGGATCCATAGGTGGTATGTGAAAAGAACACAGATGCAAAATGTCTAGTTGTTACTAAAAACAACACACATGCAATGACACTAGTGGATCAATGTGTGGTCTCTGTAGAGAACACGCATTTCAATGACACTGGTGGATCCATATGTGGTATGTGAAAGGAACACACATGCAATGACTCTGGTTGTTGTTAGTGAAAAGAAAACACATGCAATGACACTGGTGGATCCATAGGTGGTATGTGAGAAGAACACACATGCAAAATGACTCTGGTTGTTGTTACTAAAAGGAACACACATGCAATGACACTGGTGGATCCATAGGTGGTATGTGAAAAGAACACACATGCAATGACACTGGTGATCCATATGTGGTATGTGAAAAGAACACACATGCAATGACTCTGCTTGTTGTTAGCGAAAAAAACACACATGCAATGACACTAGTGGATCCATGTGTGTTCTCTGAAGAGAGGACACATTTCAACGACTCTTGTTGTTGTTAGTAAAAAGAACACACTTGCAATGACACTAGTGGATCCATGTGTGGTCTCTAAAGAGAGCACACATGCAATGGCACTGGTTGTTGTTACTAAAAAGAACACATGCAATGACACTGGTGGATCCATAGGTGGATTATGAAGAGAACACACATGCAATGACACTGGTGGATCCATAGGTGGTATGTGAAAAGAACACACATGCAATGACACTGGTTGTTGTTACTAAAAAGAACACACATGCAATGACATTGGTGGATTAATGTGTGGTCTCTGTAGAGAACACACATTTCAATGACAGTGGTGGATCCATATGTGGTATGTGAAAAGAACACACATGCAATGACTCTGGTTGTTGTTAGTGAAAAGAACGCACATGCAATGACACTGTTGGATCCATAGGTGGTATGTGAGAAAAACACACATGCAAAATGACTCTAGTTGTTGTTACTAAAAAGAACACACATGCAATGACACTGGTGGATCCATTGGTGGATTATGAAATGAACACACATGCAATGAAACTGGTGGATCCATAGCTGGTATGTGAGAAGAACACACATTTCAATGACTCTGGTTGTTGTTACTAAAAAGAACACACATGCAATGACACTGGTGGATCTATATGTGGTATGTGAAAAGAACACTCATGCAATGACTCTGGTTGTTGTTAGTGAAAAGAACATACATGCAATGACACTGGTGGATCCATGTGTGGTCTCTGAAGAGAGCACACATGCAATGACACTGGTGGATCCATAGGTGGATTGTGAAGAGAACACCCATGCAATGACACTGGTGGATCCATAGGTGGTATGTGCGAAGAACACACATTTCAATGAGTCTGGTCGTTGTTACTAAGAAGAACACACATGCAATGACACTGGTGGATCAATATGTGGTCTCTGTAGAGAACACACATTTCAATGACAATGGTGGATCCATATGTGGTATGTGAAAAGAACACACATGCAATGACTCTGGTTGTTGTTAGTGAAAAGAACACACATGCAATGACACTGGTGGATTCATAGGTGGTATGTGAGAGGAACACACATGCAAAATGACTCTGGTTGTTGTTACTAAAAAGAACACACATGCAATGACACTGGTGGATCCATAGGTGGATTATGAAATGAAAACACATGCAATGACACTAGTGGATCCATAGGTGGTATGTGCGAACAACACACATTTCAATGAGTCTGGTCGTTGTTACTAAAAAGAACACACATGCAATGACATTGGTGGATCCATAGGTGGTATGTGAAAAGAACACACATGCAAAATGATTCTGATTGTTGTTACTAAAAAGAACACACATGCAATGACACTGGTGGTTCCATAGGTGGTATGTGAAGAGAACACACATGCAATGACACTGGTGATCCATATGTGGTATGTGAAATGAACACACATGCAATGACTCTGGTTGTTGTTAGCGAAAAGAACACACATGCAATGACACTAGTGAATCCATGTGTGTTCTCTGAAGAGAGGACACATTTCAATCACTCTTGTTGTTGTTAGTAAAAAGAACACACATGCAATGACACTGGTGGATCCATGTGTGGTCTCTAAAGAGAGCACACATGCAATGGCACTGGTTGTTGTTACTAAAATAACACATGCAATGACACTGGTGGATCCATCGGTGGATTGTGAAGAGAACACACATGCAATGACACTGGTGGATCCATAGGTGGTATGTGAAAAGAACACACATGCAAAATGGCTAGTTGTTGTTACTAAAAACAACACACATGCAATGACACTAGTGGATCAATGTGTGGTCTCTGTAGAGAACACGCATTTCAATGACACTGGTGGATCCATATGTGGTATGTGAAAGGAACACACATGCAATGACTCTGGTTGTTGTTAGTGAAAAGAAAACACATGCAATGACACTGGTGGATCCATAGGTGGTATGTGAGAAGAACACACATGCAAAATGACTCTGGTTGTTGTTACTAAAAGGAACACACATGCAATGACACTGGTGGATCCATAGGTGGTATGTGAAAAGAACACACATGCAATGACACTGGTGATCCATATGTGGTATGTGAAAAGAACACACATGCAATGACTCTGCTTGTTGTTTGCGAATAAAACACACAGGCAATGACACTAGTGGATCCATGTGTGTTCTCTGAAGAGAGGACACATTTCAACGACTCTTGTTGTTGTTAGTAAAAAGAACACACTTGCAATGACACTAGTGGATCCATGTGTGGTCTCTGAAGAGAGCACACATGCAATGGCACTGGTTGTTGTTACTAAAAAGAACACATGCAATGACACTGGTGGATCCATAGGTGGATTATGAAGAGAACACACATGCAATGACACTGGTGGATCCATAGGTGGTATGTGAAAAGAACACACATGCAATGACACTGGTTGTTGTTACTAAAAAGAACACACATGCAATGACATTGGTGGATTAATGTGTGGTCTCTGTAGAGAACACACATTTCAATGACAGTGGTGGATCCATATGTGGTATGTGAAAAGAACACACATGCAATGACTCTGGTTGTTGTTAGTGAAAAGAACGCACATGCAATGACACTGTTGGATCCATAGGTGGTATGTGAGAAAAACACACATGAAAAATGACTCTAGTTGTTGTTACTAAAAAGAACACACATGCAATGACACTGGTGGATCCATTGGTGGATTATGAAATGAACACACATGCAATGAAACTGGTGGATCCATAGCTAGTATGTGAGAAGAACACACATTTCAATGACTCTGGTTGTTGTTACTAAAAAGAACACACATGCAATGACACTGGTGGATCTATATGTGGTATGTGAAAAGAACACTCATGCAATTACTCTAGTTGTTGTTAGTGAAAAGAACATACATGCAATGACACTGGTGGATCCATGTGTGGTCTCTGAAGAGAGCACACATGCAATGACACTGGTGGATCCATAGGTGGATTGTGAAGAGAACACCCATGCAATGACACTGGTGGATCCATAGGTGGTATGTGCGAAGAACACACATTTCAATGAGTCTGGTCGTTGTTACTAAGAAGAACACACATGCAATGACACTGGTGGATCAATATGTGGTCTCTGTAGAGAACACACATTTCAATGACAATGGTGGATCCATATGTGGTATGTGAAAAGAACACACATGCAATGACTCTGGTTGTTGTTAGTGAAAAGAACACACATGCAATGACACTGGTGGATTCATATGTGGTATGTGAGAAGAACACACATGCAAAATGACTCTGGTTGTTGTTACTAAAAAGAACACACATGCAATGACACTGGTGGATCCATAGGTGGATTATGAAATGAACACACATGAAATGACACTGGTGGATCCATAGGTGGTATGTGCGAAGAACACACATTTCAATGAGTCTGGTCGTTGTTACTAAAAAGAACACACATGCAATGACATTGGTGGATCCATAGGTGGTATGTGAAAAGAACACACATGCAAAATGATTCTGATTGTTGTTACTAAAAAGAACACACATGCAATGACACTGGTGGATCCATAGGTGGATTGTGAAGAGAACACACATGCAATGACACTGGTGGATCCATAGGTGGTATGTGAAAAGAACACACATGCAAAATGACTGGTTGTTGTTACTAAAAAGAACACACATGCAATGACACTAGTGGATCAATGTGTGGTCTCTGTAGAGAACACGCATTTCAATGACACTGGTGGATACATATGTGGTATGTGAAAAGAACACACATGCAATGACTCTGGTTGTTGTTAGTGAAAAGAACACACATGCAATGACACTGGTGGATCCATTTGTGGTATGTGAGAAGAACACACATGCAAAATGACTCTGGTTGTTGTTACTAAAAAGAACACACATGCAATGACACTGGTGGATCCGTAGGTGGATTATGAAATGAACACACATGCGATGACACTGGTGGATCCATAGGTGGTATGTGAGAAGAACACACATTTCAATGACTCTGGTTGTTGTTACTAAAAAACACACATGCAATGACACTGGTGGATCCATATGTGGTATGTGAAAAGAACACACATGCAATGACTCTAGTTGTTGTTAGTGAAAAGAACACACATGCAATGACACTGGTGGATCCATGTGTGGTCTCTGAAGAGAGCACACATTTCAAGGACTCTTGTTGTTGTTAGTAAAAAGAACACACATGCAATGACACTGGTGGATCCATGTGTGGTCTCTGAAGAGAGCGCACATGCAATGACACTGGTTGTTGTTACTAAAAAGAACCCACATGCAATGACACTGGTGGATCCATAGGTGGATTATGAAGAGAACACACATGCAATGACACTAGTGGATCCATAGGTGGTATGTGAAAAGAACACACATGCAAAATGACTGGTTGTTACTAAAAAGAACACACATGCAATGACTCTGGTGGATCCATATGTGGTATGTGAAAAGAACACACATGCAAAATGACTCTGGTTGTTACTAAAAAGAACACAAATGCAATGACACTGGTGGATCCATGTGTGGTCTCTATAGAGAACACACATTTCAATCACACTGGTGGATCCATATGTGGTATGTGAAAAGAACACACATGCAATGACTCTGGTTGTTTTTAGTGAAATGAACACACATGCAATGACACTGGTGGATCCATAGGTGGTATGTGAGAAGAACACACATTTCCATGACTCTGTTTGTTGTTACTAAAAAGAACACACATGCAATGACACTGGTGGTATGTGAAGAGATCACACATGCAAAATGACTGGTTGTTGTTACTAAAAAGAACACACATGCAATGACACTGGTGGATTCATAGGTGGTATGTGAAGAGAACACATGCAATGACACTGGTGATCCATATGTGGTATGTGAAATGAACACACATGCAATGACTCTGGTTGTTGTTAGCGAAAAGAACACACATGCAATGACACTAGTGGATCCATGTGTGTTCTCTGAAGAGAGGACATATTTCAATCACTCTTGTTGTTGTTAGTAAAAAGAACACATGCAATGACACTGGTGGATCCATGTGGTCTCTAAAGAGAGCACACATGCAATGGCACTGGTTGTTGTTACTAAAAGAACACATGCAATGACACTGGTGGATCCATAGGTGGATTGTGAAGAGAACACACATGCAATGACACTGGTGGATCCATAGGTGGTATGTGAAAAGAACACACATGCAAAATGGCTAGTTGTTGTTACTAAAAACAACACACATACAATGACACTAGTGGATCAATGTGTGGTCTCTGTAGAGAACACGCATTTCAATGACACTGGTGGATCCATATGTGGTATGTGAAAGGAACACACATGCAATGACTCTGGTTGTTGTTAGTGAAAAGAACACACATGCAATGACACTGGTGGATCCATTTGTGGTATGTGAGTAGAACACACATGCAAAATGACTGGTTGTTGTTACTCAAAAGAACACACATGCAATGACACTGGTGGATCCGTAGGTGGATTATGAAATGAACACACATGCAATGACACTGGTGGATCCAAAGGTGGTATGTGAGAATAACACACATTTCAATGAATCTGGTTGTTGTTACTAAAAAGAACACACATGCAGTGACATTGGTGGATCCATAGGTGGTATGTGAAAAGAACACACATGCAAAATGACTCTGGTTGTTGTTACTAAAAAGAACACACATGCAATGACACTGGTGGATCCATAGGTGGTATGTGAAGAGAACACACATGCAATGACACTGGTGATCCATATGTGGTATGTGAAATGAACACACATGCAATGACTCTGGTTGTTGTTAGTGAAAAGAACGCACATGCAATGACACTGGTGGATCCATGTGTGGTATCTAAAGAGAGCACACATTTCAATGACTCTTGTTGTTGTTAGTAAAAAGAACACACATGCAATGACACTGGTGGATCCATGTGTGGTCTCTGAAGAGAGCACACATGCAATGACACTGGTTGTTGTTACTAAAAAGAACACATGCAATGACACTGGTGGATCCATAGGTGGATTGTGAAGAGAACACACATGCAATGACACTGGTGGATCCATAGGTGGTATGTGAAAAGAACACACATGCAAAATGACTGGTTGTTGTTACTAAAAAGAACACACATGCAATGACACTAGTGGATCAATGTGTGGTCTCTGTAGAGAACACGCATTTCAATGACACTGGTGGATACATATGTGGTATGTGAAAAGAACACACATGCAATGACTCTGGTTGTTGTTAGTGAAAAGAACACACATGCAATGACACTGGTGGATCCATTTGTGGTATGTGAGAAGAACACACATGCAAAATGACTCTGGTTGTTGTTACTAAAAAGAACACACATGCAATGACACTGGTGGATCCGTAGGTGGATTATGAAATGAACACACATGCAATGACACTGGTGGATCCATAGGTGGTATGTGAGAAGAACACACATTTCAATGACTCTGGTTGTTGTTACTAAAAAAACACACATGCAATGACACTGGTGGATCCATATGTGGTATGTGAAAAGAACACACATCCAATGACTCTAGTTGTTGTTAGTGAAAAGAACACACATGCAATGACACTGGTGGATCCATGTGTGGTCTCTGAAGAGAGCACACATTTCAAGGACTCTTGTTGTTAGTAAAAAGAACACACATGCAATGACACTGGTGGATCCATGTGTGGTCTCTGAAGAGAGCGCACATGCAATGACACTGGTTGTTGTTACTAAAAAGAACCCATATGCAATGACGCTGGTGGATCCATAGGTGGATTGTGAAGAGAACACACATGCAATGACACTAGTGGATCCATAGGTGGTATGTGAAAAGAACACACATGCAAAATGACTGGTTGTTACTAAAAAGAACACACATGTAATGACAATGTGGATCTATATGTGGTATGTGAAAAGAACACACATGCAAAATGACTCTGGTTGTTACTAAAAAGAACACAAATGCAATGACACTGGTGGATCCATGTGTGGTCTCTATAGAGAACACACATTTTAATCACACTGGTGGATCCATATGTAGTATGTGAAAAGAACACACATGCAATGACTCTGGTTGTTTTTTGTGAAATGAACACACATGCAATGACACTGGTGGATCCATAGGTGGTATGTGAGAAGAACACACATTTCAATGACTCTGTTTGTTGTTACTAAAAAGAACACACATGCAATGACACTGGTGGTATGTGAAGAGATCACACATGCAAAATGACTCTGGTTGTTGTTACTAAAAAGAACACACATGCAATGACACTGGTGGATCCATGGGTGGATTGTGAAAAGAACACACATGCAATGACACTGGTGGATCCATGGGTGGATTGTGAAAAAAACACACATGCAATGATACTGGTGGATCCATAGGTGCTATGTGAACAGAACACACATGCAAAATGACTCTGGTTGTTGTTTCTAAAAAGAACACACATGCAATGACACTGGTGGATCTATATGTGGTATGTGAAAAGAACACACATGCAATGACTCTGGTTGTTGTTAGTGAAAAGAACACACATGCAATGACACTGGTGGATCCATAGGTGGTATGTGAGAAGAACACACATGCATAATGACTGGTTTTTTACTAAAAAGAACACACATGCAATGACACTGGTGGCTCCATAGGTGGATTATGAAATGAACACACATGCAATGACACTGGTGGATCCATAGGTGGTATGTGAGAAGAACGCACATTTCAATGACTCTGGTTGTTGTTACTAAAAAGAACACACATGCAATGACACTGGTGGATCCATAGGTGGTATGTGAAGAGATCACACATGCAAAATGACTCTGGTTGTTGTTACTAAAAAGAACACACATGCAAAATGACAATGGTGGATCCATAGGTGGATTGTGAAAAGAACACAAATGCAATGACATTGGTGGATCCATAGGTGGTATGTGAAAAGAACACACATGCAAAATGACTCTGGTTGTTGTTACTAAAAGGAACACACATGCAATGACACTGGTGGATCCATAGGTGGTATGTGAAAAGAACACACATGCAATGACACTGGTGATCCATATGTGGTATGTGAAAAGAACACACATGCAATGACTCTGCTTGTTGTTAGCGAAAAAAACACACATGCAATGACACTAGTGGATCCATGTGTGTTCTCTGAAGAGAGGACACATTTCAACGACTCTTGTTGTTGTTAGTAAAAAGAACACACTTGCAATGACACTAGTGGATCCATGTGTGGTCTCTGAAGAGAGCACACATGCAATGGCACTGGTTGTTGTTACTAAAAAGAACACATGCAATGACACTGGTGGATCCATAGGTGGATTGTGAAGAGAACACACATGCAATGACACTGGTGGATCCATAGGTGGTATGTGAAAAGAACACACATGCAATGACACTGGTTGTTGTTACTAAAAAGAACACACATGCAATGACATTGGTGGATCCATAGGTGGATTGTGAAGAGAACACCCATGCAATGACACTGGTGGATCCATAGGTGGTATGTGCGAAGAACACACATTTCAATGAGTCTGGTCGTTGTTACTAAGAAGAACACACATGCAATGACACTGGTGGATCAATATGTGGTCTCTGTAGAGAACACACATTTCAATGACAATGGTGGATCCATATGTGGTATGTGAAAAGAACACACATGCAATGACTCTGGTTGTTGTTAGTGAAAAGAACACACATGCAATGACACTGGTGGATTCATATGTGGTATGTGAGAAGAACACACATGCAAAATGACTCTGGTTGTTGTTACTAAAAAGAACACACATGCAATGACACTGGTGGATCCATAGGTGGATTATGAAATGAACACACATGAAATGACACTGGTGGATCCATAGGTGGTATGTGCGAAGAACACACATTTCAATGAGTCTGGTCGTTGTTACTAAAAAGAACACACATGCAATGACATTGGTGGATCCATAGGTGGTATGTGAAAAGAACACACATGCAAAATGATTCTGATTGTTGTTACTAAAAAGAACACACATGCAATGACACTGGTGGATCCATAGGTGGATTGTGAAGAGAACACACATGCAATGACACTGGTGGATCCATAGGTGGTATGTGAAAAGAACACACATGCAAAATGACTGGTTGTTGTTACTAAAAAGAACACACATGCAATGACACTAGTGGATCAATGTGTGGTCTCTGTAGAGAACACGCATTTCAATGACACTGGTGGATACATATGTGGTATGTGAAAAGAACACACATGCAATGACTCTGGTTGTTGTTAGTGAAAAGAACACACATGCAATGACACTGGTGGATCCATTTGTGGTATGTGAGAAGAACACACATGCAAAATGACTCTGGTTGTTGTTACTAAAAAGAACACACATGCAATGACACTGGTGGATCCGTAGGTGGATTATGAAATGAACACACATGCGATGACACTGGTGGATCCATAGGTGGTATGTGAGAAGAACACACATTTCAATGACTCTGGTTGTTGTTACTAAAAAACACACATGCAATGACACTGGTGGATCCATATGTGGTATGTGAAAAGAACACACATGCAATGACTCTAGTTGTTGTTAGTGAAAAGAACACACATGCAATGACACTGGTGGATCCATGTGTGGTCTCTGAAGAGAGCACACATTTCAAGGACTCTTGTTGTTGTTAGTAAAAGAACACACATGCAATGACACTGGTGGATCCATGTGTGGTCTCTCAAGAGAGCACATGCAATGACAGTTGTTGTTACTAAAAAGAACCCACATGCAATGACACTGGTGGATCCATAGGTGGATTATGAAGAGAACACACATGCAATGACACTAGTGGATCCATAGGTGGTATGTGAAAAGAACACACATGCAAAATGACTGGTTGTTACTAAAAAGAACACACATGCAATGACTCTGGTGGATCCATATGTGGTATGTGAAAAGAACACACATGCAAAATGACTCTGGTTGTTACTAAAAAGAACACAAATGCAATGACACTGGTGGATCCATGTGTGGTCTCTATAGAGAACACACATTTCAATCACACTGGTGGATCCATATGTGGTATGTGAAAAGAACACACATGCAATGACTCTGGTTGTTTTTAGTGAAATGAACACACATGCAATGACACTGGTGGATCCATAGGTGGTATGTGAGAAGAACACACATTTCCATGACTCTGTTTGTTGTTACTAAAAAGAACACACATGCAATGACACTGGTGGTATGTGAAGAGATCACACATGCAAAATGACTCTGGTTGTTGTTACTAAAAAGAACACACATGCAATGACACTGGTGGATCCATAGGTGGTATGTGAAGAGAACACACATGCAATGACACTGGTGATCCATATGTGGTATGTGAAATGAACACACATGCAATGACTCTGGTTGTTGTTAGCGAAAAGAACACACATGCAATGACACTAGTGGATCCATGTGTGTTCTCTAAAGAGAGGACACATTTAAATCACTCTTGTTGTTGTTAGTAAAAAGAACACACATGCAATGACACTGGTGGATCCATGTGTGGTCTCTAAAGAGAGCACACATGCAATGGCACTGGTTGTTGTTACTAAAAAGAACACATGCAATGACACTGGTGGATCCATAGGTGGATTGTGAAGAGAACACACATGCAATGACACTGGTGGATCCATAGGTGGTATGTGAAAAGAACACACATGCAAAATGGCTAGTTGTTGTTACTAAAAACAACACACATGCAATGACACTAGTGGATCAATGTGTGGTCTCTGTAGAGAACACGCATTTCAATGACACTGGTGGATCCATATGTGGTATGTGAAAGGAACACACATGCAATGACTCTGGTTGTTGTTAGTGAAAAGAACACACATGCAATGACACTGGTGGATCCATTTGTGGTATGTGAGAAGAACACACATGCAAAATGACTCTGGTTGTTGTTACTAAAAAGAACACACATGCAATGACACTGGTGGATCCGTAGGTGGATTATGAAATGAACACACATGCAATGACACTGGTGGATCCAAAGGTGGTATGTGAGAATAACACACATTTCAATGAATCTGGTTGTTGTTACTAAAAAGAACACACATGCAGTGACATTGGTGGATCCATAGGTGGTATGTGAAAAGAACACACATGCAAAATGACTCTGGTTGTTGTTACTAAAAAGAACACACATGCAATGACACTGGTGGATCCATAGGTGGTATGTGAAGAGAACACACATGCAATGACACTGGTGATCCATATGTGGTATGTGAAATGAACACACATGCAATGACTCTGGTTGTTGTTAGTGAAAAGAACGCACATGCAATGACACTGGTGGATCCATGTGTGGTATCTAAAGAGAGCACACATTTCAATGACTCTTGTTGTTGTTAGTAAAAAGAACACACATGCAATGACACTGGTGGATCCATGTGTGGTCTCTGAAGAGAGCACACATGCAATGACACTGGTTGTTGTTACTAAAAAGAACACATGCAATGACACCGGTGGATCCATAGGTGGATTGTGAAGAGAACACACATGCAATGACACTGGTGGATCCATAGGTGGTATGTGAAAAGAACACACATGCAAAATGACTGGTTGTTGTTACTAAAAAGAACACACATGCAATGACACTAGTGGATCAATGTGTGGTCTCTGTAGAGAACACGCATTTCAATGACACTGGTGGATACATATGTGGTATGTGAAAAGAACACACATGCAATGACTCTGGTTGTTGTTAGTGAAAAGAACACACATGCAATGACACTGGTGGATCCATTTGTGGTATGTGAGAAGAACACACATGCAAAATGACTCTGGTTGTTGTTACTAAAAAGAACACACATGCAATGACACTGGTGGATCCGTAGGTGGATTATGAAATGAACACACATGCAATGACACTGGTGGATCCATAGGTGGTATGTGAGAAGAACACACATTTCAATGACTCTGGTTGTTGTTACTAAAAAAACACACATGCAATGACACTGGTGGATCCATATGTGGTATGTGAAAAGAACACACATCCAATGACTCTAGTTGTTGTTAGTGAAAAGAACACACATGCAATGACACTGGTGGATCCATGTGTGGTCTCTGAAGAGAGCACACATTTCAAGGACTCTTGTTGTTGTTAGTAAAAAGAACACACATGCAATGACACTGGTGGATCCATGTGTGGTCTCTGAAGAGAGCACATGCAATGACACGGGTTGGTGTTACTAAAAAGAACCCATATGCAATGACGCTGGTGGATCCATAGGTGGATTGTGAAGAGAACACACATGCAATGACACTAGTGGATCCATAGGTGGTATGTGAAAAGAACACACATGCAAAATGACTGGTTGTTACTAAAAAGAACACACATGTAATGACAATGTGGATCTATATGTGGTATGTGAAAAGAACACACATGCAAAATGACTCTGGTTGTTACTAAAAAGAACACAAATGCAATGACACTGGTGGATCCATGTGTGGTCTCTATAGAGAACACACATTTTAATCACACTGGTGGATCCATATGTAGTATGTGAAAAGAACACACATGCAATGACTCTGGTTGTTTTTTGTGAAATGAACACACATGCAATGACACTGGTGGATCCATAGGTGGTATGTGAGAAGAACACACATTTCAATGACTCTGTTTGTTGTTACTAAAAAGAACACACATGCAATGACACTGGTGGTATGTGAAGAGATCACACATGCAAAATGACTCTGGTTGTTGTTACTAAAAAGAACACACATGCAATGACACTGGTGGATCCATGGGTGGATTGTGAAAAGAACACACATGCAATGACACTGGTGGATCCATGGGTGGATTGTGAAAAAAACACACATGCAATGATACTGGTGGATCCATAGGTGCTATGTGAACAGAACACACATGCAAAATGACTCTGGTTGTTGTTTCTAAAAAGAACACACATGCAATGACACTGGTGGATCTATATGTGGTATGTGAAAAGAACACACATGCAATGACTCTGGTTGTTGTTAGTGAAAAGAACACACATGCAATGACACTGGTGGATCCATAGGTGGTATGTGAGAAGAACACACATGCATAATGACTCTGGTTGTTGTTACTAAAAAGAACACACATGCAATGACACTGGTGGATCCGTAGGTGGATTATGAAATGAACACACATGCGATGACACTGGTGGATCCATAGGTGGTATGTGAGAAGAACACACATTTCAATGACTCTGGTTGTTGTTACTAAAAAGAACACACATGCAATGACACTGGTGGATCCATAGGTGGTATGTGAAGAGATCACACATGCAAAATGACTCTGGTTGTTGTTACTAAAAAGAACACACATGCAAAATGACAATGGTGGATCCATAGGTGGATTGTGAAAAGAACACAAATGCAATGACATTGGTGGATCCATAGGTGGTATGTGAAAAGAACACACATGCAAAATGACTCTGGTTGTTGTTACTAAAAGGAACACACATGCAATGACACTGGTGGATCCATAGGTGGTATGTGAAAAGAACACACATGCAATGACACTGGTGATCCATATGTGGTATGTGAAAAGAACACACATGCAATGACTCTGCTTGTTGTTAGCGAAAAAAACACACATGCAATGACACTAGTGGATCCATGTGTGTTCTCTGAAGAGAGGACACATTTCAACGACTCTTGTTGTTGTTAGTAAAAAGAACACACTTGCAATGACACTAGTGGATCCATGTGTGGTCTCTGAAGAGAGCACACATGCAATGGCACTGGTTGTTGTTACTAAAAAGAACACATGCAATGACACTGGTGGATCCATAGGTGGATTGTGAAGAGAACACACATGCAATGACACTGGTGGATCCATAGGTGGTATGTGAAAAGAACACACATGCAATGACACTGGTTGTTGTTACTAAAAAGAACACACATGCAATGACATTGGTGGATTAATGTGTGGTCTCTGTAGAGAACACACATTTCAATGACAGTGGTGGATCCATATGTGGTATGTGAAAAGAACACACATGCAATGACTCTGGTTGTTGTTAGTGAAAAGAACGCACATGCAATGACACTGTTGGATCCATAGGTGGTATGTGAGAAAAACACACATGCAAAATGACTCTAGTTGTTGTTACTAAAAAGAACACACATGCAATGACACTGGTGGATCCATTGGTGGATTATGAAATGAACACACATGCAATGAAACTGGTGGATCCATAGCTGGTATGTGAGAAGAACACACATTTCAATGACTCTGGTTGTTGTTACTAAAAAGAACACACATGCAATGACACTGGTGGATCTATATGTGGTATGTGAAAAGAACACTCATGCAATGACTCTGGTTGTTGTTAGTGAAAAGAACATACATGCAATGACACTGGTGGATCCATGTGTGGTCTCTGAAGAGAGCACACATGCAATGACACTGGTTGTTGTTACTAAAAAGAACACACGTGCAATGACACTGGTGGATCCATAGGTGGATTGTGAAGAGAACACACATGCAATGACACTGGTGGATCCATAGGTGGTATGTGAAAAGAACACACATGCAAAATGACTCTCGTTGTTGTTTCTAAAAAGAACACACATGCAATGACACTGGTAGATCCATAGGTGGTATGTGAAAAGAACACACATGCAATGACTCTGATTGTTGTTAGTGAAAAGAACACACAGCAATGACACTGGTGGATCCATAGGTGTTATGTGATAAGAACACACATGCAAAATGACTCTGGTTGTTGTTACTAAAAAGAACACACATGCAATGACACTGGTGGATCCATAGCTGGATTATGAAATGAACACACATGCAATGACACTGGTGGATCCATAGGTGGTATGTGAAAACAACACACATGCAAAATGACTCTGGTTGTTGTTTCTAAAAAGAACACACATGAAATGACACTGGTGGATCCATAGGTGGTATGTGAAAAGAACACACATGCAATGACTCTGGTTGTTGTTAGTGAAAAGAACACACATGCAATGACACTGGTGGATCCATGTGTGGTCTCTAAAGAGAGCACACATTTCAATGACTCTTGTTGTTGTTAGTAAAACGAACACACATGCAATGACACTGGTGGATCCATGTGTGGTCTCTGAAGAGAGCAAACATGCAATGACACTGGTTGTTGTTACTAAAATGAACATTGCAATGACATTCTTGGATCCATAGGTGGATTGTGAAGAGAACACACATGCAATGACATTGGTGGATCCATAGGTGGTATGTCAAAAGAACACACATGCAAAATGACTAGTTGTTGTTACTAAAAAGACCACACATGCAATGACACTGGTGGATCAATGTGTGGTCTTTGTCGAGAACACGCATTTCAATGACACTGGTGGATCCATATGTGGTATGTGAAAAGAACACACATGCAATGACTCTGGTTGTTGTTAGTGAAAAGAACACACATGCAGTGACACTGGTGGATCCATAGGTGGTATGTGATAAGAACACACGTGCAAAATGACTCTGGTTGTTGTTACTAAAAAGAACACACATGCAATGACACTGGTGGATCCATTGGTGGATTATGAAATGAACACACATGCAATGACACTGGTGGATCCATAGCTGGTATGTGAGAAGAACACGCATTTCAATGACTCTAGTTGTTGTTACTAAAAAGAACACACATGCAATGACACTGGTGGATCCATATATGGTATGTGAAAAGAACACTCATGCAATGACTCTGGTTGTTGTTAGTGAAAAGAACATACATGCAATGATACTGGTGGATCCATAGGTGGTATGTGAAGAGAACACACATGATATGACACTAGTGGATCCATAGGTGGTATGTGAAAAGAACACACATGCAAAATGACTCTGGTTGTTACTAAAAAGAACACACATGGAATGACACTAGTGGATCCATGGGTGGATTGTGAAAAGAACACACATGCAATGACACTAGTGGATCCATATGTGGTATGTGAAAAGAACACACATGCAAAATGACTCTGGTTGTTACTAAAAAGAACACACATGCAATGACACTAGTGGATCCATGTGTGGTCTCTGTAGAGAACACACATTTCAATCATTCTGGTGGATCCATATGTGGTATGTGAAAAGAACACACATGCAATGACTCTATTTATTGTTAGTGAAATGAACACAATGCAATGACACTGGTGGATCCATAGGTGGTATTTGAGAAGAACACACATTTCAATGACTCTGGTTGTTGTTACTAAAAAGAACACACATGCAATGACACTGGTGGATCCATAGGTGGTATTTGAAGAGATCACACATGCAAAATGACTCTGGTTGTTGTTACTAAAAAGAACACACATGCAATGACACTGGTGGATCCATGGGTGGATTGTGAAAAGAACACACATGCAATGACAATGGTGGATCCATAGGTGGTTTGTGAAAAGAACACACATGCAGAATGACTGGTTGTTTTTACTAAAAAGAACACACATGCAATGGCACTGGTGGATCCATAGGTGGTATGTGAGAAGAACACACATTTCAATGACTCTGGTTGTTGTTACTAAAAAGAACACACATGCAATGACACTGGTGGATCCATAGGTGGTATTTGAAGAGATCACACATGCAAAATGACTCTGGTTGTTGTTACTAAAAAGAACACACATGCAATGACACTGGTGGATCCATGGGTGGATTGTGAAAAGAACACACATGCAATGACAATGGTGGATCCATAGGTGGTTTGTGAAAAGAACACACATGCAAAATGACTGGTTGTTGTTACTAAAAAGAACACACATGCAATGACATTGGTGGATCCATAGGTGGATTGTGAAGAGAACACACATGCAATGACACTGGTGATCCATATGTGGTATGTGAAAAGAACAAACATGCAATGACTCTGGTTGTTGTTAGTGAAAAGAACACACATGCAATGACATTGGTGGATCCATAGGTGGTATGTGAAGAGATCACACATGCAAAATGTCTCTGGTTTTTGTTACTAAAAAGAACACACATGCAAAATGACACTGGTGGATCCATGGGTGGATTGTGAAAAGAGCACAAATGCAATGGCATTTGAATGGTACGGGTGGATACATAGGCGGATTGTGAAAAGAGATTTTCCCTCTCTCTCTCTCTGTCACAAATCTCACAAAATCCCAAACATGTGGAGATCCCAAACATGTGCTCACTCTGGGTGCTATGCCCTGATTGGCTGACAGAGATGTCACGCGGATCGTCTCCACCAACCGTTGATCCCATGTGATCCAACGGGCAGGATAACCCCTCCCTTCTCCACTTTTTTTATGCATGGTCAATCCGTGCCACCTCTCTATCCGTTCCACCGATACTAAACCCCCATAAACAAGTGAAAATCCATCTATCTAACTAAAATAAATAAAATAAATGATCATATTTCGAAGAAGCCATCGTCTTCATCTTCCGGTTCGTCCTCGTCTTCGTCAACGCCATGGTCCCCGCCATCGCCGCCGTCGGTGCCCTCCTCTAACGACTCGACACCGCCCCCTTCCTCGAATAAGCGCGATATCTCCTCGTCGGAGTCCTCCTCCTCCTCCTCTTCGTAGTCCCATGGGTCCACGTCACTCTCCTCCGCTCCTGCCTCCAACTGATCGATGAACGCCTCCTCGTTGGTCGAGTCGGACTCGTCCAAATAGCTATCTCCTCTCTTCTTCATGGTCTTCTTCTTGTTCCTCTTCTTGTCCATACTCGCCGGCACAACACGCGCCCCCGTCCTGGCTGCTACTTTGCGCTCGTCTGACGCTGCAGGTACCCCATGCTCCTCCTGCGCGGCCGGTATGAGCTTCGACATTGAGGTGTCCTCGAGTGCCGATGTCGATGTATCCTGGCGCGGTCGGACACGATGTGCTGCCTCAGCAGGTGACTTCATGGCCGCGGATGATGATGCAGCGAAGAGCCGGTCGGTGGGCGGCTTGCTTGGACCTGCCATTGCCACGGCGAGGGGGCATCGTGCTTGAGGTAGTTGCTCCGAATGGTCGATGGCGGGTACACAGAGTGGGGTGCCGATATGATCAAGGACGAGAAGCGGTTTCGTGCATCGTGTCCACGCGTGCATTTGTCGATTATCAAAAAAAAGTAATATCTCGCGTACTGAACATAATTTGATCACAACTAAAGTGGCACAGCGTATTCTAGACTCGTAAATATCCCGTCCGTGCCTGTCAAGTGGAGTTCGACGGAGTTGGACGTGCCGACGTGATTGTGCAGCAGTTGCGCACGTCATTGCCCCATCAACACGTGACACACACACGCGAGATGTGCGCGCCGATTCTCGTGATGACCACCCGGCTCACACTCCCCTTATTATATACTAGATTTTGGGCGGCGCCGAAGACCATTGAAGTGTCCATCGTAATAAAGACAAGTCCCATCGATTCCCTACCCCTGCCTCCTTGGCTTCTTTGAGAAGGTAGACCGTACACGGTGGTCTTGTATATTAGTAATAGTACTACTGGACCACGACCTGTACTCTTTACTCTTCTTCGACACTAATAATCACTATCTCCTTCCTCCTGCCTCCGCCACACTCACCCTGCAATCCATGGCTCCACTGAGGAGGGGGAGAGGCCGGTCGACGATCCTCGCGGAGAAAAGGGAGAGAAATCGCCGCGAGGCACTTCTTGATCTACCAGCCGCTCAAGCCCACCCTCTCATCGAGGCACAATCTCCCTCGACAGTGGCGCCGAATGTTCTAGCAGGCGAGGGCTCCTCCCGGTACGGTCTCCTTATTCTACTTCTTCTCCATCTCCCTCTCCATCCTGATCTTAATCAGCTTCTTCTTGCTTTTCTTCTTGTTCTAGCTCTTCCTCTTCTACGTATTACAAGTCGGCCGTGGAGCCCGAATCCACCACGACGGAGGCGTTGCAGGACCCGTTCGGCCCCGTTCCATGTCTCAGCGAGGTAGCAAATCTCCACGCTGTTATTTCTCCGAGTTATGATGTGGATTTCTTAGATGTTGTCCGCCCCGCATTGGTTTTTCTTCTTCTTTTGCGAGTTGTATTTGTTTTCATGAATATGACTGGATCTCTTGGTCTTTCCTTAATACCGTTGTTCATAGATTCACTATGGATTTTTTGTGATTAGGATTAGTTTATCGTGGTCATGAATAGATCTCCAGGTCCATTTTTTAACACAGCGGCTAATAGATTCAACGGGGATTTTTTTGATCTGTATTAGTATTCACCTGGGACCTGGAGTGTAATTGTAGAATTCCTATTTCAATTAACATGAATGATGCAGCGATCGAAGGCCGAGTACCGTGAGAAGGTGGCCGCGATCAGTTCCAAGATTGCCAACCAACATGAGCTTGCACGCTCCCTCACCCAAGCTAATGAGAGCCTACGCAAGCAATTATCTGTGCAGAAGGAGATCTTGCTAGATTTTGCACGTGACGTCATTACGATGCAGAAAGTGCTCGACCGTAACTTGATCAGGCAAGAACAGGCCATCAAGATAATCAACAAGCTCACGGAGGAGAAGAAGAATCTCGTGGAAAGGTGCATTCTCCTGTAGGACAAAGTCAGCGAGGCACTCAGAGGTCGCGTCAAGGAAACCAAGGCTACCATCCGAGCCTACCATGACAGGAACCGTTGCCTGGATGCAGTCAAGGAGATGAAGGCGGACATGAGTAGAGGGATCACCGTACTCGAGGGTGTTAGGAAAGAGAACGAGGAGCTAAGGGCATGTCGAGAGGCGTACCGGAGCAATGCCCAAGTCTGATTCCCGTTAGCGGGGACACGAATACCAGTTCGGCCTCCTCTCCTTTTGTAATGTTTAGGGTTCAGGGAGCAATGCCCATGTCTGCTTCCCATTATAGGGTGCAATAAGAATCCTAGGGCAACTCCTTATCTATCTGGACATATGTTGGTGTTCATGTTCATGAATGGACACCATGTTCTCTTTCCATATGTATCTGGACATGGGTTTCTGCATTATGAGTTTGCCACTCTCCCACTATTATTTGGTGATATTGGGAAAAACCCATAGCACACTAAACTGCTGATAAATCTTATTTGTCTTTGAAATTGAAATTATGACAGTGCCACTAGTCGATTCATAAAATGTTGATTAGTCCTAGATTGCTTCTTCCTTGAAATTATGACAGTGCCACTAGTCGATTCAGTTAATTATGGAAACTAACCAGCTTGTCCTGGTGAACTGAACAAACCATACCATGTATTTTTGTTGCAGGGAAAGAGGCGAAAGATCGACCAGGACCTGGCGACCTGGCTAAATGACAAGATAGCAATCCAAAGGGAGAAGCGGAATTCCTAGAAACTGGCCTTTGACCAACTGCGCGCTGAATTCGCGGTCCTTTCTGACAAGTGCCAGAAACTGAAGGAGTTAAACACCGACTGGGCGAAGCTACACAGTGAAGGTCACGCCTCGGCTAGGAAGCAGACGGAGATCATGAAAGGGATCTTGAAGGAAAATCGTATGGCTACGGACAAAATTCTCCAATCCGTGATGGAGCGCTAGAACCTACAGCTGAAGCACGACATAGTACTGAAGGAGCTGGCCAAACTTAGGGAGGAAAACAGGCAGCTCCAGGCCAGGCTCAATTGAACACAACATATGTCTATTTAGTACTAAACTGCCTGGTTTATCCTCTGAAGTGGTGATTTGTAAGCGTGAACTTAACTCTATGCACGATATGTGTGTTTGTCTGAAATTAGTTTGCTCGAGGATTGAGTTTGGCTTAGTTCGGAAAGCGCAACTGCAAGTCTTACAATTAACTAGTTTCAGGCATTGGTACAACATAAATTATTCATCTCGAATTTCCTTTATCCTCTATAGTCTGTCCTTGTTCACCCTCGCGCGCCTTCTTCAGTTCCTTCAACAGATCCGCAATGCAGCACTCTAGCTTCTTCTTGTCTTCCCTGAGCTGATCCCTCTCCTTTTCTGCATTATGAATCAGCAACCTATGACTATCCTGAAGCTTCTTTGCAGTTCCAACAACCAAGCTCCCATCGATTCCGTCAGTTAGCTTTGACTGCAAATTCTCGATTTCTTGTTCTAGCTCCTTATTTCGTACCGACAACTTATAATTTTTTTCAGCTGCATCACTTACATCAGTAAATCTCCCCGAACTTTCCAACTCATACATCTCCCATAACTGTGCCAAACATTTCTTAAGTGCATCTGGCCACTCAAGATCCACCCACTCAACTGCTTTACACACCGGGCCAACCTAAAAACACACACACTATAGTGTTATGAACATGCACGATACATTTTACTTCATGTCACAGTTGCACATAATGTAAACAAACCTGATTTGTATAGCCCAAAAACATTCTCCCAGTGTTACTGCCTTCGAATGCAACATATCTCCTCAGTTTTAGCCCATGGTCACATGGCACTTCTCCATCGAGATCTAGGCCCTCCCATTCAGAGTCGTAGATCATCCTTGGTACAAATAGGTAAATGCAAAGCTGAAATCGAACACGATTGCATGCACATCTGGTCGGGCTCAGATCAAGTGATTTACCATTGCCTAACCCTAGCCCGAGAAAACAGAGGAACTCACATCATGGAAGGAATACTCGATGTCGGAGAGAAGGCATTGCTTTGAGTCGTCCTCGCCATTCAAGGACAGCATATAAGCGAATCTGACAAATGGAACCATGGTATGAGAGAGAGAGAGAGAGAGAGAGAGAGAGAGAGAGAGAGAGAGAGAGAGAGAGAGAGAGAGAGAGAGAGAGAGAGAGAGAGAGAGAGGGAGAGCAGCCCTTCTACCGCTGCAATGATGACTAAATTGGCATGTTACAATAGTTTAGTGGATACCATGCCCTTTCCCTGGATTACCGTCTCCTGCCTGATATGGATTCTCTTCGCACATTCTCATTTCAAATATTAAACCTGCACTCCCTCCATCCCAATTTCATTGCCTAACGAAAACATACCAGTATATTACATCATCCAAAGAAACAAAATCATGTCAACTACAAGGTACTTATGCATCACTTCTTCAGTCATGGTTTCACAAAACATTACATTATAATCTCCCAACAAACATAACCACAACATGGTTTCGCAAAACATCACATTACAATCTCTCAACAAACATAATCATAGAAACAAGTATATTACATCAACTCAAGAAACAAAATCATGTCGACTACAATGTACTTACACATCACTTGTCCTGTCATGGTTTCGCAAAACATTACATTACAGTCTCTCAACAAACAAAATATCAGAAACAAGTACAGTACATCATCTCAAGAAACATAATCATGTCAACTACAATGTATTTATGCATCACTAGTCCAGTCATGGTTTCACAAAACATTACATTACAATGTCCCAACAAACATAATAATTGAAACAAGTATGATACGTCATCTTAAGAAACATAATCATGTCAACTACATTGTACTTATGTCTTATTACAACAATGATGGTTTCAGTGAGTGACATGTCCGAAAATCTCAACAGCTCGCACAGCATTATATCGCAATCTCTCAACAAACATAATCACAGAAGCATGCTCTAAATGCAACAGCAGTCAATATTACAAATACAGGCAGGGGAACCCCGCAGTCCATATGACAAGCCTAGGGTAGCAGCTCTCATCAGATCTCATCAACGTCGACCACCTCATTCTGTTCAGCCACTACAGGGGCATGTACATCCACTATAACTAGTTCAACAATATCAGAAATGGTACCAAGGAAGAACAACTTCCTGGTTCGCTTCTTTCACCGCATAATCTGCATAAGATCTTTAGTATCCAAAACATCTATGAATTGCTGCTTCTTATGATGCCACCACCGGATTTTTGCCATCTGCTTAGGGCCAATAGTGATTTCCTTATGGATCATCTCTCTCATTTCATCAAGAGTTATGTTTTTGGAATCGATAGTGATCTCCACAGTACATGACGAAACTGGCTTATTAACTCCCTCATCAAGTTTTGCCATGTATGAATCCACATCTATGCGTATACTGAACTTATCCAGATCAGCATCTATTGGTCCGTATTCTCTAGGAGCAGAAGCTCTGGCAGCAAGATCTCCAGCATCTGCATACATATCATCAATCGTCGCTTCAACTTTCACCTTACGATCAGCTGCACAACACTCCCAAACCATCTGAAGCTCATGGTAGTGCTGAATTTGTTGATAGGTATCATTCATGTTGCGCCACACCAATTTTGTCCTCTGTCTAGAACCCCAGGGAATTCTAGCGGCAAGCATATCTACCAGCTGTGAAACATACACAACCTCTTTGCAATTCACAAGCAGATGCACATCTTTCCCGAACACAACCCTCTCGCAACCAAAATCAAGCTTTGCA
Source organism: Avena insularis (assembly GCA_023614405.1). Lineage (NCBI taxonomy): Eukaryota > Viridiplantae > Streptophyta > Magnoliopsida > Poales > Poaceae > Avena > Avena insularis. The sequence continues at coordinate 185,632,230 of CM042692.1, forward strand.
GTGTACTGCCGAACATGAACTATGAACTCATATAGGTCACTTGTATCAAAACTATGCCTGATTTGATTAAAAAGGGGAACATTTCATTTTATTCGATTCTATTATGCCGTAACTAATCTACTTGCAAGATAAGGCACAGATAAGAAAAATTCACCTCTCGCTCTTCTCCCGGGTTTTTCTCTTCGAGATCTGAGTGCTGCATCCGCCCACCGGAGCCGAACAATCCGCCGCCGGCCTTGCTTTTCTCTTCAACCCGCTGCTCGTAGGTACCTTGGGAGCAGAATCCTTGCTGGCCTCCTTGCTAACCGAGGCTGAAGACCTCACCGCAGCTACGCGTTGAGCCCCAGACTTGGGCCCCGACGGACCCTTTTCAGTCGGCGATGTAGCTACAACCTTCGCCTTGCAAGACATGCTGGGCCGCCGCCGCCGGATTCAGTGTCGGGGGAGGGAGAAAAAGGTCCTCCGCCGCCGGCAGGTTTAGGATCGGGGAAGGGAAGAAAACAGACCACCGCCGCCGCCACAGCAAGATTCAGTGTCGAGAGTTAGGAAAGTACAGTAATGGATTTGCCCCTATGACATGTGCAGGGTGGCTAAGAAGAGTGACCGGCAAAGGAGGGGCACAACAGGAACTAGTGTAATGGAATATCCTGACTTAACGGGCACGATTTGAAAATATTTGGTTTGGCCATCATTCACTCGAAAGACCCCTCTCAGCAATTGGCGCCCCAACTTTTCGAATCGCGGTGATAAAAATCAACTTGGGTACCGCGTTGCCTGTCCACCCCAACTTTCGGGCCGCAAAATGATATTCTCATTGTGGAGGGCCACGTCGTCCGCGGTAGCATCAGTCCCGGTCGCGTTGCTAGCGGCCTAGTCGTACTCAGTGGCGAGGCGGATGATGGAGCGGATCTGGTCCTCCAAGAGTAGATCGCGTCACGGCGGTGATCCGCCGACGATCACCGTTCCCGCTGGGTCAACGGTGTCGGTGAAGACGACGAACAAGTTGATGGTGCCGATCGGCATCATCGCATTGTGCGTGATCGGGCGCGGCACCGGGATGTAACTGCTGGGCAGGATCTGGAGGATCCCGCCATTGGCGATCATGCGGCTGGTGGCGATCGGCCAATCGATTGGCGAATAGGGTCTCACCGCAGAACTCAAGCCAGACCGGCCATGCCCCACGGTGAGTGCCAGTATCGTGGAAATGACCACGTCAGTCGCTACCAGGGGTAGCGATTTATAGGATTGAGGGCAAGAGCGGGCGGCCATCTGTGGAGCAAGATGAGCGCTGCGACACATGAGTTTACCCAGGTTCACCCCTCGTAGTCTAAATACCTACTCCTGCTAGATTGTATTATCGGTGAGTGAGTTACAGGGGTGGCGAGCTCGGCGGCTAGGCAGCAAGTCGCTTGGAAGGGGTGTATGATGGAACATGAGTACAAAGAGGACCCTAGGGAGGCTTATATAGGGGGTACCTCGTTAGGGTTTACAGATATACAACCAAATCAGTCAAGGACTCAGAGGATTTGACCTAATCCGACTGGGCTTCAGCTACGCTTCTGGGCCTCCAGCTTCTAGTCACCAGGCTTCCTTCCGGCTGCTTTCTAGTCGCCGTCCTGCAGGCCCACTCGCAAGGCCCTTGGTCCAGTCGAAACATCCTGTTGGGCATACCCCATCCGGCATATCCCCATCAATGGCGATACCGTAAAAGGTAAGCTTGGCTCCTGGGTGTCACAAGTGATAACAATGTAATCAGAAGTAAGAATAGAAATATTATTACCATTATTACAGTAGAAGGTTTCATCAACATTTTCTATTACCTTCGTCATATGCAATTGAAAATAGCCTACACTAACATTAGGAGAAGATGGCAGCGCTGCCATTTGAACCCCTCCTAGTGGTGCATGACCCCCACCTCCATTTTGAGAGTCATCCTCCTTACTAGGAGTTTGATCCATCGGTTTATCTTTGTCCATAATATGTGTACCATTTACATCATCCTCTCTATCATTTCTACTTTGTGGCTCCCTCGTTGCTCCATCTTGGACCGCAAGACCATGTGATCTCTCCGCCACAAAGTTTAGTCTATAAAACCCTCTTTTTATCCAAATGTCAAGATAAGGTGGAATGACTTTTGGATACCCACAATAGACCAAAACCCTAACAATGCCTTGCTACCTAGTGAACAACATATCCACTTCCTTGGTTTTGCCCAAAAGAGAACCAAGTCCCATAATGACAGGAAATCACCTCTGACATCCTTTGGAAGTCCACCAATCTGAACTGAAACCTCTGGCAACAAGAATAGTAGTTCATCAACCACTCCCCATTCATCAAAATAAAGATAAATAGGAGTGGCAGAGATATGATATTGCTTAATAGTTCTCATTCACTTCACCTCACCCTTAGTAGGGAATTTCACCTTAAACACGTTCAACTGGAACTCAATCACTTCCCAAGGGCGAGAGCACAAGCCTTTTAAGAATTTCAATAACTTGAGCCACCGTCAAAGAACCACCTTCAACGTATACCCTACCAACTCTTGAATTATCAACTCTTGGTTTATAGGTTTCTGTTGTAGGTACTTCTAGGAACGTGAGCTTATTGTTACCAAGACCATGTACCACCACAGTAGGTTTAAGAGCGAGCAACAATGGACAAGAAGAAGTAATATGCTTCGGCAATTCACAATTATCACAAACAATGATTATGCAATCCTCGTGAAAGTGTCTTGCTTGACTGTATCTAAAACACCGCAACTTATCATTCTTCTCCAGATTTTTCGCAGGCCCATTGCCATCCACCACCAAATAGAGACAATCGCAGAATCTTTAGTGAGAATCACAGCTTGCTACACGAGAACCACCCCATCACTAGGCACTGACGTGGTAGACAAAACACCCACGACAGCCTGCCTAGATGCGACGGTAGGCTGCCATGTGCCCACGGCAGATTGCCCTCATGTCGCGGCAGAGCCCATCTGGCCCGCAGAAATTTGTCCAGCCACCCCCATGCTCGGAGACATCCCGGCTCCATCCTGTGTCCCAGATGTTGATGGCTGTGGAAAGACCAATGCACCACTTCGCGCCGCCGCTGTGACCGCATCAACAACTTGCTTGAGCATATTTTGGTCCAAGGTACCCTAAGAAGTATTGTTGTGTTGTCCACTATTATTGTTATTTTTGTCAAAATTTCTATTCGCATTAGCTCCATAATTTATCTAGACACCATTCTCTCCACCATTCAAATTGTGATAGCCTCCACGGGCAGCACTAAACTCATATTGGTGTCTATTCTGATACCCAATATCATTGTTGTTGTTAAAACCCTCTTGGTTATTAAAACCGGATCCTCCATGAAAACCACCAATAGGTCCGCCTTGGAAATTGTTATGACCATTGAAACCTGTAGTTTGATTACCAGACTCATACCTCTGATTCAAATCCTGGCCTCCCGCCGCACTGCTGGACTCACCAGAGAAAAACTTTCCTCCCCCATTGGGATTGAAGTTAGCCCCATAGCCTCTCCCAGGATTTGCATCCAGGGTCCGTACGATTTCAGGCATGCTACAGTTTCATCCTAAAGAAGGCCCACTTTGGTAGAATAATATGCGGCCCATTAGGGGCCTACGCCAGAAGGTCAGGCACTGTTAAGGCCTGCAGGCGGCTCGTTAATGTTCCTACGGCCCGTGGGGTCCGCTCCTGTTCTATCCATTTACTGTTATGGCCTTTTACATTTATGGGTTACCAGTGTTAGGATCCTTTACTATTCTGGCCTTTTACTGTTCTGGCCTTCTACTGTTCCGACCGTTCACTATTTAGGCCTTTTGCTCTTATGGCCTTTTACTGTTCTGGCCATTTACTGTTCAGGCCTTTTACTCTTCTGTCCGTTTTGTTGTGCGGGCCCTCTACTGCGTGGGCTTTTTACTGTTCAGGCCTTTTACTGTCTCAGCTCTTTACTGTTTGGGTATATCAATATTCGGGCCCATTACAGTTCGGGCCCTTTACTGTTCTGGCTTGTTGCTGTTCAGCCTTGTACGTTTTCAGGGCCTTGGCCACTTATGAGGCCCACCAATATTCTGACCTACCACTTACGGACTTTTAGTGTTTATTTGGCCCATCTGTTGGCCATCATATTTGTGTATTCTATAACTATGGTGAAATTCTGGTTTTAAAAAGTCTGTTAATAGTTCATCCCGCTAATAGCCGTGCTAGGATCACTCTATTACATCAATAGATATTTTTTTGAAATTTATTACAGACTAGACTTTCAACAAAAACAAGATGAATCATTACAGAGACATCGCGAGACATGTGTTGGAACAGGGTTTCTACTATGGAGCTTACATCCTCATACAAGTAACAACTGGCATACCATGACAGTTGCAGAAGAGATTATCAAGTAGACAGTCCGCCAAATCTTGTTGATCTTTCAGTTCTTGTATCTGTTCACATGTAATCGCGATTATTCCATCTATTTGCTCTGTTTCTTATGCAATTAAATCAATTGTTTGGAGTGCAGCTGTAACACCTCTTTCTGCTGGAAAAACTGAAACTGTGGGCCGATGCAAGCAATAATCACTGTCACTGCTGCTTTGTGAAATGACCTCAATACTTAACGTAGGATTCTTCCCTTCTGCCCCCATAGCTTCATGTGCAGCCTGAAAGAAAGAAAACAAGTCAACACAACGTACCAACTAACTGGTGGCCATCTTATATGTAAAATAATTCAAATTCATCATTGGCCAGGAACAATCAATGATGTGCCTCGTACATCTCTTTCCGGAATAACAGGAACTGTCGATGTCCTGGACCGATGCGTACATGTGCCAGTATCGTAGCCACTCTAGAACAAACACTACAGGTTATTTGCATGCTAAAACTAAGACATATTAAGTTAGAGCGGCAAAGCAGGCGAAAAAACACCATGTTTGTTGTCAAAGAATTTCAAAATTGGCAGTGTCCTAATATAACAAATCAAGCCATCAACATGTGTGTCTCATGCAGACTAACTGAACTAGTGTGGTAATGAATGTAGGGAATCAAGCAACTCGACTCTTTCCCTCATAAACTAATCATATCACTTCATAGAGGAAATATAGAAATATAACAAAAAGAGGTGCATGAGATTCCTTTAGCTGCTTAGAACTGGTCGGGACAACAAAGCATTAACCTAAAATATAAGAATAGCGTTTAAAAATGGTATATAGTATGAACTAGCCAAAAAAGTGACCTCCAACCACAGGTGGCATTGCTTTAATCATCAGGCAACTATGATAGTACCTTGGAAAACAAGCAATAGATCAAGTGTCTTAAATAGACTACCAGAATCATTTTAGACAAACAAGATATCAATCATTCTTTTTTAGTAGCCAGATCATTCAAATATTTTGATCGTCGGGCCAGTAAATAAAAAACAAAGAGAAACAAAGAGATGGGTCATTTGCTGCCAAAACAATAGTTGGATGCATCCAAAAAGTAGCTCAAACCTTCTTTGTAATGCCTACAACTATTGTATTTCCAGCTGCTGACAGTATCATTGTACATATAACCAGGCAAGAAAATCTAGTAGACAAACAAGCAAATGTTACATTGTGCACCTTGCAAGGTCAATGAAGTATTTGAACAATGTATGTCTAGGAACCACGTCAGAATATAGCATTGATGCAATCACAAGTCAACTAAAAATTCACAGGAACCATAACCAATTGAACCATATGGTGGCTAATATTAAACTCGCAAGATCACCTGATCATGTATAGATGAAAATCCCTTGTTTATTATTAATCAAACATTGTATTTCTCACAGAAATTGCCATCCCTAGTTTGGGACTGATGGGGCTCAAACCTATAGCTTTGCCTTGATAGGGCGGTGCTCTGACCATTTAAGTTAATAAAATCATTACATTGCTTTAATGATGAGCAAACTAAAGAATCAAATTGGCAATAGACTCTATATGTGCATCATGTAGAGTAGCTATTGAGGTAATGAATTAAGTAATCAAACAATAGGTGCACGATAGACTTCTAGATCATATTAACATGGTTATAGTACATATATATAGTAACTGGGGATCATATTAGATGATAATAGCTATGCCAATCTCACTATGAGTAGTCTAGATAGAACTCCCTCTATTTCAAAATATAAGATGTCATGGTTATGAAACGAATGTATCTAGACACCCTTTAGTGTTGGTAGAGTAACTTGGACTAGTATTGTATGCATTTTTACTAAGTTACTCCCCACCAAGACCAAGTAATTTATACTAGTCTCATACATATAACACTAGACTATGTTAGTACCTCCAGAGTGCATATAAGCTCAATCATGGTGGCGATCTCTAATATTATAATAGAATATAGATTAGCATAAAAATTACTTCAATCACCACTACCTAATCATGGTCTAGTTAATGTATATATAGAGAGAGATATAAGATCATCAATCAAATATAACAAAAAGAGATATCCACCATGATTGAGTGAGCAAATTGAATTATAAATCAAGGGATTTACGTTCGGTCTTTGTGCAGTACCGTTAAAGGTCATTTTGTTCTAATCATTGGCCAACTCATGTGGTGCCGACACTAGACAATGTGACTACCTCCAGAGTGCATACAAACTCTTAATTATAGCATAAAAATACAATAATAGACTATAAATTAGCATAAAAGTGGATATACTTAAATTACCACCACATAATCATAGTCTAGTTGACGCATATGTAGATAGATAGATAGATAGATATGATGATGAGTCAAATATAGCAAAGAATAGATCATCACAATGATTGTGTGAGAAAAATGAATTATAAATCGAGAGATTTATAATTGGTCTTTGTTACACAGTAGAAAAATATAGCCTAAAAGTGGATATACTTAAATCACAAACACCTAATCATGGTCTAGTTAACATATAGATAGATAGATATATAGGTAGATAGATATATAGATAGATAGATGAACACAAGTCAAATATAGAAAGAATAGATCATCACCAAAATTTGGTGAGCACATTGAATTATAAATCGAGGGATTTATGTTTGGTTTTTGTCTAGTCTTGGTTAAGGTCAACCTTGTTCAAATCATTAGTCAAATCATGTGGTACCTCGTACAAACAAGCATCTGACACTAAGAACATCTCAGAAAAAACATGTGACTTACTATTTCTTTTTGTGCAGTCCCATTGGAGGACATCCTATTATCAGTTCATTCTTTGAAGACATCCACCGCATCGAGTACTTGGATATACGATCCATCTACTTTATTGTTGCTCCTATACATATAGGTTTAGGCCACTCATTCACATAAAACAGGTTTGCATTCAGCAATACAAAGCAACAGGTACTTACAAGATTGTAGGGGTGATTCACTCTACAATTCTCCGTGTTCCCTGTGAGAGGTAATAATATCAGATAGTGACTGTTGCTGTTTACAAAGAACTAGATAGACATTATAGTATAATCACTTGTGTACACGTAGAGCAGGGAATGGCAGAATTGTTGGGTCCGCAGCATAGAAAACAAAAAATTTCCTACGATGAGAACTACACGCCAAGATCTATCTACTAGATACAGAGCAACGGGTGGACATACATCCATGGAGAACTTACCCTCGAAGACAACGAGCTTTGTTAACGAGTAGGAACTCGTGGTTGATGTAGTCGTACACTTGCCGATCTCAAGATCGTGAGGAAGTCCAGCAGGTCCGGCTCCAGCACGTCCATCAGATCCAGCTCCAGCACCACCAAGTCCAGCACCGCAAAGCAGCGGTGCATTCGTGATCGCAGACACATCCGGTACCCCGACAACCTCCGTCCCTCGCTCCAGCAAAGCAGCGGAAGCAGCAACTTCTTTCCAGATAAAGCCACCGGGAACATCTATCTCGCTAATCCGAGACCATGGGGGAATAATACTAGAGGGGGAGAGAGATCCTTCACGAGGAGGTGTGTGTATGAAGGTGTGAGAGGGGGGGCCTTTTATAGGAGGAGGGGAGGGTACCCCTCCCCATGGCCGGCGCCCCAAGGGGTGACCCCTCACCTTCTCATTCATGTGGTGGTAACTCCCTCCACATAAATTTGCCCCTTCACATTCTCTTTTAAAGTCCCCACTTTAAATGCATTAAATTTCTCCAAATTTAATGCTCTCTCATTTAATAAAACTCTTTTATTAATTTTATTCAGAATTTTGTTAATTACTTTAATTAACAAACATTCACATAAAACCCCCTACAACATTTCAATATTACATGCAGAACCAATTTCAGCAATTTCACCCAAAACAGTTTCTTAAATCTTTATCTGAAACATATTTGCTCCAAATGGTGTCGGTATCCCTTAAGTGTGTCACCCTACGGTTCGCGAATAATGCAGACATGATCGAGACCCCTCTCAGATCAATAATCAGAAGCGGGACACAGATCCATCGACTCCTACACATTCAACGATGACTTCTGTGATCGTGAGAACCTTTAACGCTAGTAACTAAATCCGTTTTGTCTCGCGATATATTACATGTCCGAGATTCGATCATTGGCATCCAAATACCTAGTTTGATCTTGTTACCGACATGCACTCTTTTCTCGTTCCCGTGATATAACATTCTAGTGATCACATCACTTGCTTGCAAGCTATTTCAATGTGATATCACCGAGAGGGCCCAGAGTATATCTATCCGTCATCGGGATTGAAAAATTCCACTCTTGATCCATGAGCCTCAACATAACACCTTCATAGCACTGAACCCACCTTTATAGTCACCCCGTTATGGTGTGACGTTTGATGTTATCAAGATACTCTTCCGGTGTTAGCAATTAACATGATCTCATGGTCTAAGGACTAAGATTACTTCGTATGATGTTATAGCAATATAAACATAATGACTTGATCATAATGCTATACTTCGGATGAATGTTCATCACATCATTCCACCAATGGTGTGACCTTGTTATTAACAACATCCAATGTCTATGATCAGGAAACCTTGATCATCTTGTTAATCAACAAGTTAGTCTATAAGAGAGGCATAACTAGGAACCCTTTTTGTTTATTAAACACACATGTATTGATGTTTCCGATCAATACAATTATAGCATGCAAAATAAACATTTATCATAAACATGGAATAAGATAATAACCACTTTATTATTGCCTCTCGGCCATATTCCCTTCAGTCTCCCACTTGCACTAGAGTCAATAATCTAGTTTGAAAAACTTTGCGTATTGAACACCTATGTCTTTCTGGTGTTGCATATACGCTATTGCTAGTGGTTAACGTAATCTCCGGATCTGACAGTTTCAGGTCATGTCTTTGCGTCTCTCGCATCACTCATTCTCAAATGAGATGGCATTGTATAAATTTGGTCCTTTGGTGAGACCTTTAGTTCGTTCGGCTCAAAATATGTTGATATTATTGTCACACAATATATCTTCATAGTATTAGCCCACTTTGAACCACACCTAGTTTGATAACAAACTACTTAACACAAATGCCCTCCTATGCTGCTACTATAGCAGTCAAATACTTAGCCTTTTGTTGTAGTATCCGTCACAATATCTCAACTTTGGAACTCATCCAAATCCATCATGGAACATCCTTTCCATTATATTGTGCCACCCATAGTCTAAATTGAGATAAATTTAATTTGTATCTTGTGACAAAACTAGTATCAATGTAACACTTTACAATGAACTACTTTTAACTATTTGTCACTTATACATGATATATTCTTAGTTCTTCCAAAGCTCATAAGAATATCTTTACTATTGTCCAATGATCATCTTATGAATATTCTGGTATATGCTCATAACATTTAGAGCATAGGACATTCTGGATATATACATATCATGGTATAATCGATCAGAATCTTCATGTGATTTTACTCACCAAGTGTTGAAACACTTGAATCTGAATACAATTCTTTCCATGTAGCAAGAGCCTTTCTTGTTGTTTCCATATTGAACCCTTTCAATATCTCATATATGTATGTCTGGCACAACCATATTAGCGCCTTAATCTATCCATATAGATATTGATGCCTAATATTCCGGGTTTGCCCAAGTCTTTCATCGAAATCTTATTTTAATGAAATTCTTAACTTGTGTCAATACAAGATACATCATTTCCAATCAACAATATGTCCTCTACATAATGTATTAGAAATATGTCTCAGCGCTCCCACTTAATTTCTTGCAAATGCAAGCATCTTCATCATCTCCGATGAATTTAAACTCTTTTAACAGTTTCATCATGGTGAAGATTCCAACTCCGCATTGCTTACTTCAACTATTGAAGTTTACATTCCCTTTTAGCACCCTTTGAATTAACAAAACCCTTCGGACCATGTCATGCACACGTCCTAGGTAACCGTTCTATTATAAGAACCTTGTTTTGTTTATTCAACTACCATATACCAAATTATATGTAGTGGTTGCTACATTAATCCGTCAAGACTATATATCGCTATGAAAGATCAAATCTTGTCATATTCAACTCCTTGAACATTGTCGTAAACTTCTTTCCGACATGTCGACTATTTCATAGATGTTAAACATCCATGTCTTATTTCTTTATAGATCCAAACACGTCCGATAGGCTTCACGCCTTTCCGGAGGGTCTTCCAAGTTTAGAAACTTGTTTTCTCGTGTATGGATACTATCACGGATTCTATGACTTCTAGTCATTTTATGGAGTCAGGGCTCATCATCGCTTCTTTGCATGTAGTCGGTTCATCATTGTCAAAACAATAACGACTTGCTTATCAAATCTTACTATTTGATTCTTACCGACCCACACGATTCTATAGGAACTCTAATCTCCGAGATCACACCTTTTGTAATCACGAGAGCCATGAGCATTGTGGCCGCCAAGGGACACTTTTCCGCGCCATGCTTAGCACATATAGCTAAGGTTCAACAACCTTATCAAAGTTCTATTTTCCTCCCACTTAACTTTTCACGAAAAAATCCTTCTCAAGAAACTTGACGTTCCAAGTAACAAACTCTTTTGTCCTCGGTGTTTATGGAGAAATTCCCAACAAATTATTTGGGATAACCTACAAAGACGTTCTTATCTGACTTTGGTTGTAAACATTTTACTTATGCATAGCATACCAAAATTTAAGAGAAGACAATTCGGGTTTTATCCCAAACCATAACTCATATGGTGTCATTTCAATGGATCACGATGGTGCTCTTTTCAGTGTAAAAGCAGTAGTCTCTAAAGCTTCAATCCTTAAAACATAATGGCAGTTTTATAAATGACACCCTTGATCTTACCATGTCAAACATGGTTTGATTTTATCTCTCGAATATGCCATACTCCTATGGTTTATCGGGAAACACAAATCATGGAACAATTCCTCAAGTCTTAAGTGTTTTTGCTAAACATGTAACTCAAATATCTTCCTTTATGATCGAATCATAAACTCTTTATTTTCTTGTTACAATGATTTTTCACTTCATCTTGAAAGTCTTTGAACAATTTTAAAATGTTTCATACTTCTTCCTTATTAAGTAAATATACAGATATATTCACTCAAATTTTCAGAGAAACCATATGAAGCAAAAAGATCCATCGCATATGTCTACACATAATGGACTATGCACATCAGCATGCACAATTTCCAATAAGCTAGTCATCCGTTCCTCTCTGGCCTATGGACGGAGTTTCAATTATCTCGAGGAAAGTCTCACATGCGTCAATTGATCAAAATCAAAGACTCTAAAAATCCATCAACATGGAGTTTCTTCATGTTTTCTTTCAAATATAATTCAAACAGCGATGTCACTTCATAAGTGATCTTTCAATCATTTGTCTTGCGACATTTTAGCAATAGTGTTTATGGATGTGATTTCTCCAACTAGACTTGTAAAAGTTCATCCATCCTTTATGTAATACGATAATTATTTGAACAACCATTGTTCTCATAATACCGGAACAAAATAACAATTATTTAAACAAATCTTGAAGGCTTGGTTTGATGACAATGAAAAACACAATAACACTTTATTTGTTTTCGATGAACATCATCACTCATTCTCTTGCTGGTTACTTAGGCCATTGTAGTTCATGAATTGCGTTGTCCTGTATGACACTTCGTACCAACCAATTCGGTATCCAATACCGGTATCTAATACCTAAGAACCACATTGTTTAACAAGCAAGGAATATAGCCATAACATGTATATCTTCTATATACCTAAGTTGGACATCTCCAACCTTTTATTTTCTGCCAAATATTTTATAGATTCTCTTTCAGCAATTCCTTTTCTTTTAAAAGAATCTATCAACATCAATAGTGGTGTCATTCACATGACACATAGTACAAAGCGTATATAGTCAAATACTAATACCTTTGGACTTGCACTTTGAATTGGATCACCATCATCAAATGTTTGGTGTTCTTTCAAAAATCCATTCTTTAGTAATCTATTAGTGTAGTAAACATTTTACTTACATCTTCTATTAATCCTTATCATGACAACTATCATGATCAAGCTACTATAGCCTATAAGGAAGAATGACGAGTATAATTTTAGTTCCCGAAACTTTTTGGGAGATTCGGATGCCTAGCATCTCCATCCTTCACAAATTCTCATACAATATGAGAACATGTATTTTGCTAAATTACACTCTATCATAATGCAACCAAAAACTTTGTTTCAGATATCACAATATCTTTCACACATGATGGTTTCTGAAAAAAAATTCAGCTCCAATATAATCTTGATATTAAAACAACTTTTTGAATATCAATAATCATGGAGGCAAACATGATACTTTAGATACTAACATTGGAATTATTACTCTTATTTAATACTACTAATTAAACTTCATGGAGTAAACAGAGTTTGCTGAAAGTTTGCAATAGGACTTATAAACTTTAAATTGACATTCAAACAATACTATACCAGTTCGTAAAGTAAATATCCAGAATTTTATAGTTCTATTATCTCAAATAAAAACTAAGCATAAGGTAGAAAACGAATGCCAATGACTACAACAAACTATGCAAATTCACTTCGATTTAGTTTATGACAAATTGAGTTCGACTAATCCAAATTAGAAATGAACTCCCACTCAAAAACGACATCCCTCGTGCCTTTTTGGTGATTACATGAACCAAATCCACTACACCAAGTCCGATCATCACGTGAGTCGGTGTAGCTTCAAAGGCGAGCATCAATATGGTCATCACATCAACTATATGACTCATGCTTAACCTTTCGGTCCGTGTTCCAAGGCCATGTTCAGACATGCTAGGCTCGCCAAGTAAGAACCTTAGTATTCGTGTGTAAAACTGTCTTACACCCGCTGCATGAAAGCGAGAGTTGAGAACACCCGATCATCATGTGATGTCTCAAACACGATCCATAGAATGGTGCATACTTAAGGAAGAACACATTTTATCTTGATATCTAAAGAGGGATCATCTTACAATGCTACGTAAAGCGCCAAACTAGCGATAAGATGCTAACATCTAATGTGTAAAGTGAGATGATATGGTCCATGCATTTGATCTCTATCACTTGCATCGTGGTATGATCTCTATCATTCCTTTGTGTGTAAGGCCAAGGTCTATGGAACTTACACGTTGAGTGTGTTGTAAGAGTATCTATCATACATCTACTTACAACAATACCATATCAATACACTAGCCCAGCAATGATCTAAACTAGACACCTCTAATTTATCAATTGCAAGTTTTACGTGGCTTAGGGTTTTCGGAGATAGAACCGTTCTTACCTACGAACATGAACCAGAATGAGGATAACCAAGTTATTAGCAACTCGTTGTAAATCATATATTGACTATAATAGGAGAGACAGACACCCGCCAGCCACTTATGCAAAACAAGTTGCATGTCAGTCGTGGAACCGGTCTCATGTACGATGACATGTAAGGTTGGTCCGGGTCGCTTCATCCCACTATGCCACCAATATCAAAAATACATGAAAGAAGCAATAACATGATCATCATCGCCCACATATAAACATATGTGTACTACCCGTGCAAAGCACTTACGCATAGATCAGGCTCTGATACCACTGTTGGGTCCGCAGCATAGAAAACAAAAAATTTCCTACAATGAGAACTACATGCCAAGATCTATCTACTAGATACAGAGCAACGGGTGGACATACATCCATGGAGAACTTACCCTCGAAGACAACGAGCTTTGTTAACGAGTAGGAACTCGTGGTTGATGTAGTCGTACACTTGCCGATCTCAAGATCATGAGGAAGTCCAGCAGGTCCGGCTCCAGCACGTCCATCAGATCCAGCTCCAGCACCACCAAGTCCAGCACCACAAAGCAGCGGTGCATCCGTGATCGCACACACGTCCGGTACCCTGACAACCTCCGTCCCTCGCTCCAGCAAAGCAGCGGAAGCAGCAACTCCTTTCCAGATAAAGCCACCGGGAACATGTATCTCGCTAATCCGAGACCATGGGGGATTAATACTAGAGGAGGAGAGAGATCCTTCACGAGGAGGTGTGTGTATGAAGGTGTGAGAGGGGGGGCCTTTTATAGGAGGATGGGAGGGTACCCCTCCCCATGGCCGGCGCCCCAAGGGGTGACGCCTCACCTTCTCATTCATGTGGTGGTAACTCCCTCCACATAAATTTTCCCCTTCACATTCTCTTTTAAAGTCCCCACTTTAAATGCATTAAATTTCTCCAAATTTAATGCTCTCTCATTTAATAAAACTCTTTTATTAATTTTATTAAGAATTTTGTTAATTACTTTAACTAACAAACATTCACATAAAACCCCCTGCAACATTTCAATATTACATGCAGAACCAATTTCAGCAATTTCACCCGAAAGAGTTTCGGTGTCTATTGAAATAATTCCAGCGCTTTATTAAATCTTTATCTGAAACATATTTTCTCCAAATGGTGTCGGTATCCCTTAAGTGTGTCACCCTACGGTTCGCGAATAATGCAGACATGATCGAGACCCCTCTCAGATCAATAATCAGAAGCGAGACCTGGAGATCCATACTGACTCCTACACATTCAACGATGACTTCTGTGATCGTGAGAACCTTTAACGCTAGTAACTAAATCCCTTTTGTCTCGCGATATATTACATGTCCAAGATTCGATCATTGGCATCCAAATACCTAGTTTGATCTCGTTACCGACATGCACTCTTTTCTCGTTCCCGTGATATAACATTCTAGTGATCACATCACTTGCTTGCAAGATATTTCAATGTGATATCACCGAGAGAGCCCAGAGTATATCTATCCGTCATCGGGATTGACAAATTCCACTCTTGATCCATGAGCCTCAACATAACACCTTCGTAGCACTGAACCCACCTTTATAGTCACCCTGTTACGGTGTGACGTTTGATGTTATCAAGATACTCTTCCGGTGTTAGCAATTAACATGATCTCATGGTCTAAGGACTAAGATTACTTCGTATGATGTTATAGCAATATAAACATAATGACTTGATCGTAATGCTATACTTCGGATGAATGTTCATCACATCATTCCACCAATGGTGTGACCTTGTTATTAACAACAACCAATGTCTATGATCAGGAAACCTTGATCATCTTGTTAATCAACAAGCTAGTCTATAAGAGAGGCATAACTAGGAACCCTTTTTGTTTATTAAACACACATGTATTGATGTTTCCGATCAATACAATTATAGCATTCAAAATAAACATTTATCATAAACATGGAATAAGATAATAACCACTTTATTATTGCCTCTCGGGCATATTCCCTTCAAGAATATAAACAAACATTTAAGTGGCATAAAGATTGCCATGGCGACAAAATAGAATGCACTTATAGTCACTCCTTAGCATGAACAAGAGAGAAATTACAATGATTTAACTTGTGAACTAGGATTGCAAACAAATATGAGAAGTGCCATAAAAATTGTCACCGTCTACAGAGCAGGCAGTTACTATACTAACATTTGGGCGAATAAGATAGACATTACAATGGTATATCTCGTGAGCTTATAGAGCAAGGAATACTAACCATCTGTGAAGTGACTTAAAATGCCATGAACTACATAATAGAAGGTAGATACTGCTGCTACAGAAATTATAATTGAGAAACTTGAATTTATAGAGTAGGGCATGCAGATAACCATGTTAAGTGCCTTAAAACATGCCATGTAATATTACATCCAATCCAAAGTAAATAAGGCGTATAAATTTTTCGCAAGTCAATCGACACAAAATTGGACAAAGTTTGTGGAACATACCAGGAACATCTACCATACCAAACCAACGCCATTCGATACATCGGGGATTATATTTTCATAGACGCAAATGCCACAAATTAACCCTTAATATATTTTTCTATGATCTTGGTAAAACTCATCATTGTTTAACTTTAAAGTTGTATAGGACTTCTTTTACGGAATGGATGTACTCCATCCATTTCAAAAAGTATAAGTCATCATCTAGACCACTTTTAGTGTGTAGGTTCATGTAGGTTTGGAGTAAACCTACTCACTAAATGGTGTCTAGATACACTCCTATCACAAAGATAAAACATCTTATATTTTGAAACAGAGGGAGTAGTACACAATAGGCGGCAGCTACTGTCGGAGATTAATTGAAACAAATAATAATGGCATAACTTGTAGAGGGAATGCAAAGCCAACAAGTTCAATGACATAAAATTTGCGATGAATTACATAAGAGAAGGCAGTACTGTGTTTGCTTAGAACAACCAGATTGAAATTAAAATAGCATAAATTTTGAACTTGTAGAGCAGGGAATGTTAACCTACATGTTCAATGGCTTAAAACTACCATTGAACTCCAGAATTACATTCAGCCAATATTGTAGCAATAGACAAAGCAAGTGCACATTATGATAACATAACTTGTGAACTTGTTGAACAGGTAGGCAGCTTCAGATGTTCAGTGAATTAACATTTGCCATGAACTATATAATACCAATGAAATCTAATGATGTATGTTTTGTACTACCAAATTTTTTATGTATATTAAGAGTAATTGTTGGTCAAAGAAAAAACATGCATAACAAGGACGCCTTATACCTTGAAACAGAAGGAGTAGTTTAACGCCTGGATTTAACATAGACTACACTGAATTTATCAAGGGAGAGTGGGGTATCAATTAATCCAGTATTGAGGTAGGAATTTACTACCAATACAGAAATGCAGTTCACTGTCACAGGCTCATACCTGCTATATTGAAACGAACGAACAAGCAGATATGGTTTACCTAGGCCACGATGTCGTTTACGCATACACGACATCTTTGCGGGTGACGTCAAGGATGCCGAGGGTACCCGATAGTGGTGAGTCAGGCTGAAGTAGATAGATCTTGGCGGCATTTGTGAAGCAGATATGTGGAGGTTGTTGATGGGTCTGGCTTGCTTGACAAGATGGTCGGTGAAGGAGATCCAGTGTAGTGCACGGCGTTGTCGGTGAAGCAGATCTGTTACGACCGATTATGGATTCGAGGCGCTGCACAAGAGCATCGGTGAAGCAGATCTGGTGTAGTGGACTGTTGAGTCCGTGAAGCAAATCTAATGCAGCGCACACCGGCTTAGGTGAAGCAGGTCAGGTGCTGTGGACTAGGGAGTCAGCAAAACTAACACAGTTGAATGGAAGAGGGTGTCAGGCGAATTAGGGTTCGGTAAGGTGGACGTCGGCTGATCCCGTAGACTGGTCTGGAGTATATGGTATAGAGGTATGGTGTGTAGGCCGGCGGTGCGTTGGTGTAGGAGCCAGAGGTGGGATAGGGGGTTTGGGGTGGCGTGTGGGTCGGCGAAGTGCCGCGGTGATGTTCCGGTGCGATGGTGTAGGAGCTAGAGGTGAGATGGGGGTTGGTAGCGTGTAGGCGGGCAAAATGCGGCGGAGATGATTATGGTGCGGTGGTGCAGGTGCTGGAGGTGAGAGGGGGTTGGGTGGCGTGTAGGCCGGCGAAGCGCTGCGGGGATGGGCCGGTGCGGTGGTGCAGGAGCCGGAGGTGAGAAAGGGGTTAGGTTTTTTTTGGAGTGCTTTGGGGGAAATGGCGTTGGTGGAAGGTGGACTACCCAGCTTCAGAGCTGTGGGGACCCCCGCCCCCCGGGGGGAGGGGGATTACGAACCATACCCATGCCCCGACATTAGTAGATAGGCCATTGTCAGGGGTAGAAAAGGCATTTCGTACGGCTACAAATTGGGGCGTGTGACCACTTAAAATATTTTGGTGGAGGTGAGGCGGGAGAATTTGCCGCTCTGGGATTTTGAATTTGGCTATACAGTTCAAAAGATATAGACTAATAATATCCTATCCTATCCTATCCTAGGAGTATCTATAGTCCAATGACTAGAAACAATAGTTTACTGTAATGTCCTAGCCTTTCTAGGTACGGAATATTTCCGGAGCCATTTCTGCAAAAATAAGGTCTCTACCTTCGGCTCAATTACGTACACACATGAAGGTACGTAGTAACATGAACTATAGTCGTATGTTTCCCACTATGACCAGCCTAAGAGGATCTCTAGTGGCTAGTGTATCCGGTAGTCTAAGCCAAATATAGACCATCATGGACCAAAAAATGCCTCTGTGGCTTGTGTATCCGGTGGTCTAAAATTTAGACATCCTCCAAACAGGCTAATCATTGTCCATATTTGGACAACCAAGCCACCATGTCTAAAGCAAAGTTGGTCACTCGCGAGCTCGCTCCCGCGCCAAATCAGAGCATTTGTTGTACTGATTTGCTATGTATATTGACTATTTGTGTGCAGATGGACATATAGACTATCAAATTTAGACTATCCACTAGAAAACTAAAGTAGTGTAAAAATGAATCTTTTTACACCATTATCTATAAAGTGAAGATGTAGACTACCAAATTTACAAAAGCCACTAGAGATGCTCTAAGGCCTTCCACAGCGTGATTGATGCCCAATAGATAGAAAAGTTGCCACCTCATAAGCGATGCCTAGAATTTCTTTTGAGGCACTGAGCTCACAAAGTGATCACTTTGGCCAGAAATAAATAGCTGGCGCACAACGTGATAAACAAATTAACTAGACCAATCTCCATGGCTTATCTTTGGTGAAAGTCCTCTCAACAACATGCATAGTACACATATATTTCTATTCTATTGGGTGAAGAGTTTGGGGCATCGGAGCACCTAGGTGCTCTGGTTCCCTGAAATTTTTTGGTGGCAACAGAGGGTACCAGTGCCAGATTCGTGTAAAGTGATTTGGGCACCGATTTTTTCACACACTATGGAAGGCCTAAGAGACTACCAAATTTAGACAAGTCACTAGAGATCAAGGCAAAGAATACTAGCGTGCTATTTAACTTAGTGTGGCTTTTCTCCAGATGATATGAAAGTTATAGCGTGCTAATAACGCGCTATTTTACAAAACATCTTTTTGTAAAAATTTAAAAATATAACAGGTATATCATGAATATAAACGATTTCAACATGTAATGAATTGTCTAGAGTAATACTTGTACATGCATAATCGATTCCGGCGCTATCCAAGTTGGAGGATAACCGGCAGGGCTAAATCTAGGTACAACGCCAGGTGCTGCAGGAGGAGGCAGCGGCTTGACACGATCACTTAAGTCTAACAATCAAATTTTTTTTGTATGTTTGCTTACTCGACACATTCATCATATGTTATCTTACTCCACACCCGCCAACAAAAAAATGACGTCCTATACTTGAAATAGCGCTAACGCTATGATGTTTTAGCGCGATATAGCATGCTATTTAAAAAATTACGCCATAGCGAGCAAAATCTTTAAAAAATATCGTGGACTCTCCAAATACACTATATCACGCGACGTAGATTAAAATAGCGCACTATTTTTTTCCATGCTAGAGATGCTCTAAGACTGGTCTGAGTGGTAAGTAACTTGGAGTAGTAATATGCATACATTGTGCTAAAGACTATCAAAAGTACTCCCTTTGTCTAGAAATACCTGAGTTGGTTTGTCTAGATTCGAATATATTTAGACGCATTTTAGTGTATAGATACATTCGAATCTAGACAAAGCCAAGTAAGTTATTTATGGACGGAGGGAGTAGTATTTTTTAGATGCTAAAATGGAAAAGAAGATCCAACTGCTGGTAATGTTGGGATTAGAGAATCTTGATCCAACGCTAGAAATGTGTACGAATAACTTTGAATATTGACCGTTGGATCAAGTGTAATATCTCAAAAATATTAAACAAGCTTATCAAGTTCTAATCACCCAAGATTAGGGTTAACAAAAAAAAATTATTCCTAAACCCATATGAATGCATGTGTGATTTATATTAATGCATGAATGCTTGCTATGCCATGTTTGATTGCTATAAATGATGAGCATTAGTTTAAAGATGAACACCACATCATCTAGGTCAATTCTAAACAAAATCAAAATAAAAAGAAAATCAAATATGAAGCATATGATCAAATGGTCACTTTGGCCAAAATTAACCATTAGCCTACTTTGGGCATCTCTAGCAAATGTTTTTCAAAGAAACAATTGTACTTCTTTTCACCCCTTGCTAGACCAAGTGAAAATGAGTACAAGCAAACTTTACAAAATTGCAGAAACCAATTTCAAATCTATTTGAGAGGCAATTCAAAATTGAATCAAGTGTATGTACATAGATCACCATTTTGCAAAAACCAACGAAACAATCTCCACTTGACAAATCCTAGCAACTAGAGATACTCAAGCATGTGACCAACACATCCACCAAAATTCATTCAAAAATCTGAATCTTTATTTCATGCAGCCATTTGATCAAGCACTTAACGGGCAGAGTACAACTCTACCAACTATACACTATTTGAATCAATATTGTGATCATTATTGTACTCCATTCAGCCTCAGTTACTCACCCACGACCATCCCCAGTACCTAGTCGTGCAATGGAGCACCTCTCACTTGCCAATTGCACCAGTGCCGCCGTACCCGAGCATGGTCATGTCGGTCGACCATGGACACGATGCCACATGCCGCACCGCCCTCTCCCACGACCACGAGAAGACAGGCATGACCTCACCGCACCTCTCTATCCACCCCTTGACCAACGGCGAGCAGTGGAGAAGCCAGAGCGGCCATGCCACGCACCTCTGTCCGCCATGTCGAGCGCCACCAGAGCGCCTAGCCACTTCCACGCAGCCACGCTGTGCCTCGCTCTCTCTGCGCGTAACTGCACCCACCGCGTCACCAGCGACCTCCCAGACATGACCGTTCGCCGCCGCGCGCCCTGGTACCACCCTACGCCATGATGACCACCGTCGTACCCGCCCCGAGCACGAACATGACCAGAACAAATAAGACCATGCCTCGCTGTGCCACTATGCGCATGACGATTGCCGAAGACCACAGCGTTGACCTATGCCCTCGCCATGCCTATAGCAACCTGTAGCAACGTCGCCGACGAGCCCGAGCCATGCCGCACTGCCTCTCTCGCCGATGTATAAATAGGACCCTCCCCCAACCTCAAACGGCACATCATTCCACTCTCCTCTCTCTCAGAAACATCCCAGACCCTTCCCCGGAGCAAGGCGAGAACCACGTCGCCGGAATTTAGCCAGAGCCTGCCGCTGTAGTGAAGGAAGGGCGCCGTTGATTGGAGCCACCCCAGGAGTCACCGCGACCACCATTCGACCCGCCGTCGTCTACCAGCTCATTCTCCCCCATCATCGGACCTAGCTGGAGCCCTACTAAGCCTCCGATGACCCCCACCGTGCCACTAGGTTTAGAATCTCGCGCGCCCTCTTCGATGTAGACGATGAACTAGAGCCGTCAATCTCGTCCTAATCGTAGGGCTAATATTAGCAGATACTGTTTCGCCTAGCTACTACCGCTGACGCGTGAGACCAGCTTGTCAGCAGCCCACTGCGCGCGTGCTGTGCAGTTGGGTCGGCCCAAGTTCTATCCCGCGCGTAGCCCAGCGATTCAAATAGAATTTTTTCATTTAATTAAAAACCCTATTCTGTCAGTAGATTCAAAATTTAATTCAAAGAGTTTTACTAAACCAAATTACATGATTCCAATTTTTTTAGAAATGTATTGAAAATATCTACACACTCCAGTTGGATTCAAACCATTTGAAATTTTAGATCACCTATAGCAAAAATAACAAGACAGAAACTTTTACCACATCAAACATTTTAATAAAATTAACCCTAAATGCTTTTGAGTTGATTCCAACTCTCAAAAATCACATTTTTCATGCTCTATATGAATATGTAAAAATATGTAGTTTTACATGCGTTGATCATGGACTAGTATTAAAAAAATGCTATATAGGCATTTCTAGTCACTTAAATATTATTAAATAGTAATATTCAACTTTGTAATATATGTCAAACCTTTTAAATCATATTCCCAAGTATTGGAATATGTGGTGATGACATGGGTCAACATAATCCCATATTCTAATTGGAGAATATTAAATCTTAAGTAGTTTTCAATGAGTAGAAATTATTTTTCCCAAATAAGATAAAGAGGAATATGTCAATATTTCATGTGATGATTGAGATGACGCTAGATCATCTAGTGTGAGCCCTTGTGTGCTAAATAGAACTAGTGAAGTGTTGTTTGGTGATTGTGTACCTCGTATGTATTTATAGACGCTAGTACCGACCCGGAATACGACGAGGAGGAATACTTCGAGGAAGAAGAAAAGAACTTCAACAATTGCACTACTCAATGCAAGCGATCCATGCAAGCTAACCTATGCAAGATGCACTAGGCATGCTTGGTTATGCAACTTTGATTTTACCCATCCCAAGCTTTACTTGCAAGCTTTACTTTTCCCTTTACTAAAGTTTCTTACATAGTAAATGAATTGTGATTAGTGGAAAATAGGATGGATACCATCAAGATCATAGAACTAGTCTTGGGTACTTATACTTGATTAGTCCCTCTCAATAGTGATACCATCAACACTAGTGGCTAGTGCTAAGCTAAACTTGATCACTTTAGATGGGAACACTTGGAGAAAATGATTATGAAAACCTTGGGAATGATGAGTCATTCTATTGAAATGTTTTGACATGGGTTATGAAACACAATGGTTTGATGATAAAACTGAATGAGGCATGAGCCTTGACTTTGATAAAAACTGATGGTTGGGTTCGGATGCGATACCATTCCAATTTTACCGTACAACCACAATACCTGAGTTGGGTAGGGCTTAACTGGAAGTTTATATGTCTTAGTATGTGTTCCCTTGCGGAAGAGGTTGAGTTGAGGCTACCTCGTGAATATGAATGTCCACCTATGCAGTTCCCGGGATGGCAGATGGCCATGGCTGGGAGGCCAAACTCATAGAGGAGGTGCCTATATTAGGGTGTGTAATTGAAAGGTTAGGATTGATTATCCGCATACCAAGTATGATGATTCAGGGTTATCCATGCCGGATGTATCGAATCTTGTGGTGAAAGTGTACTACCTCTGTAGAGTGTTAAACTATTCGAATAGCCGCGTCCGCGGTTATGGACAATTGGAGTGGCCATACTGTTCCATTGTCAGATGTTTTCAAAATGACTTGTGACTTGAACAATGACTTTGACTTGACCACAACCGGGTTGTGGACATGAAAACTAGGTTCCCACTTAAGTAATCTAGAGAACTAAAATAGGTTGTATTATGGAGTACTTATGAAATAAAATTGGCTTGTTGCAAATAAGACTAGAGCTTAGGATTCCTACTAGAACTACCTTACTTGTGTTAGTGATAGTTTGCGAGTACTTAAAGAGTACTCATGGCTTTGTCCCTAGCTATTCCCATGGCCAGACTATGAGGAGGACTACCCGGAAGATGGACAATAGGAGGTCTATGATAACTAGGATCATCTCTAATCGTCAGCATTGCCTGTGACTGTGAAGATGGAGTCTACTACATTTATTTTCTACTGCTCTGATTTATGTTAAGACTTGATCATGAGATCTTCTATTTGTAAGAATATTATGGTTTATAATGGATGATGTACCGTGGTACCAATTCTGTTATGTCTCGCAAAAATGGTAATCCTGGGATTGCAAGGTACGGCATAACAGGCATCTGGACTTAAAAATCCGGGTGTTGACAAGTTGGTATCTGAGCCATCTTGACCATAGGAGACCCTAGTTAGAATGGACGTCTGAAAACCCTAGTTTCGATACAAAGTAATTAAGTATTTATGAAAACCTATTCTCACTCTTACCCTTGAGATTCTTTCAAAAAGAAGTCACTTGTTCCTCAAAATTCTTGCAATTCTACCTAAAATTTGACACACTTGATCACCTCACTAACTTACTCATCCTAATTGCTTATAGATGGAGCTCAAATATAGCAAGTTTTACCAGCTGGGCAATGGAGGGCAACTCATCTTTGAGAGGGATTTGGATCAGCTCTCGGAGTACCTTGGACGCCCGCACCCGGAGCCTTCGGAGCGCAACTCAATGACCAACAAGGAGGGGAACAACAGTGGTTGATAGTTGCGGTTCTCAGAGGCAAAATGGAGCCACCTCTTTCGGAGAAGATTCAGTTTAGCATGAGGGAGAACAATTGGTTGGACGGATTAGCTCGAGCTATGCAGGAGACTCTTGCTCGTCTATGTGCACAAAACATCAACCAGATCAAAGGCACCCGTTTTGCCCACTCAACGGGACAGCCTTTGGCCATGTCGGCACATCCGGAGTTGAAGCACCATGTGGACCACCTGGACTTCATACTGCACGAGACTCAGAAGGAGTTAGACAACGCCCGTGCCTACGCCAACCAGAATCATGCGGAAGCCACTGAGAGGAATCAAACCCTCATCATCCTAGCCAAGGAGCGCAAGTCACTTCGTTGCCAGCATGACAAGAAGGACCGCATCATCGCTCGTCTTTTCCAGAAGGTGGCCACCCTAGAGGAGACCATCCACGACCAGGAGATCCAGCTTGAGGAGAAGGAGGAGGAAGGTGAAGATATCCGGGGTGATATCCACTCTTACCTCAGTGATGATGATGACTACCCTGAGGACGTCGCCACCGAGTTCCACATTGATGAGGATGACACAAACTTCATTGATGACGAGGAGCCCGACAGTCCTGATGATGAGTAGTCGCACCTAAGCACTATCATAGGTGTGAGTGTATCCGGTCCCATTGTATCGTAGCTTCACAGAATGGTTCTTAAAACCATCTGCTTTCGTAGTTGTGGTGGTGTGTGCTTGTATTCTGTGCTTGGAATGAAGGAATGAAAGAGTTGTTAGTTTTCAGACTTTAGTCATCCTCAAAGTTTAAAAGCTTTTTGAACCATACCAATAAACCATAGAAAATTTCCCTCTTGTCATATGATCTATCTCAATCTTCAGATGACTCGCGGAAACCCCGGTGGAAGCAGCTCATCCCAGGATCCAATGCTTCATATTCTGCAAATGCTTGTATCTAACCATGAAGTCGGCAGAGCAGAACACCAAGCTAATCTAGCCACTCTTCAACAGATAGCCCAGATGGCACACAACAATCAGGGCCATGGAAACCAGGATCACCATGGATCCAAACTCAAGAACTTCCAAAACACCCATCCTCCCATGTTTAGCAAATCAGAAGAGCCTTTAGATGTTGATGACTGGCTGCAGACCATGGAAAACAATTTAGAAGTGGCAGCAGTAGATGTCAATGAGAAGGCACTATTTTCCACCCACTATCTAGTAGGTTATGCAAGATCATGGTGGAACAACACCCGTAACATGAATGGAGGACATATGATGAATTGGGAGGAATTCAAACTCAAGTTCAGCAGGACCCATGTGCCCCCAGGTTTGATCAAGAGGATGAGAGATGAATTCAGGGAGCTAAAGCAGGGAAGAATGACTGTGGTAGAGTACAGTGACAAATTTCTGTCTCTAGCTAGTTATCCCTTGATGAGATTGACACTAAAGCGAACAAGAAGGAGAGATTCCTGAATGGCCTGCATGATGAGATGCAGACAGTGTTAGTCAACATTCCCTTTGATGACCTAGAAGCTTTAGTGGATTCCGCGATCCAGATGGAAGGAAAGATCAACCAAGCCAGTGAAAACTGCAAGCATCGTATGATGCACCAACCTGGACCCCACCATACCCCAAAGTATCACTCCAACCCGTCAACAGGATTTGCACCAAGAAACAACAGACCCCCTATGACCTGTCCGAACTATCCCAATCATTGCGGAGGAAACCCGAGGCTCGAAGGCAACAACAACAACCCCGGCAACCCCAATAACTTCAACCGTGCACTGTCAAGGTCCAACCACAACAACGACAATACTGCCCCAAGGACTGGAAGCAATGTTGTGCCTATCGCAGGGAAAGACAAGTCAATGATAACTTGCTTTGAATGTGGAGTCACGGGTCACTACTCCAACGAGTTCCCCAAGAAGCTTACTACAGCAACCAATGTCACTGCACCTGCCCAACAACAGCGTCGTGTCTAGCCTGGAAAGAGGTTTTCCCAAGGAAATCCGCACAACCGTACCGGCCGTCTATTCCACATGAATGCTGAGGAAGCCTAGGAAGCGCCAGATGTCATGCTGGGTATGTTTTCTGTTAACTCAATACTTGCCAAAGTGTTGTTTGATTCTGGAGCATCGCACTCGTTCGTTACAGAAGAATTTGCATGCACTAGTATGATTCAACCAACAAATTTGAAGCATGTTATGATAGTCCAAATACCTGGTTCAACCACCAAAGCTAGAAAATTTTGCAAGGCCGTGTCTATCAGAATCCATGGGATAGATTTTTATGCCAATCTAATAGTACTTGGAACCAAAGGTTTGGAAGTAGTACTAGGAATGGATTGGATGTTGAAACATCAAGGATTAATCGACTGTGCCAAGAAATCCATAACCATGACCAGTAGCACTAGAGTATCAGTAGAACATATATTTGAGATGATGCCCTGTCAATTCAATTGCAACAAGAGTTTAGCCAAATCAACCCTAGACCAAGTCAGAGTAATCTGTGAATATCCCGATGTGTTCCCGGATGAATTGCCCGGTATGCCCCAAATCGGGATATCGAGTTTATCATTGAACTAGTTCCTGGAACTGGACCCATAGCTTAGCGACCCTATAGTATGAATCCATCTAAATTAGTGGAGCTCAATAAGCAACTTGATGACATGTTGGGAAAAGGTATGATACAACCAAGTGCATCGCCATGGAGATAACCTGTCTTGTTTGTGGATAAGAAAGATGGTGCCAACCATTTATGTACGGATTACCGGAAGCTGAATGACATCACCATCAAGAACAAGTACCCACTGCCAAAGATAGAAGATTTGTTTGACCAACTGAATGGTGCCAGAGTGTTTTCTAAGATTGATCTTAGAACTGGTTATCATCAATTGAAGAACCGTGCAACGGATATTCCAAAGACCGCCTTCACCACCAGATATGGATTGTATGAGTATAATGTCATGTATTTTGGATTAACCAATGCCCCCGCTTATTTCATGAACCTCATGAATAAGATTTTTATGAACTTCTTGGATAAGTTTGTCGTTGTTTTTATCGATGACATTCTGATCTATTCCAAGTCAGAAGAAGACCATGAACAACACCTAAGAACCATCCTTGAAACCCATAGAGAGCATCAGATGTATGCCAAGTTTAGCAAATGTGAGTTCTGGTTAAAGGAAGTAGGATTCCTGGGCCATATCATGTCGGCGGGAGGAGTTGCTGTCAATCCCGCCAAGATTAAGGATGTTGAAGAATGGAGAGCCCCAACCACTCAAACCAAAGTCCGCGTATTTCTTGGATTAGCCGGATACTACCGCAAGTTTGTTGAAGGATTTCCGAGCATCACAAGGCCGATGACCCAGTTGTTGAAGAAAGATAAGAAGTTTGAATGGACGGACAAATGCGAAGCAAGTTTTCAAGATCTCAAGAAAAGATTGATTTCAGCCCCAATTTTGATCATGTCGGATATCAAGAAGCCTTTTGATGTATATTGTGATGCATCCAAGATTGGTCTCGGATGTGTGTTGATGGAAGAAGGCAAAGTAATCTCATATCTGCCCCGACAACTAAAGCAACATGAGCAGAACTATCCTACCCATGACTTAGAGCTGGCAGCCGTAGTTTTAGCCTTGAAGACATGGCATCATTACCTCATGGGTAACCCCAATAAGATTTATTCGGATCACAAGAGTCTGAAGTATATTTTCACCCATAAGGAGCTGAATATGAGGCAAAGGAGATGGATAGAGTTAATCAAGGTTTATGACCTTGACATTCACTATCACCCCGGCAAGGCCAATGTGGTAGCGGATGCTCTTAGTAGATTGCCATGTAGACTAAACACCATGATTAAGGAAGACCGACCAAGTTTGCATGAGGAGTTGGAGAACTTTAGAATGGAGCTAGTTAGTGAAGAATTTCTAGCCAGTATTGAACTTCAACCCACCCTGATCAGTCAGATAAAGGAAGCCCAGAAAGGAAACGCCAGTATTGATGGAATCAAGTGTCGTATCGGTACAGGGAAGGTATCTGGATTCACCGAAGATGAAGAAGGAGTTCTGTGGTATAAAGGACATATCTGTGTTCCAGCAGATTCAGAGTTGAAACAAGTCATTATGTAGGAAGCCCACAATACTCTTTATTCTATTCACCTGGGAGGAACCAAGATGTATCAGGATTTGAAGGAGCAATTTTGGTGGCATAAAATGAAGAGAGAAGTCGGAAGCTATATAGCCAAGTGTGATATCTGTCAGAGAGTCAAGGCGGAACATCAGCGACCCGCAAGACTTTTGCAACCATTGCAGATTCCGGAATGGAAATGGGATTTTGTTGGAATGGATTTCATCACAGGTTTGCCTACATCTAGTAGGGGAAATGATTCTATTTGGGTCATAGTAGATAGACTGTCCAAAGTAGCTCATTTCATACCCATCAAGACCACCTATCAAAGCTCAAAGCTAGCAGAGTTGTACATTGCTAGAATAGTTAGTCTGCATGGAACCCCCAAGACCATAGTGTCAGATCAAGGAACCCAGTTTATCTCAATGTTCTGGAAGAAAGTCCAAGAAGGATTAGGAACCAAACTGAACTTCATCATAGCTTATCACCCACAAACCGACGGACAAACAGAAAGACTAAACTAGATACTAGAAGATATGCTGAGATCCTGTGTGTTAGAATATGGATCTAAATGGGAAGACTGTCTGCCTTTCGCAGAATTCTCATACAACAATAGTTATCAAGCCAGTTTGTAAATGGCCCTAGTTGAGTTTTTGTATGGAAGGAAGTGTCGTACCCCCTGAATTGGTCGCAAGTAGGAGAGAGTAAGATATTCGGACCAGATGTCCTACGAGAAGCCGAAGAGAAGGTTCACAAGGTCTGTGAACACCTCAAGGCAACCCAATCCAGACAGAAGAGTTAAGCTGATAAAAGACGTCGAGACCTGACCTTCAATGTCGGAGATTTTGTGTATCTCCAAGTATCACCCTTGAAAGGAATGCAGCATTTTCATCTGAAAGGGACGCTTGCCCCCAGATATATTGGACCCTTCTAGATTTTAAGTCACTGAGGAGAAGTATCCTATCAGCTAGAACTTCCAGAAGAGATGTCAGTCGTACATGATGTGTTCCATATCTTGTTAGTTAGGAAATGCCTAGAAGTTCTGGAAAAGACCGAAGTTTTCAAGAACATCGATCACAGAGCCATAGATATCAACAAGGATATAACTTATCATGAAGTGCCCATTCGTATTTTGGAAGAAGCCTTCAGAACCACCCGGACTAGAAGTATCAAGTTTCTAAAGATCCAGTGGAGTAACCATACCGAGGAAGAAGCCACTTGGGAGCAAGAAAATTATATTAGGACTGAGTTTCCCAATCTCTTTAGTTCCTAGTTTTTCTTGAATCTCGGGATGAAATTCTGTTTAAGGAGAGAAGGTTTGTAACATCTCAAAAATATTAAACAAGCTTATCAAGTTCTAATCACCCAAGATTAGGGTCAACAAAAAACTTTTATTCCTAAACCCATATGAATGTATGTGTGATTTATATTAATGCATGAATTCTTGCTATGCCATGTTTGATTGCTATAAATGATAAAGATTAGTTTAAAGATGAACACCACATCATCTAGGTCAATTCCAAACAAAATCAAATAAAAAGAAAATCAAATATGAAGCATATGATCAAATGGTCACTTTGGCCAAAATTAACCATTAGCCTACTTTGGGCATCTCTAGCAAATGTTTTTCAATAGAAACAATTCTACTTCTTTTAACCCCTTGCTAGACCAAGTGAAAATGAGTACAAGCAAACTTTACAAAATTGCATAAACCAATTTCAAATCTATTTGAGAGGCAATTCAAAATTGAATCAAGTGTAGGTACATAGATCACCATTTTGCAAAAACCAACCAAACAATCTCCACTTGACAAATCCTAGCAACCAGAGATACTCAAGCATTTGCCCAACACACCCACCAAAATTCATTAATAAATTTGAATCTTTATTTCATGCGGCCATTTGATCGAGCACTTAACAGGCAGAGTACAACTCTACCAACTATACACTATTTGAATCAATCTTGTGATCATTCTTGTACTCCATTCAGACTCACTTACTCACCCACGACCATCCCCAGTACCTAGACATGCAATGGAGCACCTCTCACTTGCCAATTGCACCAGTGCCACCGTACCCGAGCATGGTCATGCCGGTGGACCATGGACACGACGCCACACGCCGCACCGCCCTCTCCCACGACCACGATAAGACATGCATGACCTCATCGCACCTCTCTGTCTACCCCTTGACCAACGACGAGTAGTGGAGAAGCCAGCACCGCCATGCCACTCTCCTCTGTCCGCCATGCCAAGCGCCACCAGAGCGCCAAGCCACTCCCGCACAGCCATGCCGCACATTGCTCTCTCCGTGCGTAACTGCACCCACCGCATCACCAACGACCTCCCAGACACGACCGTTCACCACCGCGCGCCCCGTGACCGCCATACACCATGACGAACACCGCCGTACCCGCCCCGAGCACGAACATCACCCGACAGAATAAGATCGCGCCTCGTCATGCCACTATGCGCATGACGATCGCTGCAGACCACCGTGTCAACCTATGCCCTCCACCATGCCTATAGCAAACTGTAGCAACATCGCTGACAAGACCGAGCCATGCCGCACTGCCTCTCTCGCCGGTGTATAAATAGGACCCTCTCCCAGCCTCAAACGGCACACCATTGCACTCTCCTCTCTCTCAGAAACATCCCAGACCCTTCCCCGGAGCAAGGCGAGCACCACATCGCCGGAATTTAGCTGGAGCCCGCCGCTGTAGTGAAGGAAGGGCGCCATTGATTAGAGCCACCCTAGGAGTCATCGCGACCACCGTTCGACTCGTCGTCATCTACCAGCTCGTTCACCCCCATCGCCGGACCTAGCTGGAGCCCAGGTAAGCCTCTGATGACCCCCACCGTGCTACTAGGTTTAGAATCTCGCTCGCCCTCTGCGACGTAGACGATGAACCAGAGCCGTCGATCTCCTTCTAATCGTAGGGCTGATATTAGCAGATACCGTTTCGCCTAGCTACTACCGCCGATGCGTGGGACCATCCTGTCAGCAGCCCGCTGCACGCACGCTGTGCAGTTGGGCCGGGCCAAGTTCTTTCTCGCGCATAGCCCAGCGATTCAAATAGAATTTTTCCATTTAATTAAAAACCCTATTCTGTCAGTAGATTCAAAATTGTATTCAAAGAGTTGTACTAAACCAAATTACATGATTCCAATTTTGTTAGAAAGGTATTGAAAATATCTACACACTCCAGTTGGATTCAAACCATTTGAAATTGTAGATGACCTACAGCAAAAATAACAAGACCGAGAATTTTATCAATTCAAACATTTTTATAAAATTAACCCTAAATGCTTTTGAGTTGATTCCAACTCTCAAAAATCACATTTGTCATGCTCTATATGAATATGTAAAAAGATGTATTTTTACATGCATTGATCCTGGACTAGTATTAAAAAATTCTATATAGGCATTTCTAGTCACTTAAATATTATTAAATAGTAATATTCAACTTTATAATATATGCCAAACCTTTTAAATCACATTCCCAAGTATTGGAATATGTGGTGATGACATGGGTCAACATGATCCCATATTCTAATTAGAGAATATTAAATCTTAAGTAGTTTTCAATGAGTAGAAATTACTTTTCCCAAATAAGATAAAGAGGAATATGTCAATATTTCATGTGATGACTGAGATGAATCTAGATCATCTAGTGTGAGCGCTTGTGTCCTAAATAGAAGTAGTAAAGTGTTGTTTGGTGATTGTGTACCTCGTATGTATTTATAGATGATAGTACCGACCCGGGCTATGACGAGGAGGAATACTTCGAGGAAGTAGAAGAGAACTTCAACAACTTCACTACTCAAGGCAAGCCATCCATGCAAGGTAACCTATGCAAGATGCACTAGGAATTCTTGGTTATGCAACTTTGATTATACCCATCCCAAGTTTTACTTGCAAGCTTTACTTCTCCCTTTACTAAAGTTTCTTACGTAGTTAATGAATTGTGATTAGTGGAAAATAGGATGGATACCATCAAGATTATAGAACTAGTCTTGGGTACGTATACTTGATTAGTCCCTCTCAATAGTGATACCTCAACACTAGTGGCTAGTGCTAAGCCAAACTTGATCGCTTTAGATGGGAACACTTGGAGAAAATGATTATGAAAACCTTGGGAATGATGAGTCATTCTATTGAAATGTTTTGACATGGGTTATGAAACACAATGGTTTGATGATGAAACGGAATGAGGCATGAGCGTTGACTTTGATAAAAACTGATAGTTGGGTTCGGATGCGATACCATTCCAATTTTACCGTACAACCACAATACCTGAGTTGGGTAAGGCTTAACTGGAAGTTTATATGTCTTAGTATGGGTTCCCTTGTGGAAGAGGTTGAGCTGAGGCTACCTCATGAATATGAATGTCCACCTATGTAGTTCCCGGGATGGTAGATGGCCATGGCTGGGAGGCCAAACTCATAGGGGAGGTGCCTATACTAGGGTGTGTAATTGAAAGGTTAGGATTGATTATCCGCATACCAAGTATGATGATTCAGGATTATCCATGACGGATGTATCAAATCTTGTGGTGAAAGTGTACTACCTCTGCAGAGTGTCAAACTATTCGAATAGCCGCGTCCGCGGTTATGGACAGTTGGAGTGGCCATACTGTTCCATTGTCAGATGTTTTCAAAATGACTTGTGACTTGAACAATGACTTTGACTTGACCACAACCGGGTTGTGGACATGAAAACTAGGTTCCCACTTAAGTAATCGAGAGAACTAAAATAGGTTGTATTATGGAGTACTTATGAAATAAAATTGGCTTGTTGCAAATAATACTAGAGCTTAGGATTCCTACTAGAACTACCTTACTTGTGTTAGTGATAGTTTGCGAGTACTTAAAGAGTACTCATGGCTTTGTCACTGGCTATTCCCATGGCCATACTATGAGGAGGACTACCCGGAAGATGGACATCAGGAGGTCTATGATAACTAGGATCATCTCCCATCGTCACCATTGTCTGTGACCATGAAGATGGAGTCTACTACGTTTATTTTCCGTTGCTCTGATTTGTATTAAGACTTGATCATGAGATCATCTATTTGTAAGACTATTATGGTTTGTAATGGATGATGTACTATGGTACCAATTCTTTTATGTCTTACAAAAATGGTAATCCTAGGATTGCGAGGTATGGCATAACAGGCATCTGGACTTAAAAATCCGGGTGTTGACATCAAGACTCACGAATCCCAACATTTCTAGCCGTTGGATCTTCTTTTCCATTCTAGCATCTAGAAGATTTTATTGATAGTCTTCATCACAATGAATGGTATACGTAAAACTCAAAACACACTTCTCCATCATTCTAGAATCTTCTCCCTCATTTCTCTAGACCATGTTACCAGAATTTTCAAGTTTTAGATAGCTAATAATCGTTGACTTCTAAATGATATAAAAGTACAAGAACCAAATATACACCCATACTTTATAGATGTTGATCAAATTTATATTTTTTTATGCTTTACCTAGTAAAATTTTACATAGTGGTGATCTGTCAGACATCTAGGTACTATTCAACACGAATCTAGCTCCTCTGAACCGTTGGATCTAATAGCCCAGTGGTCAGGATTGGTGCTATGGATCCAATTCAAAACTGCTCCATTGTAGTAGTAGAGAGAATACATCCTACTATGCTATGAAATTTTGGGTGTGGTGACATGATGGTTCTCGAAAATGGTGGAGTTTGCTCTAGGTACTATTCAACACGAATCCAGGTGCTTTGAACCATTGGATCTAACAGCCCAACAGTAAGGATTGGTGCTAAGGATCCAATTCAAAACTGCTCCATTATAATAGTAGAGATATAGTGGTAAGATAAGATAAGATAAGATAAGAAATAGCTAGTAAGTTGCAAGTGCCTTGCACGTGAGAATCAGATAATATAAGTATGACATATCATTTTTTACATAAAATTATAGTAGTAGGTGAAACTCAAAAAATATTTATACTTTCGAGCTTCGTTCATAAAGTATCCCGTGTGTTTGGTCCTTGTACTTTTTGTATAATCTAGAAATCAACCTATAGCCGTAAATAATCCGCATCCATAAAACTGATCCATAAATAAATTATATTCTATAGGAGTACGTGGGCGGGGCTGGGGGAACTGCATGCCCTTTCGTCTCCAGAACCGGTCATGCATGCATCTCCCGATCTTCCTAGCGGTTCCTTTCTTCTCTATCCCATTCCTTTTCTGTCTCCCGGCCGAACCTCTGCAAAACAAAAGAAGGCGTCAATCATAGTCCATGGCGGCGCCGTTGGACAAGATGTACTACTTCATGGAACCTGGCAACACCAAACTACAGGTGGCGTATACCAACAGAGCGTCGGTGGTGAACGATTACATCGAGAAAATCCAAAAGCTCCTAGAGGAAATGGATGACAAGATTCTTGGCCTCGACATTGAGTACACCAACGAGCAATCATCGATGCAGAAGGTTGTTGTCGTCCAACTATGTGTGGGCATGGATTTCCTGGTTTACTAGATCTGCCAGGCCAACCAGCCATGCTCCAAGCTAGCAGAGTTCCTCACCAACCCTAACATTTCCTTTGTAGGCATCGACATCGACAACGATCGTATTAGGCTTAAGCGTTCTCTAGTACCAGTGACGAACTTCGTAGACATCCAGAAGAGGTGGAAGCCTGCCGGCTCCACGAATGAGAAGGATTTTTGGCTGACTATGCGGTGGCCCTCATAGACATCCGTTACAAAGTCATGAAGAAGAAGAAGGAGGATGTGGACCACAAGTAGTGGGGGAACATGCCTCTGACTAAAGAGTAGATCAAGTATGCAAGCCTCGACGCCTACGCGACCTACGAGGTATACAGGAGGATAGTGAACTTTGAGAGGGGTCAACAAACTCTCGAAATGTTCAACCAAAAAAAAGAACTAAGGAAGAAGGGCAAGGGCATGCAGACAAAAGAAGAAGATGAAGACTCAGAATGGTACACCATGTGACCTACGAGTATATCTTTGCGTTTCAATATATCCTTGCTTGATACTACTCCTACTTGTACTACACTACTCGCAAAACTTAATGCATGTATATAGTCTAGGCATACAAGGGGTAGAGGCAAGAATTAATGCAAGGAATCGCAGCTGTTTATTTTATTTTGACTGAAGAGTGATAGTAGGAGTAGGCATCGTAGCACACGCCAACAGCCCATCCCATATCAATAAATTGTCTTGTCAATCAACAGCCATGTCATATTATAATTTTATACTGGTAGAGACTTTATTTGAGTAATCCCATTTATACTGCTTAGGCAGAGTACTGCTGAAAGACAGAGGGTGAATGGGCACCTGAAAAACTGCTAGTAGCACTGTAGCAGCGGAACTGCAAGATGAACATTTGTTGATTTCCCGAATGTATGTTGAGTTAGTATAGTATAAACATATATATTACTACTACCTGCTATGTACTAGTACTACTATTAGCAAAAAACCACCGTCCCTACTGCGGAAAAAAATATGATTTCTTCCAACCAAACTAGTACTACTCCAAAAATTTCTATATTTACTCGTCGCGAAAATGGATGTATCTATACATGTTTTAGTGCTAGATACGAGTATATCCAATCCAGTGACAATTAATATGAATCGGAGGGGAGTACTACTACTATCGTACTCCACTATTGTACTACTACTATGGAGTAGTACATACTAGTACTCGCGAATGTATGTTGACCAGTACTCCTATCTCTGTTCGGGATTATTAGGCCAGAGAGCTTTTTAAAATTATTAGAAATTATAATAAGACCTGTCCTATTTATTATCTTAATTCCCATGACTCATTAATTTAGATATCTCTATTTTCTCTCAATCTCCCAATGCATGTTGTTTCATCTCTCATCATGTCCCCTTTTTTTATCTATCGTCTCATGCATGTAAAACTAGTGGTGCATGCATAAATTAATTAGAGTTCATCTACTTGGTAGTATTGCGAATTAGCCCTCTGGCCTTCCTAAACAGAGAGCCTTAATCCTATTCAGCTTACTACTCAGCAGAGTACATCCACTGATCCACCCAACCCATCGGAAGTTAAGACTTCATGAAAAATACTCAGGAGAGTACATCCACTGAACTCATCTAGTACCTCCATTTCAAGGAATAAGGTGCACGCGTGCTCCAAAGTAAAGTTTGGCTGAATAAATGGAGCAACTAAAATTTATTTATATTGTGTAAATTTTTTTAGTTGAATTCGTATTGAAACAACTTTCCAATGATGCTAAATTTGTACAGTACCAACATTCTTTATATATATTTAGAGTAAATCTTGGTCAAACAAAAAAAACAAGGGAGACTTATTTCTTGGGACGGAGATAGAGTACTACTACTACAAAATCCACCATTCCTGGCATGCAAACGATCATTCTGCAATTAAACCAATTAACAGCAGCTTACATCATCACTAAAACTCGACGCGAAAGAAGAAACGCAGCTCCTTCGATGTAGCAGGACCGACCAGATAATGAGGCGGCGCCGCCAGGTAAGACGTAAGGTTCCTCAAACACGACCTCACCCAGCTTAGTGGAGCTCGGCACGTCGAGCTCCACCTTCACGGTGCCGGTCCTCCTCCTATCGTCCGTCCAGGAGAGCAGCGGCGGGCATTCGGACCACATCCTTACCCTATACACCGGCAAGTTGCCCATCGTGGCCCTAACACAGACCGCAGACACGAGGGGAATTGTGCTTACCGTGCCAATCGTTAGGACGAACACGGCGCCTTCCTGCTCCCCAATGAGGATGACCCAGCGGGACGCCTCGCCCGACACCGGTACCAGCTCCTGGAAAGCTTTGGTGGTGGCATACTGGATCTTGTGCACTTGGATCGAGTGGACCGCTTCGAGGTGGGCGACGAGAGCTGGCGGCAGGGCAGGGAAGTCGTAGTCGGTCTCCGTGCAAGTGCAGGGAGCGTATCGGCAGATGATTTCATGCTCATGGAGTTCGTAGTAGGGCAGCAAACTACTTCAGCCTTTGTGGGCGCACTCGACCCTAGCAGCTGATAGGATGGTGTCCATGGCGGGCTCGTGGGTGAATTCGCTGCTAGGATGCTCACACTTCTGGCAGGAGGTGATCTTGTTGACGCAGCGGTAGCAGACTAGATGAATATCCAAGCACGATAGAAATGGAAGTTTGAAAAATGAAATAGTTGCATGGACGAACCGACAAAAGAAAAATCAATGGATTGTGTGGGAGAAATGGAGAGACCTTGTAGACCCGCCGGGGCTTGAGGGGCTGGGAGCAGGAGGAACAGTTGAGAATGGTGGCTTCCATCTTCAGAGTGACCGTCCCAAGCATTGCGATTTGGGTGGGGGAAAATGAGGACTCTCTGATCTGGCCTCGAGTCGTGCCCTTCTTTTATATAACACAGCTGATAATCAATAAAGCTCTTCCTGATTACGCCTTTCCTTTCTGTACTAGGGTCCTTTTTGTATATTTTGAGGCCTTATTATTTACAAATTCCTGGTTTAGTTGGACAAGATTAGCAGCCTTTTTGTATTTGTGCACCACCCTTTTATTAGTAAGTTGGCACGTGAGACCCACATAATAATAAAGTATGACATATCATCACTATACAAAAATTATGCTCTATAATAGGTAAAGCTCAAAAAAATATGAAAGAGCCACATCTATAAAAAGTAACGGTGTATATTTGTTTTCACCCAGTACACTTTGAAGGTATTGTAGTAACATGTGAAGGTTTTACTAGTCTAAGTTATTTAGCACTATGAAGAGCATCCTAATACGGAAGAGAAAGAAAACATCTAGCCAGAGCTCATTTTTGGGCAGAAGCACGAGACAAACAGAAGGAAAGTTGGCCTGGACCACCACGAGCCCCAACTTTCTCTAAATTGTTGTGCCTGCACGGTTGTACTCCATTGCGCGGAAGCTTACATGGGAAGGAAGATGTGACTGCTGCGATGCTTCCCACCTGAACAAGTGCCAGGCATAGATGCAAGAGTGGACATAGCAGCCAATGCCGCATTGAGGTGGAGAGAGGGAGGATGATTTTCCTTCATTCAGGAGCCTTTTATCTCACAAAAGGCAGTGACCAGACAAAATTTTGGGTGGAAGAGCATTTTTTTTAAAAACAAGGCAAAATATTTATGGTGGAAGGAGCCCTTACTCGCCTTGCTAGCAGTACGGCTATTATTTTAAATATATACGATTTGTTTAACAAATTTCACGAATAATACATGAATAGTACAGCTAATTTAACAAATTCCACGCTAGATTCGCAATTCCTCAAATTCGTGTATTATTCATGAAATTTGTTAAATAAATCATATTATTTAAAAAATATAGTAGCAGTACAAGATCGACTAGCCACTAAAAGCTGAGTACTAATAATACAAACAGGATCCTTCTTGCTTCCTCGAATGCCTTGATGAATACAAGTTTGATGGTATTCATATCAACTTCCAATGAAGTGGGATATATTGAGTAACAAAGTAAAATATAGGACCGGAGAAGATTTTCTCACTTAGCGCCACATGTTGGTGCCATTTTATCACAAAACCACAACCTTAGTGATTTTTTTTACAAAACACCAATTTTTGTGATAACGTTTTGCACAGAACACATAAACCATACTAATAGACCATTAGTAAATTTTAGCCCATTGTCAAGCAGTCCAGCATGGTCGTCTTCCTTCTATCGAGCAAACATGTCATATTCGGCGGTGCACTAGCATGGAGGATGCAGGCCATGAATTCCGACGATCCCATATTGTTCAGTGGGTAAGATTCATGAGCAATGCTAAAAATTCTTCAATTTCTACTTATGGTGAGGGATTTGAAGAGAGTTACAGTAAGAAGACGAACAACCCTAATTTCTGGGGCAGAACAATTTGGCTTTGATCGACGTATAAATATAGCTCCTTTCTAAATGTTATGGTTTTGTATTATTTCAGAGCAACCGGCAGCTGCCCGAGTACGTGCACATGCCTATAGGTCCTGCCTTGCCACCAGCTACAACACCTCTACCTCCACCGGCACAACCGCCAAGTCCCATTTGCACCACCACGACAAGCTCCACATCGGCAAGGTCCGACATCACCTCAACAACCTTCATTTGCGCCTCGGGAAGATACAACACCACCAAGGTCGAAGCTCCATTATGTTCGTGGACGAAGGCGACGGGTTCATTACACCGAGACCCGTACTTACGCTTACTTCACAGCTTGTAATAAGAAAGGATTGCAGTAGGGAAAAAAGATAATTAAGCCTCTAAACTTTGTATGAAATGAAAAGTGCTATGTCCTGATTGCAAAAGTTCTAGACTCTTATTTTGTATGTGCTGGGAGACACTAAAAGTAAACTAAATTTGTCCTGATTGTCTAAATATTTTGTATGAAATGAAAAGAACCATGTCCTGATTGTCTAAATATTTTATTCTGTATGGTTATAATTTGCAGTGATAAAATCTCCTGGACATGAAGTGATAATTTGTGTGGTTGTAATCTACTTACAGACTAATGAAATCTGGGCACGCTGCAGCTACCCACGCTGCCATGGTGGTTCTGACAAGTAGGCCCAACAAGTTAATCAATTATCAAATGAGCTAATACCGTTTTCTGTGTTTTGTGCAAAATATTACCACAAAAGTTAGTGTTTTGTGAAATAAAATGTAAAGGTTGTGGTTCTGTGAAAAAAAGACATCAACATATGGTGTTAAGTGATACTAGTAACTGGCACGTGCTTTGCACACAGACAACGATATCCTACCTTATTAATATAAAGTCTCTCTGGCTCAGAGAACCAATAATCTCTTAATTTTTTAAAAAATATAAAAAATAAAATTAAAGACAATCCTGGACTTTCCTCAATAATATACTTCCTCTCTTTCAAACTATAGCACATTTTGGTCTAAAATAGCCTACCAAAACATCTTACAATTGGAAATAGAGGTAGTATTTTACAAGCATGCAAAATCTTAATGCCAATTTCTTCTTATTATGAGCTACACAAAATAAAAAATTGATATTTCTTGATATTTCAACGTGTCCACTATTCACTATACTCGGATCCAAAAAAAATTATTTTTGTGTAGCTTAAAATACAACTTATTTAAAATTGATATTTTGAACCTTTGTGGGTTATATTGTTGGCTACATCCAAATTTGTTTTTAGAATTTTTTAAAACTCAGAAATAGGAATTTTGATTTTCTTTTTAGAAAATAATGGGGAGACGCGATTAGGAGGGAGAATGGGCTGGGTAGCTAGCATGTGCCTGGCTATCTATTTCCTATGTTGTGTAGTTTGTAGTCTGTGTCTAACGCGTCCGCAACGTATCATGCAATGCCTGGACGGCCTAGTGTGTCAGACACGTTAAACGGCTTTCAGGAGCATGGCTAGACACATGTTTTATCTAACGCGCCTAATATCCCTTTGGGAGGCCATTGGGGCACGTGGCTAAAATGCTCCTAAGGCATAATAATAACACATCATATAATTATAAGTTAGATATGGCACTTGGTCCATTTACAAATAAATATTTCTCTGGTATTTAGAAGTTTCAATACTCTAGATAACTCTGATTCCGTATGATTGTCGATCTTTGCATTTTCTGTACTCACAGATGTCCTTCGGGCAGAGAATGCACATATACTTCTCTATGAACTGTTGAACATTAATTTGAACCTCTTGTTTGCCAATATATGTAAGTTTCGTCCATTTCATTCTCTACTTCCAAAACTACTATCATTTTCGTTGGGGCATGAAAGAAACATGACCATTTGTGTGTTGAAAAGTGTTTCTCTCACAAGTTAATGATTATATATTATTTTCCCATGTCTCCGATCGTTGCATGATTAATACCTTGCCTTAGGAGTAGGTGATAAAATTTTAGAATACTATATGAAAATTAACCTTCTAAAATTGCAATATTGTCATGACAAATAATAATAATAAATATATCATATAAAAGAAAGATTTTTTTATTTTTTCATCCTTTTATTAATATTGTTTAAGTATTCATACTAAAAATA
The DNA here is from genome assembly GCA_023614405.1 of Avena insularis. Taxonomy (NCBI): domain Eukaryota; kingdom Viridiplantae; phylum Streptophyta; class Magnoliopsida; order Poales; family Poaceae; genus Avena; species Avena insularis. Next base: position 185,673,811 of record CM042692.1, read on the forward strand.
GCAATCCAAATTAGTTACATGTTATAGACTATGCTGGACAAACTAAGTGTAACGGTCGATGCAGAGGCCATGGTGATTATTTCCTATTTTGTAAAATAAAATCCGATAAGTTGTATTTATACTAAGGGAATACTACATGTATAATTAATATTCTATAAATACTGTATAAAGATATTTCATTCTCTATGTATTTCTAAAGGAGTTTGCTAGTTGGTATCTGAAAAACCAATTGCCACGGTAGCTGGGAGGATTTGAATGCTCACATAGATGGATGGATGATTTATTAGGCTAACTATCGGCTGGGTAAAATGTTCACATTCAATTAATGATAGCACTACTTCGCTTCCAGACTGAGTTGACGCATCATGTGCCACATGGGGCAGTCAACCATCGAATACCAAATGACAGAAGGTTCTGCTTTTTCGTAGAGAAGTAAATTTATCCAGAAGCCCCTAGCAATTTCAGCTACCAGAGTCCACGAGCGCGGGAACAGAGGGTGGTGAATCCAACCTTTGTCAGCCGTTAGATCAAATGGGTTTTGTTCTGATGAATGACACATAGAAGCTCCAACGGGAAATTAACGTCTTGGATTGCTCCAAATGTGCATTGGCGAGAAGTTGTGTGGGTCGATTAAAATTCAAAAACTAGTGTACTATATAGTGGTATATAGAAAATCTCGGACCGGAGGGAGTAGGAAAGAGCTCACTTTATCGATTTTTTTTCACCCATCAACTCAATCATCTACGTAGGTCCCACAGATGGGGGAGGTTGCGGTCGCCTTGGACGCACCACAAAATTATGACTAGGCCATCGAGTGCGGAAAGCAGAGTCGGCATTCTGTCCAATCGCTTACCCTAGTCATCGTCATTGATATTTAACACACGCATCAGCTTCATCAGTGACATTGATTGTCCCCTCGCTTCGATAATCTGCCACATTAATATCGGATCATCTCCTTCCTATTTATCATCTCCCCTTCTCTGCATCAATCCATCTCTAATTCCCCGCTTCTAGCAACCATTTCTGTCCTCATCTATCATCCATGGCTACCTTTCGGCTGCCGCTCGCCGTACTGGAGTGCAAAGACCACGACATCGCTGCACAGGAGGACAATTCCCTACGTATTTGGGCCTTCTCTCCGTGGAGAACAAAGTGGCAGCTGGCGTGCGCCTTCCTCGAAGCTGGGTACGGTCGCCGCAAGTATCGTATGTATCGCCTCCACAACAATCCGGACGGGATGTTGAAGGTCAAGTTCGTCAACTTCAGGGACGCCCATCTCCTCTACGGCCAGGCCTTCCACTGCAGCTGCGAGATGGTGGTGTTCACCGGCGCCAACATTTTCACCAACTACTGGGACTGGTTCCCTAACAACGGAAACTTCATCCATAGTGTCCTCCCGGAGCTGCCGATGGCTCCAGAGGTACCGCCGCCATATCTAGAGGTTCCGCTGATGGCTCGGGAGGTATCGCCGCCTTATCTGGAGGTGTCGCCGTGTTATCCGGAGGTGCCGCCGATGGCGCGGGAGGTGCCGCCGTGTTATCCGGAGGTGTCGATGAGTCAGGAGATGGCTGTGTCGCTGGAGCTGGCGTTGGTGCTGATGTCACGACCTGCCGCTGGCGGCGTGGACTAGGTGCTAGGAGGCGCCGGACCTGCACTAGTTCAACAGCGACTGCTTTATATGTAAACTCGTGTTGTTATGTTAGGGGCTGTTTGGTTTAGAGGATGTCATTTAGGGATGAGGATATCCCCAACCAGCTGGTTAGGGGTAGCCTTTTTGTTTAGTAAAGTGGGATAAAAAGTGGTTAGGGATAGCCAGTCAAAATCTATGGGCCCAACCATTTTTTTTCATTTTCCTCTTTCACCTTGTCTACTTCATCCGCCTCACCACTTCCCTAGTAGTGGCCACGACCACTAGCAGCTCGCCACCCTTTTGCCCATGTCAACCCCGTGTCAACCTGCCTGCCTACGCCCCCTCTGCCTTCCCACTCTGCCCGGCGGCCTACGCCCACGTGTGTATTCGAACACCCCCTCTACCCGATGGCCTACGCTATGGATGCCCATAGGCAAGAAAAGATGGTTATTTTCTCTCGAGAGGAAGGTCGAACGAACAAGAAAACGCTTCGGAGGAGCTATCCAAAAGTGGTTGAGCTCATCTAGCTCTTTTTGTGGGATATGCTCAACCACCATTTTGAGCCAAAAGTGGTTATCCATATCCTGTCCACCCTCTAAACCAAACACTGGATAACCAAAAAAAGTGGATATCCCATGTTATCCACTAGATAGCCACTAAACCAAACAACCCCTTAATGGTTGAATGAAGTTTCTTTTGGGACATCCTTTCTTTTGGTACTATCGTCAAAAAAAAGTTTCTTTTGTTACTACTCACTGTACCCTGTAGTACTAGTAGTACTGCGAATGACGATTATTGAATATCCTTCCCCCGATGTTTTTGAAGGAAGTGAAAATTTCGAAACTCGGAAAGTTTGAATTGCTACTCTATTGTACTCCCTCAAATTACTTGACTCGAATTTGTCTAGATTCGGATGTATATAAACATGTTCTAATAAATGCAAGTCAATTAATTTGGGCCGGAGGGAGTAGTAGTCGGGTTTGGCTCCTTCTCGAGAGAGCAGCTGATTGAGCCATACGTTTCATACTACTTCCTCTTCGCTTGTTTTACAAATATGACTAAATATGTCTCCATTCAAATTCTTATATATGGGATCATAAAGTATGATGTAGAGATATGGCCTTGACCTTGTGGTCGTTCGGCTTGAAATCCAAGAAAGTTCATACTCATTGACAGCTAAGCTTAAATTCATTTAAATTTCACCACTTACTTTTAGGTTAGCATTTTTACACGATAGGTGGAAGCATATTTTACATCAAAGACCTAAAAAAGGGAAATTTACATGGAGGTCCATACACTTAGCCCAAAGGACCATAAAAGGAAATATTTCTGGTTCGGCTCCTTCTCGAGAGATCACCTGATCTGAGCCAAACTCTTCATACTACTTCCTCTTTGATTGTTTTCATAATATGGCCAAATCTGTTGCCATGCAAATTCTCTCATATGGGGTCATCAGCATAAAGTATGATGTTGATATGGGCTTGACCTTGGTCGTTCAGCTTGAAATCCAAGAATGTTCATACTCGTTGACAAGTAAGCTTAAATTCGTTTAAATTTCACCACTTATACTTTTTGGTTAGAATTTTACATGGATGGTGGGACTACATTTTACATCAAGGACCTAAAAAGGGAAAATTACATCGAGGTCCATACATTTAGCACAAACGACCCTGAAATCAAACAAGGACTTGAAAATAGTCAGGTACGGCTCCTCGAGAGAGGAGCTGATCGAAAAAATCTTCTTACCTGCTTTTCATAAAATAAATTCATGTCACTTGGAAAAATGAAATTGATTATTTTTTGTTTTTAATATCTTCGATTGTTTTCAAACGATGGCCAAATTTGTCGGCATGAAAATTCTTGGATATGGGATCATAAGCATAAAGTACATTCTACATAAAGAACCTAAAAAGGGAAAATTACATCGAGGTCCATACATTTAGCATAAAGGACACTAAAATTGAGCAAAGAAAATAATCAGGTTCGGCTCCTTCTCGAGAGAGCAGCTGGTCGAGCTATAATCTTCATACTACTTCCTCTTTGATTGTTTTCAAAATATGGCCAAATCTGTCGCCATGCAAATTCTTGAATATGGGATCATCAACATAAAGTATGATGTAGAGATATGGCCTTGACCTTGTGGTCATTCGGCTTGAAGTCCAAGATTTTTTCATACCCATTGACAACTATGCTAAAATTCGTTGAAATTTCATCACTTACTTATAGGTTAGCATTTTACACAGTTGGTGGGAGTACATTCTACATCAAGGACCTAAAAAGGGGGAAATTACATCAAGGTCCATATATTTCGCACAAAGGACCCTAAAATTGAGCAAAGACAACAATCGGGTTCGGCTCCTTCTCGAGAGAGCAGCTGATCGAGCCATACTCTTCATACTACCTTCTCTTAAATTGTTTTCACAATATGGCCAAATATATCTCCATGCAAATTCTTGGATACTCGGTCATTAGAATAAAGTATGATGTAGAGATATGGCCTCGACCTTGTGGTTGTTCGGCTTGAAATCAAAAAATGTCCATACTCGTTGACAACAATAAGCTGAAATTCGTTTAAATTTCACCACTTACTTTTAGGTTAGAATTTTACACGGTCGATGGGAGTACATTTTACAACAAGGACCTAAAAAGGGGGAAATTACATCGAGGTCCACACATTTAGCACAAAGGACCCTAAAATTAAGCAAGGAAAATAGTCGGGTCCGGCTCCTTCTCACGAGAGTAGCTGATCAAGCCATACTCTTCCTACTACTTCATCTTCGATTGTTTTCAAAATATGGCCAAATTTGTCGGCATGCAAATTCTTGGATATGGGATCATGAGCATAAAAAATGATGTAGATATGGCCTTAACCTTGGTGGTTCGTCTTGAAATTGAAGAATGGTTCATACTCGTTGACAACTAAGCTTAAATTCGTTTAAATTTCACCACTTACTTTTAGGTTAGAACTTTACACGGTCGATCAGAGTACATTTTACATCAGGAACCTCAAAAAAAGGAAAAATTACCTTGAGGTCCATATATTTAGCATAAAGGACAACGAAAGGAAAAATTTCTGGTTCGACTCCTTCTCGAGAGATCATTTGATCTGAGCCAAAATCTTAATACTACTTCCTCTTCGATTGTTTCCAAAACATGGCCAAATCTGTTGCCATGCACATTCTCTAACATGGGATCATGAGCATAAAATATGGTGTTGATATGGCCTTGACGACCATGGTCATTTGGCTTGAAATCTAAGAATGTTCATACTCGTTGACAAGTAAGCTTAAAATAATCCTATAAATTTCACCACTTACACTTTTAGACCTAAAAAGGGGGTAAATTACATCGAGGTCCATACATTTAGCACAAAGGACCCTAAAATCAAGCAAGGAAAATAGTCGGGTTTGGCTCCTTCTCACGAGAGTAGCTGATCGAGCCATACTCTTCATACTACTTCCTCTTTGATTTTTTTCAAAGTATGGCCAAATCTGTCGCCATGCAAATTCTTGGATATGGGATCATCAGCATAAAGTATGATGTAGAGATATGGCCTTGACCTTGTGGTCGTTCGGCTTGAAATCTAAGAAAGTTCATACTCGTTGACAACTAAGTTTATATTCATTAAAATTTCATCACTTACTTTAGGTTAGCATTTTACACGGTCGGTGGGAGCATATTTCACATCAAGGACTTAAAAAGGGGGAAATTACATCGATGTCCATACATTAAGCACAAAGGGCCCTAAAAGGAAAACCTTTTGTTGCATTGGTTCGGATCCTTCTCGAGAGATTAGCTGATCTGAGCCAAACTCTTCATACTACTTCCTCTTTGATTGTTTTCAAAATAATATGGACAAATCTGTTGCCATGCAAATTCTCTGATATGGGGTCATCGGCTGATTGATCCATACTGTTCATACTGCTTCCTCTTTCCCAATTTTGGATGCATATTAGGTTTGGTCAAAGTCAATCTTTATAAAGTTTGACCAACTATATGTAAAAACATACTGACTTTTCTAATGACAAATGCATCTATTTGAAAATATAGTTCATGATGATTTTAATAACATTGAGTTGATGGCATACATTTAGTCAAAGTTTATTAAATTTGACTCTGAACAGAAGTAATACGCGTCCTAATTTGGGAAGGAGGGAGTACTACTTGCTTCATGGAAGAAGAAAAAAGGAGCGTTGTTCACTTTCGAACCAGCTTGCTGCGTGTGTGCTTGGTGCTTCCTCTTCCTAGGGTACGGAGGTGGAGTAGTCCGGAGTAGGAAGGCTGGTCAGATCATAATGGTGAGTGATAGCCCAAAATATATCGAGCTCATTGGGGAACCCCAAGAGGAAGGTATGATGAGCACAGCAGAAAGTTTTCCCTCAGTTATGAAACCAAGGTTATCGAACCAGTAGGAGAAAGAAAACACCTCCAAGGTGTTGCTAGCTGGCTTTGGGCAGGGCGCACTACCGGTGCTAGCAGCAACGTGGAAACCTGCACAACACAACCACAGAACATTGCCCCCAACTTACAGTGAGGTTGTCAATCTCACTGGTTTTGCTGAAACCAAAGGATTAAAAGTATTGTGTGGAAGAAAGTAATTGCTTATAGAAAGTAAACAAAAAGCAGTAAACAGTTGTAGATTGATGATAAAAGAAAGGACCGGGGTCCATAGTTCACTAGTGGTGGTTCTCCTTAAGATGGATGACATGTTGGGTGAACAAATTACAGCGGGGAAGTTGACAAACATCGAGAAAGCATACAAGCATATACTAATCATCTTGACTCCTTTGAGATTTGATTGGGCATTACAACATTATACATAGACCGTAATCCAACTGCATCTATGACTAATAATCCACCTTCAGGTTATCATCTGAACCCCCTCCAGTATTAAGTTGCAAGCAACAGATAATTGCATTATGCATTACATGTAAAGTAAACAATACGATTGTTCTTTGAACAAAGGATTGTTGCTTTCTCCCTAGTAGAAACAACACATCTAGTACCTTAGAGATTTCTGTCACTTCCCCAGATTACCAGAGGCATGAACCCACTATCGAGCATAAATACTAACTCATGGAGTTGCTAGCATCTACTTGGCCAAGATAGCTACTAACAACGGAAAGCATGCAAGATCACAAATAACAAAGACATGATAGAATCAATAATCAATCTAAAATAGCATCTCAATATCCATCGGATCCCCGCAAACACAACATGTAGGATTGCAAATAGATGATCTTGATAATGAACGGAGCTCACAAGATCTAGACATGGTAGCACAAAGGAGAAGAACCAACCATCTAGCTACTACATGGACCCGTAGTCCAAGGATGAACTACTCAGGCATGACACCGGAGGCTTGCATGGTGATGAAGAAGGCCTCCAGGGTGAATTCTCCCCTCCGGCAGGGTGCTGGGAAGAGCTTCAGATCCCTCCCGATCTAGGGATGGAGATGACGGTGGCTACAGACTCTTTCGTGGAATTTTGATCGGGTACTTAGGGTTTCTATATCGGAGGCATTTATAGGCGAAAGGGGAGGCCGAAGGGGTGCCCTAGGCGGCCACACCACCACCTGGCATGGGCTAGGCCTGGCCGCTCGGCTAGGTGGTGTGGTGGCCCTCTGGCCCCTCTCCGTCTCGTATTCTGGCTCCGTGTCCCCCTCGGTGAAAAATTGACTTTGGCTTTTGTCCCATCCAATTCCAAAAATATTCATTTTCTGACTTTCCTGGAACCAAAAACAGCAGAAACAAAGTACCGTAAATCGTGGCATCTTGTTAATAGGTTAGTCCAAGAAAGTGTATAAAAAGTACTCCAAAGTGTGGACAAAACATAAGAAAGTAGATAAAAACCAAGCATGGAACATCAAAAATTATTGATACGTTAGCAACGTATCAACATCCCCAAGCTTAACTCCTTCTCGTCCTCGAGTAGGTAAGTGATAAAAAGAAAGAATAATTTTTGAGGTGACATGCACCATCATAAACTTGATCAAAGTATTTGTAAAACATTGATAGCTGGGATCATAATACTTCAACATAGCATGAAAGATAAATTTCTAACAATAAGACATAGCAACTATGTTGCAACATGAAAAGGCACAAACAAAAGATTCATGAATAACAATGCTTTGCAAGACGTTTGTTTGTTTCACATAAAGAAAACATAGCATAGTAGCATTCAGCTTGTCCCTCATAGAGTAGCAAACATTAATGCATAGGACACCTTCAAAGTTTATAAGAGTGACTAGATACAAATAGTTTAAGAATGAGCAATATCAAAGTTATGCATCAATCAACAAGTCTTGGGACAATGCACATAGAACTAAGAATGGCCACTATGCTCTCAAAGTAGGTGCATAAAGATAGAAGGTGGACACTCAACATAAAAGTAAAAGAAAGGCCTTCATAGAAGGAAGTAGGGATTCAAGTTTCATAAAGAGCTTCCAAAAATTATGGTACTTATTAGCTTTTAGCTCTCATTGCCCCTATCATAAGCATCTTTAAGTGATTAAGGTTAAAGTGAACAAACTACGGAGTATATGCTTGACAAAGTATAAGTTGGAAATCTCATGTGCCTTGAATACGAGGGTCGCTCCTCATGCTACTCAAGTTTAGTTACCGGTAAGTTCTTGTCATAGTAAGTACATGTGTATCATAGAGAACCGCCAACAGGGTACCCCTTGCCCGATGATACGGAAGAATCCCCATATCAAAATGACAAGGCAAGCAGACAACGAGCATCTCAGCAATCTTCTTATTTACCATGGGAAAATGGTGCTTTTTTCTCTCTCTCCTCTTTTCTCATATCTCTTTTTTTTCTTTTTCTCTTTTTCTCACAATCTGACTCTTTTTTTAATAAGAAGAATGCTTCATAGACAGCTCATTATGGTTATGATGTAGGTTTCCACCATGACGGCATGGATTAGACCGGCGGCCTAGGCATTTCTCTAACACACATACATAACTCCATGGACTTAGAAGCTCCCCTTTCATTTCACACCGACGACATCCATAGACAAAAGAGCATGATATCAACTAGGTACAAAGTACAAGTGCAATGTTGAAAGCGTTCCACATGACAACATGGTTCTGCTAATCCCCAACATATAAGTGCAAGCATATACAACATAGCCGACACAATGGTTCAAGTTTATTAAGGGCAAGAAAAGTAAAGTGTGCCATCAAGTTCGTGAGAGCTTTAATCACTAGTTTTCTCATAACAAGTTTAATTCGGAAGGTAGATAAAAACATGAATATACTTGGAATAGCAAATGATAGTAGGTAGGTATGGTGGACTCTTTGAAATAACTTGGTTTTATGAGTTGGATGCATGAGTGGAACTCATACTTGGTTATGGAGGCTAGCAAAAGACTGGGAGCGACCAACTAAGAGAGCAATAATGGCCATAATCATGCAGAGCGACAAAACATCATTAATCAAAGCATAAAGTGATATTACAAGTCGAAAACTAAAGGATCATAAAGGCTATGGTGACTTGGGATAGTCATAACATGGTGTGAGCATGTGCCAAGTCAACCCAAATAAAGCATCAAAGGAGAATACCACAATACTATGCTTTAATATGCTAAAACAATGCATGATTCTTCCAAGGCACATTAAGCAATCTCAATTGTTTATAACATGTCATGCTACAACAAATATCACTAAGCATCAAGCCAAAACAATATCAAGCATGGCATGACAAAGCATAGGCCATAGTCAAAAACAAGCTCCTTTTACCACTTAAGCACGAACTTTCCTACTCTTTTCCAATCCAAACCAAACTATTTGAAAACCAATGCATGAAAGAGGGGGTCCAACCAATTTATTCAGCAAACTAAGAAAATGAAGCAAATGAAAACCAAAAACATAAAATGAAGATGCTCCAAGAACAACACAATTGTGCATGAAAGAATAAAAATAAAGTGTTTGGAAGAAACCTGGGATTTTTTATTGATGAATAAGGGGATGCCTTGGGCATCCCCAAGATTTGACGCTTGTACCTCTTGAATATTTCTTGGGGTGACACGGGGTGGCATCCCCAAGCTTGAGCTTTAGTCTATTCTTCATCTCATTGCATCATTCTCTCCATACAGCTGAAATTTTTCCTTCATACAAAACTTCACACAATCTTTAGTAGGAACATTAGTGCACTCAAGATAATAAGTCTTTAGGTTAAGTTTCAATACCAATAAAACTTCCATTAAAACACAAGCTACTGTAGCACTTCCCTCAAAAAGCTCAATTCCCCAAAAGAACTCAAAAAGGAACCAACAAGAAGCAAATGCAAATAATGGCAGAAATCTGTCAAAACAGACCAGCAGGTAAAAACCAATTTTTTCAAAGACCTTTTGTTGCTCAAATCAAAAAGTGTTGAACTAACCAAAGTTCGATAACGACCTGGGGCAGAAGCACAAAACTTCACGACTCAAAATGACGTACAGAGATTTTACACGAATTTTTACGGTGAAGCACAGAAATCTGTTTCAGGACAGCAACTTTCCCAATCATTACTTCTCTCTCATTAGAGGTTACTCTTGGCACAAAAGGCAAATAAAAAGGATAAGGAGAGGTTATTATTGAAGCAATAACTTCCAAGACTCATCTAAAACTTTTGGGTTATCTCCCAATAAGTACTTTTCTTTAACGCCTTTAAGTTAGGCATAAGAAGCAAGAAAAAAATCAAGTGTTCTCAAATGAAGAAGCATTAAGAGCAAATTTTGTCTTCATAGGAGAGGCAAAAGAAATCTTCTCTCTCTTCTTCGGGAAGTGTTTTATACCTTTCTTGAGTGGGATTTGATATTTAATGGTGCCTTCTTTCATATCAATAATGGCACCAACAGTTCTAAGAAAAGGTCTTCCCAAAATAATAGGACAAGAAGCATTGCATTCAACATCCAAAACATAGAAATCAACGGGGACATAAGCATTGTTAACCATAATAAGAACATCATTAATACTCCCCATGAGTTTCTTTTTAGCATTATCATCAAGTGGGACATTCAAATAACAATCTTCCAATGGTGGCAAATCAATCATATCATAAATCCTTCTAGGCATAATAGAAACACTACTATCAAGATCACATAAAGCTTTGAAATCAAAATCATTCACTTTCATATTAATGATGGGTTCCCAACCATCTTCTTGTTTTATAGGAATAGAAGATTTATGTTTCATCTTTTCTTCTTTAATTTTTATGCGAGCATCAGTAATGTGTTCTGTAAAGGCCATATTCATAGCACTAGCATTAGGACTTTTAGCAAGCTTTTGTAGGAACTTAATAACTTCTAAGATATTGCAACCATCAAGATCAAAATCATAATTATCATCTAAAGTAGTAGAGCTATTACTAGCCTCAACACTTCTGATAGTGATGGTAGAAACACTAACGTTTCTAGCAATTTCATCTTCTCTTTCCCACTTAGCATGCAATTCAGCTAATAGTCTAACATTTTCATCAATTCTAACTTGTATGGCATTAGTAGCAGCAAAGGAATTATCAATAGTTTCAGGTTTAGCAGCCACTTTATTCAAAGAATATTGTGCTTCAGCCAATGATGCTATATTTCTTTTAGCATTAGAGATTTTTCCTCAATAGTTTTATTGAAAGCAGTTTGTTTACTAATAAAATCTTTAAGCATAACTTCAAGTTCAGAGGGAGCACTCCTATTATTGTTGTAGGAATTTCCATAAGCATTACCATTGTTAGGAGGATAAGGCCTATAATTATTGTTACCAAAATTATTCCTGTAGGCATTGTTGCTAAAATTGTTATTTCTTATAAAGTTCACATCAACTTGCTCTTCTTCAGCAACCAAAGAGTCTAAGGGAACATGATTTGGATCAATATGAGTTTTCCCATTAACAAGCATAGACATAATAACATCAATTTTATCACTCAAGGAGGAGGTTTCTTCAACAGAATTTGCCTTCTTACCTTGTGGAGCTCTCTCGGTATGCCATTCAGAATAGTTAACCATAATATATTCCAGAAGATTTGTTACAGCACCCAAAGTAATGGTCATAAAGGTACCTCCAGCAGCAGAATCCAATAGATTTCTTGAAGAATAGTTCAATCCTACATAAAAGGTTTGGATAATCATCCAAGCAGTCAGTCCATGAGTGGGACAATTCTTTACCAAAGATTTCATTCTTTCCCAAGCTTGAGCAACATGTTCATTATCAGATTGTTTAAATTTCATTATTTCACTTCTCATAGATATAATGTTAGCAGGAGGATAGTATTTTCCAATGAAAGCATCTTTGCATTTAGTCCAAGAATCAATACTATTCCTAGTTAAGGAATTCAACCATTCTTTGGTTTTTCCTCTGAAAGAGAAAGGAAACAATTTAAGCTTAATAATATCTCCATCTATATCCCTATGCTTTTGCATCTCACAAAGTTCAACAAAGTTATTTAGATGAGCAGCAGCATCTCCATTACCAATACCAGAAAATTGTTCTCTCATAACAAGATTGAGTAAAGCAGGTTTAATTTCAAAGAAAGTAGCTTCAGGAACAGGTGGAGCAATAGGTGTGCACATGAAATCATTGTTGTTGGTGCTAGTGAGGTCACACAACCTAGTGTTTTCAAGAGTAGTCATTTTTTTGTGTTTTTTATAAAGAAAGCAAACTAGTACAGCTATATTTTTTGTGTGTTTTTGATAAAGAAACAAGGAAATAAAGCAAAAATAAACTAAGCAAAACAAAAATAACAAAGTAAAGAGATTGGTTATGAGGGACTCCCCTTGTGAAGATGTCCTTGACTCCCCGGCAACGGCGCCAGAAAAATAGCTTGATGGCCCAAAATATATCGAGCTTGTTGGGGAACCCCAAGAGGAAGGTATGATGAGCACAGCAACAAGTTTTCCCTCAGTTATGAAACCAAGCTTATCGAACCAGTAGGAGCAAGGAAACACCTCCAAGGTGTTGCTAGCTGGCCTTTGGCAGGGCGCACTACCGGTGCTAGCAGCAACGTGGAAACCTACACAACAAAACCACAGAACTTTGCCCCCAACTTACAGTGAGGTTGTCAATCTCACCGGTTTTGCTGAAAACAAAGGATTAAACGTATTGTGTGGAAGAAAGTAATTGCTTACAGAAAGTAAACAGAAAGCAGTAAAAAATTGTAGATTGATGATAAAAGAAAGGACCGGGGTCCATAGTTCACTAGTGGTGGTTCTCCTTAAGATGGATGACATGTTGGGTGAACAAATTACAGCGGGGCAATTAACAAACATCGAGAAAGCATACAAGCATATACTAATCATCTTGACTCCTTTGAGATTTGATTGGGCATTACAACATGATACATAGACCGTAATCCAACTTCATCTATGACTAATAATCCACCTTTAGGTTATCATCTGAAACCCCTCTAGTATTAAGTTGCAAGAAATAGATAATTGCATTACGCATTGCGTGTAAAGTAAACAATACGATTGTTCTATGAACAAAGGATTGTCGTTTTCTCCCTAGTAGCAACAGCACATCTAGTACCTTAGAGATTTCTGTCACTTCCCCAGATTACTAGAGGCATGAACCCACTATCGAGCATAAATACTAACTCTTGGAGTTGCTAGCATCTACTTGGCCAAGATAGATACTAACAACGGAAAGCATGCAAGATCAGAAATAACAAAGACATGATAGAATCAATAATCAATCTGAAATAGCATCTCAATATCCATCGGATCCCCGCAAACACAACATGTAGGATTACAAATAGATGATCTTGATCATGAACGGAGCTCACAAGATCTAGACATGGTAGCACAAAGGAGAAGAACCAACCATCTAGCTACTACATGGACTCGTAGTCCAAGGATGAACTACTCACGCATCACACCGGAGGCTTGCATGGTGATGAAGAAGGCCTCCAGGGTGAATTCTCCCCTCCAGCAGGGTGCCGGGAAGAGCTTCAGATCCCTCCCGATCTAGGGATGGAGATGATGGTGGCTATAGACTCTTTTGTGGAATTTTGATTGGGTATTTAGGGTTTCTGTATCAGAGGCATCGTATAGGCGAAAGGGGACGTCGAGGGGGTGCCCTAGGCGGCCACACCACCCCCTGGTGCGGGCCAGGCCTGGCTGCGCAACCAGGTGGTGTGGCGGCCCTCTGGCCCCTCTCCGTCTCGTATTCTGGCTCCGTGTCCCCCTCGGTGAAAAATTGACTTTGGCTTTTTTCCCGTCCAATTCTGAAAAGAATCATTTTCTGACTTTCCTGGAACCAAAAACAGCAGAAAACAGGCAGCTGGCACTGTGGAATCTTGTTAATAGGTTAGTCCAAGAAAGTGTATAAAAAGTACTCCAAAGTGTGGACAAAACATAAGAAAGTAGATAAAAACCAAGCATGTAACATCAAAAATTATGGATATGTTAGCAACGTATCAGTGAGCATCCAATGCGATGGGATGTTTTTGTTTTATTGCTGGGCAAACCAACCAATCCCTTGTCCAGCACTTAAGTAGTACTCGTGCTTATACTAGTAGTACTGCGAATGGAGATCTTTCGAATATCCTTCCCCCGGATGTTTGTGAAGGAAGTGAAAATTTCGAAACCGAGAAAGTTTGAATTGTTACTCTATTGCACTCCCTCCGTTTTAAAATATAAGATGTTTTAGCTTTGTGAAAGGAGTGTCTCTACATCCCTTTTAATTTGTAGAGTAACTCCAAATCTAGATGAACCTACACACTAAAAGAAGTCTAGATACACTCCTTTCACAAAGCTAAAACATCTTATATTTTGAAACAGAGGGAGTACTGTAGTAGTAATACTTTTTGCGCCAAGGACCAAAATGGTTCCCACCGACGCAGCTGATGAACACGCCAGATACAGACACGGAGCCACCAACACAAGGCAGGTTGTCGGTCGACGCGCGTGCGCAGCGCCACTTTGTGGATGAGGGATAGATCGGCCGGCTAGGGTGTGGGGTGGTGAGGCTGGTCATAGTGGGGAGTAACTTAGTACTAACATGCATATGTTACTAGTCTAAGTTACTACCTCCGTAGTGGAAAATGATATTGGTGTGGTATCATGCAAAGCCTCGTTTATTGCAATGTAGACTCATTTTGTCTTGAAATGTGTGATGTTAACATAGCTAGTTACCACAAGGCTCTCTTTCATCATTTAATTGCATGCCATGTAATCTAAATGTTTACTGTTGGTAATACATGTAGGACTATGTTACTACGTACTACCCAAGTTACTCCCACTATGACTAGCCTAATGAGGGAGTGAAGGAGAGAGAAAACAAATTTTATTTTGCGTGCATACATATCGTGGTCCTGAAATTTACTCTACTCGCTGTACCTTGTACCTCGTGTCAGGAACCCATCTCAGCTTTGCTGTGACATCACACTGCCTTCAAATCCTCCTCTTCGCAGCTCTCTCGTTGCCTCCTCTGTGATCATATATTCTCTTCTCGCTCTTATTTTTTTAACAGAAAAAAGGAATAAATTCTTCTTACTTGCTTTTCAGAAAATAAATTCCTATCACTTGGAAAAATTAAATTTATTATTTTCTGTTTTTAATATCTTCAATTGTTTTCAAAAGATGGCCAAATTTGTCGGCATGCAAATTCTTGGATATAGGATCATAAGCATAAAGTACATTCTATATAAAGGACCTAAAAAGGGAAAATTACATCGAGGTCCATACATTTAGCACAAAGGACCCTAAAATTGAGCAAAGAAAACAGTTGGGTTTCACTCCTTCTCAAGAGAGCAGTTGGTCGAGTCATACTCTTCATACTACTTCCTCTTTAATTGTTTTCAAAATATCGCCAAATCTGTCGCCATGCAAATTCTTGAATATGGGATCATCCACATAAAGTATGATGTAGAGATATGGCCTTGACCTTGTGGTCGTTCGGCTTGAAAATCCAAGATTTTTTCATACTTGTTGACAACTATGCTTAAATTCATTGAAATTTCATCACTTACTTTTAGGTTAGCATTTTACACGGTCGGTGGGAGTACATTCTACATCAAGGACCTCAAAAAGGGGGAAATTACATCGAGGTCCATACATTTAGCACAAAGGACCCTAAAATTGAGCAAAGAAAACAATCGGGTTCGGCTCCTTCTCGAGAGAGAAGTTGATCGAGCCATACTCTTCATACTACTTTCTCTTCAATTGTTTTCACAATATGGCCAAATCTATTGCCATGCAATTTCTTGGATACTCGATCATCAGAATAAAGTATGATGTAGAGATGTAGCCTCGACCTTGAGGTCGTTCGGCTTGAAATCAAAGAATGTTCATACTCGTTGACAACTATAAGCTGAAATTCGTTTAAATTTCACCACTTACTTTTAGGTTAGAATTTTACACGGTCGATGGGAGTACATTTTACAACAAGGTCCTAAAAAGGGGTAAATTACATCGAGGTCCATACATTTAGCACAAAGGACCCTAATATTAAGCGAGCAAAATAGTAGGGTTCGGCTCCTTCTCGAGAGAGTAGCTGATTGAGCCACACTCTTCATACTACTTCATCTTCGATTGTTTTCAAAATATGGCCAAATTTGTCGATATGCAAATTCTTGAATATGGGATCATCAGCATAAAGTATGATGTAGATATGGCCTTGACCTTGGTCATTCGTCTTGAAATACAAGAATGGTTCATACTCGTTGACAACTAAGCTTAAATTCGTTTAAATTTCACCACTTACTTTTAGGTTAGAACTTTACACGGTCGATCGGAGTACATTTTACATCAGGGACCTCAAAAAAGCAAAAATGACGTCGAGGTCCATACATTTAGCATAAAGGACTCTAAAAGGAAACATTTCTGGTTTGGCTCCATCTCGAGAGATCAGTTGATCTGAGCCAAACTCTTGATACTACTTCATCGTCGATTGTTTTCAGAACATGGCCAGATCTGTTGCCATGCAAATTCTCTGACATCGGATCATCAGCATATAAATTATGATGTTGATATGGCCTTGACGACCTTGGTCGTTCGGATTGAAATCCAAGAATATTCATACTCGTTGACAAGTAAGCTTAAAATCGTCTAAATTTCACCACTTACACTTTAGACCTAAGAGGAAAAATACATAGAGGTCCACACATTTAGCACAAAAGACCCTAAAAATAAGCAAGGAAAACAGTCGGGTCCGTCTCCTTCTCACGAGAGTAGCTGATTGATCCATACTCTTCATACTACTTGCTCTTCGGGTTTTTTCAAAATATGGTCAAATCTGTCACCATGCAAATTCTTTGATATGGGATCATCAGCATAAGGTATGATGTAGAGATATGGCCTTGACCTTGTGGTCGTTCGGCTTGAAATCTAAGAAAGTTCATACTCGTTGACAACTAAGCTTAAATTCATTGAAATTTCACCACTTACTTTTAGGTTAGCATTTTACACGACCGGTGGGAGCATATTTTACATCAAGGACCTAAAAAAGGGGGAAATTACATTGATGTCCATACATTTAGCACAAAGGACCCTAAAAGGAAAACCTTTTGTTGCATTGGTTCGGCTCCTTCTCGAGAGATTAGCTGATCTGAGCCAAACTCTCCATACTACTTCCTCTTCGATTGTTTTCAAAATAATATTGACAAATTTGTTGCCATGCAAATTCTCTGACATGGGGTCATCAGCATAAAGTATGATGTTGATATGGCATTGACCTTGGTCGTTCGTCTTGAAATCCAAGAATTTTTCGTACTCATCGACAACTATGCTTAAATTCATTTCAATTTCACCACTTACTTTTAGGTTAGAATTTTACATGGGCAGTGGGAATACATTTTATATCAAGTACCTAAAAAAGGTAAAATTACATTAAGGTCCATACATTTAGCACAAATGACCCTAAAATTGAGCAAAGAAAATAGTCGGGTTCGGCTCCGTCTCGAGAGAGCAGCTGATCGAGCCATACGTTTCATACTACCTCCTCTTCGACTGTTTTAAAAATATGGCCAAATTTGTCACCATGCAAATCCTTGGATATGGGATCATCAATATAAAGTATGGTGTAGAGATATGGCCTTGACCATGTGGTCGTTTGGCTTGAAATCCAAGAAAGTTCCTACTCGTTGATAGCTAAGCTTAAATTCGTTTAAATTTCACCACTTACTTTTAGGTTAGCATTTTACACGGTTGGTGGGAGCATATTTGACATCAAAGACCTAAAAAGGGAAATTTACATGGAGGTCCATACATTTAGCCCAAAGGACCGTAAAAGGAAAACTTTCTGTGTTGGCTCCTTCTCAAGACATCATCTAATCTGAGCCAAACTCTTCATACTACTTCCTCTTTGATTGTTTTCAAAATATGGCCCAATCTGTTGGCATGCAAATTCTCTCGTATGGGGCCATTAACATAAAGTATGATGTTGATATGGCCTTAACCTTGGTCGTTCGGCTTGAAATCCAAGAATGTTCATACCTGTTGAGAGGTAAGCTTAAATTCGTTTAAATTTCACCACTTACACTTATTAGTTAGAACTTTACACGAATGGTGGGACTACATTTTACATCAAGGACCTAAAAAAGGGAAAACTACATCGAGGTCCATACATTTAGAACAAAGGACCCTAAAACGAAACAAGGAATTGAAAACGGTCGGGTATGACTCCTCGAGAGAGCAGCTGATTGAGCCATACTCTTCATACTGCTTACTCTTTCCCAATTTTGGACGCATATTAGGTTTGTCCAAAGTCAATCTTTATAAAGTTCGACCAACTATATGTAAAAACATACTGACTTTTCTAATGACAAATGCATATAATATGAAAATAGTGTTCATGATAATTCTAATAACATTGAGTTGATGTCGTACATTTAGTCAAAGTTTATTAAATTTGACTCTGACCAGAAGTAATACCCATCCTAATTTGGGAAGGAGGGAGTACTACTTGCTTCACGGAAGAAAAAAAGGAGTGCTCCTCATTTTTGAACCAGCTTGGTGCTTCCGCTTCCTAGGGTACGAAGGTGGAGTAGTGTGGAGTAGGAAGGCTGGTCAGATCATAACTGTGATGTACTTGTACTTGGTTAGATGAAGTGCATCAGATTGTCTTGCTTTTCTTTTGAAACTTAGCATTGTTACAATTATCTGAATGAGTCTTGGGCATTTTGGGTTGCTATGAATGGTCACAGAGACATTGACGTAAGGAGGAGATACTCACATGGAAGCAGACTTGATCGTCAGTTTTGCTTGCTCCAATGATTGAGTCTATTCGGAGAATAGGCCAAACTGATCGTGGGCCAAGGTTTTTTTAGCTGGAACAAGAACTGATTCTCTCTGTACTGCTATTCAATTTCAAGCAGGAAAGCTAGTGAATCTCTCAAATATTCTGGCGTTGCTATTACTAAAGCATTTGTGCAACTAATACTGATGTACTAGTATTATATTTCATTGTATGTATTGCTGTATTGGTCACTTTTGAAATGTTGCTGAATTGGTCAAGTGCTCTGAATATTAACTTCGAATCTGTTGATAATTTTTCTACTCCCTCCGACCCATATTAGTTGACTCAAGTTTTTCTAGATTCATATGTATCTCGTTAAGTATCTAGTCTATATGCATCCATATCTAGACAAATTTGAGTCAACTAATATGGGTCGGAGGGAGTACCTTATTATGTATTGCTGAATTTTGACATGAATATCTGCCAAAAAGAATTATCGCTTTTCCCCGGCCCTCGCCGAGGTCTTTGTTTCGAATCCGGCAGAGCACATCACAATGCAATTTTATTAACCAGGAGAAGAAATCTAGTACTCCCTCCAATCCAAATTAATATTCTCACATTTGTCTAGATTCTGACATATCTAGTCATGTTTTAGTGCTAGATACGTCCGAATCTAGTCAAATTCGAGAACCTTAATTTGAATCGGAGGGAGTGGAGTAGCTCATTCGGCCCCTCTTTAGCCCAGAACATTTTAATTCAGTCTTTTCGGGGTCAGGTACTGCTGACCACAGGCTAGCGGAAATTTTAGAAAGGAGCCCATGGAGCATAGCCGAGACCATATTAGTTCGGCCTTTTACGGGTCAGCGGACTGCTGAGCACAACCCAGTGAAATTTGAGAATGAAGCCCATGGAGCATAGCCTATGGAATATAACCCACATAGAGCAATAGCGAAACTCTTTTTAATTCATCCTTTTGGGCATTATCCCCCACCTCTCATAATTAAAAAAATTCTATCTACCCATGTTTTTAAGAAAATATCCCATTATGTGGCATTTTATAAATTGAGATGCCAGGAGCGCTGTCCTATTATATTTTAAAAGAGATAAACATAGACACACAAAAATATTTTAAGAAGACTAATACATAAGTTGTAGTACTAATAAAAGTTTAATGATATTTTTTCTATAAATAGATTTGTTGTAGTGGAAACGCACTCAGTTTATGTTTATTTGATTTCAAGGTATTTTGTTCGAATCGCCTTTGTGTGTGTGTGTGTGTATCTTGGGTTTACATTTTTTTCTTCTAGCAATATCGTATTACAGAGAGGTCGCCATCATGGACCCAACAACATGCAGCGTCCGTTTGTTTTGAGGGTGGGTTCGAAAAAAAATTTAAATACTTGTACAGAGAGGCTCGCATCAGGGACCCACCAAATACAACATATAAGGCTGCATCAGGGACCCACAAGCCAGAACATGCCAAAGAGGCTGACATAAGGGCCCCAGCAATAAGACCATACACGGCTGCCACGGTGAAAATAGCGGACGCAGCCGAAAAAAGTCCATCATACACATGTTGCACTTATAGAGAAGCTGACATGTCGGACCCAGCAGGCCCAAGCATAGCCCATGAAATTATCCTATCTGCCCCAAGCATAGCCCAATACCTTCTAATTTGGCCTTTTCGTGGTCTTGTGGCCACCGACCATAGTCCAATCAATTTAGGAGTGAGCCCATGGAATATAAGCCATGAAGAATAGGGCATCCGCCCCGAGTTGGCCCAGAATCTTTTTAATTCGGCCTTTATGAGCATTTTTTGTGCTCTGAGGCTGACATCTGGGACCCAAAAAAATAGTCCAACATACACACGTTTCTTTCAAATAGAGGTTGTCAGCTGGGACCCAACATAGACACGTTTCCTGTATAGAGGTGGTTGACATCTGGGACCCAACAAGTTGCCAAGGTCAAAACAGTGGGCATGGCCAAAAAGAGTCCATCATACGCATGTTTCATTTATATAGAGGCTGATATGTGGGACCCAGTAGCGCGACCTTATACAGATGCTACATCGAGCAACATAGCCAGATCGAAATAGGGAGGCACGAGCGAGAAAAAAGTTAAGCATGTACATGTTTCTTGTAATGAGAGGCTGAAATGGGGGACCCAGCAGCGTGAGCAAACAGCAGATTCATCAAACAATGCTATCTAGTTTGGAACAGGGTAGCGTTAGAGAAGAAAAAAATTCCATCATACCCATGATTCTTCAAATGTGAGGCTGATATAAGGGACCCACCAGCATGAATAAACGGCTGATGCAGCGAGCAACACTATCAAGTTCGGAACATGAAGGCACGACAGAGGGTAAAAAATCCATCATACACACGTTTCTTCTAATGAGAGGATGACATGTGGGGCCCAACATCGTGATTAAACGGTAAATGCATCGAACATCGCTATCAAGTTCGGGACAAGGTAGCGCGAGCGAAGGGGGAAATCCATCATACACACGTTTCTTCTAATGAGAGGATGACATGTGGGGCTCAGGAGGTTGGTTAAACGGTAGATGCGTCGAGCAGCGCTATCAACTCGGAATGGGTAGTGCCAGTGAAGGAAAAAATTCCATCATACACATGTTTCTTCTAATGAGAGGATGACATGTAGGTCCCAGGAGGTTGATTAGACGGTAGATGCATCGAGCAGTGCTATCAACTTTGGAACAGGGTAGCGCGAGCAAAGGAAAAAATTCCATCATACACACGATCCTTGTAATGCGAGGCTGACATGTGGGACCTAGCAGCCTGACTAAACGGCAGACACCTCAAGCAACGTTATCGAGTTCAAATCAGGGAAGAGCGACCAAAAAGTATGGTTCGCTAGAGACACTGATGTCCGGGACCCACACGCCTCAAAAGACTTCGGCGAGTCAACATCACGCGATGAAACGAAAATCTTGCTTCTACCACGCGGCAGCCGAGCTTCCTCCATGTTTTTAGCAGATCCGTCATAGTAGAGGGCCACGAAACCGGAAAAAAAAAGTTTTCCATCGGCCACAGGCGAGCCAAGAATTTCATCGAGGAAGACGCGCCTTCTATGATGACCGTCGAGCCAAGTAGTTGCGGAAGGAAACTTTTCTTGTAGTGTCTCGGACTCAATCCGCCGCCTAGGTAGGATTTGGGATTTCTTAGAGACATGATCGAAGAGATGCCGAGCGAGAACACGTGCCCCAAACTTAGCGTATTTTGGTATCTGTACCATAGATCGCTTTGTGGAAAAAACTGGACAAGGCCGATCCATATCGTTCTAGTACGATCGAAAAGTATTAGCCTGAGCCTACACAGGTAATGGGCCAGCTAAACGAACCTCTGGCCCAGTGCTTTGAAATTTGAATTCCTCTTAATTTTCGGATCAAGAGATATTGCCATAAGCGAGGACGAAGACAGCAAACTAGCTGCCTTCAATGATCATCAGCGGCAGACTAGTGGCCAACCTTCATTATCATCATTGTGATTAAATGCTGTAAAAACTGAAGGATCCAGGGGTGGTATTCTAATTACTCTAATAGAACAAGATTTCTACCTAACAGAAACAATTCTGCTGCCATCGTGAGGACTAGAACATACCTGCGACGAAGGGGAGATCTATAGTGTTGGGAATATGCCCTAGAGGAAATCATGTATGATTTAATTCCCAATGTATTCATAAAGTTATTAAGTTGTCCTAGTATGAACATCAGATATATATCATTGAATATGTGATTCAGTTGTGGAACTATATATCCATGTTTCTCATACTAGATATCCTTGGTCGTTAAGGTTGTGTTGGACACACAACTTAGACCAATGTGAAATTCGGCTGATGACTATGTTCCACTTGTAATGGGCAAGGTGATGCTATTCCAACTTACAAGGATTCGGCTAAAGAGTTTAGCAAATCGGACTAACCCACGGTTGAGATGCAACGGGCAAGTTGTCATTTGGAGTCTCAAGCAATGGAATCCTTAGACCTGAGGTGATCGCATGATCCGAGTTTTGGATCGCCAATTGAGGTTCTATTAAACGTTGTTCCGTAAATGGGCAGTTATAAAGGTAGAATTCAGGTTAGTTGTGAATCAAGCTGCGTGGCATGGATTACCAAGAAGGGATTTTCCCCTCCATAACGAAGAGATATTCTCTAGGCCCTCTCGTGTGATATGATTCAGAAGCATGGCCATGCATGACTTGGTTAAGTGTTAACCAAGGAGTCGGACTAAGTGTTAGTCTAGTGAATCGTATATCACTAAACGAGAAGAGAGAGTCGAGCTATTAAAGGGATGGAAACTACTCACTTATAGCTTGATAAGGTATATCGTGTGGCAAAGGGACTTGGATGAAAGTCACATTGAGAAAGGTTTGTCTTCTGATTTTACGGCGCTTGGGAGTTGGCACGTCTTGCTAGAGGCTGCTGCCATCTATCGACTTGAGACCGAGCATTCATGGGAGTGACTTGGACTCAAAGCCATGACCAGATACTTGGATGTGTAGCTCATGTCGTGTCTAGGTGTACGTGAACCTACAGGGTCACACACTTAAGGGAAATAAGCCCATGTGGATTTGATCTATATGAAGATTGGGATATGGCCTAGATGGGCCTCAAGAATTGAGCCCAACTAGGAGTGTATATAAGTGGAGTGGCAATGGGATAGTTCCCTGACCTAGCCATCACTTTCTCTACTCCTGTTTCGGGTTAGACAGGAACTAGAAATCCTCTACCCGGAGATCCTTCCTGTACATGTGGATACTGGTAGAGGCATTGCACGTGTGGCGCTAGAGGCAAAGTAGTTCATGGGGATCCGGCGAAGGAGTTCGTGGGATCCGGAGGAGCTGTTCCTGAGATTGTTCGGCACTGCTTCGACGTGCTACATCAAGTTCCGCATATGCGCGTCTAGTGGTAATCTCGTGGCCTATCACCTGAGCTAGATCTTGGGAGTACTGCGTAGGGAAAAAGTTTTGTTTATCTCTGTGTGGCCCAATAGGCTCCATATCCGTGAGCCGTTGCTGTCGTCGATGTTCCATCCGTTTGGCCACCCTTGATGATGTCTCGGCGATGACCAAACTTTCCTCTTCCTCAGGTGTCCGACATAGATAGCGGGCGAGCGATGTCACCCATCCCACTAAGACGTCAACCTCCGCATCATCATCGTTGTTGTACGATGACAAAGCCTAGAATCTACCCTTTCCTGGCGAGGTCCATAGCGGCGAGGTGGAGTCGCCCCCAGAATCTCCCTCGGGATCTCTGGAGCTCGACATGCTGGAATTGACCGATTCACTTGTAGGGGAGCCAGCCAAAATCCGTAGAAATGCACCAATATCATTATGGAACACGACCACATTGGGCACAAGATACAGGTAAAATGCATCCCTAGACTTTGTCGTTTATTGCTTAAAAATCATTAGTATTTTGCAACATTATTATATTTATTAGAACTAACCTACTAATAGTTGTAAAAGTGCAAAAGTTCTTGTTTTACACTTTGTTGTGTAGGAAATACATAAATATGGAAGGAAACCGCTTGTTATGGTGAAATCTGCAAATTCCTAGAATCTGTCCCTGCAGAACTTTTTTTGAAGATTGCTAGAAACGACCTGACGTCCAATGGAAAACGTGTATAAAGGAAAGTTGTGGGTAATTTTATGCGCAACAATTTAGACATAAAATTCGCTCCAATCGGAGTTCGTATGTATTTTTTATAGCCATATTACAGCAGAGGACAGAAGCAGTTTTGTGACTCCGGAAATATGTGACGTGGTTGACTCAAACTCCTTCCATCTTTGATGATTTCGGCCCAACCACGACGTGATAGACTCATTAAGGACAGAGGGGACTCCTAGGAAGGGTCTAGAGATGTCCAAGAGCCCTTGGATCCAAGGGGCATCCATCTTATGGCCAAGATTGCATCTCCACCACTATATATTGAGAGGAAACCCTACTTTTGGAGGCATCCACCCATATCCACGAGAATCCCCCTCCTTGGCATCCCCCAAGGAGGGGGAGAAGCTCCTCCACACCATCACCATGTCCAAGTAAGAATAATGGGCAAGGGGCCTCCATGCCCTAGGGCCGGCACCGCCCTAGGGAGCCGTTGGGGCGCCGCCTCTCCTCCATGCCAGGGCGCCACCTCTCCACCACGTCATGGTCTCCTCTCCCCCATGGGGAGGCTCATATCCATCACCATCTACTGCAAGATCCCATAATCCCCACTGTAATCTCTTGGCAAACATGATGTATGATGCAATATATTATTTTTCCATGATCTATTGTATGACTATGTTGATGTTTGAGTAGTTCATTGTTATGGCAATTGTGATCTAGTTTGTTTTGGTTGCATACAAGTATATGTTATCTTCTATGATGATCTTGATGCACTAACATATGAGTGCATGCATATGTTGGGGGATGAACAAGGTTGTCACCGTTGCATGTTGATAGGATGAGGGATATATGGAGTTTGACAGAAGCCAAATACCAAGTCTTAAAAATATATGTAGTAATAATTCATGGTTAATCAGCGGGGGTATTATCATGGGGACCTTAGATCTAAATGCGGTGGTTGGACTTTATGTCTTAATATTCCCTTGTTTGTTCTTAATTGGCCTTGGGATCAATCACTAGTGGTCTATTTTCTCATATCTATGGCTACACCTAGTTATGGCTCCTCCTAGAAGAAACAATAAAAATACTATATATGTGCTTCACTAATTGTGACAACCAAATGAATGAAATAGAAATTCTCCTAAACATTTGCTCTCATAGATTATCCACATCCACTCCACTAGCTACACTTCATTTGCATTATTTTACTTATAGTATTTATTTCAACTACTTTATTGTTTTCTACTTAGTACCAAAAACAACCACACATACACACTTTAGATCCTAGCTTTGCATAGAAGGCCATATAAGTGGGTTATAGGGCTTTAGAGAATAGATAGTTTACCTTCATCTCCTCATGGGTTCGACACTCAAATACTTATCAAATTGTACTATGGTGACCCCTTGCACTTGGGGGTTATTAGCACACCACCACAGCCAACCTCACTGCCCACACGAACACACACACACAAGAAGACCCGCGTCGAGGTTGCCACATAACATCATCGTCATCACTCCTCCACGAGCCAGTGACTCTGACTTCACCAGCGACTT
The DNA here is from genome assembly GCA_023614405.1 of Avena insularis. Lineage (NCBI taxonomy): Eukaryota > Viridiplantae > Streptophyta > Magnoliopsida > Poales > Poaceae > Avena > Avena insularis. The sequence goes on from CM042692.1 coordinate 185,699,776, forward strand.
CCAAAATAGAGCCTCACAGATGGCATCGGAAACCATATCGGCATATGCCATTAATTGGCCACACACGCCAAGGGGACACATCATGTACTCAGATGACGAGCTTCACTAGAGAATTATGATGATCTTGAGCCAACCGAGTACATGTAGAGACCACCACCGGCCGGTCATCGTCACCGCTTGGACACACTCCACCACAACTCCGACTCCACAGCAAACACAATGAAGTAGAAGAACCCATTGGACATGCCCGAAAAACTGACTACCGAAGATCCGCTGTGACCCAACCTCATCTTGAGGCTTCATCTTTGCCAAACTTCACCCTTGGACCTTGCACAACTGTCCAACATCAAGCCCCCTTCACCGAACCCCTCATTGTAGGCAACTCCGAGACGATGCCCCCAAGAAGGTAAGAGACGCAGAAGCGCCCCCATCGCCTGATCCCGAGTCTGAGGTTTCCCTCCGGAGTCAAGGCCGTGGAGGGAGGGGCGAGCACACCTCACGACGATGCATCCAGGAAAGTCCATGACACCCTAGGGCATCACCATCGCCGGCTCCAGCCAAACCGGAGAAAGGATTTCTCCCGGATGTGCTCAACCATCGACCACCTGAATCGGCCTCCCACTCTCCCCATGCCTTGTATTAACTATCACCTCACAGATTTGTCTAAATTCACATTACGTACACATTAAAATCTACAACGGTAAATATAGTATGAGGGAATATTATCTATTCTATCGGAATGGACAAACTCGAGAATGTATTGTTGATTTGCTCAAAGTTTAGTGTTGTTCGTCAATTTGCCTAAGTTGGTGAGTTTGTCTTTAAGTTCGTTTTGTGGTTGATACATATTTTCCATGATAAAATAGACATGGGTATGAACCTGTTAACTAACTAAACATTATAACAGACAAAATCTTATTAGGTAAGTTGGATTTTAATATTGGCAGACACAACTTAACCTTTCTTTTGTGAAGTATGCATGTGTTCCATTTGCTTTGGGGTTACCTAGATGCTACACAACAAACCCAAAGAAAATAAGAATCCATGAAAGCTCTTGGAGATCCTTATATGAAATTTAACTCTCTATGAGCCATCCTGGTTGTCGGAGTGGTCGTTGAAGAAGTGTAATGCAGACTAGGAAAGAATCGTTCACTAATTGTTGTTATTGTGGTCCTCGAAAGTGGGTTACCAGAGGTGACAACATTGTAATTGGGCGGTAGGTATGGGTAGGCTCTGAACTCCTCTAGGCTCATATCTACCTCTACCTTGGATATAGGGAGGGCCAACGGATCGGTTGGTCACCTACCATGTTGAACTCATGTACTAGACGAGACCGCTTCACACCACAGTCATTGCCATAAGTGGCATCTCCCGGCCGCCTCATATACAAGGTTCCCCTGGTCTCCATTGGTGTCGAAGAGCATGACACAATAGAGGGACCAACATGAGGAAGTAAAACTTTATATATGATCATCGTCACTGTCTCGCCGACTACCCACCAAGTACATAAGGCTTGTCGCATGAATGTTGAACAAGCAAACCCGAAACTCGCAAGTTTGGCGAAATGACATGAATGCACCTCAAAAGCTCACCGATGTCGTCTTTTTAGGAGAACGTCACAGAGAAGGATGGAGCACCAGAGCGAGGTGCCACCACATTTAGAGCACCACTCTAGCGGAAACTTAGATCCATCACCAGAGTTGATTTTGGGATACAAGGGATATGTATCAAAACCATTTGTCGAAAGATGTTGTAGCCATGGCTGAATGAGACATGTTATTTGATTTGAACTTCACGAAATTGGGGAGAAACTCCCTTTCTTCATGACATGTTTATTCAGATATTTCACTCCTTCATTGCTCTCTTGGTTTCTTTTCTTCTTTGATGGAGACTAACTTGGAATCTTTGGTCACGCCTTTTTTGGTGGTTGCTGGATGGGTGACTAAATATCCCCTTCCCTCATGTGTAAGAGTCAAAAAATAACCATGGGTCATCTATTCTATACCTAATAATAATAAAGGATGAAGTGTTTCTTGTGGTCCAGCTCTTTCTTGGATAGGTTTGCCCTCCCACCAAACCCCATATTACCACATTTAGCACCGGTAAGTAAAAAAGGTTTGTAACTGGGACACTTCATCCATAACCGGTCACCAACCGAGTTCGATAGAAGGCTGGGACACTTATACCTAATAATAAAGGAAGAATTGTTTCTTGCGGTCCAACTCTTTTTGGACAGGTTTTCCCTCCCACCAAATCCCATATTATCACTGATACCTTCGATCCGGATTCACAGATGTAGTATAATAGCTTTTTCCCTAGAAGACTAGGTTTAATCGAACCTTGGAAAGCAATGCTAAAAGGAAATAAAAGGACACATCTACAAGACTTTGTTTTTTTGTTTTACCTTTGTTTATCGGACCAATATAGTTTACTTTTATAGTGGGTTGAATCAATGGATGGAGATAGACCCGGGTTGAAGATCCACATGTAGCTGCACATCATATGTGATAAAAGAAAATAATAAGCACATTCATGTGTAAAGTTTTAATAGTGATAATCTCTTGTGGGAAATATATCCTAATATACTAGACCCCCGTGATGCAGCGGGCATAGCAAAAGTCTTTTAATCCAACCGAGTGCACCACAAAGCAACATGCTACAAACGATTATTAAGTGTAAAACACAGATCAAAGCACTAAGTGGTGATGTTGTTGTGATCCCGAATGGGTCGCTAAACGAAGACCATACTACCCTTTTTGTAATTAGGGTTCCTTTTATAAATTTATGGGATCTTGGGTACCTACAAGTCAAAGTTTGAGACAAGAGACAAAGAAACAAAAGATACAAATCGCTATTTCAAACAATACACAATGCTCCCATGAATTAGATGCACATAAGCACTTCGAGGTTTCTCCCCAACCCACAGCCTGTGAGGACTACTCACTCATAACAATAAGATCAAGGATAGAAAGCATTGTGCAAAATACTTATATTGAAATCAAATATTCTCAGAATGGTCGCTGAATCACAAGGAGATCTAAAGTATAAAGCAATGGCTATGGCTAATGGAGGGGATGGATGAACAATGGTGTGGATCTCCTTTGGTGGTGTTGTGATGCAATAAGGAATGGCGGCCTTCTGCGCGGCGGTTGAGACCTCAAAATATATAGGCGTCTTCACGAAAGTTATAGGGTTTGACGAGATGGGGCCGCCACCACATGGTACGGGCTGACGGTACCGGCGAGCCCTTCCTGTACTAGTGGTTGTTATGGCTACTGACGCCTGGAATTGACTTCACAATTACTTGGTCGTGTGGACTTCCTCAAAAACCTTTATTATGACTACTGATTTTGCATTAAAAAGCATGATTTCCTGCACAACACAAATCAAAGCAAGGTTTTGCATATCTTTGCAATTATTAGTCATTAGTGGCAAGTATTGATAGTTTCTTGTGAATTTATTGACTAAAAACAATGTTTAAACATGGTGGAAGATGGCTATTTTTGGAGCCACCAACCTCCCCAAATCTCAAACCTTGATCACCCTCGAGCAAGAAGAAACAAAAGAACTATAAGGAATTCAGTGCTTAAACTTGAAACAACGAGAATAAGAATTCACTTACGGTTGGTAGTCTTATGTTCTCAGCACTTCATTCATTTGAAAGGATTATCAAAGTTAGAGAGATGACAAGAATACTATACAAGCTTTGGTAAGTCAAGATAATCAAAGTAAAGTTTAGTATAAGTATAAATAACTAGAAGAGTAACAATCAATCCAATTCTTCCAGTTAACTCTCAGCTTGCCAAGAAACACTAGGATGTTTTAATAGCATAATTGAGTAAGAGAGTTCATGTCCTAAGTAGCATAATAGTGAAGTGTCTTATTTACGCCCACATCAATAAATCAAGTCTATCAAAAACACTTCTAATCCAATCAGTGTCTTTCATAAAGTAGTAATGATACCAAGCCAAGGACTTGTTATGTGGATCTTCATACATATCTTTTTTCTTTCTTTCTTCTCTCTTTTTTTCTTCCTCTTTCAGGGATCATTGACTATTTCTTTTACAAGTTCTGCACAACCTTTGAGAGTACCAATACTTTTGCCCATATATTGACACGTATGTCACTCATGTCATCAAATCATAGCTGAAATCCGGGGTTATACCATAGATCGTTCAAAAGCTAGCGGAGTTGTTGGCATCCCAAAGGTGTGCATGAGAAGGATAGAACTTTTTCACTTTTCTATTTTTTATGCTAGTACCATGGTTTGATCCACAAGCTTAGCTTTGGCATGCATCACAATTACCACTATACTTCATTTCAATTAAATAACTCCTTTCAAGAGTGTCATCAAGACTATCAAAATATCTATGGGGTTAAGTATCTTCAAGAGTATACTCTCAAGACAATAATTCATCAAACAAGTTGTAAATTTCAGACTTTTCTTATTGTATTTTTTTGGCAATATTATTTCCAAGGAAAGACTCGGTTAACAAAAAGAACTAGAGCAAAAGCTTCCACAACTATTCATCATACCAATAAAAAGCTTTACTCTAACTATATTAAATTACTCCCACTAGCATGGCATCTTAGCAAATCAACTAATTAAGATAAACAACTCAAACTTCAAAAGTGTGAGACATAGGACATACCTCTCATAAGTGACTTCATGATCATCTTCCTTATAGGGATGTGTTCCTTCAAAACTCAAGCATGATTACTCTCATAATAATATTAAAGCAAAGAGGCAAAGTGCGAATCCACATTTACGAAAAAAGGAAAAACAAAAAAATCATTTTGTATTTTTGAGGATAGCGATTAAAGAATAGAAAAGAACATGCGACCAAGCAAGGGACTAAGAAAAGAAAAACAAATGAAAAACAAAAGAAAACTAAAAATGAAAGAAAATGGAAAAGCAAAGTGTTGGAACAAGCCAACACGAGTGTTTCAAAGCTCCAAAGAAGCCGGAGTACAATCTCATTATTACACAAATAAAATTGCTAGGGGAACACATACCGAAGCTCAAGCTTTTGCAAGCCCTTTTGTTGCTCATTGTGGTGGCGGTGGATAATCTCCCATGTTCCATTGGCTGCTCTAATCATGGAACTGAGTGGCGAGGTTTGTAGAAGCATCTTGAAAGTTGATGGAGTGGTTGTTCATGTTTTGGATGTTTCCTTCAAGCGCACATATATCTTCATAGGTGGTGTAGTAGTTTGGTGGATGCACAGTTCGGGTCCCTCTTGTTCTACTTCTTCATCTTCTCCTCCTCTTCCCACACCCGGGGGCCAAGTAGTGTGGGACTAAACCCCACACCTGCCGGCCACCTAGGGGCTGCCGTCGGCCCTAGGTGGGCCCCACTTGGGTGGCCCACCAAGCCAAGGCCAGCCGGCCCCTTCTCCCTAAGCGCCTTTCCCTATTGGGCCTCCCTTCGGGTGAGGCCCATTAAAATTATGAAGCCTTTAATAATAAAATAATAAAATATTTAATATTAATTCTCCAGTTAACATTCAAATACATATATTATCATATTCCTTTACTCCGGAACTCCTTCCAAACCCCTCTGATCAACATCGGATGTTATCCGGAACTATTCCGGTTTCTCTCTCTCTATTTCTCCTTTGATCCTGCATCTATCCCTAAGCGTCCCCACCCTTAAGTGTGTCATCCTTCGGTTCAGGAACACTTAGGACATGATTGTGATTACTCTCACATCAATGATCATCAGCAGGACTTGGATGCCCATGATGACCCTCATGCATTCTGGGAATCTTATCGCTCGAACCATGAATAGTCGTTTCTCGTTCCCTTTGCCACTTGATACCTAGTTCATCCGAGACTTGATCATTGGTATATCCATACCTTAGTTCGATCTCATTACCAATGAACTTGTTTACTCGTTCCCATGTCGTTACATTCCGTGATCCAGTCACACGCTTGCAAGCTTCGTTAATGCAACCGAGATGGCCACATATGTATCTATCTGTTACATGGACTGGCAAATCCCGGTCTTGATATGTACTCCTCTACGTGCTTATTTCGGAAACCTGAGTGGCACCTTTTCGATCACCTAGTCATGGTATGATACTTGATAACCATCTAAGCTCCCTCCAGAACGGTGATTTGCATTATCTCACAGTCTAAGGATCAGGTTGCGAGGTTTCATGTGTTTTATCATCAATGGTGAACTTTGTAACTATATCTCATTGAGATATAACTATCAGATGTTTGTCTATCACATCATTCAACCAATGATGTGACCTCATTGTCAATTGGCATAAATGCCCATGATCTTGAAACCTAGATCATCCTCATGACCAATGAACTAGTTTGCTAGAGGTAACTAGAGACACGGTGTGTTTACATACCACACGTGTATTAACGTTTCATATTAATACAGTTATAGCACAGTATGAAACGTATTATGAACATATAGGAGATATAGCAAATAATACACTTTATTTTTTGCCTCTAGGGCATAACTCCTGTAGTCTCCCACTTGCACTAGAGTACAAATTAATCTAGTTTACAATAGGCAGGAACCTAACACCAATGGCATCCCAGTGTTGTTCATGCTTGGCTTGTATGAGAGCTTTAGTCAACGGATCTGCCATAGTGTGTACTTTGCAAATCTTGATTTCCCCTTCGTCAATGTTCTGCCGGATGAAGTGAAACCATAACTTGATGTGTTTGGCTGTGGAATGAGTTCTTGGTTCCTTTGTGTTTGCAATAGCACCCGTGTTGTCACAAGAGATTGTCACGGGTTCTTGTGCACTTTGAACAACTCCCAGTTCAATGATGAAATTCCTTAGCCAAACAGCCTCATTTGCTGCATCAGCAGCATCGATGTATTCCAACTCCATTGTAGATTGTGCAACTACCGGTTGTTTCTTGCTCTTCTAGCTTACCGCCCCACCATTCACCAAAAACACAAATCCCGTCCGAGACTTCGAGTCATCAGGATCTGAGTGCCAGCTCGCATCCACATAACCAATTACGTTTAGAGCTTCATCATTACCTCCATAGACTAGGACCATATCCTTTGTTCTGCTGAGATACCTTAGGATATTTTTCACAGCTATCCAGTGATCCATTAATGGATTACTTTGGTATCGGCTCGCCAAACTGAGAGTCAATGCCACATCAGGTCAAGTACTTAGTATTGCATACATCATAGATCATATGGCTGAGGCATAGGGGATGTAAGACATCCTTTCTCTATCAATATCCGTTACCGGACACTGAGATAAACTCAGTATGCTACCTTTTGTTATAGGTGCCAAACCTATTTTGGCATCCTCCATTTTGAACCTCTTCAAAATCTTCTCAAGGTAAGTACTTTGACTTAATGCAATCAGGCGTCTTGATCTATCTCTATAGATTTTGGTGCCTAATATGTTTGCAGCTTCACCTAAGTCTTTCATGGAAATTGACTACTCAAATATGCTTTCACGCTTATCATAAGATCCACGTCATTTCCCATGAGCAATATTTCATCCACATATACTACTAGGAATACAACTGAGCTCCCACTCGCTTTCTTGTAAACACAGAACTCTTGTTGATTTTGGACAAATCCAAAACTCTTGATCACTTGATCAAAACGTTGGTTCCAGCTCTGAGATGCTTGCTTCAAACCATAAATGGACCGCTGAAGCTTGCACACCTTTCCAGCATCCTTAGGATCAACAAAACCTTCCGGTTGCATCATATACAACTCTTCATCAATGTGACCATTAAGAAATGCGGTCTTGACCTCCATATGCCAAATTTCATAGTCGAAATGAGCAGCAATTGCAAGTAAAATCTGGAGAGCCTTGAGGATCACTATGGGAGAGTAAGTATCATTGTAGTCGACTCCTTGAATTTGCCGAAACCCCTTTGCGACAAGTCGAGCTTTGTGAATGGTCACATTACCATCCGCATCTGTCTTTTTCTTAAAGATCCATTTATTTTCCACGGCCTTGCAGCCTTCCGGGAGATCTACCAAGGTCCAAACTTGGTTCTCATACATGGATCGTATTTCGGATTTCATGGCTTCCAGCCATTTCTCGGAGTCAGCACTATCCATAGCTTCTTTGTAGTTTGCAGGTTCTTCCTGTTCATCTAGGATGACAGACATCACAAGGCTACTGTACCAATCAGGAGTGGCACAAACTCTTGTAGACCTACAAACCTCAGGAGTCTCGACGTTGTTGTTTTGATCATCATCATTGGGCTCTTCCTCCATGTTGGAGAGCGGTTTCGGAACAGCTTCTGTTGTGCTACTCGGAATTTGGAGAGAAGGGTCAACAACTTCATCTAACTCAATTTTCCTTCCACTAACTCCTTTAGCGAGAAACTCTTTCTCGAGAAACGTGCCGACTTTTGCGACAAACATCTTGCCTCCAGCCTGGTTGTAGAAAGTACACCCAATTGTTTCCCTTGGGTATCCCACAAAGATACATTTTTCCGATTTGGGTTTGAGTTTGTCAGGCTGTAGTTTCTTGACGTAAGCCTCACAACCCCAAACTTTTAGAAACGATAACTTTGGCTTCTGGCCACACCATATCTCATATGGAGTTGTCTACACGGATTTGGATGGTGCTCGGTTTAAAATAAAAGCGGCGATTTCCAACACGTATCCCAAAAAGACACAGACAAATCAGTTAAAGACATCATGGACCGCACACTATCCAATAGAGTTCGGTTACGTCGTTCCGATGCACCATTACGCTGTGGTGTTCCGGCTGGCGTAAGCTATGGGATGATCCCATAGTCCTTTAAGTGCATGTTGAACTCATAACTCAAATACTCGCCTCCCCGATCTAATTGAAGATGCTTGATTCTCTTGTTAAGATGATTCTCTACTTCTTTATGAAATTCATTGAACTTTTCAAAGGTTTCAGACTTGTGCTTCATTAAGTAGATATATCCATATCTTCTTAAGTCATCAGTAAAGGTAACAAAGTAACCATAACAATTCTGTGTTGAGACGCTCATTGGTCCACATACATCTGTATGTATGATTCCCAGTAGGTCTGCAGCTCTCTCTATCGTCCCGGAGAATGGTGTCCTAGTCATCTTGCCCATGAGGCATGGCTCACATGTATCAAGGGATTCGAAATCCAATGATCCAAGAAGCCCTTTTGAATGAAGCTTCTTCATGTGCTTTATGCTAATGTGACCAAGACGGCAATGCCACATAAACATGGAATTATCATCATTATGCTTGCAACATTTTGCATCAACACTATGGATGTGCGTATCACAATCAAGATCAAGTAAGAATAAACCATTACACACAGGGGCATGAACATAGAAAATATCACTCATATAAATAGAACAACCATTTGTTCCGGATTTAAACGAATAATGATCTTGCAACAAGCAAGATCCACTCACAATATTCATACTCAATGCGGGTACATGGTAGCATTTATTCAAAACCAAAAATAATCATGATGGTAGACGAATATGCAGGGTGCCGACAGCCATCACTTCGACTCTCAAACCATTGCCGACACGCATCATCACCTCGTCCTTCCTCAGGCACCTCCTACTCTGGAGTTCCTGCAGAGAGTTACAAATGTGAGCAACAGATCCGGTATCAAATACCCAGGTGTTACTCCTGGCGCTTGTAAGGAACACACCAATAACATGTATATCACATATACCTTTGTCCTTGGTGGCTTTCTTGTCTTCAAGGTACTTGGGGCAGTTGTGTTTCCAGTGCCCATCCCCTTTGTAGTAGTAGCACGTAATGCTAGGCTCAGGGCCAGGCTTGGCAGTCTTTGAGGTACTAGCAACGAACTTGCCATCCTTTTGGGGCTTCTTGCCCATGCCTTTTCCCTTTTGCCCTGGCTTCTTAAAGTTGGTGGTCTTATTGACCATTAACACCGTGTGCTCCTTCTTGACTTCTACCTCAGCAGTTTTGAGCATGGAGAACACCTCAGCAAGGGTCTTAGTCATCCCTTGCATGTTGTAGTTCATCACAAAGCTCTTATAGCTAGGGGCAGCGAGTGCAGCACCCTATCAATCACGAGCTCCTCCAGGGTTTTACAATCTAGGGCATTCAAACGCTTAACGTTGCCAGAAATTTTGACTACATGCTCACTAATATTGTTGTGCTCTTCCATTTTAGAAGAGAAGAAGAGCTCTGAAGCATCATACCTCTCTGCGTGAGCCTGTGGAGCAAAGATGGCTTTGAGATCCTCAATGATCTCAAAAGCATTCATCTTCTCAAAATGCTTTTGAAGCTCCGGCTCCATGGCATAGAGCATTCCACTCTGGATGAGGGAGAAATTGTCCACCTTGTACTGCCAAACATTCTTTTCATCCTGGGAGGCGGAATCTGCAGGCTTAGCTAGAAGCTCAGCCTTGATGACATAAGTCACTTGTAGGGGACTAGGAGGATCCTAAGATTGTAGAACCATGTGATGAAGTTGGTTCCATCAGTTTTCAGCTTGTCCTTCTCGAGGAAAGTGCTAAGGTTGAAGGTGGGTGGGCGAGACATCTATAATGGATTTGCAAAGTCTTTAGACCATGTTCATAATAACGAGTTCAAGTTTTAATTATACTATCGTACTTAAAACAAAAGAACTCCCACTCAAACGAACATCCCTCCACTCGTTTAGTAATCACATCATCCCAATCCCCTGCACCTCCCTCGATCATCATGGCCATCAATGCAGTATCAAAGGTGGACATTCCCTAACGTCGATCACATCAACCATGTGATTCATGCTCGACCTTTCGGTCTCTTGTATTCCGAGGCCATGTTTGTACATGCTAGGCTTGCCAGTTCTAACTTGTGTGTATTCGCAGTGCAACATGGCTTACACGCACTTTACGCGAACATAGATATGTCTAACACCCGATCATCATGGCCTGCCTCATACCGAAGAACTTTCTTGGTGGTGCACACATAAGGGGAATACGATAACTGGAATACTGTGAGGGATTATCTTATTATGCTACCGTCGAATGTATGTATAATTATACTAGCACAATAAGTAATACTTCATAAAGTAAAGTGTTATGACATGGTTATAGCAACTTGATCATCATCAATAGCTTCAATGAAAGTTTCAAAAACTCGTCATTGCCATGTCTTAACACATGCCCCTATGAAACAATAAAAATAGACGCCTCTATATTATCTATTGCAAGTTTTACGCGGCTTTAGGGCTTTCGAGGTAGAACCCCTTCCCACCTACGAACATGGAGCCACAACATGGATTCAATGATTTCCGTTCTTCTTCCATTTTCAGGTCCCTCCAATGTTGATGCCATATCAACTACTATAGAGAGACAGACACCCCCTAAGCCACTCTGATTCGTGGACCAGTCTCATGAATCACCATGTGAGGTCGGTTGGGGGCCGCTTCATCAAATAGTGTCGTGATATGAACAAGAACATAAAAGAGGGTAGCAACTAGAGAATCAATGCCCACATATTGCTATGTGTTCTATTTGTATGACATGTCTACCCATAGACCCGCTCTGATACCACTAAAGGGTTCCGTAGTAGAAAACAAAAAAATTCTATCTACACAAATACTAATACCAGGATCAATACTATGTAGACATAAGTAACGGAAGAGGAATACGGTATTCATACCTTTGAAGACCGAGGCACTCCTTACGCGGGAAGGCGTATGTTGATGAAGACGAGTAGCACCCCAAGTGTGGTGCCTCCGAAGTTCGTCACACGTCCGGTGTAGGCGATGTTTCCTGTCTCCGATCCAGCCGAGCAGCAGAAGAAGAAGATGGCGGATCAAACATCACATGATGGTGGTGTGAAGGTGGAGAACTCACACCCTGAGGTTCTCTACAATATTATGGAGAAATCCTCAAGGAGATGAGAGATAGAATGAGAGGAATGGGTGAATTCACAGGGGGAGGGGTCACCCCTATATATAGTAGGAGGGGGTGCACCACCCAGGAGCCAGGCGGTGTGGGACTAAACCCCACACCCTCTAGCCACCTAGGGGATGCCGCCAGCCCTAGGTGGGCCCCACTTGGGCGGCCCACCAAGCCAAGGCCGGCCGGGCCCTTCTTCCTAGGCGCCTTGCCCTATTGGGCCTCCCTTCAGGTGAAGCCCATTAGCATTAGGAAGCCTTTAATAATAATTATATATATATATTTAATATTAATTATCCAATTAACATTCATGAATACATATATTATCATATTCCTTTACTCCGGAACTCCTTCTGAACCCCTCCGATCAACATCGGATGTTATCCGGAACTATTCTGGTTTCTCTCTCTCTATTTCTCCTTCGATCCCGCATCTATCCCAAAGCGTCCCCCTCCTTAAGTGTGTCATCCTTCGGTTCGAGAACACTCCGGACATGATTGAGATTACTCTCACATCAATGATCATCAGCGGGACCTAGATGCCCATGATGACCCCCGTGCATTCCGTGAATCTTATCGCTTGAACCGTGAATAGTCGTTTCCCGTTCCCTTTGCCACTTGATACCTAGTTCATCCGAGACTTGATCTTTGGTATCTCCATACCTTAGTTCGATCTCGTTACTGATGAACTTTTTTACTCATTCCCATGTCGTTGCATTCCGTGACACAGTCACACGCTTGCAAGCTTCGTTAATGCAACATCACCGAGATGGCCACATATGTATCTATCTGTTACATGGACTGGCAAATCTTGGTCTTGATATGTACTCCTCTACGCGCTCCTTTGGGAAACCTGAGTGGCACCTTTTTGATCACGCAGTCACAGTATGATACTTGAGAACCATCTAAGCTCCCTCCAGAACGGTGATTTGCATTATCTCACAGTCGAAGGATCAGGTTGCGAGGTTTCATGCGTTTTATCATCAATGATGAACTTTGTAACTAGATCTCATTGATATATAACTATCAGATGTTTGTCTATCACGTCATTCAACCAATGATGTGACCTCATTGTCAATTGGCATAAATTCCCATGATCTTGAAACCTAGATCATCCTCATGACTAATGAACTACTTTGCTAGAGGTAACTAGAGACACTATGTGTTTACATACCACACGTGTATTAACATTTCATATTAATACAGTTATAGCACAGTATGAAACGTATTATGAACATATAGGAGATATATCAAACAATACACTTTATTATTTGCCTCTAGGGCATAACATCTTCAAATAGACCATTAGGAAAAGGAGCTGGGATCAAGTGATCTGCCCCAGGTATATGAAAGAAGTATCTACTATTAGTTCTAGAAATCATACCACATGCTCTCAGAGTAGAAAAACCGAGGCGGTTGCTTCCTGTCAATGGTTGGATGTTACCTAGGTTGATGTGAAGTGCGCGTGCAAGAACGGTCACAACTCCTCCTCCGCATATGGGTCCTCGAGATTGTAGAGCCTGATGCTTAAGGTAAAACACAAGAAGGGCACCCAAATTTTGTGTTAAGTTACAATTAATAATAGCAGCTTTTATGAGGACCATCATTTTCTCCTCATTAACTCTAGTAAACTCACCACATGCCTGCAAGGTGTTAGCAATAACATAAAACAGATAGCGAATAATAGGATGATCAATTTGGTTCCCCTTGGGTGTGTTTCCACGAATTCTCAAAAAATTAAAGTACTACCAAGGTGCAGGATTTAAAACAAAGGTGGAGGAGCATATGTCCGTGGTGTTGTTGGCAAACCTAAAATATGGAGCCCACTGGTCGAGCGTTAAGGAGTACTCACAGTTCATAAGACGAAAGTTGGTGCAATCAACTCCAGGCATTTGATCCTTGGAACAATAGTGAGAGCACACTGTATGCGTCAAGGTGCTGAGAAACTCAAGCGTCAAGCGGCGATACATGGCGACATCCTAGAATACAAAGTTATACAAACCAACATTATTGCAAAGTAAATCAAAATCAGCACGAATGCCAAGTTGGTTCAGGATATAGGGACACACCCACTTGGTGGACTTGATTTCTCAGAGCCTGATACGGTCGAAACGGTTCATCTTAAACTCCTCGGTGAACTCGATACCAAGTGACTCGAGGGTCAATGTATCAACGGGTGGTGCAGAAGGTTCTGCAACCATGGCACGTGTATGGTTCCTCGTGTTCATCTAATACAAAATAAATGAAAATTTCTAATTAAATTTTTAGTCCAGTAGAAACATAGCATATGTGATCCTCTACACTAGTTACAAAAGAAACTCCTCTACAAATAATACTAAGCATGCTCAATATCAAGATTAGATCAAGAACAAGACCTAAGTCTAGATTGAAAATGATGAAAGATTGAGTGAAGCTTTGGTATAAATAAGTTGGAGATAGGAGGAGAATCATACCTTAGATCGATTGGGTGCGAGGAAATGAAGAAAGGTTGAGTAAATTTTAAGATCCGATGGAGGTGGTTTGGAGTTTGGAGGAAGAATAAAGAGAAAATTTGCGTTTTGGGGATTTTTGGGTTACCTCCTCGCGGTGTTATGGCGCCCGTGTACATTGTATGGGCGGGCGGTACGGCCGGAGCCCGCCAGTACCGACATACCTTGGGGGTGATGAATCCTTTCTAGCGGTGCACTCGGTATGGGCGCGCGGTACGGTCACGCGCGTTCATAATACTGGTCGTTATGCGTTTAGTATGTTTGCTTGAAATCTGATGTTTTGCTTGAGGGTACGATATGGGAGCACCGTATGGGCGCGTCCGTCCGTACCAGTGGTTGTTATGACCCCTGTGTCCAGCGGGAAAAATCAAAGTTTCTATTTTCCAATGCCTCGAGGTGGTACAGGCACACGGTACGGTCCCTTCCGGCCGTACCACTGGTAGTTATGCGGCCAGTAAGCTGAAAACTCAAAGAATTTGATTAGTAGCTTTGTGCGTCTTTACACATCTTATCAAAGGACAAATAACAGCAAATAGACTTCATAAAAATCAGCAATACTTCTTAGGTCATGTGTTAGTGAAAATAAAAGATAGATGATTACCTTATTTCTTCTCCTCTCTCCAAAGGTCTTCTTGAACACTCTTTATTACAAACAAAAACAAAACAAAAACAAAACTAACACAAGAGTAAAAACTTTATTTCACATGGGTTGCCTCCCATGAAGCGCTTCTAGTTAAGGTCAATTAGCTTGACCCAGATGGTGATAATTTAGGTTTAATGAGTGGAACACCCACTCCAAAGTAATTGGCTTTCAAAGTAATTATACCATCTTCATCACTAGGCTTGGCCTTCTTTCTAGGGAAGTGGACTATAAAAGGATCTCTAGAGGGTAGTCCTATTCTCACATTCCCTTCATGCAAATTGATTAATGATTTAATAGTTCTTAGGAAGGGCCTACCTAGGATTATAGGCTCATGGATCTGGGCATCTTCATGCCAACCTAAGCACAATTTTTTCTTCTCGCTATTACTTCTAGACAGACTAAACACAAGAAATTTACTAGGAATAAAAAATTCCCACTCCCCTCTTATAACTATGCAACACTTAACTGTGCTTCTGAAGAAACTCTATCACACTTGTTTTGGGGTTGCCCATTTGCATCACTCTGCTGGAATTACATTTTTCCAAACAGAACAACAACTGTGCTTGAAGCTTCTGCATACACTAGGATTAAATTGAAACTACCATTCACAATGGAGATAATCATTCTGGAAGCATGGGGAATCTAGATATGTAGAAATAATAAGGTTTTAAAGATCAAAGACCAACCTTGGAGAGTTGGAAAGCAGTATTATTTTAAGAACTAAGATGGGTTCAGTACAGGATAAAAAGAAAGCACCAACAGAGCTTTAAAGAATGGCTACAGCTTCAATTAGATCAGAGATAATCTTTTTAAAACCATTCCCTCTTTGAGGTGTACTATGTACTTTGACTTATTGTAACTTTGTAAATACCACAGCTTATAAATGAAAAAAGTTACAGTGGGTTTTTACCCTACTGTTTTCCCTAAAAAAATAAGAATGGGACTACCTTTAATTTCAACAACTATATTTTCCTTTACCCCAACAGCTTGTTTATAAGTTGAGTTTGCTAGATGGAGTCTTAATTCAGTAGTTGCAAATGGCCCCAAGTTTAACTTCTAAAATAGGCTTTTGGAAATCGTTGAGACACTTGCACCAAGATCACAAAGTGCGGATATCTCATTGACCCCAACCTTAATATTAATAGTAGGCTCAAATATATCATCAAGCTTAGCAGGAAGCTTATCAGCTAGTCTCTTATACTCCATCTCTAAATCACAAACTTTATATGTTACTTGTTGAATAAATTGTTGGTACATAGCATCATTACCTTGTTCTATACCGGGATTCTTTACGGTGATCATCTTTAGTAGATCTTCCACGGTATATTCCGGTGTTGGTGTGTGACACCCCTGAAATCAGGGTTAAAAAATCCATACTTTAGCCTGATATAAGCTTAACCTAGAGCTCGAGGATATCCAGTGAGAAATCGGTAACACAACAGTAACCCTATGACACAAAAATTATTACAGCAAGCTCATAATTGAGCGAAGAACCAAAATATTACAAGTAGAGGTCACTGACCACAAATATCAAATAACAGAAGGCAAGTTATGCTATTAAGTATAGCAAACTTAACAAATGGCCTAAGAGGCCTGAAGCATAATGATGACGTCCCAGCCCATAGATTCCAGGTTGTCGGTCGGGAACCCCAAGCTACTCGTCGGTGTCGATGTCATACGGAACTCAACTTCAGGGGAACACTTACTCTAAAAGTATCAACAAAGCAAGGGTGAGTACAGGGTGTACTCCGCAAGACTTATGGCTGGTGGGGTTATTTTGCATAAAGCCATCTTTGTTTATAAAACAAGAGGGAGAAGAAGCTCGTCTAATTAGAATATTTTAAAAGGGGATAAGAGAGCGACACCTCAAAAGAATTGATCATCATCTTGATATCCACCAAAGTAATCCTTGTCGCACAACTAGGATCACCCCCTCGTACCCATGAGGAAGCATCCTTAAGCACACGTTGACCTGCCAAGTTTTACGATTAGGTTAAAGTTCTCTATTATCTTAGAATTCGGTCACCAAGCGTGCATAACCGTGAATACGGCTTTTCGAAAAGATTTAACCCTGCAGGGGTGTACAACTTTACCCACACGTACCAAACGACTCTTAATGCCACAATGATTAGCCCTCTTCCTTGGAAGGCCGGTAGAGGGTGGTTGGACATGACCTTTACCTTGCTTTCGCCAAGACCATGAGTCACGCCCTAAGGATGGTTCTGCCGTAACAGGTCAAATCCCGAAGTCGGTCCCTAGAGATGTGGGCGAGGTTGGTTTACTAGGGGCGCCATCTACCCTAAGCAACCCCGGCCACGCTTACCTACCTGTTATGATGCACCTTCACCCGCCAAATCTTTCAAAACATTTTCTATGCATATGTTGAATGGAACGCCGAACTATGTGACTCATGGAATCTACTAGGCAAGTTAGTCAGTGGAGGGGTCCCCATAAACCCCGTGTGGCTGTACGCTCGTCTTGGTCCAAAGGCAAGAACTCGGGTCCTAGTGGTGGCGAGCATGGGACTACAAAAACCACATCCCACCGTGGCCTCCCATACAAGCCTTAGCATGTTTAACCTTTACCACTGATCTCACCTCATCAGTATATCTCGTACTCCTATCATACTAGATTCTCTGCATCTGATACATCATCTGGATGAACCAGCACTAACATCTAAGCATGGCTAAGCAAGACACAGATATAAGCTCTAGCAATGCACACAAGCTGACATGGGTATACCATACAGGTACTCGAGCTTGGTATATACGGCCTGAATACAGCGGAGGCCCATGGTGTCACCAAGGCCCAAATGGAGAACTCAAGTAACCTACGGACTCTCGATTGCTTGAAGAACAAGAAGAAGCTAAAGATAGAAAGTTCAAAGGGGAAAACCCTAACCTATAACCGACTCGACCTGCTACCCGAGACCTAGTCTATCTATATAAAGGCTAGGAGGGGGCGGCGAGGAGGATGCACGCAGCCCTAGTTTCCACCACCCTTGCCAGATCACATCTGCGCACCATTGTAATCCTCGATTCCTTCAATAATTCCACGAGCAGACAAGCAGGAGTAGGGACCTCTATGAGGCCTGAACCTGGGTAAATCTTCGAGCCCCCTGTGTGCTTGTTTGCTAGCCGATAGATGTCTCCACCGCTCCCTCCTTCTCCAAAACCCAAGTCCATAACAATGGTCATTGATGAGTTAAACCCTCGTCAATTGGCACCGTCTGTGGGAATTGGGAGTGCTAATGTTGCGGCTTCTTCGGCCCCATCAACCACGATCTACAACTCCGCAACAATGGAGATTCGCCAACTCTTTGGTGCATTTGACTTCACCGTCCACACGCCAGCCACTTGCCCGGCCTTCGAATCCGTGGGCGACGGAATCAGCCTGGCGATCGGGAGCTTCCGCTTCCAAGTTGGTCAGGTGGGCACGCTTCGCATGCCTGACCAGCCGATGACACCATCGATTGCTCCAGCATCATGGTTCCCTCCGCCGATCGGCACCCTCAGTGAGCTGAATGCCTCAGCAACAGTCGAGAATATGGCCAGCGACAGCAGTCGTGAATCCGATCTAGGCGATCTGGCAACTGAAGACGGAGCCTACGGTTCCGGATCTGAAAGTTGTGGGAGCAGCAGCTTCCCCAACCACTTCATGTGCGCCGTCATCAATGCAGGCGACTCCTCCGCCAATCGCGACAACACGGGCAACGGTGGCCATGGAGCCGACCCGCCAAACAGCGGCATACCAATGGCGGACCACCACCAAATGGCAGCCCCACTAACGGCGCCCCCGTCAACAACGGAGGGGAAGCCAAACCTCCAACTATGATAAACGAGCAAACTGGCAAACGCGTCGTGATCAGGCTCAACGACCTTGAGTGGGCTCGTTGCCGAGAAGCCCTACGAGGCCACCCTCTACCCTTCGGCTCCCCACAAGAACTGCTGATGGGTTACCATTGGTGTCGGGGGGATGACCCTCGGATACCCCAATTGGACAAGAAACAGGGCAGTCGGATCGCGTCCGGCTGGCCAGGTGCAGCCGGACAAGGCAAGCCGGGTCGGCTATCGTGAGGTAGCCGGATCGGCGAGAAGCAGCCGGCTACAGCAGCGTAGCCGGAACCAATCAAGGAGGCAGGGCGACATGTGGAATAGTGCGCGGTACGCCCTGTACGACGACAAGACTGACAACTACTCGGCCATACCGAAGACTTTGCGGGGATGACGCGGGAACAGTGGCCCAACGCTGATGACGGGCTCGCACGGCGTCCATTGTGCCCACGACAGCCATACCGCTCGTGCTCTGATGGGACATGGTTGTACCGGATACTGTAGATGACCAGCCGGCTGGGACCCACCTATGGGGCCCGCCAATCGGATTGGCCAGTGAGACCATTGCCTCTCTACCTATATAAGGAGAGGAAAGGCCTCAGTAGAAAGGGTTGGTCTCAGTGCATTTAGGGCAGTAGCTAGAGGATACAGCTTGAGGAGCACTTATAGTTCATATATCACTCATAGTCAGATCGACAGGAGTAGGAGTTTTACCTCACCATGAGGGCTCCAAACCTGGGTACTTCTTGCGTCCTGCTATGCTTGCTTGTATCCAATCCCGCCTGCGGACGCCGTCAATAGCTTCCCTGCTAGTTCCCACACCTCTATCTAACCTTCTTAGGTACTGCCGTTCCCAATACAACGACAGTTGGCGCCCACCATGGGGCGGATGACTTCAACCGGAGTCACGTTCCGCACGGGACCCCGCACTTCAGTCGGTGAGCGCGTGGCCTCCGGCCTGGTGCTCACACTCGGCAAGTTCGACTGCGTCATCGACAATGCTTCCTGCTTCGCCGGAACCACCTTCCCAGTGAACGGCTCCATCCTACTTTTTGGCGACCTCCCCGTCTACGTCGCCACCGTTCTAGAGCGTTTCCCTAGGGAGATCGTCTCCGTCGCGGAGGTGTCGCATCTGGGCAGCGGCGCCTCAGTCGCTTCCCGCGGCATCGAGGTCATGATGGCCGGCTCCAGCTCTCACCCTGCCAACTGCAGGAGCGGGGCGCGGACGAGGGCGGAACCTCCCCCCACCGCAGCCGCGGAATCCGGTAGAGGAGGCCATTGATCAGCTCCTGACGCCGGTTAACCTCAGGGACAACCCGGAGGAGGCGGAGGCCAACTTCGCCATGGAGAGACAGATCCTCCTCCGGGAGGCCATGGAGCTGGCGGCAACCCGCAAGCAACTCGAGATCACCCGGCGCGAGTACGACCGCGTGCACGGCTTCACTCCGGCTACCACGGAGCCGAGCCGGCGCGGCCAGGTGCGGCGCCAGGGCGGCGAGCTAGGAGGAAGGATGGAAAAGGATGGGGAGCCGGATCCCACGCACGCCCTCATCCGGCCCACCTACAGCCCGCCCATCAAGAACCTGCACGCGGCGCGAGCCGCGGCAGAAGAGCTGCCCAACTTGGAGGGCGAGGAGCGAGCTCGCCGGCATGCTCGCGTGCAGGAGCTCCTCCGAATCGCGGATGAACAGGACGACGCCAACCGGCAGATGCAGGAGGACCCCAGCTACTCCAGGGGGAGCAAGCCGCTTGTCAACAGCAAGGGCGCGCCTCGCGACACCCAACAGGCATCCTCTCCTCAGCCGGCTAAGGCCCGCAGCAAGCGCCGCAGCTCTGGCAACAAGGGCCAGCCGCGCCAGGAGCAAACGGTGAACAACAACCCACCGCCTCCCCCTCCACCAACCGGAGCACCAAGACCCGCCGGTTCCCGTCTCTTGGGCTGGGTGCGAGTGCCCAACCCGGATCGTCCGGATGCCCGTGACCGCATTGACATCCTCGCTCAAGCGCGCGTCACGGAGGAAGAAGACTCCATCGGACCTTGTTTCAGACCACGCATCCGGAACGAGCCGTTTCCGGATAAGTTCACCTTGCCCAGGGACACCCCCAAGTACGATAGCAGCATGAAGCCGGAAGATTGGCTGACCAACTATGCTACGGCAGTCGGCATAGCCCATGAGAACAAGCACACAGCTGTGCGCTACGTCCCCCTCATGCTAACCGGGTCGGCAAGGACATGGCTCAATAGCCTTGCGCCCAACAGCATCAACACCTGGCCAGACTTCGAGAAGGTGTTCGTCCGCAACTTCAATGGCACGTACAAGCGTCCGGGACGCCCACGTGACCTGGCTTTGTGCGTCCAGGGTGACCGCGAGACCGACTGCGAGTACCTCGCCAAGTGGACGGAGCTACGCAACACTTGCGAGGGCATCCTGGAGAGCCGGGTCATCAGCTTCTTCATCGAGGGATGCCAAGAAGGCACCATGCTTCGCCACCGGCTACTGTGTGACGAGCCGAAAACCATGGCAGAGCTCATGACGGTTGCGGACCAGTACGCCCTGGCGGATGCCGCCATGAAGAAACCCCTCCGAGTAAATGCTGACGGGCGTCCGACTCCTATGAAGCCGGCTCGTGACCGTCCAAGCAATCCGGCTGGAGAAGCCGGATCCTCCAGACGCCACGGCAACGACAATCGATTCCATGGGGACTGCCAAGCCGGACATCAGAAGCCCCGCTACCACGCGCGGCAGGTCAATGCTATGGAGGGTGCGTCCGACGCACCGGCTAACGATGCACGGAGGCAGAAGCCATGGCTCACCTTCGACTAGATGTTTGACGGCCCGAGCAAATGGCACAGCGGTCCCTTGAAACCGGCTACGCACACCACCCGGAATTGCAGCTGGACTCGCCAGCTAAAAGACCAGGACAGCCAGCCACGTCTCCCCCACCCCCTCCTGGTGGACCACCACCACCGGCTAGGGGAGCCGGCAATGATGGTAACGGCGGCAACGGTGGCAACAACAACAACAGCTACCCCCAGCCACACGCCGCCTACCACATCTTCGAGACTGAGCTGGACGTCAAGCACAGCCGCAGGCGACGCTCCAAGGAGGTCAACGCCATCGTCTCTCTGGTCCCCCAGTACCTGAACTAGTCGGAAACCCCCGTCACCTGGAGCCGCCAGGACCAGCCGGAGCAGCTGCCAACTCCCGGGGGCTACACCATGGTGCTCGACCCCCTCATCGTCTCCAACACGTGCACCTGCCGTTTCGCTTGCGTCCTCATCGACGGAGGCAGCAGCCTCAACCTCCTCTACCGGTCTTCGCTAGAGAAGCTGGGCATTCGCGAATGCGACCTGCGCCCGACTACCACAACGTTCCACGGTGTGCTGCCGGGGCCGGCTTGCGCCCCGCTGGGTAAAAGCCAGCTAGACGTCATCTTTGGGACCGAAGAGAACTTCCGCCGCGAACCGATCTGGTTCAAGGTGGTAAACCTGACGAACTCCTACCACACTCTCCTCGGGCGCCCCGCCCTCACCAAATTCATGGTCGTCCCCCACTACGCATACCTCAAGACGAAGATGCCGGGACCCAACGGCGTGATCACCATTGCTGGCTGCTTCAAGCGGTCAATGGAGTGCGCCTCAGCCGGTTCCAAACTGGCAGAGGCCCTCATCATAGCCGAGGAGAAGCGCGTGATCATGCGCAATGTGGCCATGGCCCAGCAAGACATACCGGCTAGCAGCAAGCTGGCTGGAGAAGGAGCCTTCCAGCCGGCAAAGGAGACGAAGAGGATCCTGCTCGACCCCTCCAACCCGACCAAGTTCGTCACCATTGGTGCCAACTTGGACAGCAAATAGGAAGGCGCGCTCGTCGACTTCCTTCGTGAGAACCGGGACATCTTCGCATGGTCACCCAAGGACATGACAGGTGTATCGAGGGAGTTCGCCGAGCACTCACTTCATGTGCGGCCGGACGCCAAGCCGGTTAAGCAACCTCTACACCGGTTCACAGAGGAGAAGAGGAAGATTATCGGTGACGAGATCACCCGGCTCCTTGCAGCCGGGTTCATCATGGAAGTGCACCACCCGGACTGGCTGGCAAACCCAGTCCTGGTGTTGAAGAAGATACAGACCTGGCGCATGTGTATTGACTAGACCAGCCTAAACAAGGCGTGCCCAAAAGATCCATTCGCTTTGCCCCGTATCGATCAAGTCATCGATTCCACGGCCAGCTGCGATTTGTTGTCGTTTTTAGATTGCTATTCCGGTTACAATCAGATCCAGTTAAACCCGGCTGATCAGATGAAGACATCATTTATCACCCCCTACGGGGCTTTCTGCTATGTAACCATGCCTTTCGGTCTGAAGAATGCAGGCGCTACCTATCAGCGCTGCATGCATAAGTGCTTGCACTCGCAAATAGGCCTAAACGTGCATGCTTATGTGGACAGTGTGGTCATCAAGACTAAGGAGAAACGCACCCTCCTCGAAGATCTAGGAGAGACATTTGGCAACCTCCGGCAGTACCAGATGAAGCTGAACCCGGAGAAATGCGTCTTTGGAGTCCCATCCGGCCAGCTACTCGGTTTCCTCGTATCGCAACGAGGTATCGAGGCGAATCCGGAGAAGATCGCGGCCATCGAGAGGATGCAGCCACCCAGGAGCCTGCTTGGAGTCCAGAAGTTCACCGGATGCCTAGCCTCCCTCAGTCGTTTCGTCAGCCGGCTGGGGGAGAAGGCACTCCTGTTGTACCAGCTGATGAAGAAGACGGACAAGTTCTCCTAGACTTCGCAAGCCGACACCGCATTTCACGACCTCAAGCGCATGCTATCCACAGCACCAGTTCTAGCCACGCCGGATAGCAAGGAGCCGATGTTGCTCTATATAGCAGCCATCAGCCGGGTCGTCAGCATCGTCCTAGTGGTGGAGCGCCCCGAGGAAGGCAAGGCTCAGCCGGTTCAGAGGCCTGTCTACTACCTCAGAGAGGTCACCTCCCTCTCCAAGCAGAACTACCCCTACTACCAGAAGATGTGCTATGGCGTGTACCTGGCATGCAAGAAGCTCAAGCACTACTTCAAGGAACATCTGATTAAGGTCGTGTGCACTGCACCCCTTTTGGAAATCATCGGCAACAAGGACGCCACCGGCCGAGTCGCCAAGTGGGCCATCGAGCTCGCCGCCTACTCCATCAAGTACAAGCCTCGGCTCACGATCAAGTCGTAGGCGCTGGCGGACTTCCTCGTCGACTGGGCCGAGACCCAGTATCTCCCACCGGTTCCCGATTCGGACCACTAGAAGATGCACGTCGACGGGTCGAAGATGCTTGGGGGCTTGGGAGCCAGCATCGTGCTCACCTCGCCCAAGGGAGACCGGCTGGAGTACATCCTGCAGATCCACTTTAAGGCCTCCAACAACGTAGCCGAATATGAGGCAGTGGCGCATGGCCTTCGGCTAGCCAAAGAAATCGGTGTCAACCGGATCCTCTATTTCGGCGATTCGGATCTGGTGGTGCAGCAGGTATCCGGAGAGTGGGACGCTCGCGATGCAAACATGGCTCTCTACCGGTTCCACATACAGAACCTCAGTGCCTCCTTCGACGGATGTGAATTCCACCACGTCCCCCATGCCAACAATGAGGCAGCCGATTCGCTCGCACGAATCGGATCCGCCAGGTAGGCGATCCCACCCGGGGTCTCCTTGGAGCACCTGCGCAAGCCCTCCATCAACCCGTCCCCTGAGTCAGACTCCATCATATGGGCAGGGAGCGCTCCGGTTGACGGGGCGGCAGATGCAGAACCGGCAGAACCTCCAAAAAAGAAGGCACACACCAACTCCGGCAAGCCGGTACCCTCCGGCTCACAAGACCCGGGGGCTGCCGCCTCGTCAAGCGGCTCGGGGGCTGCCGTCCCGGGTACCTCACCCGGACGACCCCCCGTCGACCATCAATCGGAGAGCAGGATCATCCTCGTCATCTGGGAAATACCATCCTGGGCATAGCCCTTCATGAACTACATCGCCAATGGGGAGCTTCTGAATGACGAGGTGGAGGCCAGGCAAATCCGGCACCACGCGCACACGTACACCATCACCAACAAAGAACTGTATAAGCGCAGAGTATCCGGCATCTTCCAAAGGTGTGTCGATGTGGACACAGGCTACCGGCTACTCAAGGACATCCACCAGGGCGAGTGCGGACACCACGATTCATCAAGGGCGATAGTCGCCAAGGCATTTCGCCACGGTTTCTATTGGCCCACCGCCCTCGAGGACGCCGAACAACTAGTCCACATGTGCAATGGGTGCTAGCGCTTCGGGTAGCTCAGGCACATGCCGACTTCGGTGCTCAAGACCATACCGATTACCTGGCCCTTCGCGGTTTGGGGCCTCGACATGGTTGGCCCTTTCAAGCGAGCGCGCGCAGGCATGACCCATTTGCTGGTGGCGGTGGACAAATTTACAAAATGGATCGAGGCCAAGCCCATCCAGAAGTTGGACGGGGCAACGGTCGTCACCTTCTTCACCGACATCATCAATCGGTTCGGCTACCCCAACAGCATCATCACCGACAATGGCACGAACTTCGCCAAGGGGGCCTTCACCTGATTCTGTAGCAACAAGGGCATCCGGCTGGACCTTGCCTCCGTCATGCACTCGCAGTCCAACGGGCAAGTCGAAAGGGAAAACGGCTTGGTGCTAGCCGCATCAAGCCACGCCTCATCAAGCCTCTGGAGCGGTCACCCGGATGCTGGATCGAGGAGCTTCCGGCTGTGCTATGGAGCCTCTGCACCACGCTGAATAGATCAACCGGCTACACTCCGTTCTTCCTAGTCTACGGATCGGAAGCCATCCTCTCTACGGATATCGAGTTCGACTCTCCGTGCAAGCTCCTTTATGACGAAAAGGCAAACCAAGAGGCACGGGAGGATGGTGTAGACCTCCTTGAGGAGGCCCGCGAGTTGGCATTGTCCAGATCGGCCCTGTACCAGCAACGACTACGTCGCTACCATTCAGGCCGGATCTGCCTAGTCGCGTTCCGCGAGGGCGACCTGGTCCTCCGGCTGGTGCAGGACACGAAGGGAATGCACAAGCTGTCGCCACCCTGGGAGGGTCCCTTCATCGTCAGCCGGGCACTGCCTAACGACTCCTACTACCTCATCGGCGCGCAGCAGCCGTGCAAGAACAAGATGGACAAGTCGGACAAGGAAACCGAGCGTCCCTAGAACGCTGCCTTGTTGTGCTCGTTTTACACCTAGTCACCAGACAGTGTATGTATCCCGCAAACCCTATGAATGAAAATGCGGACCCCTACGAGATGCTCGGGGGCTCCTTGTTAGAAATGTGCATGCATCTGTTTTCCGGTTCAGATTTTCTGGCTCCGGCAACCCCTACCCAGGGGCTTGCCGGCTGGCCCGACCTGCTAAGTCAACAAACCGGCTGAGTAGTGTGCAATGATGTCAGAGGCCAACTCTTCGTCTCAGCTACAGACCGCAACCCGGCTGTCCGGCTAGCAAGAGCAAAAGCCCAAGGCATCCCACATGAAAAACAGAGAGCAGACGCGACAGGTCGGGTGTCCCAGCCTCGCTACTAGCTTAAGACAATTGGGCTGCTAAGCCATTAGTACCGTGCACGATGTACTGTCAGCTCCCTTCGATTCCGGCTACAGACCGTAACCCGGCTGCCCAGCAAGGACGCAGCGAAAACAGCAGAGCACATAGGAAAACGACCAAGTGTCTAGAAAGTCACAAGTTAGTTTTCAAAAAACAAATCCGCCTTACAGCTACAGTTTAGCAGACTAACCTATTAACAAGTAAGAATGTATGTGTATGTATATTTTGTATGACTACTTCGAGTCGGAATTTAGGAAGAAAAGAGAAGAAGATTCGAAGTCCTTGCCTTCACCAAGCGCTCCGAATCTCGGGGGCTACACCCACTGGGTGCCACACGCGCCCCCAGTGGAATCTTGTAGTTTCCCGACCGGCTCAGGGCGTTTAGCCGGATGTTTGGAGCCCAGGTGAGGGCAAGGGCAGGAGCAAGAGAAGACGAAGAAGATTCGAAGTACCTGGCTACCCCAGCTACTCCGAATCTTGGGGGCTACACTAAGTGGGTGCGCTCGCGTGCCCCCACTGGAATGTTAGTTCCCCCGGCTGAAGGCGTTCAGCCAGCGGAAGCAACCAACTAAGATGCGGCTAGTCGGACAAAGTTAGAGGACTTGAGGAAAGAAAGAAGATTCGAAGTACCTGGCTACGCCAGCTACTCTGAATCTCGGGGGCTACACCCAGTGGGTGTGCTAGCGCGCCCCTACTAGAATTGCAGTTCCCCCGGCTAAAGGCATTTAGCCGAGCGAAGTCAGCCAGATAGAGTCAATTGGCGAAATATTTAAAGGAGCATACAGAAAACACAAGTTGGAAGCAAGCCAAGACAAGTCAAACTGACATAAAAAGGAAAAGAGGAGACGAAGCTCCCATAAGTTTACCCGGCGCCAGATGCGGCCAGTACAGACGGACAAGTTTCAAAACAGGACAAGATAAACAAGTACACCTGTCATCCCGGGGCGATAACTAAATGGCAGGGCCCTTGCCATACGGAGCACTTTGGCTAGCAGCAGCCTCAGGCAGAGGAGGCGTGGTGGCCGACCCAGTTCCGGCGTCCCTAGCCGGCTACATTGAAGCTTCCGCATCCGGAGTGCCGACGGACTCCGAGTCAGTGAGCACCTCGTCGGGATCCACGTAGTCGGTGATCTTGATGGCTGAGCCCCGGAGTTCCGGATGAACCTGGCGGATGGCGGCAAGGTCGGTGCTGGCGCGGAAGCCTCCGTCGATCTTCTCGACACGGGAGTCCTTGTACCATGAGAGCATCAGGGCCAGAGCCATCTCCGCTCCGGCTCGCGCCGCCAAGTCTCGTAGCCGGTCCACGGCAGTCGGCACCTTCCCAACCTTCGCGGCCAGCTGTGCCATCATCTCTAGGACCGGAGCGTCTGGCCACAGAAAGGAGAAGACGGCTTGCGCCGCCTGACAGAGCTTGGCGGCTTCCTCGCCAAGAAGGACGACGAGCTCCTGGGCCGTCGGCTGCACTCCCGGCCAGTTCTCCTGCAGCCGGTTGTACGCCAGCAGGTCTATGCCGGGATAAAACGCTGTCAGAAAAAAGATAGTCAGATCCGGCTACCGGATCCAGAAAGACAAAGGAGACGGAAAAGGGAACTTACCGTTAGCCGTATGCCCGACTTGCATCAGCTCCTCCACCAAGGCCTTCTCCTTCGTCGCCAGCCGCTTGATCTCCTTCTCTTGGTCCTTGTTTTGGGCCTCGAGAAGGTTGAAGGTGTCGATCCGGCTGGCGAGCGAGGCGTCGCGCTCCTTGACGGTGGCCTCCAGACCGTCCACCTTGGCGTGCCAATCCTTGTTCTGTAGCCGCAGAGTGGAGTTGTACTTGCTCAGCCGGTTGTTCGCCTTCTTCAAGCGATCGATCTCGCGCTGAGCACACACAAGGATAGCTGCGACAAAACCGGCTATCAGCAAAAAAAAGAAAGAAAAGATGATTCTGGATGAAGCAAACTTACTCTAGGAAGTTCCGTTGGCAGCAGCGAGCTTCTGCTCTAAGGACCGGTTCCCGCTGGCTACGGCCTCCAGCAGCCGGATCTCCTTCACCGCTAGTTCGAGGGTAGCGGCGAGATCCGTCAGCGAGGCGGCGGAGAAGGCATCGTCATCCATGGCATTGGCGGCCAAGGACTCCTTCGCGGCGACCACCGTTGTCCTCCACTCCTCCCCCGGCTCATCCTCGGAGTTGTCGTCACCGACAACCACGAGCTCCTTACCAGTTACCGCCCCTCGTGTCCCCGTAGAAGAGCCGTCCCTACCCTGCGAGGCGGCCTCCACCATTTCCGGATGGACCACCACGTCCGGCTAGGGACCCTCCGCTCCGGCTGAGGCAGCCGGTTCGGCTCGAGGTGGTGGCGGAGGCGGTGCCTTGGAGGAAGGAGGCACGGGGACAGACGTGGCCGGGGCACAAGGGGGTGACCCAGTCGGCACTCGCGCCGGGCTCGTGGCTCCAAAGGAGACCAGCATGCTAAAAAGATAGAAGAAGAGAAGAAGGAAAAATAAGCAAGTAAGCCAAAGGCAACCGAAAGAAGCAAAAAATAGTAAGGGCGCCAAGAGAAGAACTTACCCCTGTATGACCGGGGGCAGCCCTTTCTTCCGGCCAAGGCGGATCGAGGGAAGGACGCCGGTCCGGCTCCTCTTAGGAGCCGGCTCCTTCGCGGCAGGCCGGCTAGCGCTGGAACGGCTGGAGCCGCTCCCGCCAGCACCAGACCGGCTGGAGTCGCCGTCCGTCACGAGGCGCCATGCCGGATCAGGGGCCAGCGCGGCCTCCTCCTCCTCGTCGACCTCCGCGTGGGGATCGGTGGCCGGCTCGTCGTTCCGGCTGGGGAAGACGTCCCCATCCCCGTCCGACTCCTCGCTAGACCGTCGAGCACGCGGCTCGGGCAAGTCGGGCGCGAACGTCTGAAGAGGAGATTCGCCCTCCTCGCGAAGGATACAGGGGAAGATCTTCCGAGTACGGAAGATTAGCCGGGCAAACCAAAAAGAAGGGCAAGAGAAACAAAAGAAATTTCGGCTGGAAGAGCTCACCCGAGGCGCGCGGTTGTCCCGGCTATAGGGCGCCATCCCGAAGGCCCAGCCTTCCGGCAGCCGCTCCTTGGTAATCATGCACACCCACTCCTTCAGATTGTGGTAGCGGGGATCGCGGCGAGACAGCCGGGTCGGGTCCAGCTGGCCAGAGTAAAAGCACATCTTGTGCGCTCGTTGCTGCAACGGCATCATCAGCCGGGACATCCAACTGAGGGTGATGTCCAGGCCGGTTAGTCCGGCAGTGACGAGGGTGCGCAAGCGTTTCAACATCTCGTCCGACTCCGCCTTCTCGCCGTACATCTTCAGATCCCAGTGCTGCCGGCTCGAGTCCATGTCTTGGAACGCCGGAAGGTTGATCCGGTCGACGGCCGTGCGGTTCTTGACGTAGAAGTACGACTACTGCCACAGCCGTACCGTGTCCTGCAGCCGGAACTTGGGGTAGCCGGTCTGCATGCAAGAATAGATGGAGGCGCCCATGACCAGCGACCGCCTTCAGAATTGGACTGCGGCGGACTCAAGAGCCGGTGAAGAGCCCGATCCGCTGATCCCGAGGTAGCTCTCGCAGAACGCGATGAAGTGCGCCAGCATGCCGATTGTGTTGGCACCGAGGTGGTAGAGGCGAAGGTCGAAGAAGGCGAGGAAGGTGAGGAAGAACGGGTGCACCGGCAGCGCGAACCCGCATGCCAGGTGCGAGAGGAAGACCACCCGTTCTCTCTCCATCAGATGCGGCGACTCCTCTCCCACCGGCGCGAGCCGCACCACCACTTCCTCCTCCGACGGAAGGGCGTGGGTGGCACAGTACTTCTAGATGTGGTCCTCCGTGACGGAGGAGCCACACCATGCTCCGCGCTCAGCGGCCATCTCCGGTTCGCTGGAGGGCACGGTGGCGGACGACTGACGGTGGCCCGTACCGCCGACGACGACAAGCGGGTGGCGCAATGGGCTACAGCGGCAGTGGCAACGAAGCGTAGAGAGCAGGAGCGCAGAGGAAGAAGAAGGCAAATGGAAGCGGGGGAGCAAAGGAAAGGAACTGCCCCCTCCCCCCCCCCTAGGCCCCCCCTTTAAAGGACCGGAAGGGTAACCGTCCGTAGCACCACGCGGAACCCATCCAGGCGATCCCCACCCCAACCGCTGCCCGGATCCCATGTGCAGACATGCGGCATGCAAAAGATCCAGGAGCAAAAAACCGAAGCGTTAGGTGGCAGTTTCCCGAGGCCACATGCAATGGGACGTTACACTGCCCGCTGCAGAGTAATGATGGCGCCTGCGTGCGTGGCTGGCGTCAGCACTGACGTCACGGGTAGCGCAACCGCCAGGCGTAGCCGGTCAGAAATTCAAAACGAAGAGGGAGCGTGCGCACATTTCACCTAAGGGCGGAATCCACATGCACTCGGGGGCTAGTGTCGGGGGGATGACCCCTAGATACCCCAACCGGACAAGAAACAGGGCAGTCGGATCGCGTCCGGCTGGCCAGGTGCAGCCGGACAAGGCAAGCCAGGCCGGCTATCATGAGGTAGCCGGATCGGCGAGAATAAGCAGGCTACAGTAGCGTAGCCGGAACCAATCAAGGAGACAGGCGGCGGCGAAGGCGTGGTACGCATGCAGACGATGACAAGACTGGCAACTACTCGGCCATACCGAAGACTTTGCGGGGATGACGCGGGAACAGTGGCCCGACGCTGACGACGGGCTTGCACGGCGTCCACTGTTCCGACGACAGCCATACCGCTCGTGCTCTGATGGGACATGGTTGTACCGGATACTATAGATGACCAGCCGGCTGGGACCCACATGTGGGGCCCGCTAGTCAGATTGGCCAGTGAGACCGTTTCCTCTCTGCCTATATAAGGAGAGGCAAGGCCTCAGTAGAAAGGGTTTGTCTTAGTGCATTTAAGGCAGTAGCTAGAGGATACAGCTCGAGGAGCACTTGTAGTTCATATATCACTCATAGTCAGATCGGCAGGAGTAGGAGTTTTACCTCACCACGAGGGCTCCGAACCTATGTACTTCTTGCGTCCTGCTACGCTTGCTTGTATCCAATCCCGCATGCGGACGCTGTCGATAGCTTCCCTGCTAGTCCCCACACCTCTATCTAACCTTCTTAGGTACTGTCGTTCCCAATACAACGACAATTGGCTCCTGAAAGAGGAATACAAGCGCCAACTACAAACAATCGCGCAACTCGAGGCGTGTAAAAAGGCGGCTGACGAATCAAGCCTCCAACAAGCTGGGCTCTCCTCCCATGGAGGATCCTCCTCCAAATGCAACAAGTACATCGCCAACAAGAGACGATCTCGACTCGCCCACCTCACAGAACAAGAATGTGTAGAAGCCACCAAAGTCCTCGACTTCAGCTCCATGACGGTGGATACGCGAGGCAACATACTCCCAAAAACGCCGCAAGCTGTGGGAATGGCGGCCACCATGTACCTCCTCAACAACCGGCCGCCAGCTGGAGACCCTCAAGTTGCCATGCACCGATCTACGATCGCAGGCTTGGGGTTAATCGAGGCCGCTCTCAACAAAGAGTCGACACCGGAGCCGAAGAAAGGCAAGGCTCTGGCAAAACGCTATTCCTCGCCCTCATCCAGCAACAACAGTCACGATCTGTCTCGACGCTGCCGCTCACGGCGACACGACCACGACTACGATGCGCGCGATGACCTCACGTAGCGCAAAATCGACAAATCAAGGGCGCGACGTGCCTGATCGACTGACTCAGAAGACGAAGATGTGGAGCTCTATGGCGCTAGATGCTTTAGCAGGGCTATTAGGCAAAAGCGAATGCCCAAGGGATTTAAGCTCCCATCAGAGAACCCAAAGTTCGATGGTCTGCAGGACCCGAAAATCTAGTTAGAATACCATATC
The DNA here is from genome assembly GCA_023614405.1 of Avena insularis. Lineage (NCBI taxonomy): Eukaryota > Viridiplantae > Streptophyta > Magnoliopsida > Poales > Poaceae > Avena > Avena insularis. The sequence continues at coordinate 185,732,066 of CM042692.1, forward strand.
TCCTCCATCAGGCTCCACGGCTGGAGTCGAAGCACGGCCATGCAATGCCTGCAGCTACAGCTACAGGGCGCCGCCCGAGCATGGCTCAACAACCTCCCACGCGAATCCATTCGCAGTTGGGAAGAGCTGGTTTACAGCTTTGTGCGCAACTTCAAGGGCACCTACAAAAGGCCCGCATCAATCGAAGAGCTGAGATGCTGCCAGCAAAGGTCAGACGAGTCGCTATGCTCATACATCGAGAGGTGGTCCATCATCAAGAACTCCGCAGAGAATATCTTGGAGGATCGTGCGATTGACGCATTCAACGGCGGCATACGCCGCATAGAGCTCAGGGAGGAGCTGGGCCGCTCGAAGCCCAAAACCATCGACCACCTGATGGAAATCGCAAATCGCTGGGCAGATGGAGAAGATTCGGTGAATATCGCATTCACTCTGACAACGAGGCAGAACTCGAACGCAGGCGCGAACACCAAAGCAAACGCCGCATGTGCATCTACGATGACCGTGACGACGTCAACATGGTCGTAGCCGGCTACACTGATAGACGCGACGACAACCGCAACAGCGGTGGATACCGCGACTCCGGGAAAACTACGCAAGTATGGCAGCGCCGCAATCGCGATGAGGCACCTGCAACATCCATCGAAGACAAGTTGTTCGGGTCATGCACTGTGCACTTCTACATCGACAAGCACGATGGAAAAAAGAAGTCGAGCCACCTCCTCAAGGACGGCCGCGAGTTCCTCAAACTACATGAGGGACTGGCTCGGATGAATCGCAACACAGTCGAAAGGGGCTACGGAGCCGCCCCAGGCATCATGGCACATGGAGCTCCTCCACCACCACCGGGACCACCGCCAAATGTAGTTGCACCCGACCAGCATCACGGAGGCGAGCCGTACCCACGGGCCATGGGCACCATGATGATCCAAAAGGGTCGCCCCTCCAACTGGGTGCAAAATACCATCACTCGCCAAGTGAATCTGGCGACAAACTCGCCACCATCTACCACTGGGTACCTCAGTGGAAGTGATTCCTGCATCACCTTCGACAAGCGTGACCACCCATGTCAAGTACCTTGTCCAGGCCACTGTCCCCTCGTACTCGAGGCGCAAATTGGAGGCTTCGACATGAGCCGTGTCTTCATGGACGGCGGAAGCGGCATCAACCTCATGTTCGCGAGTACCTTGCGAGCAATGAGGATCCCTCTGACTTGCTTAGAGGCTTCAGACACAACATTCCACAGCATTGTCCTAGGCAAGGGTGTATATCTGGCAAAATCAACCTCGACGTCATCTTCGGCACGTCGAAAAACTTTCAGCGCGAGCGCATCGACTTCGAAGTCGTCGACTGGCCCTCACAGTACCACTGCATCCTCGGACGTGTTGCATTCGCTAGGTTCATGGCGGTGCCGCACTACGCCTACCTGCACATGAAAATGCCAGGACCCAATGGCGTCATCACAATCAATGGGAGCTTCGAGAGGTCTGACAGTTGCGATAGGGAATTCAACAGAATTTCCCAGTCCTTCGGCATGCAGGAAGAACTGGCAAGAATAAAGGAGTCGACAGACAACAGTCTGCCTCCCCTGAGCCGGCCAAGTTCACCCGACCTATCCTTCGACTCATCGGTGCACACGAAGAAAGTTCAGGTCCACCCATCGGATCCCGCCAAGACGGCCCTCATCGCCAACAACTTGAGTCCCGCATAGGAACTCGCGCTCGTCGAATTCCTCTGTGAGCACTGGGAAATCTTCGCCTGGTGTCTAGCGGACATGCCAGTAGTTCCCAGGGAATTCGCCGAGCATGCACTCAACGTCAACCCAGACGCAAGGCCCGTCAAGCAAACAATTCAGCGACTGTCTGAACCAAGAGCAAAGGCAGTCGGAATGGACATCAACAGACTCCTCGACGCCAAATTCATACGCGAGATCAAGAAAGCACTTGCCTCGCCAACATGGTGCTAGTACCAAAAAAGGACACGGATATCCTGCGGATGTGCGTGGACTTCACCTCTTTGAATAAGCACTGTCCGAAGGACCACTTCTATGGCATCCCGCTAAAACCACTACTAGAAAATCGTGGTGTTTTTGGTGCATTGCATCATCATGACTGCATGCTCATGTCATCATGCCACATTGCATTTGAGCATCGTCATCATCATGCATATGTTTGTTTGGAACTATTTCTCGAAAAGCCTATTTTGTTTTCTAAATACCCCGCCTTTATTTCAAATCAAAACACCGGGCCTCTTCCGGGTATTTTGTTTTGTCTAAAAATAGTTTACAAAAGGATTTTTAAAATAAAAATAAATAATAAAACTATTTTTCAGACCGGGGAGGCAGCCCAGCCGTTAGGCCAGGCCACCTACAACCCGGCCCATCTAAAACCAAACCCTATCCTAACCGGCCACCCTAATCCTACCCAACTCCCTCCTGCCCCGCCGCCACAATCCCTCCTCTCATCTCGTTTCCCGCCCAGCTGCCAACTCCCATCACCTGGCCCCTCCTCCATCGATCCCAGCCCGCCTGCACCATGAGACCCACCACCACCCCACCTGACCCACTCGCCTGGCCCCACCACGCACGCACACCCCAGCGCACCGCACACACACACACGCGATGCACCACACCAACACGCCAGCCACCCCCGCGTCACGCCACCATCCCACCTACCGCTCCGCTCGGCCTCACCCAAGACGCGACCCGCATCGCTCGCTAGCTCCACCTGCGCCCATCGTTTTCCTCCTTCCCACAGCACCTCGCCGTCGCCAGCGACGCCACCTATGACGCCCCTCTGCTACCCCGCATCACCGACCCTGTCCTCGAGTCACCGGCGGCCCCCTCTGCTCCTCTTGGTCCGCCTGGCCGTCGACCGCCTTGCTGGCCCTGCGCCGAGCCCGCCACCTCCCTCTCCTCGCCCGGTGCCCGCCTCCGGTCCGCTGGCCCGAGCTCGTCCTTCGTGCCGCCGCGGGCCCCCACCTCTGCCAGCGCCTCCTCTCCCGCGGTTGACCGCCGTCGCCGCATCTTTCGTCGACCACCGCCTCCCTCTTCTCACCTCCTCTCCGCGCCGGCCAGCCACGCGCCGTCCTCGTGCCCCAGCGTCGCCAAGAGCCCCGCCTCCTCGCTGCAAGCTGCCTCTACACCCTTTCTGCGGCTCACACCATGCCCCACACAGGTGCTCCGGCCGTCGCCTCGCCAGCAGCCGCCTCCGTGTCCTCGACCCCTCGCGAGCTCGTCCTGGCTCCTCCGTCTCTGGCGCCCGCGGCCGTGCTCGCCCGCGCCCCTGCCATGGCCGCCGTGCGTGCGCCCTCCTCTGCCTGGAGTCGCACCGCTGTCACCAGAGAACCACCACCACCGAGCCAGCTTTTTGCCTTTTGGCTGCGCCCCTGCTAAGCGTTCGGGTTAATGCCTGGACGGGACACGGTCTCCCTGCGCTGTGTTTTTCTTTCGTTTGGTGTTTTCTTTCTACCGTGCAGTTGTGTTGTGACCCCAGTGAAGACTGCTGCAAGCCTCCCGAAGACCACCAAGCTCTCCTTCCCGGAACAAGTACTTCATCACGGATCCGATGCCCGAGAACCCGGATGCCAAGGTCGCTGACACGGAACACCGAGTTCTCCATCGAGGACGCCGAGCACAACGACATGGTATCGAAGGACGCCAAGTTCTTCATCCCGAACGCCAAGACCGACCCGATACACGGACCCGACAAGATCGACACCGACCGGGGCGAATCTGATGCGCCCCCGACACCAAACCAAGTCCTTCTTCCTGGAACACCAAGCTCTCCTTTCGTTGTCCGAGACCGATCCCGTCGAACCGCTCCCCGTCAAAGCCTGAGACCGGACCCCGGACCCCCCGAAACCCAAGATCTTCCGAACCCAGATGTGTGACCCTAAGCCCCTATTTTTATAATATGGCATTACCAACTGTCGCATATTAAATTGTTCATGCATGCATACTTGTCTGTGGTTTGGGGGCATTATGCCGATTCACCTCATAATTAAATATGGAGTCCATCCACGGGATATCTTTGTCTTATTTCGGACTCCATTTAAATTTGCATAGCGAACCGATGCCATGATTCGCCTTGTTAATTCAACATTTCAATTGCGGGGTAGATAAATTACTTGAACCATATAACTAATTGTCGGGACACCAGTTCCGCTTAATATTGCCTAATTGCACCGCATCTGCATCATAGCATAATCATGCCGGATCTTTTGCTATAGTATTAAATAGTGCATCTGGTGTTTGTTCTAGTGTTTGCTTCTTCGCGGATTAGGCCGACGAGTTGATGCGAGTATCTACAAGTTCTCCAGATATGAACCTTCGGCAGTGTTTCCCAGGCGAGCATCTCTTCCCCTTCTACCTATTTTGCTTTTATAGTCTTTATTTCCCCCTGTTGATCTATTGCTATCTGTGTCGCGATGCTTTAGTGTTCCGTACCAGATATATCCCGTGCAGCCTCTATATATTGCCTTGGACACATCCTATTTCCCGTTGTTTGATAAATAGTCGGCCTTGCGAGTCGTAGTTGCTTGCTCATGTGCTGCTTTGCGTCGTTGTTGTTCCACCGTTATTGGAAGGTTGGCACATGCTTAATGGTGGAGATGCTTATTGGTGGAGATGATCATGACTTTAACTACAACTATTAAATTGCTGGGATAACTAATGAAAGAGGCGTCGGTGGGCAATATATGATATTTGGTTTTTATGTCCACTTGTGTCCCGTAGGCCCCGAGTACTTGATACCTGTTCCTTGACTATTCGCACTATCCACATCCGGGAGACCCTATGGGATCCCCCTGAGCCAGAGCTTGATTCATTTCTATTTCTTGGGGCCACAAACTAGTTTGCGCTTTATTACTATCCTATACTTATGCCATGTTTACTGCTTTATTTAAGATTGTGCGTGGAGCACTTGTACTGTTTAGGATTGCGGAGTGTTTTCGTGGTATCGACAAGCCCAGCCACACTTTTTGGGTTTCGAGTCGTTTACAGCCATTGGCGCAAACCTTGGGTCCGTCTCGGAGCCGGCCAACTTCGTTGCGGGTAGCTTAATAGGGTGGCCCCCTGAAATATTTATGAATCCATTGATTGCTTTGTCGTGAAAGCCTCGTTGGGTTTTGAGTTGGTTTTTCCGAGGTTGATCGAGTGTGTGTTGCTATTTGTGCACCCCTGCAGGGTAAAACTTTCTGAAAGCCATGTCCGTGGTTATGGACGACTTGGAGCATAGTATCTTGATCATAGACAAGCATAACTAAAGTAGTGCTATAAATTTGACTTAATATATGACTAGTAATCAGCTTCACTACAATGGAATGGATATTAAAAATGCCAACAACTGGTGGAGCTGGGGTTCCTTGTGTCTTGTTATATCTACCTAGTAAGTATCGCAACTCCAATGGAATGAAATAAAAGTGCCAACAACTGCTGGGTTTGGGGATTTCTCAAGACAATTATATCTGACTAGTAAATGTTCCAACTACAACTGAATGGTTAATTAAAACTGCCCACTACTTATGCTTCAGGATGACTCATGTTATCTATATCTGACTAGTAAATGCTACAACTAAAATGGAATGAGTAAAACTGTCAACTATGTGAGTTCCTTGGCCCGACTTCCTCATTTGGTCTCGAGGGGGAAATACCAGGATGGGTATGTTTGGTGTTAGCTTCAGGTAGGCTCCGCATAGGTCTTTCTTGCCCCTCTCTAATAGCCGCCAGTGATACCGAGTCTCTATAGGTTGTTTAGTGCCGATGCGCTACCGCTTCAGCCCACCATACCTATGTAGGCGAGAGCCGCTGAATTCTAACCTCGCCGTGTACTAGCCTCAGTACTGACGCTCCTCTTTTTCCTTTGCCCTTTGTCGGCACCCCTTTTGTTTTAGCAGGTTTGAGATCGACGTCGTTAGCAGGGTTACCCTTCCGGCTTGGCCTAGGCAGGGTTATGGACGCCATTGGTTATTCTTCAGGGCTCTTAGCCCCATATGCATCTTGTCCGTAGTCGGACACTCTATCGTTTTCAAGGTGATTTGAATCTTTGTATAGTATATCTGTATTCTTGACTCATGGAGTCGTTGATGTATATATCTGTTTTGTGGTCCCATCGAGGACTATTATGTAATGGTATTACTTCGTTTTCCACCCGCGTGAAAGTGCTTGGTGGGCGTCCTTGAATCGTTTCTATGCGGGTTTGGTGGAAAGGGCTAAAACTTGCATAGGGCCGATTCGAGGGTGTTATAGAGTGGTATCAGAGCTCAGCAGTTGCGATACCCCAATGGTCCAGCCTGTAGGATAACCTAGCTAACGGCCAATGTAGAGTGTCAAAACTATTTTGCAAAATCGGTTGGATAGATCTGATTAGGTCTGATTTTACTTCTTACCCCTATGCTATTCTCCTCTTACCTCTGCATGTTTTGAATCTGTTCTCTTATCTTTTCTTTGAGTTTAGGATTTCTCGTGGTTGGGTTTTCCGCTGTACCTTCAGGGTTTCGCTTCCTTCTTTGGTAATGGTGCTTCTACATCCGGTCTTCGTGCTATCTGAGGAATCCTTCATCTGTTGGACTTCTCTCTATTCCTTCTTGTGCCTTCCGGTGTTTTCCGACGCGACGACATCATCTATGCCAGATCCGATGTAGAGCATGCATCCCTCCTTTGTTTCCGAACCTCCATTGTCGAGATCTTCGGTCTAATTCCGAGAGTTGGTTGCAGAATTCTCCTATTCATGTGCAGAGTAATGGTTTGGGTGCGCGATGGACTGATCACCATCCGACTACTCTTATCATTCGCTTTTGTATATTGAATCGGTGGATCCAACAATTTTACTCCGTCCACGGAAGCTAGAGGTGGCTTTATTTGTTGAACCTCTACCTTCGACCTTTGTTCCCGGAGTGTTTTCTCGACGAACATGAGCAACGAGCCTTGTTGGTGGTGTCACCGATTTCAAGATGGAGCAACAATCTTGTTAGTGGTGTCGCGGGCATCTACACGAAGCAAGAAGATTCAGATCGCCGACCTTCTTCCCGGTACCATGAGGCGGATCTCGAGGACGAGATCCCTTGTTAGTGGTGTCGAATTGTGGCATCCCGCTAAAACCACTACTAGAAAATCGCGGTGTTTTTGGTGCATTGCATCATCATGACTGCATGCTCATGTCATCATGCCACATTGCATTTGAGAATCGTCATCATCATGCATATGTTTGTCTGAAACTATTTCTTGAAAAGCCTATTTTGTTTTCTAAATACCCCGCCTTTATTTCAAATCAAAACACCGGGCCTCTTCCGGGTATTTTGTTTTGTCTAAAAATAGTTTACAAAAGGATTTTAAAAATAAAAATAAATAATAAAACTATTTTTCGGACCGGTGAGGCAGCCCCGCCGTTAGGCTAGGCCACCTACAACCCGGCCCATCTAAAACCAAACCCTATCCTAACCGGCCACCCTAATCCCACCCAACTCCCTCCTGCCCCGCCGCCACACTCCCTCCTCTCATCTCGTTTCCCGCCTAGCTGCCAACTCCCATCACCTGGCCCCTCCTCCATCGATCCCAGCCCGCCACCTGCCCGCACACCCACACCACACCCCCACCTGACCCAGCCGCCCCACTCCATGCCTGGCCCCACCACGCACGCACACCCCAGTGCAACGCACACACACACGCGCGGTGCACTACACCAACACGCCAGCCACCCCTGCGTCACGCCACCATCCCACCTACCGCTCCTCTCGGCCCCACCCACGACGCGACCCGCATCGCTCGCCAGCTCCACCTGCCCCCATTGTTTTCCTCCTCACCATAGCACCTCGCAGTCGCCAGCGACGCCACCTACGACGCCCCTCTGCTACCCCGCATCGCCAACCCCGTCCTTGAGTCGCTGGTGGCCCCCTCTGCTTCTCTCGGTCCGCCTAGCCGTCGACCGCCACAGCCGACCCGAGCCCGCGCCTCCTCTCTCGCCTGGGGCCCGCCTCGTCCGCCGCCGAGCTCGTCGCCGTGCGCTGGGCCCGCCTCATCAGCCTTTTCCGCCTCTGCCAGCGCCTCCTCTCCCACGGTTGACCGCCGTTGCCGCATCTTCCGTCGACCACCGCCTCCCTCTGCTCACCGCCTCTCCGTGCCGGCCAGCCACGTGCCGTACTCGAGCCCCAGTGCCGCCAGGAGCCCCGCCTCCTCGCTGCAAGCTGCCTCTACACCCTCTTTGCGGCTCACGCCCATGCCCCGCACAGGTGCTCCGGCCGTCGCCTCGCCAGCAGTCGCCTCCGCGTTCTCGACCCCTCGCGAGCTCGTCCTGGCTCCTCCGTCTCCGGCGCCATGCGTGCTGCCGCCAGCGCCATCATGCCGTCGTGTGCCCTCTCTCGCTCGAGTCGTCTGCCACCAGAGAACCACCACCACCGAGCCAGCTTTTTGCCTTTTGGCCGCGCCCCTGCTAAGCGTTCGGGTTAATGCCTGGACGGGACACGGTCTCCTCGTGCTGTGTTTTTCTTTTGTTTGGTGTTTTGTTTCTACCGTGCACTTGTGTTGTGACCCCATTGAAGACTGTTGCAAGCCTCCCGAAGACCACCAAGCTCTCCTTCCCGGAACAAGTACTTCGTCATGGATCCGATGCCCGAGAACCCGGACGCCAAGGTCGACGACACGGAACACCGAGTTCTCCATCGAGGACGTCGAGCATGTCGACATGGTATCGAAGGACGCCAAGTTCTTCATCCCGAACGCCAAGACCGACCCGATACGCAGACCCGACAAGATCTTCGCGACGACAAGATCGACACCGACCGGGGCGAATCCGATGCGCCCCCGACGCCAAACCAAGTCCTTCTTCCCGGAATGCCAAGCTCTCCTTCCGTTGTCCGAGACCGATCCCGTCGAACCGCTCCCCGTCAAACCCTGAGACCGGATCCCGAACCCCCCGGAACCCAAGATCTTCCGAACCCAGATGTGTGACCCTATGGCCCTATTTTTATAATATGGCATTACCAACTGTCGCATATTAAATTGTTCATGCATGCATACTTGTCTGTGGTTTGGGGGCATTATGCGAGTTCACCTCATAATTAAATATGGAGTCCATCCGCGGGATATCTTTGTCTTATTCCGGACTCCATTTAAATTTGCATAGCGAACCGATGCCATGATTCGCCTTGTTAATTCAACATTTCAATTGCGGGGTAGATAAATAACTTGAACCATATAACTAATTGTCGGGACACCGGTTCCGCTTAATATTGCCTAATTGCACCGCATCTGCATCATAGCATAATCATGCCGGATCTTTTGCTATAGTATTAAATAGTTCATCCGGTGTTTGTTCTAGTGTTTGCTTCTTCGTGGATTAGGCCGATGAGTTGATGCGAGTATCGACAAGTTCTCCGGATATGAACCTTCGGCAGTGTTTCCCAGGCGAGCATCTCTTCCCCTTCTACCTATTTTGCTTTTATAGTCTTTATTTCCCCCTGTTGATCTATTGCTATCTATGTCGTGATGCTTTAGTGTTCCGTACCAGATATATCCCGTGCAGCCTCTATATATTGCCTTGGACACATCCTATTTCCCGTTGTTTGATAAATAGTCGGCCTTGCGAGTCGTAGTTGCTTGCTCATGTGTTGCTTTGCGTCGTTGTTGTTCCACCGTTATTGGAAGGTTGGCACATGCTTAATGGTGGAGATGCTTATTGGTGGAGATGATCATGACTTTAACTACAACTATTAAATTGCTGGGATAACTAATGAAAGAGGCACCGGTGGGCAATATATGCTATTTGGTTTTTATGTCCACTTGTGTCCTGTAGGCCTCGAGTACTTGATACCTGTTCCTTGACTATTCGCACTATCCACATCCGGGAGACCCTATGGGATCCCCCTGAGCCAGAGCTTGATTCATTTCTATTTCTTGGGGCCACAAACTAGTTTAGCTTTATTACTATCCTGTACTTATGCCATGTTTACTGCTTTATTTAAGATTGTGCGTGGAGCACCTATCTGTTAGGATTATGGAGTGTTTTCATGATCGACAAGCCCAGTCATACTTTTGGGTTCCCAGTCGTTTACAGCCATTGGCGCAAACCTTGGGTCCGTCTCGGAGCCGGACAACTTCGTTGCGAGTAGCTTAATAGGGTGTCCCCCTGAAATATTTTTGAATCCAGTGATTGCTTTCTCGTGAAAGCCTCGTTGGGTTTTGAGTTGGTTTTTCCGAGGTTGATCGAGTGTGTGTTGCTATTTGTGCACCCCTGCAGGGTAAAACTTTCTGAAATCCGTGTCCACAGTTATGGACGACATGGAGCACAGTATCTTGATCATAGACAAGCATAACTAAAGTAGTGCTATAAATTTGACTTAATATATGACTAGTAATCAGCTTCCCTACAATGGAATGGATATTAAAAATGCCAACAACTGGTGGAGCTGGGGTTCCTTGTGTCTTGTTATATCTGCCTAGTAAGTATCGCAACTCCAATGGAATGAAATAAAAGTGCCAACAACTGCTGGGTTTTGGGATTCCTCAGGACAATTATATCTGACTAGTAAATGTTCCAACTACAACTGAATGGTTAATTAAAACTGCCCACTACTTATGCTTCAGGATGACTCATGCTATCTATATCTGACTAGTAAATGCTACAACTAAAATGGAATGAGTAAAACTATCAACTGTGTGAGTTCCTTGGCCCGACTTCCTCGTTTGGTCTCGAGGGGGAAATACCAGGATGGGTATGTTTGGTGTTAGCTTCAGGTAGGATCCGCATAGGTCTTTCTCACCCCTCTCTAATAACCGCCAGTGATACCGAGTCTCTATAGGTTGTTTAGTGCCAATGCGCTGTCGCTTCAGCCCACCATACCTATGTAGGCGAGAGCCGCTGAATTCTAGCCTCGCCGTGTAGTGGCCTCAGTACTGACGCTCCTCTTTTTCCTTTGCCCTTTGTCGGCACCCCTTTTGTTTTAGCAGGTTTGAGATCGACGTCGTTAGCAGGGTTACCCTTCCGGCTTGGCCTGGGCAGGGTTATGGACGCCATTGGTTATTCTTCAGGGCTCTTAGCCCCATTTGCATCTTGTCCGTAGTCGGACGCTCTATCATTTTCAAGGTGATTTGAATCTTTGTATAGTATATCTATATTCTTGACTCATGGAGTCGTTGATGTATATATCTGTTCTGTGGGTCCCATCGAGGACTTTGTGTAATGGTATTACTTCGTTTTCCACCCGCACGAAAGTGCCTAGTGGGCGTCCTTGAATCATTTCTATGCGGGTTTGGTGGAAAGGGCTAAAACTTGCATAGGGCCGATTCGAGGGTGTTACAACTTCCCGCAATCGCGAATCGACCAGATCATCGACTCCACCGCGGGATGCGAGCACCTCTGCTTCCTCGACGCCTACTCAGGTGATGGCTCGGTAACGGCACCAGAAAAATGTTGGTGCAGTGTTGATGTACAGCTTGTTGGGAACCCCAAGAGGAAGGTATGATGAGCATAGAAGCAAGTTTCCCTCAGTTATGGAACCAAGGTTTAATCGAACCAGTAGGAGCAAGGAAACACCCCAAAGGTGTTGCTAGCTGAGCCTTGGCAGGCGCACTACCGGTACTAGTAGCAACGTGGAGACCTACACAACATAACCACAGAACTTTGTCCCCAACTTGCGATGAGGTTGTCAATCTCACCGTGTTTTGCTGAAAACAAAGGATTAAACGTATCGAATGGAAAGAAGTAATAGTTTGCAGAAAGTAAACACAAAGCAGTAAATAGTTTATAGATTGTATGTAAAGAAAAGGACTAGGATCCATAGTTCACTAGAGGTGGCTCTCCTTAAGATAAATAACATGTTGGGTGAACAAATTACAACGGGGCAATTGACAAACATCGAGAAAGCAATACATGCATATACTAATCATCTTGACTCCTTTGAGACTTGATTGGGCATTACAACATTATACATAGACCGCCATCCAACTGCATCTACGACTAATAATCCACCTTCAGGTTATCATCCGAACCCCCTCCAGTATTAAGTTGCAAGCAACAGATTATTGCTTTACGAAGTGCGTCTAAAGTAAACAATACGATTGTTCTATGAACAAAGGATTGTTGTTTTCTCCCTAGTAGCAACAGCACATCTAGTACCTTAGAGATTTCTGTCACTTCCCCAGATTACCAGAGGCATGAACCCACTATCAAGCATAAATACTAACTCTTGGAGTTGCTAGCATCTACTTGGCCAAGACAGCTACTAACAATGGAAAGCATGCAAGATCAAAAATAACAAAGACATGATAGAATCAATAATCAATCTGAAATAGCATCTCAATATCCATCGGATCCCCGCAAACAAAACATGTAGAATTTCAAATAGATGATCTTGATCATGAACAGAGATCACAAGATCTAAACATGAAAGCACAAAGGAGGAGAACCAGCCATCTAGCTACTACATGGATCCGTAGTCCAAGGACGAACTACTCACGCATCACACCGGAGGCTTGCATGGTGATGAAGAAGGCCTCCAGGGTGAATTCCCCTCTTCGGTAGGGTGCCGGAAAGAGCTTCAGATCCCTCCCAATCTAGGGATGGAGATGACGGCGGCTACAGACTCTTTCGTGGATTTTTGATTGGGCACTTAGGGTTTTCGTCCCGAGGGAATATTATAGGCGGAAGAGGAGGACGAGGGGGTGCCGGAGGCGGCCAGACCACCCCCCGGCGCGGGCCAGGCTGGGCCGCGTGGCCAGGTGGTGTAGTGGCCCCCTGGCCCCTCTCCGTCTCGTACTCTGGCATCTGATGACTTCCGGAAAATAGGCACTTTGGCTTTTGTCTCGTCCAATTCCGTGAATATTCATTTTCTGACTTTCCTAGAACCAGAAACAGCAGAAAACAGGCAGCTGGCACTGTGGCTCTTGTTAATAGGTTAGTCCAACAAATCATATGAAAAGTACTCCAAATTGTGGACAAAACACAAGAAAGTGGATAAAACCAAGCATGGAACATCAAAAATTATAGATACATTTGCAATGTATCAACATCCCCAAGCTTAACTCCTGCTCGTCCTCGAGTAGGTAAGTGATAAAAAGAAAGAATAATTTTTGAGGTGACATGCACCATCAAAGACTTGATTAAAGTATTTGTAAAACATTCAAAGCTAGGATCATGGTACTTCAATCATAACATGAAAGACAAAGTTATAGCAATAAGACAAAGAAACTATGATGCAACATGAAAAGGCACAAACAAAAGTTTCATGAATAACAATGCTTTGCAAGATGTTTGTTTGTTTCACATAAAGAAAACATAGCATAATAGTATTCAGCTTGTCCCTCATAGAGTAGCAAATATAAATGCATAGGACACCTTCAAAGTTCATAAGAGTGACTAGATACAAATAGTTTAAAACAAGCAATATCAAGTTATGCATCAATCAACTAGTCTTGGGACAATGCACATAGAACTAAGAATGGCCACTATGCTCTCAAAGTAGGTGCATAAAGACATAAGGTGGAGACTCAATATAATGGTGGAAGAAAGGCCTTTATAAAGGAAGTAGGGATTCAAGTCTCATAAAGAGCTTCCAAAAATTATGGTACTTATAGATTTCAGCTCTCATTGCCCCTATCATAAGCATCTTGAAGTGATTAAGGTTAAAGTGAACAAACTATGGTGTACATGCTTGATGAAGTATAAGTTAGAAATCTCATGTCCCTTGTATACGAGGGCCGCTCCTCATGCTACTCAAGTTTAGTCACCGTTAAGTTCTTGTCATCGTAAGTACATGTGTATCATAGAGAACCGCCAACGGGGTACCCCTTGCCCGATGATATGGAAGAATCCCCATATCAAAATGACAAGGCAAGCAGACAATGAGCATCTCAGCAATCTTCTTATTTACCATGGGAATATGGTGCTTTTTTCTCTCTTTCCTCTTTTCATAATCTCTTTTTTTTATTTTTCTCTTTTTTCTCAATATAGGACTCTTTTTATAATGAGAAGAATGCTTCATAGACAGCTCATTATGGTTACGCTGCAGGTTTCCACCATGTCAGCATGGATTAGACCGGCGGCACAGGCGTTTCTCTAACACATATACATAACTCCATGGACTTACAAGCTCCCCTTTCATTTCACATCGACGACATCCATATACAAAAGAGCATGATATCAACTAGGTACAAGTACCAAGTGCAATGTTGAAAGCGTTCCCCATGAAAGCATGGTTCAGCTAATTCCCAACAAATAGGTGCAAGCATATACAACATAGACGACACAATGGTTCAAGTTTATTAAGGGCAAGAAAAGTAAAGTGTGCCATCAACTTCGTGAGAGCTTTAATCACTAGTTTTCTCATAACAAGTTTAATTTGGAAGGTAAACAAAAGCATGAATATACTTGGAATAGCATAAGCTAGTAGGTAGGTATGGTGCACTCTTTGGAATAACTTGGTTTAGGGAGTTGGATGCATGAGTGGAACTCATACTTGGTTGTGGAGGCTAGCAAAAGACTGGGAGCGACAAACTAAGAGAGCAATAATGGCCATAATCATGCAGAGCGACAAAACATCATTGATCAAAGCATAAAGTGATACTACAAGTTGAAAACTAAAGGATCATAAAGGCTATGGTGACTTGAGATAGTCATAACATGGTGTGGGCATGTGCCAAGTCAACCCAAATAAAGCATCAAAGGAGAATACCACTATACTATGCTTTAATATGCTAAAACAACGCATGATTCATCCAAGGAACATTAAGAAATCTCAATTGTTTATAACAAGTCATGCTACAGCAAATATTACTAAGCATAAAGCCAAAACAATATCAAGCATGGCATGACAGAGCATAGGCCACAGTCAAAAACGAGCTCTTTTTACCACATAAGCATGAACTTTCCTACTCTTTTCCAAACCAAACCAAACTATTTGCAAACTAAAGTATGAAAGAGGGGGTCCAACCAATTTATTCAGAAAACTAACAAAACCAAAGCAAACGAAAAATCAAAATGAAAACAAAGAAGAAGACGCTCCAAGAACAACACAACTGTGCATGAAACAATAAAAATGAAGCGTTTGGAAGAAACCTGGAATTTTTATTGATGAAGAAGGGGATGCCTTGGGCATCCCCAAGCTTTGACGCTTGTACTTCTTGGATATTTCTTGGGGTGACACGCGTGGCATCCTCAAGCTTGATCTTTAGTCCATCCTTCATCTCATTACTCATTCCTTCCATACACCTGAAATTTTTTCCTTCATACAAAACTTCACACAATCTTTATTAGCAACATTAGTGCACTCAAGATAAATAAGTCTTCAGGTTCAGTTCTAACACCAAATAAACTTCCATTAGAACACTAGCTACTGTAGCACTTCCCTCAAAAAGCTCAATTCCCAATAGAACTCAAAAAGGAACCAACAAGAAGCAAATGCAGAAAATGGTAGAAATCTGTCAAAACAGACCAGCAGCTAAATACGAATTTTTTCGAAGACCTTCTGTTGCTCAAATCAAAAAGTGTTGAACTAACGAACGTTAGATAACAACCTGGGGCAGAAGCACAAAAATTCACGCATCAAAACGACGTTCAGATATTTTACACGAATTTTTACGGTGAAGCACAGAAATCTGTTTTGGGACAACAACTTTCTCAATCATTACTTCTCTCTCATTAGAGGTTACTCTTGGCACAAAAAGAAAATAAAAAGGATAAGGAGCGGTTATTACCGAAGTAATAACTTCCAAGACTCATCTAAAACTTTTGGGTTATCTCCTAATAAGTACTTTTCTTTAACGCCTTTAAGTTAGGCATAAGAAGCAAGAAAGAATCAAGTGTTCTCGAATGAAGAAGTGTTAAGACCAAATTTTGTTTTCATAGGAGAAGCAAAATAAATCTTCTCCATCTTCTTAGGGAAGTGTTCTATACCTTTCTTGAGTGGGAGTTGATATTTAATGGTGCCTTCTTTCATATCAATAATGGCACCAACAAGTCTAAGAAAAGGTCTTCCCAAAGTAATAGGACAAGAAGCATTGCATTCAACATCCAAAACATAGAAATCAACGGGGACATAGGCATTGTTAACCATAATAAGAACATCATTAAGACTCCCCATGAGTTTCTTTTTAGCATTATCATCAAGTGGGACATTCATATAACAATCTTCAAGAGGAGGCAAATCAAGCATATCATAAATCCTTCTAGGCATAATAGAAACACTACTATCAAGATCACATAAAGCTTTGAAATCAAAGTCATTCACTTTCATATTAATGATGGGTTCCCAACCATCTTCTTGTTTTATAGGAATAGAAGCTTTATGTTTCATCTTTTTTCTTTAATCTTTATGAGAGCATCAGTAATGTGTTTTGTAAAGGCCATGTTCATAGCACTAGCATTAGGAATTTTAGCAAGCTTTTGTAGGAACTTAATAACTTCAGAGATGTTGCAACCATCAAGATCAATATCAAATTTATCATCTAAAGTAGTAAAACTATTACTAGCCTCAACACTAGTGGTGGTAATAGTAGAAACACTAATGTTTGTAGCAATTGCAT
Organism: Avena insularis; assembly: GCA_023614405.1. NCBI lineage: Eukaryota > Viridiplantae > Streptophyta > Magnoliopsida > Poales > Poaceae > Avena > Avena insularis. The sequence goes on from CM042692.1 coordinate 185,748,579, forward strand.
CTTCTCTTTCCCACTTAGCATGTAATTCAGCTAATAGTCTAACATTTTCATCAATTCTTACTTGTATAGCATTACTAGCTGCAACAGGATTATCATTAGTTTCAGGCTTAGCAGCCATTTTATTCAAAGAAGATTGAGCTTTAGCCAAAGATGTTATATTTCTTTTGGCATTAGAGAGTTTTTCCTCAATAGTTTTATTGAAAGCAGTTTGTTTACTAATAAAGACTTTAAGCATAAATTTAAGTTCAGAGGGAGCACTCCTATTATTTTTGTAGGAACTTCCATAAGAATTACCATTGTTGGGAGCATATGGCTTATAATTGTTGTTACCAAAATTGTTCCTATAAGCATTATTGCCAAAATTGTTATTTCTTATGAAGTTCACATCAACTTGCTCTTCTTGAGCAACCAAAGAGGCTAAAGGAACATTATTTGGATAAATATGGGCTTTCCCATTCACAAGCATAGACATAATAATATCAATCTTATCACTCAAGGAGGAAGTTTCCTCAATAGAATTTACCTTCCTACCTTGTGGAGCTCTCTCAGTATGCCATTCAGAATAATTAACCATCATATTGTCCAGAAGTTTTGTTGCAGCACCCAAAGTGATGGTCATAAAGGTACCTCGAGTAGCAGAATCCAATAGGTTCCTTGAAGAATAGTTCAATCCTGCATAAAAAGTTTGGATGATCATCCAAGCAGTCAGTCCATGAGTGGGACAATTCTTTACCAAAGATTTCATTCTTTCCCAAGCTTGAGCAACATGCTCATTATCAGATTGTTTAAACTTCATTATTTCACTTCTCATAGATATAATCTTAGCAGGAGGATAGTATTTTCCAATGAAAGCATCTTTGCATTTAGTCCAAGAATCAATACTATTCCTAGTTAAGGAATTCAACCATTCTTTAGCTTTTCCTCTCAAAGAGAAAGGAAACAATTTCAGCTTAATAATATCACCATCTACATCCCTATTCTTTTGCATCTCACAAAGTTCAACAAAGTTATTTAGATGGGCAGCAGCATCTTCATTACTAATACCAGAAAATTGTTCTCTCATAACAAGATTGAGTAAAGCAGGTTTTATCTCAAAGAAAGTATCTTCGGGCACAGGTGGAGCAATAGGTGTGCTCATAAAATCATTGTTGTTGGTGCTAGTGAAGTCACACAACTTAGTGTTTTCAAGAGTAGTCATTTTTTTGGGTTTTCAAATAAGAAAGCAAACTAGTAAAACTAGTTTTTGTGTGATTTTGTTAAAGAAACAAGCAAACAAAGCAAAAAGAAACTAAGCAAAACAAAAAAAACAAAGTAAAGAGATTGGTTATGAGGGACTCCCCTTGTGAAGATGTCCTTGACTCCCCAGCAACGGCGCCAGAAAAATGCTTGATGGCTCGGTAACGGCACCAGAAAAATGCTGGTGCGGTGTTGATGTAGAGCTCGTTGGGAACCCCAAGAGGAAGGTATGATGAGCACAGCAGCAAGTTTCCCTCAGTTATGAAACCAAGGTTTAATCGAACCAGTAGGAGCAAGGAAACACCCCAAAGGTGTTGCTAGCTGAGCCTTGGCAGGGCGCACTACCGGTGCTAGTAGCAACATGGAGACCTACACAACACAACCACAGAACTTTGTCCCCAACTTGCGATGAGGTTATCAATCTCACCGTGTTTTGCTGAAAACAAAGGATTAAACGTATCGAATGGAAAGACGTAATAGTTTGCGGAAAGTAAACACAAAGCAATAAACAGTTTATAGATTGTTTGTAAAGAAAAGGACCGGGATCCATAGTTCACTAGAGGTGGCTCTCCTTAAGATAGATAACATGTTGGGTGAACAAATTACAGCGGGCCATTGACAAACATCGAGAAAGCAATACATGCATATACTAATCATCTTGACTCCTTTGAGACTTGATTGGGCATTACAACATTATACATAGACCGCCATCCAACTGCATCTACGACTAATAATCCACCTTCAGGTTATCATCTGAACCCCCTCCAGTATTAAGTTGCAAGCAACATATTATTGCTTTATGAATTGCATGTAAAGTAAACAATACGATTGTTCTATGAACAAAGGATTGTTGTTTTCTCCCTAGTAGCAACAGCACATCTAGTACCTTAGAGATTTCATCACTTCCCAGATTACCAGAGGCATGAACCCACTATCGAGCATAAATACTAACTCTTGGAGTTGCTAGCATCTACTTGGCCAAGATAGCTACTAACAACGGAAAGCATGCAAGATCACAAATAAAAAAGACATGATAGAATCAATAATCAATCTGAAATAGCATCTCAATATCCATCGGATCCCCGCAAACACAACATGTAGAATTACAAATAGATGATCTTGATCATGAACGGAGCTCACAAGATCTAAACATGAAAGCACAAAGGAGGAGAACCAGAAATCTAGCTACTACATGGATCCACAGTCCAAGGACGAACTACTCACGCATCACACCGGAGGCTTGCATGGTGATGAAGAAGGCCTCCAGGGTGAATTCCCCTCTCCGGCAGGGTGCCGGGAAGAGCTTCAGATCCCTCCCAATCTAGGGATGGAGATGACAGCGGCTACAGACTCTTTCGTGGATTTTTGATCGGGCACTTAGGATTTTCGTCCTGAGGGCATCTTATAGGCGGAAGGGGAGGCCGAGGGGGTGCCGAAGGCGGCCAGACCACCCCTAGCGTGGGCCAGGCTGGGCCATGCGGCTAGGTGGTGTGGTGGCCCCCTGGCCCCTCTCCGTCTCGTACTCTGGCATCTGATGACTTCCGGAAAAATAGGCACTTCGGCTTTTGTCCCGTCCAATTCTGAGAATATTCATTTTCTGAAACCTTTCCTGGAACCAAAAACAGCAAAAAACAGGCAGCTGGCACTGTGGCTCTTATTAATAGGTTAGTCCAAGAAATCATATGAAAAGTACTCCAAAGTGTGGACAAAACACAAGAAAGTGGATAAAACAAAGCATGGAACATCAAAAATTATAGATACATTTGCAATGTATCATCAAGCTATAACCAGATTCGAATGAAGGAGGAAGATCAATAAAAAAACAGCGTTTACAACGCCTTTTGGTGTGTTCTGCTACAACACAATGCCCTTTGGGCTAAAGAACGCAGGGGCCACCTACTAGTGGTGCATGCAGGCTTGCCTCGAGAACCAACTTGGTCGCAACATTCAAGTCTATGTTCACGACATAGTAACCAAGACAAAAGAGGAAACCTCACTAATCGACGATTTGCACGAAACCTTCGCCAACCTCGACCGCTACCGGATCAAGCTCAATCCGTACAAATGCGCCTTGGGCGTACCATCTGGGAAACTACTCGGGTATCTTATCTCCGTGAGACGGATCAAAGCGAACCCGAAGAAAATAAAAGCCATACTGGCCATGGAGAAGCCGAAAAACATAAGAGGTGTCCAGCAGCTGGCTAGGCGAATCGCGCCGCTCAGTCGATTCATCAGTTCGAAGCTACCTTTCTACCAACTCCTCCGCAAAGCCATACTACCTTTCTACCAACTCCTCCGCAAAGCTAACAAGTTCGAGTGGACCAACGAGGCACAGGAAGCATTCGAAGACCTCAAGCGCCTACTGTCCACCTCGCCAGTACTGGTGACCCCACGCGAAAGGGAACTGATGTTGCTATACATCTCTGCCACCAACCAAGTGGTCAGCACGGTGCTCGTGGTAGAACAAGCTAAGGAAAACAAGGTCCACGGGGTACAGCGCCCAGTCTACTACCTCAACGAGGTACTTACGCCAACAAAACAGCGGTACCTGCACTACCAGAAACTGGCGTACGGCGTCTTCATGACAGCTCGGCGGCTACGCCACTACTTCCAGGAACACCCAATCATGGTAGTCAACGATGCCCGGCTCAGGCATATCCTCAACAATCCCGACGCCACTGGACGAGTCGCGCTTTGGGGAATCGAATTGTCTCCACGAGACATTACATATGAAAAATGCGACGCAATCAAGTCGCAAGTTCTCCCCGACTTCCTCGTGCACTAGATGGAAAACCAACTCCCTGAAAAACCAGATATGTCCTACCTCTGGACAATGCACTTCGACGGTTCGAAGCAAAAGGATGGGGCCGACGCAGGTGTCATACTGACATCGCCCCAGGGAGACAAGCTGAAATATATCTTGCGAATGCAGTTCACCGCCTCCAACAATGAAGCTGAATACGAGGCCCTACTGCACGGGATGAGGATGGCAAAAGCCTGCAGCGCCAAGAGACTCATAATATATGGCGACTCCAAGCTGGTCGTCAACCAGACAATGCACGAGTGCGACGCACTGAACGACAACATGATCGCCTACCGCGACCTCTACGACACACTCGAAGGGGACTTCGACGGTTGCGAGCTGTGGCACATAGGTCGCAAAAGCAATGAAGAGGCGGACATGCTCACCAACATAGGCTCTACCTGCGCCCCCATACCACCTGGGGTATTTCTCGAGCGCATCTGCGAATGCTCCATCAAGCCAAAGGTCGCAGAGAAGAAAACAAGTGCAGCAACGGACTCGGGGGCTACGCCGCCCAATGAGCCAATGGCACTCAACGACTTGGAGCTAGACACAGGACTCGAAGGACCAATGAGCATCATGATGATCAAGCCATCCTGGACTCAACCGTACATCATGTACCTTCTCAGCAAGAGGCTACCGGATGATCCAACTGACGCACGACACATCGCGCGACGATCCAAGGCATTCGTTGTTATCAACGGCGAATTATACAAGCGCGGCATCACAGGAGTACTCCAGCGATGCGTCTCCACGGCCGATGGAAGAGCTGTTCTCCTCGACATCCATGAGGGGACTTGCGGGCACCATGCCGGCAGTCACGCCCTCGTCGCCAAAGCTCTACGAGCTGGATTCTACTAGCCTACGTCCATGCGCGATGCCAAGGACATCGTCCAAAAATGCAACGCTTGCCAGCGATTCGCGGACAAGCCACACGCACCTGGCGCAGAACTCCGGCCAATTCCATTGGCCTGGACCTTTGTGCAATGGGGACTTGACATGGTCGGCAAGCTCCCAAAGTCATCACGAGGAGGCTACGTCTACCTCCTAGTTGCAGTCGACAAATTCACCAAGTGGATAGAGGCCATGCTAGTGATTAATCAGTCAGGACACAGTGCAGTCAAGTTCTTCGAGTCCATCGTCTACCGCTTCGGAGTACCACACAGCATCATCACGGACAATGGGACGAACTTCACATCCAAGGAGTTCCAAGAGTTCTACGAGAATCTAGGAATCAACGTCAGCTATGCCTCTGTAGTGCACCCACAGACCAACGGTCAGGTCAAAAAGCTAACGGGCTCGTCTGCGGCGGCATCAAGAAACGACTCCTCAGGCCACTCGAACAAGCCGCGGGTTGTTGGCCAGACGAGCTGCAATCGGTACTATGGAGCCTATGCACAACTCCAAACGGCGCCATAGGGTACACCCCATTCTTCATGGTGCACGGGGCTGAAGCGGTGTTACCCGCAGAAGTACGATACAAGGCACCACGAGTGGTCGCTTACAGTGAGCAGGAGTCAACTCTTGCACTCGAAGATTCCAATCGACCTCCTCGACGAGGCGCGGGAAATCGTCGCGGAAAGATCAACGATCTACCAGCAGAACCTGCGCAACTACCACAGCAGAAGGCTACGCCCCAGGTCCTTCGTCGAAGGTGACTTGGTCCTGCGACTGAAATAGCAAGGGCATCTCAAACTCGAGTCCCCTTGGGAGGGACCTTACGTGATTACAAAAGTAATCCCAGATGGCGCCTATCGCCTTAAAGATCTAGAGACAGGAGTCGCATACTCCAACCCCTAGAATGTCGTGCAGCTGTGGCGCTTCTACCCTTAGTTGTTTTACTTTTACATTGCAAATAAGGCTACTCAGCCAAGGCTACTTAGCCACATATTGTACCTCGTACTATTCTGCGAATAAATAAAGCTAAGTGCCCCCAAAACTCTATGTTCCTTTTATTTTCTGCAATTAATCCACTCGGGGGCTGCGCCACCCTATGCACATCTGTTCTACGAACTAACGCGATATCCTGAGTAGCTGGCGCACCAGTCGAAACCCTTGATAAACACCAACCCAGTTGCAACGCACCTGACAGGTTGGCAAGGGGCTGAGATAAGCACAAGCCAGGCTAACGAAAAGGAATCGCATAGTGCAACGCACTCACAAAACGTACACGCTAACAAGCTCTTTATACATCAATGTCAATCAATTATACACGGCATATATACGAACTTTACAACATTTGTACAACTATGTGTAGGATACAAACTAAATTACTGTTGCAGCAAAGGAACGTTGGTCTGCTCCTCAAAGAAGTCGACGATCTCCTCCGCTGGGCGATCCACCGCCTGGTAGTGAGGAACCATGTTCCAGGTCAAACCTGCTGGCGGCGCTGGGGCTCCGGCCGCAATTGCAGCAACGACAATATCAGGTCGGTGCAGTCGCACCAGTGATAGAGCGGCCTTGGCACCAGCCACTAGCTGCTGCCGTACACACTCGCGGACCGCATTCAAGTCTTGGAATTTGTCAAGAAGGGCCAGCAGGCTCGACGGAACAATGTCCAACGGAAACATCATCCGATAAATATTCTTCATGCACGATTGCGACTTCTTCAGGAAGTGAAGGACTCGCGATGCACGATCCTGCAGGGTCGCCAGTGCGATTGCGCGATCATGATCCACCCAGAAATATCCACTCGCCTGAACCTGCTCTTGGGTCAGATCATTCATGCGAATAGCAATCCTATCTTTCTCATCCTGCGAATGGCATGCACTGACAACTATACCAAGCAAAGGCAGAAGTATGAAGGCAATGGACTACTACGAGTGACTACAAGGAAAATATAAGGAAGAAGAAAACTAACATTTGAATTGGTCGCCCAGCTGCATCACTTCCCCTAACAGATATTGTTCTCGGGCGGCGGCCTTCTCCGCCTTCGACTTCCATACATCCGCATTACCGCGGAGTACGGGCAATTCATGCTCCAACTGCTTCACGTGATCACGGAGTCGCGAGAGCAGAGACAGCTCATCCATCCTTGAGCGCGGCGGTGCCATGGTGTCATCAAGGGGCAGCGAATCCTGAGGCTCCCTATCACAAGTCAAGCAAGAGACAATAAGAAGACTAAGGTAAGGCATAGACAAAAGACTCGAGTGCATTCAAGATTAACAAAATATCAGCAGATACACTCGCCAAAAGGCATGTTCTCGACAAAAGACATAAGCTATTTAACTATTACAAGATGCGACTACTGAGGAGCGACTGGCTTCTTCGACTTCGACTTTGGTTTTGGAGGCCTCATCGAGTCTGTGGCAGTGTCAGACGCTACAGACTCCCCCCTAGCCCCTGACGTCGCAGCCTTAGCCATCTTCTTGGCTCGCTGAAGCTCCTCAGAGTACTTTGCAACCGTATTGATCAGCTGCGGTCCGTACTTGCCACAAGCAGTCGCGAAAGGAGCAAAGACTACCTACTGGTCATCCGCGCTGACATGCATCACCTTGGAGACCGCTGCAGGATCAACTTCGACTCCGTGTGCTTGAACCATGGCGAGTGACATTGATGCACCAGCCACACGGAGTGAGTTCTTGAAGCTTGAAGGAATGCCTCCGGCAAAGGACTCCACCAGCTCATCCATATTCTCGATCAACTAAGCTTTGGGCGCCAGCTCTTCCTAGAGGCGACTGAGCACTCCCTTGGCCTTGGTGAGCGTCCCCTAAACGGCAGCGCTGCCATCTTCGACTGCCGAAATGGCACCCGCCAAGGCATCATCACGACGGAGTGCCTGGGGATCAAAGCTCAGACCACTGGCATCTACACAAAACCCAAGCATGGGCACAAAAGTCAGTACAAACAACAAATTTGAAAAGGAGAAAAACAGCGAAAATTCGGACAAAAGAATACCTGAGAGAGCTTTGGCAATCAAAAAAAGTTGTTCCTCGAACAACTTCTCCCTAGCCACGATGGAGGCGCGCAGATCCTCCTCGCGTTTCCGTGACTCGGCACACGTTGCAACTGCCTCATCGCGACTTTTTACCGCCGCGGCGAGCATTTTCTTGAGGGAGGCAGTGCTACGAAGGAGTGCATTATACTCAGCTATGACACCAACGAAGATAAACCGTCAGTCGAATACATCAAAAGGATGCAGAGGAAAAGTAAGGAAGACTCACTTTCCACTACGCAATGGCGATTGTCCAGCATTGCATGCTGACAACCCATCGCAAGCACCTGCTCCGCAAGGCGAGCAGCTTCCTTCACAACGAGCTGCGGCAAAAGACATAGTAAAGGATCAACAGATGGCATAGACGAAAATTCGACTGCACAATCAGAAGAAGAGATACTACACTTACATGATCCTCCAAAGACTTTGAAGTCGATGGATTCGCAGACATCCGGATAACCATCTGGTGCTCCACATTGTGCGGAGAACTTGATGAATTATGCCCGGAGTGGGCCGCCAATGGAGGAGAAGGAGCGCGCTCAACCATTTTCTTGGCTTTGGAGGTCGCGACTCTAGATTCCTTCAAAAATTGTACGTCGCCAGAGGACGACGACGCTGGTTGACTGCAGAATAAAATCAACATCAAGAAAAAGCAACTTCAAAAGAAGAACCAGACGGAAGACTCACGCACTTACCAATCAAACTTGTCAAAATCGAAGGTTTGATCCCCCGACTCCGACAACGACTCTTTTGGCAGTCACATCTTCTTGCGAGAATATGATGCCACAACACTCACAGGAACGGCAGCTATCGGTGATTCTGCACCAACAGCTGCACCTTCCGGAGTCGAAGGAGACGATGCATCTGAATCCTCGCTGCACGAACGCTTGCGAGTGTCTAGACCACTCGACTCGGGGGCTTCCTCCTCCACATCAGATGGAATGGTCGACTTTGACTCGTCCTCTTCTAGGGCTTCACGAGGGATAACCCCCTCAGGAAGAGGGCATACAGGGCGACACCCCCTAATCCTGCATACAGAAAAGCAATTTAGCACAAGTCAAGAAAAACAGAACAGAAGCAGTCGACAAACAAATCTACTACGTAGCACAACTGTACCTCTGGAGGAGGGTTAGCAGCGTCGAAGGGAGGTACATCTAGATCATTGGGAAGCACATCCTTGGCGGTGTACTTGGTGACTAGTCGCACCCTTTTATCTACCTCACTTGCGGAAATGCCATCGGCAGATACGTGAGTGACATCGTCCGTGCCAGCCCACTGGAACATAGGATGGACTCTGGCCTACAGGGGCTGGACGCAACGGCGCAGCCATGTGCGAATGAGGGCGCAGTCTCCCTCCTCTTTACCCATGTGACTCTCGAGGTCATAGACGCGCTCGTATAGTACATATGTCTCCGCGGACTCGCCGGGCATCACTATGTTCTTCTAGGAGTGCCTCCTCTTGCACGGCGTCGCGGGATCGAAGGGCGCGAGTCCGAAGTGGTCTCCGTCGGCCTTCAGGTCGCGGATGTAAAACCACTTGTCCCTCCACCCTTGGATGGACGCTGTGAGTTTAATGTCGAAGTATGTGGTGGAGGAGTCGACGTGGATACCGCAGCCGCCTACATCGTAGACTACGGAGCTAGACGCCTACTAGTGCTTTAGCTTGAAGAGGCGCTTGAAGAGACCGAAGTGCGGCTCGATTCCGAGCCAGCACTCACAAAGAGTAATGTAGCAAGCTACATGGAGGATGGAGTTGGGGGACAGCTGATGCAGCTGGAGCCCATAGAAACAGAGAAGGCCCCTGAAGAAAGGATGCAGGGGCAACGAGAGACCGCGGATGATGAACGCTAGGAACATCACCCGAAAACTAGCAGGAGGGGAAGGGATTACCTCGCTGCCACGGACGCGCGCGTCGACGACTGCGGAAGAAAGAACTCCGTCTTGGCGTAGGAGACGGAGCTTAGAGGACTTGATCACGGATGCACGCCACGTGCCATTAGTGACGCGAGTGCCTGTGCCCATCTTTTTCCTGGCGGCGGCGGTGCTGGTGCCCACAGCGGCGGAGCCGCCCTTCTTCTTCACAGCAACCGTGGCGGCGGTGGAATCGGCTGCGGCACCTCCTTTCTTCTTCCCCATTCTACGGTGGCGGTGTTAACGGAGAAAGTAACTGGGGAATACGCGGACCTGGTCCAGCGCTGAGAAAAAGATGAACACAAAGGAGCAGAGGAGCAACAACAATGGCGACGGAGGCAAAGGCAGAAAAAGGAAGCAGATGTGAAAATTACCATCGCAACATCGCTACTTAACCCCCCTGGAAGATGCAATCTAACGGTCAGGAAAAACCCTATCAGACGCGTGGCGTTCATCGTGATCGACACGTGGAGGGACCCGAAGCGTGAACCGTCCCCCACTACCCCCATTACGAGCGGAAATCGATGAGGCACAGTTAAAACAAAGATTACGCACGCCCGGTCAAGTTAGAGTCAGAAAATGGGACCCATCGCTCGTCACGTCCCGTCAAACCCGCTCACGCGGGCAACTGAGCTCATCACATAGTCAGCACTGACGTCATCAAAAATTGAGGAGCAGAAGACTTCGACTACTTTAGTCCTTGCTCGAGTCTTCGACTCCACCAAGTACTCAGGGGCTACTCCCATAGGGAGCGCTGGTCGCGCACCCTATGATTTTCTTTTCTTTTCTTTTCTTTTTATTTTCTGCAGGAACATGGACAATCAAAACAAACCCACCCACTCGAATCCGCGATTCGACTATGGACTTGGGTTACTCCCATAGGGAGCGCTGGAAATAAATTGGACTGAAACAAGCAAACAAAAGACGACAGCAGTCGCAAAAGTTCTTTAGTCCCTGCCTAAGTCTTCGACTCAACCAGGCACTCGGGGGCTACTCCCATAGGGAGCGCTGGTCGCGCACCCTATGATTATTTGTACATCATACTGTGTGTTGATAACATCCACACTCGAAGCTTATGGTGACACCGCCTCAAGATTTTTCCCTACAAAGAGACTGCATCTCCTGGGTCACCCGAATCATCTCCGTGGTGACAAAATTCGGATGTCGCGCTTGCAGCATGAATATAAGACCTGAATAAGGCCTGGCAACACATTCGTTGCGCACTACCAGAAATATATTCATGCCTACAGGTACGATGAACATGCCTTGACGGACGTGTCGAGTGCTCACACCCATATACTGGAATTCGACTCATGTAAGACCTCCGCGGCTTGAGTCGAATTACACCAGCACTTTTCCGGATTCAAGTCCGGGGACTCGAGTTCGAGTAGATTGTGTTGTTTTACCCTAAGGTAGTTAACTAATACCGATACATCGGTTAAATCAGGCACGCACATCAACAATCCCTATGACACAAACAGAGCAGTCGAAAAACACACTCAGTCAGGCACTCGAAAGGATTCATAAAGTCCCTAGTCGAATCTACGATTCCACTAGACACTCGGGGGCTACTGACATGGGTATACCCTATAGGTACTCGAGCTTGGTATATACGGCCTGAATACAGCGGAGGCCCATGGTGCCAAGGCCCAAATGGAGAACTCGAGTAACCTACGGACTCTCGATTGCTTGAAGAACAAGAAGAAGCTAAAGATAGAAAGTTCAAAGGGGAAACCCTAACCTGTAACCGACTCGACCTGCTACCCGAGACCTAGTTTATCTATATAAAGGCTAGGAGGGGGCGGCGAGGAGGACGCACGCAACCCTAGGTTCCACCACCCTCGCCAGATCGCATCTGCGCACCATTGTAATCCTCGATTCCTTCAATAATTCCACGAGCAGACAAGCAGGAGTAGGGACCTCTACGAGGCTTGAAACTGGGTAAATCTTCGAGTCCCCTATGTGCTTGTTTGCTAGCCAATAGATGTCTCTAGCGCCCCCTCCTTCTCCAAAACCCAAGTCCATAACAATGGGCATTGATGAGTTAAACCCTCGTCACAAGCCAAACCTAGTTATGCTAGGAGCAGTGGATCAGGTAATATAAGATCAAAGGGAGTAATGCAATAGATAGGACACTCTATCTATCGATAAAAGACCACAGTAGAATCATATGCATCATGGAAAGAATGAAATACTTTCAAAATCATAGGATTATATAATGGTGGGGCTATGCTTGCCTTGTTTGTTGATAACCAGATATAGATCTTTGGATGCCTTGTGCCTGACTTGGATTATAGTTGGTCAAGTATTGTTCGTCGATCTTCGATGGTGTTGATCTCGGTCTTCGATCTCGGAGTCGGTATCGTATTCTACCGGAAAGAACCAAACACCGGAAAGCAGGGGGAAACAACAATCAACACATGGCATCGATGCAATGCTCAAGCAAGGATGATGATATGACAAGTTAAATAGATCTTAAATGAAACTGTAGGACATGCTTGATCATTTTAAACAGGTCCGAAGGGTACAAACCCTAGGACAGGGGAACGTCGGAACACCTGTGAGGGGTTGATTAAGTTCTCTAATTAAACTTGCAATTAAAGTGGTTGAACAATGCATGATTATGAGTCTATTGTAAAGATCTCATTTTTCTAAACATTTTGACATATTATACATATTTTTCTGACTTATAAATAATTATTTATTGTATTTATAAGATTTATTCAATTTCTAAAATAATTAAACCTATTTAAAAAGATTTACTATGTCATTATGATGTTAGCAGAGACGTTGAAACTTTCCACACTAGGTCGGGCTCTAGCCATAGTGGCTGACAGAGGGGCCTAAGGCCACCTCAGCATCCACGAGGGCAGGGTGGGACCCAGCCCAGGTTTGACCGGGTCTGACCCGCGCGGTGACACACAAGTGACGTCACCATGACGTCACCGACGACGGTGAGACACAGATCAGCGGCGGGGTGGCGCTTGGTGGCAAACTGGGGCATGCGAGGAGGCTAGCTAGCTGTAGCGTGATGCGGGGGATCTAACCCTGGTGGCTCCACTCCTATTTGGTAGCCGGAGCATCACCGGCGGCCATGTACTGCGGCGGCACGCGGCCGTGCTCGACGCGAGGCCGAAGAAAAGCGAGAGGGAGGGGAAGGAGGGGTCCAGCAGGACCAGCGGCTCACCATGGGGCGGAAGGAGGCAACATCGAGGAGCGGGGTGGCTGGAATTGGTGGTGAACACGGTGGCCGAAGTTCAGGACGGAGGGGACAATTAGGCCACTAGGAGCTCTCCGGGCTCGATTCCTTCGGCAAGAAGATGTGGTACTTCACGGTGGAGCTCGGGGCATGCTTGGTTGGACGAGGGAAGGCCGGAGATGGCGGCGCGAGACGGCGGCATTGACTAGGGTTTCTGCCTCGCGGGGAAAACAAGAGAGAGGCACTGGGGGGATGAGAGGATGAGACGAAGAGGAGCACGGCGAGACGGTCTTATCCTCGGCTGGGACGGCGGCGGGCATCACGACGCGACAACGACATCGGGCGGCAGAGGTGTGGCCATCGAGCTGCTTCTCGCTGTCTATCGCGAGGAAGAAGAAAAGAGAGACCAAGAATTGGGTAGTGGTGGGAAAGCCCGATTCTTGGTGGGCTTGCGAGGTGGCGTGAAGGGGAAGGGAGAAGAGGGAGGTGGGATGGTCTGGGTTGCGGCTTCTACTATATTTTGTTTCCATAAAACATTTTCCAAATATATTTCTTATTTCTATTTGTATTTTTATTTCAAATCTGTTTTGTTCTATTTGAAAAATAACAGAAGGTTTACAAAGTGTATAAAATACTCAGGGGCCCTTGTATTCAGTTTGGGCTCCAAACATTTTTGTAGTTTTCAAGATTCAAACTATTTTGAATTGCTTTAAGAGAGGGAGGAGAAAACTAGGGTTATAGGGTTTTGCTTTATTTATTTTGCATGCAATTTAGAAGATGATGCTCATGAATGCATAAACAAACCCTAATTTAAGATTAGCTAAAACTGGGGTGTTATAGATCTATCCCCCTTATGAGAATCTCGACCCAAGATTCCGCAGGTAGGAAGAGGGAAGAGGAACAGGGTCACTCTAAGGATAAGAGGGAAACACACTAACCACACACAAAGTATCTCATGGTCAACTCATGAAAGGAGTGTTCGTAAACGACTCTGAGATGACGAACATGAAACACGTCAAGGTATCGGAGGAAACAAGATGAGAAGGTTTCAATGTGTTAGATAATTGGTCTTCATAATGATTGAGACCATAGAGTTTCAGAAGGGTTTAAGCTTCTAAAAAGGAAAGCTACAACAGAAAGAACATGACCACAAACTTCGAGAGGGGAACCTCTACTAAACAACTTAGATAGAGCTTCCAAGGTACAGAGATACGGATAACCAAGCTATTGAATTACTTTTGATACAGAAGAGTCACTCTTTCGTTCAACAGAAGGCCAAGATAGAAAAGTTGTTTTGTGGTGAGGACTCGTAAGAGTCACAAGGAACATGTGACAAGAGAAACGTCTGATTACCAAAATCATCGTCACTCTTTGAACATGTTAGAGGAACAAAGGAAACTCTTTATTCATCCAAGATTATCAAAATATTTGCCAAAGATCGTGATATCACTTTACACCACCAAGATGATTAAGTAAGAAGATTCCCGATGACACGAGGAAAAAGAAACTTCATTCTCAGACTTCAAATACTTGGCACAACGAGATGCTTGCCAACATAAAAGGGCCTAGACGATCGACCGAGATACATTTAGCAACACTACTTTAAATGTTCTCCTTGATATTCGAAACACGAGACATCAAGTAAAGGTCGGACTTCGTATACAAAGGAAACCATAAGCACAACTCCTATAATCAATCATAGAAGAAGTCTCATGAAGAGTGGTTGTTATTTGCTGATTCAAGAGAATTTGACAATAGGCTTTCTGACTAGTTGTGTCAACCATTACATCAATCATGTCGGACTTACATAGAAACCTATGTCAAAACCTTGAGGAACACCAACCATATATCTGCTTGAGATTCAGATTCGGTTAAGTGGAATGATACTTTAGACTCATCATGTCTGAATAGATAGTTTGCAACATTTACCCAAAAGGTAAAGTTACTAGATTCTCAAGACATGGACTACAGTGTTAAGCTCCAATAGACTGAGCTGAATTGCTAGACCCATGTATTAACAACTTGTTAGAAGACAACTGCTTATACATCAAGTACTTGCAATGAAACACAAGTGTCCATAAGGAAACATAGATAACTCTACTCGAATCCATGGTGACATCTTTCACCATTTGCCCGTGAATCGGAGAAGGTTACTTCTAACATCCAGAACACATACTTCGAGATAACATGAAGGAGGTTCTCGAAAGTTTTCCAACATTAATGCCAAATGTTTCATATGAGTCTGTTCTAGTATGGAGAAGATAAGGATATTATCGATGGGCTCAACAACAAACTTATCAAGATACTCCAAGAAGATGGACTCATATGTTGTATGAACAAGACAAAGTATTGGTCAGACCAACGGACATGGAGATGTACTCAAGTGAAGCATCATGAATAGCAACATCATCAAGATTGTCCTTGGAACTGAGTTTGATTTGACGATAACCCAAATTAAATCAAAAGCGGGGAAGATAACATATCCACGGAGGAGATACTATCTTTCTTCAAAACGAAAAGAACTAGACATCCCTTTAAGGAGGAACTAAGTCAGATAGAACTTTTGTCTTACAACTCTCCAAGTTGTTGTTTAAGCTCAACCAACTAGTTCAAGGGTATCCTAGTACAGATCCTTGGAGACAGGAGCAGTTCAGAGAACTTGCTTGCTCAAGAACATGACAACACGGTCATGTAGCAACATGGCGATACTTCTAGAAAGACGTCTAGAATATCACGAACCACCGATATGTCACTTAGTTCGAGAGGAAACTTGCTTGGTAAGGCAAGAAGACGTAGTCTCCGAGCTTTGGCACAAGCCTAACTCTTTGACCGAAGAGAGTGTACCAGAATAACGGACTTGGTAGCACAATCATCCTTTGCATAGTGATTGGGTTAACCATCATGCTAAGAATGACACAAATGTCGTTGGAGTTCAAAGCAATAAGAATTGCTAAGAATCTCGGAATGCCACATTATTACACACACACATCATTCTCGAGCACGAAGCTCAGAGGAAGGGTGGGTAAATAGGTGTAAGAGCATCACTTCATTAAGAAGGTCATGAAACTCAACACAACCTCTTAGTGTAAAAGGGTGTGATACTCTAAGGTAGAACAGATAGAAGCTAATTAATGTATCTTGATCTGTGGAATACAATACTTTGACCTAGTCCTAGAAAAGACAACATACTGGAGTTTGTTTCTCCTGACATTCCGAAATGGTTTGTCGTGAAGGACCACAAGAGTAATTTGCATCGGAAGACACCAATGCACATTACTACTTGGCTACCAACTAATAGATAAAGGTCATAAACAACAAGGGGAAAAAGGAACATGCTCAGGATAGAATCCCGAGGTGTGGATGCATAGTTTATCATTCTTCTAAAAACCAATGCATAGAAGGGAGAGTGTGGCAGAGTCATGAGTATAGATGCGAGACTCACAAGGATTACTCTTGTCATGATCTATTTAGTTCCATTAAAGAACATCTGCGAAGGCTAGTGGTAGGAGAAGTCCTTAATTGTCGAAATTCAATCGCGACAATAACCACAAGCTTGAAGGATAGAATTGTAGTACCAGCCATCCTGAGGTAATGTTTAGACATTAACAATAGGGATCAACAAGATGGATCTTGGGTTAAAGATCAGCTTCAAGTACAAGATTCATAACACTAGAATCCAGCATAATCCGGGATCTTCGGTTCAAGTCCAAGGGTTAAAACCCGAGAAATAAGTAACTACTATTTGAGTGACATGGCGTACACTGCAAGATAGTAATCACAAGGTAGCCTCCAAGAGAAGAAACGACTTCTGAAGTACCCAACAAACAAAAAGGAGGCACACAAGGCGATAGGAAGCCTCGAAGCCTAGAATAGAACTCTATGGATCCTACAAGGTCCATAAGGTAGAGAGATCATGATGGAAAGGTATCTCTCAGCTGAAGCAGAGCAAAGGGAAACAAGGAATTCACAACACACACAACTCTAGAGAACTCAACACTAGGTCAACTGGTTCAGAAACGACATGCCCAAAAGGTGGCTAAGCTTTGAAAGACTAGAAGAGATACCAATTTTTTTTCCAAATCAACACAAGGTAAGATGACCGAGAGTAAGAGCAAAACTGGATAAGGAGAAAAGAAGCATACCAGAGTTTTTGCAAATACTTTTCAACTTTGAAAATAGTTTTCACAAGCACTAGAATCAACATCGACCAGTAGCAAGGTTTTCCTATAGTCGGTACTGCTCTGATACCAAGAATTGTGACACCCCCGAGATCAGGGTTAAACAAATCTAGACTTTAGCCTGACATAAGCTTAACCTAGAGCTCGAGGATATCCAGTGAGAAATCGGTAACACAACAGTAACCCTGTGACACAAAAATTATTATAGCAAGCTCATAATTGAGCAAAGAACCAAAATATTACAAGTAGAGGTCACTGACCACAAACATCAAACAACGAAAGGCAAGTTATGCTATTAAGTATAGCAAACTTAACAAATGGCCTAAGAGGCATGAAGCATAACGATGACATCCCAGCCCATAGATTCCAGGCTGCTGGCCGGGAACCCCAAGCTACTCGTCGGTGTCGATGTCATACGAAACTCATCTTCAGGGGAACACTTACTCTGAAAGTATCAAAAAAGCAAGGGTGAGTACAGGGTGTACTCTACAAGACTTATGGTTGGTGGGGTTATTTTGCATAAAGCCATCTTTGTTTATAAAACAAGAGGGAGAAGAAGCTCGTCTAATTAGAATATTTTAAAAGGGGGTAAGAGAGCGGCATCTCCGAAGAATTGATCATCATCTTGATATCCACCAAAGTAATCCTCATCGCACAACTAGGACCACCCCTCGTACCCATGAGGAAGCATCCTTAAGCACACGTTGACCTGCCAAGTTTTACGATTAGGTTAAAGTTCTCTATGATCTTAGAATTCGGTCACCAAGCATTCATAATCGTGAACACGGCTTTTCGAAAAGATTTAACCCTGCAGGGGTGTACAACTTTACCCACACGGACCAACCGACTCTTAATGCCACAATGATTAGCCTTCGTCCTTGGAAGGCTGGCAGAGGGTGGTTGGACACGACATTTACCTTGCTTTCGCCGAGACCATGAGTCACGCCCTAAGGATGGTTCTGTCGTAACGGGTCAAATCCCGAAGTCGGTCCCTAGAGATGTGGGCGAGGTTGGTTTACCAGGGGCGCCATCTACCCCAAGCAACCCCGGCCACGCTTACCTACCTGTTATGATGCACCTTCACCCGCCAAATCTTTTAAAATGTTTTCTATGCATATGTCGAATGGAACGCCGAACTATGTGACTCATGGAATCTACTAGGCAAGTTAGTCAGCGGAGGGGTCCCCATAAACCCCGTGTGGTTGTACGCTTGTCTTGGTCCAAAGGCAAGAACTCGAGTCCTAGTGGTGGCGAGCATGGGACTACAAAAACCGCATCCCACTGTGGCCTACCATACAAGCCTTAGCATTTTTAACCTTTACCACCGATCTCACCTCATCAGTATATCTTGTACTCCTGTCATACTAGATTCTCTGCATCTGATACATCATTTGGATGAACCAGCACTGACAGCTAAGCATGGCTAAGAAAGACACATATATAAGCTCTAGCAATGCACACAAGCCAAACCTAGTTATGCTAGGAGCAGTGGATCAGGTAATATAAGCTCAAAGGGAGTAATGCAACAGATAGGATACTCTATGTATTGATAAAAGACCACGCTAGAATCGTATGCATCATTGAAAGAATGAAATACTTTCGAAATCATAGGATTGTATAATGGTGGGGCTATGCTTGCCTTGTTTGTTGATAACCAGATATAGATCTTTAGATGCCTTGTGCTTGACTTGATTATAGTTGGTCAAGTATTGTTCGTCGATCTTCGATGGTATTGATTTTGGTCTTCGATCTCGGAGTCGGTATCGTATTCTACCGGAAAGAACCAAACACTAGAAAGAAAGGGGAAACAACAATCAACACATGGCATCGATGCAATGCTCAAGCAAGGATGATGATATGACAAGTTAAATAGATCTTAAATGAAACCCTAGGGCATGCTAGATCATTTTAAACAGGGTACAAACCCTAGGACAGGGGAACCCCAGAACACCTATGAGGGGTTAATTTAGTTCTCTAATTAAACTTGTAATTAAAGTTGTTGAACAATGCATGATTATGAGTCTATTGTAAATATCTCATTTTTCTAAACATTTTGATATATTATACATATTTTTCTGACTTATAAATAATTATTTATTGAATTTATAAGATTTATTCAATTTCTAAAATAATTAAACCTATTTAAAAAGATTTACTACGTCATTATGATGTTAGCAGAGACGTTGAAACTTTCCACACCGGGTCGGGCTCTAGCCACACTGGCTGACAGAGGAGCCCGAGGCCACCTCAACATCCACGCGGGCAGGGTGGGACCCAGCCTAGGTTTGACCGGGTCTGACCCACACGGTGACACACGGGTGACGTCACCGACGACGGTGAGCCACAGATCAGCGGCGGGGTGGCGCTGGGCGGCAAACTGGTCAATCCGAGGAGGCTGGCTAGCTGCAGCATGACGCGAGGGACCTAACCCTAGTGGCTCCGCTCCTATTTGGTAGCCGGAGCATCACCGGCGGCCATGTACTGTGACGGCGCGTGGTGGTGCTCGATGCAAGGCCAAAGAAAAGCAAGAGGGAGGGAAAGGAGGGGTCCAGCAGGACCAGCAGCTCACCACGGGGCGGAAGGAGGCGACGTCGAGGAGCGGGATGGCCGGAATTGGTGGTGAACACGATGGCCAAAGTTCAGGACGGAGGGGAGGATTGGGCCACTGGGAGCTCTCCGGGCTTGATTCCTTTGGCGAGAAGATGTGGTACTTCACGGCGGATCTTGGGGCATGCTTGGTTGGACGAGGGAAGGCCAGAGACGACGGCGCGAGATGGCAGCATCGGCTAGGGTTTCTGCCTCACGGGGAAAATGAGAGAGAGGCGCTCGGGAGGAATGAGAGGATGAGGCGAAGAGGAGCACGGCGAGACGGTCTTATCCTCGGCCGGGATGGTGGCGGGCATCGCGGCTGCTTCTCGCTCTCTCTATCGCGAGGAAAAAGAAAAGAGAGGCACGCCGAAGGGGTACTAGGCCGGCTACGGGCGTGCGAGGGCGGCAGTAAGGGAGAAGAGGGAGGTGGGCTGGCCTGGGCTGCAGCTGCTACTATATTTTGTTTCCTGAAAACATTTTCCAAATCAATTTTCTTATTTGTATTTGAATTTCAAATCTGTTTTGTTCTATTTGAAAAATACCAGAAGGTTTACAAAGTGTATAAAATACTCAGGGGCCCTTGTATTCAGTTTGGGCTCCAAACATTTTTGTAGTTTTCAAAATTCAAACTATTTTGAATTGCTTTTAGAGAGGAAGGAGAAAACTAGGGTTTTAGGGTTTTGCTTTATTTCTTTTGCATGAAATTTAGAAGATGATGCTCATGAATGCACAAACAAACCCTAATTTAAGATTAGCTAAAACTGGGGTGTTACATGGTGTGTTACTATAATCCAGCTCTTCAGGCTTTTATTCATTTGTTACCATCCTCGTCATCTTGAGGGCTTCTATCAAATTTGGCTTAGGCTTCCCAGCAAATTTTGCTAGTATGAGAGCTTGGCTCTTCACCACCTTGCCAAATTGAGCCTCCAAGGTCTTTGTCATTTCTTGTAGAGCCTGCACATCATTTCTAATTGCAATGGCTTGGTTAGATAATTTTCCTATACTACTCTCATGGTTCTCCATGATTTTAATGAGCATATTATTTTGCTCGGTTTGAGCTTGCAGAAAAGTACTATCAGTTTGCTGAAACGAGAGATTGCCATGATTTGCTCCATTATGATTATCATAATTATTGTAAGGAGCTCTTGTAGGATTAGAATAATGTTTTTGAACATTAGAAGCATAATTTTGGTTTTTTCTTGCAGGATTATAAGGAGTGCGAGCTATAAATTAATATCATTAACATCGGTAGGCATAACATTAACTTGGGTATCTTCCTTACCCTTTACTATGTTGAGTAACTCGTCTACCTTAGATGTAAGTTCTTCATTGTTTACCTCGGTGATTGAACTCACTCTTTTCGAGGTTCTCTTCACATGCCATTGGGCATGGTAGTTTCTTCGCAACACTCATTCGATTTCCCATGATTGTTCCTCCTGCTGCAGTATCTAGCATAGACTTAGACATTGGGTTAAGGCCATTATAAAATAAATGTATTTTAAGCCATTCTTCCATCCCATGACTAGGACAGTTCATTACGACTTCTTTCATCCTTTCCCATGCAAGCTCTAGTGGCTCGCGGTCTTCTTATCTAAAGCTTGTAATGTTGGATCTTAGTTGCATAGTTTTAGTTGGGGGAAATTTATTCATAAACATATTAGTGCATTCCTCCCAAGATTTAATAGTGCCTTTAGGCAGAGCTAGCAACCAGTCTTTAGTCTTTCCTCTTAGAGGGAAAGGAAAAAATCTTAATTTAATAGCATTTGGATCTACATCCTTAATACGCATCATGTCGCAAATTTTAGTAAAAGTATTTTAGTGCAAACCTAAATCCTCAAAAGATGAGTCTCCAAATTGGTTTTGCTGAACCAAACTTAAAAGGTTAGGCTTAATTTCATATGCTTCCGCATCAACAACGGACTGAGTGATAGGTGCACGAATAAAATCATCAGTGGGAGTAGCATACTCCCCAAGTCTCTTTTGAGCCATGACTCTTTATATTTTTGGTATTTTAAAGTAAAGTAAACAAATAACAAGTAACTATTTTTTTTGGGTTTTCAAATACATAACTAGAAAGTAAACTAATAACACGAATAAAACTACAAATAATAAAAAAAACTAAAAACAAGGTCTCCAGTGACCTCACCAGGATAGCGAAATTGCTTCTCCCGGCAATAGTGCCAGAAAAGGGGTTGGTACCTTAGATCTAGATTCACGGATGTAGTATAATAGCTTTTTTCCTAAAAGATCTAGGTTTAATGGAACCTTGGAAAGCAATGCTAAAAGGAAATAAAAAAGACACGTGTACACGACTTTATTTCTTTGTTTTACCTTTGTTTACGGGACCAATCTAGTTTACTTTTATAGTGGGTTGAATTAATGGATGGATATAGGCCAAGATTGAAGATCCACCTGCAGCTGCACATCATATGGGATAAAATATAATAATAAGCACATTCATGTATAAAGTTTTAATAGTGATAATATCTTGTGGGTAACACATCCTAATATACTAGAGCCCCCTGTGATGCAGCGGACATAGCAAAGGTCTTTTAATCCAACCGAGTGCACCACGAAGCAACGGCTACAAACGATTATTAAGAGTAAAACACAGATCAAAACATTAAAGGGTAATGTTGTTGTGATCCTGAATGGGTCGCTAAACAAAGACCATACTACTCTTTCTATCACTGGGGTTCCTATGAGATCACCGCTAGCCAAGTATCTCACCTCAAACCTTTATCAATCTATGGTATCTGGGGTACCTACAAGTCCATAGATCGAGACAAGAGACAAAAAAACAAAAGATACAAATCACTATTTCAAACAATACAGAATGCTCCCATGAATTAGATGCACATAATCGCTGCGAGGTTTCTCCCCAACCCGTAGCCTGTGATGACTACTCACTCATAACAATAAGATCAAGTATAGAAAACATTGTGCAAAATACTTAGATTGAAATCAAATATTCTTACAATGGTCACCGAATCACAAGAAGATCTAAAGTACAAAGCAATGGCTATGGATAATAGAGGGGATGGATGGATGAACAATGTCGTGGATCTCCTTTGGTGTTGTTGTGATGCAATTTTTGAATGGCGGCCTTCTGTGCAGCGGTTGAGACCTCAAAATATATAGGCGTCTTCATGAAAGTTATAGAGTTTGACAAGACGGAGCTGCCGCCACATGGTATTGGCGGACGGTACAAGCGGGCCCTGCCCGTACCAGTGGTTGTTACGGTTGCTGAAACCTGGAGTTGACTCCACAATTACTTGGTCGTGTGGACTTCCTTAAAAACCTTCATTATGACTCCAGATTTCGCATTAAAAAATGTGATTTCCTACACAACATAATTCAAAGCAAGGTTTTGCATATCTTTGCAATTATTAGTCATTAGTGGCAAGGATTGAGAGTTCCTTGTCAATTATTTGACTAAAAAATGTTTAAACACGGTGGAAGATGACTATTTTTGGATCCATCAACCACATATAGCATCGGTAAGTAAAAAAAGGCTTCATAGGCTGGGACACTTTGTCCATAACCGATTGCCAACCGAGTTTGATAGAAGGCTGGGACACTTCATTCATAACCGGTCGCCAACGAAGTTCGATAGAAGTCGATCAGAAATAGTTCGTATTGCATACCAACTATGACTCCATCACTGATAACAGTTCATATTGCATACAAAACTATGAGCCAGTGGTGGAGCTAGCTCGCACTTGGAGCCTGGACAAGACATGTGAGCTGTGGCATCGGTGAATGCATGCCCAACATAAATAATGACAAAATAGTGGTATTGTACTTTAATTAGTGAAGGTTTCACCGTCGGAGCCTAGGCAGCTGCCTAGGCTCGCTGGGTCGTGGCTCTGCTAGACTCCATCACTGATGTGATCAAACGGGTGTATGTTCAGACTCAGCTATGTAGGTGGTAGCTTTACCAATCAGATTGCTTTTTTCTGCCTCTTTTAAACCCTACACATAACCAGATCGATCAGCGACCTACGATGGTGAGTTGTCGTTGTTTCCATGCTCTGCCTAAGACGAAATAAAAACGGTATGAGTATATCATGTTAGTTTATTTTTGTTTGTATGCACGGACACATATCAGAAGTATGATGTTTATCACTGAGCCCGTATCCTACTAGAATCAGGATAAGCAGTACAAGGATTTGCTATCATGTATACATGCAGGCTACCATGTTCCCAAAGAAGAATCATGACAACACGAGTTTGTTTCCTCTCTACGTGAGAGCAAATCCCGTCAAACTCTCAAGAAAAAATCCTCCATCCTTTGCCGAGAGCAATTCCATTCATATGGTAAAGAACAAAAAATTGGTTATCATGTTGTCATCCATCTACACCATGGTCGCCGCATCATGACTTGATCATGAACATTTTCGTGCCATCTTGAGACGTCGGCCACATATGGCGAGGCGAGGCCCTCCGGCATCGCACATCATGATCTTGGCACGGTGCTGCCTACAACCATGAAAACAAATTGGCGAACAAAGCCAGCTCGAGGTGGTGGTGGTGACGACGGACAGGGTCGGGCATGGGGCCTGAGAGTTGCTAGCAGGGTGGAATTAGGGTCTTCATCGACAATGGTGGATTTTGCTTGATTTGTCTCCCATTGCAAAGCATGGGCATTTGTGCTAGTAATCCAAATAGTTGTAGTGTATTCATGAAATAGATATTTATCAGCGTTAATTCCACTTTTATTAAGATTGTTTAATTCAAATTGGATGTTAATACAAAAATTAATGAGGGATGAATGGATATGATTGCTTGCAGAGATCCTGTTAAACATAAGATTTAGTTTCATACTCGGTCCTTATTAATCATGTATCGTCGTAGACAAAAAGAAATGCGAGGAGCTAAGATAGAGTGCCACACTAGAGCATTAGGAGCAGACTCATAGTTGCTTATGGTGACATTGTCACAACGCCTCTGATCTAGTACAACCCCCTCCCACCTAAACTCGTACAAATACGTTTATTTATATATTTGAACCCGTATCCAAATCATGTATTACCTATGTATAGGGGTACAAATGGTATCTGTAGATATACGCTCGACCTAGCTTGCCCTATGATCATCTAGGGCCGACTGTGACCATTGCATGCCATCTAGATGACAGCCGCCGCCAGCGGCCATCACCGCCACCGATGCCAGCCATCTGAACAACCGCCACCGCTGCTAGCTGACAACCATCGCCTACGCTGGCTATTGTCGCGTCCTCGCCGGAGGAGGTAGGTTCACCCTCGTTTCTCGATCACGGCTTGTTTGATCTCCATGATAGTTGAGCCACCAGACAGTCTGGTGCCTACTAAGTCGGCTTGTCCGGCAATGCCAGACTATCCCACTATGGTAAGGCCAGCATGTCCGGACTAGCTGGACTATATGGTGATCCATTGCCGATATGTCCAGCACTTATTTTTTCTGCTAACCCTACTTATGTATTCTTTTACGATGTTGTTGTGTAGTTTTCGAAGATATGGGGGATTCTAGCTCAACTTGGAATGACAACGATAATGGTTACACAGGCGATGAGGATTCTAGTTTGGAGAACAGATCCAGAACCTATGAAAATGTACCTTCCGTGAACGGCCGGTTTGGTGGTCATAATAATGGGCGAAACGATCCCGGGTCATCGGCATACTCAAAAAATATGAGTGAAGTATGTTGGATATTCTGTAATGTTAGTCCATGCCAATCAGTGAATTGACATCTTACATTCTCTATTTTTGTTATGTAGGTGGTAGCCGGTGGTCACGACGAGGACGAATATTCAGACTTGGAAGTTCGTTTCGATGAATATAGCGTTTAAGCACTTTATCAGGACGAATCTAGCTTAGAAAATAGGAGCGAGGTTTGTGGATATTTTCACTATGACAAGCAATGAATGTTAACAATGGAACAACATCTTATAGGGGTTATATGTGTTTGCATGTGTAGGTGATATCTGGTGCTCACGATGGGCATGAACATCACGGGAAATCAGATATGGAATTTATGAGTAACAAAGATACGAAATTCCCAATGGATATTCACTTGAAAATATTGGACATGACGATACGAAATTCCCAATGGATATTCACTTGAAAATATTGGACATGACTTTTGATTCTGAACTGATGGCTTTCGTCTGGTACAACAGCTATGCGAGAGATCATGGCTTCAGTATCATAAAGGACATTTTGAAGTGAGAGAAAAGCTCTAGGAAAGAAATATGGTGAAGACAGTATCTTTGTTCTAGGGAAGGCAAACATCTAGAAAAACTGTTTAACACTAGAAGGCCACAACCGTAGGCTGGGACCTGAGACTCGCTTTAATTGCATTGCCCATCTCAGCATAAACTGTGATAGATCCCGTGGAGTCTGGGTTGTCAAAAAATTTGACAAAAATCGCAATCATTTATTGGCTAGTCCGAACAAAGTACCGTTTCTTCGGTTGCATAGAAAGATTAAATCGTACCAGAAAGCGGAGATACTATCATTGGGAGCCGCTGGGTTGAGAAGAAGTATGATCATGAGGCACTTCCTCAGGAGACACGGCTACAACGGTGTAGGCTTCATTCCTAGAGATCTATAAAACATGTGTGGTAGGGAGAAGAGAAAGCTTATTGCAGATGGTGATTCTGCAACAGCCCTCTGTATCATGTCCGCCAGGAAGAAGAATGACCCCGAATTCTTTTTTGACTATAATATAGATGATGAAGGACGGCTGAAGAGCTTGTTCTGGTGTGATTCTCAGTCACGTCGGGACTATCAGGACTTCCGCGATGTGGTGGTGTTTGACAACACCTACAAGATGAACCAGTATGGTATACCGTTTATTCCTTTTGTAGGACTAAACAATCACCATAATATTACGGTATTCACATGTGCCATCGTGTCAAATGAGAAGGAAGATACATATGCTTGGATGCTTCGGACGTTTCTAAAAGCAATGTGTCAAAAAAAGGAGAAAGGTATTATCATAGATAGCGACGCCGCAATGATAAGAGCTATTCAGAATATCCTTCCAGACGTGTGGCACTGTATATGTACATGGCACATAGAGAATAACATGAAGAAACATCTTGGTCATAAGTCACTTCAGAAGTTTCGTCCATTCTTATACTACGTCACTTTAGAAGCTGTCTTTGAGCAAAGATAGAGCGCGTTTGTTCGCAAGTGGCAGACAAAATCTACCCAGGAATAGCTTAAAAGGATGTACAACAAGAAGAGAATTTGGGTCGCCGTGTATCTGGCCGGTGGATATTTCCTTGGTATGAAAAGCAACCAGAGGAGTGAGAGTTTGAACTCATGCCTTCACCTTCACCTGGATTTTGGTATGACCCTAGTCTACATGATTATGCATTACAAGAATGCAATTGCTCGCATCCATGTGAGCAAGGCGGAAGATGACTATATTTCTTCCTAGCGTTTACCGGTGGCAGTAACTGAATCCAAGGAGATTGCGGTTGCACTTGCCCATGTCTTTACTCCGGACAACTTCTACATATTTCCCATGTCTTCCTAGCGTTTACCGGTGGCAGTAACTGAATCCAAGAAGATTGGCGACCTTGAGGTTTATAATGAAATTGTGTGAACGGGGGGTTGTTGGGTCCGCAGCATAGAAAATAAAAATTTTCCTACGATGAGAACTATACGCCAAGATCTATCTACTAGATACAGAGCAACGGGTGGACATACATCCATGGAGAACTTACCCTCGAAGACAACGAGCTTTGTTAACGAGTAGGAACTCGTGGTTGATGTAGTCGTACACTTGCCGATCTCAAGATCGTGAGGAAGTCCGGCGCCAACTCAATGACGCATCCGCTTTTCACACGTTCAAGCCACCAGACAACCTCCACCTCCTCGCTCCAGCGATCCAGCGAAAGCAGCAACTCCTTCTAGACGAAATGCCACCGGGAACATGTATCTCGCTAATCCGAGACCATGGGGAAATAATTCTAGAGGGGGAGAGAGATCCTTCACAAGGAGGTGTGACGATGAAGGAGGGAATGGGTGGCCTTTTATAGGAGGAGGGGGTGCCCCCTCTCTCCATGGCCGGTGCATGGGGGGTGACCCCTCACCTCCCCCATTCATGTGGTGGTAACTCCTCCACATTAAAATGCCTCTTCACATTCCCTTTTAAAGTCTCCACTTTAAATGCATTAAATTTCTCCAAATTTAATGCTCTCTCGTTTAATAAAAATATTTTTATTAAATTTATTCAGAATTTTGTTAATTACTTTAATTAACAAACATTCACATATAGCCCCTTGCAATATTTCAATATCACATGCAGAAACACCTTCTGCAATTTCACCCGAAACAATTTCCGGTTTCTATTGAAACAATTCCTGTGCTTTGCAATTCTTTCATCTGAAACATATGTGCTCCAAAATGGTGTCCGGTAACTATTAAGTGTGCCACCCTACGGTTCGCGAATAATGCAGACATGATCAAGACCCTTCTCTGATCAATAATCAGCAGCGGGACCTGGAGATCCGTACTGACTCCTACACATTCAACGATGACTCCTGTGATCGTGAGAACCTTTAACGCTGGTAACTAAATCCCTTTGTGTCTCGATATATTACATGTCCGAGATTCGATCATCGGTATCTCCATACCTAGTTTGATCTTGTTACCGACATGCACTCTTTTCTTGTTCCCGTGATATAACATTCTAGTGATCACATCACTTGCTTGCAAGCTATCCTAATGTGATATCATCGAGAGGGCCCAGAGTATATATATCTGTCATCTGGATTGACAAATTCCACTCTTGATCCATGAGCCTCAACATAACACCTTTGTAGTACTGAACCCATCTTTATAGTCACCCTGTTACGGTGTGACGTTTGATGTTATCAAGATACTCTTCCGGTGTTAGCAATTAACATGATCTCATGGTCTAAGGATATAGATTACTTCGTATGATGTTATAGCAATATAAACATAATGACTTGATCATAATGCTATACTTCGGATGAATGTTCATCACATCATTTCACAAATGCTGTGACCTTGTTATTAACAACATCCAATGTCCATGATCAGGAAACCTTGATCATCTTGTTAATCAACAAGCTAGTCTATAAGAGAGGCATAACTAGGAACCCTTTTTGTTTATTAAACACACATGTATTGATGTTTCCTATCAATACAATTATAGCATGCAAAATAAACATCTATCATATACAAGGAATACATAATAACAACTTTATTATTGCCTCTCAGGGCATATTTCCTTCAGTCTCCCACTTGCACTAGAGACAATAATCTAGTTTATATAGTGATAAATCTAACACCCATGGAGTTCTGGTGTTGATCATGTTTTGCCCTAGGGAGTACTTTAGTCAACGGATCTGCTACATTCAGGTATGTGTGTACTTTACAAATCTTTATATCTCCATCCTTGACTTGCTCGCGGATGGAGTGAAACCGGCGCTTAATATGCTTGGAATTCTTGTGAGACCTTGGTTCCTTGGCGTTGGTTATGGCTCCATTATTGTCACAATAGATCACCATTGGGTCCAACGCACTAGGAACCACACCTAGTTCCGTTATGAACTCCTTCATCCAAACCGCTTCCTGCGCTGCTTCTGAAGCAGCAACATATTCCGCCTCCGTCATTGATCCAGCCACCACAGGTTGTTTGGAACTCCTCCAACTAACTGCTGCTCCGTTCAAGAGAAATACGTATCCGGATTGAGACTTAGAGTCATCCGGATTAGTGTCAAAGCTAGCATCGACATAACACTTAGCGACTAGCTCTTCTTCACCTCCGTATACAAGAAACATATCCTTAGTTCTTCTCAAGTACTTAAGGATATTCTTGACCGCTATCCATGTTAGAACACGGATCAGATTGGTACCTACTAGTCAAACTAATAGCATGTGCCACATCCGGTCTTGTACATAGCATGGCATACATTATAGAGCCTATGGCTGAGGCATAGGGGATCTTATCCATTATCTCTCTTTCTTCCGCCGTAGCCGGACTTTTGAGTCTTACTCAATGTTTTGCCTTGCAACATAGGTAAGTACCCCTTCTTACTTCCGTCCATATTAAACTTCTTTAATATCTTATCAAGGTATGTACTCTACGATAGCCCAATTAGGCATCTTGATCTATCTCTATAGATTTTAATGCCTAATATATATGAAGCTTCACCAAGGTCCTTCATCGAAAATTTGCTGTTTAGATAACTTTTAACACTGTTTAAAAGATCTATATCATTTTCAATCAATAATATGTCATCCACATATAATATCAGAAATGCCACATTGCTCCCACTCACTTTCTTGTAAATACAAGCCTCTCCATAAGTTTGGACAAATCCAAACTCTTTGATCACCTCATCAAAGCGGAGATTCCAACTCCGGGATGCTTGCTTCAGTCCATAGATGGATCGCTGAAGTTTGCACACCTTATCAGCATCCTTAGGATCGACAAAACCCTTAGGTTGTATCATATACAACTCTTCTTCAATATTAACATTGAGGAACGCAGTTTTGACATCCATCTGCCATATTTCATAATCGAAATATGCAGCAATTACTAACATAATCCTAACTGACTTAAGCATCGCTACGGGAGAGAATGTCTCATCGTAGTCAACTCCTTAAATTTGTCGAAACCCCTTTGCGACAAGTCGAGCCTTATAGATGATTACATTACCATCAGCATCAGTTTTTCTTTTGAAAATCCATTTATTCTCAACGGCCTTTCGATCGTGAGGTAAGTCCACCAAGGTCCAAACCTGGTTTTCGTACATGGATTCCATCTCGGATTTCATGGCTTCTAGCCATTTGTTGGAATCAGGGCTCATCATCGCTTCTTCATACGTCACAGGGTCATCTATTTCATCAAAGAAATTCATAACAGGATTGCCGTACAGTTCAGGAGCTGCACGTGTCCTGCTTGACCTGCGAGGTTCGGTAGTGTCCTCTTTCGGAGTTTCATGATCAATATCATTAGCTCTCTCTTCATTAGGTGAAGTCAAATCCGAAACAACTTCTGGAGCTACGCTACTTGCCATTTCATGAAGAGAAGGTTCAATAACCTCTTCGAGTTCTACCTTCTGACTACTCACACCTTTCACGAGAAACTCCTTCTCAAGAAAGGATCCATTCTTGGAAACAAAGACCTTGCCCTCGGATCTATGATAGAAGGTATACCCAATCGTTTCCTTAGGGTATCCTATGAAGACGCATTTTTCTGCTTTGGGTTCGAGTTTATTTGGTTGAAGTTTCTTCACATAAACATCGCATCCCCAAACTTTAAGAAATGACAGCATAGGTTTGTTTCCAAACCATAATTCATACGGTGTCTTTTCAACGGATTTAGATGGTGCCCTATTTAAAGTGAATGTAGCGGTTTCCAGTGCATAACCCCAAAATGACAGTGGCAAGTCAGTCAGAGACATCATAGATCGAACCATATCCAATAAAGTACGATTACGACGTTCTGACACACCATTACGTTGTGGTGTTCCGGCAGGCGTGAGTTGTGAAACTATTCCACAGTCTTTCATATGTGTGCTAAACTCGTAACTAAGATACTCTCCTCCATGGTCGGACCGCAGAAATTTGATCTTTCTGTTACGATGATTTTCCACTTCATTCTGAAATTCTTTGAACCTTTCAAAGGTTTCAGACTTATGTTTCATCAAATAGATATACCCGTATCTACTCAAATCATCCGTGAAAGTAACAAAAAAACGATATCCACCTCATGCCGACACACTCATTGGTCCACACACATCAGTATGTATGATTTCCAATAAATCTGTCGCCCGTTCCATTGAACCGGAAAACGGCGTTCTAGTCATCTTGCCCATAAGGCATGGCTCACATGTATCAAATGATTCAAAATCAAGTGATTCCAAAAGTCCATCAGAATGGAGTTTCTTCATGCGTTTAATGCCAATATGACCTAGACGGAAGTGCCACATATATATAGATATATCATTATCAAGTTTAATCCTTTTAGCATCAACATTATGAGTATGCGTAATACTACTATCGAGATCCAACAGAAATAAACCATTCAACATAGGTGCATGACCATAAAAGATATTATTCATATAAATCGAACAACCATTGTTTTTAGATTTAAACGAATAACCACTTTGCATCAAACACGATCCGGATACAATGTTTATGCTCAGTGCAGGCACCAAATAACAATTATTCAGGTTTATAACTAATCCCGACGACATATGGAGAGGTAGCGTTCCGACGGCGATCACATCAACTCTTGATCCATTGCCGACCCGCATCATGACCTCATCCCTTGCTAGTTGTTGCTTGTTCCGCAGCCCCTGAACCGAGTTACATATATTAGCAACCGATCCCGTATCAAATACCCAGGTGCTACTGCGAGTACTAGTCAAGTACACATCAATAACATGTATATCACATATACCTTTGTTTGCCTTGCCGGCCTTCTTGTCCGCCAAATACTTGGGGCGATTCGCCCAATGGCGATCCCCTTGCAATAGTAGCACTCGATGTCGGACTTAGGGCCAGCTCGGGGTTTTTTCAAAGCTGACAGATTTGCCGCCTTCTTTCCCTTCGCTTGCCTTTCTTGTCCTTCTTGAAACCGGTGGTCCTATTGATCATCAACACTTGATGTTCTTTCCTAATCTCCACTTGCAGTCTTAAGCATTGTGTAAGCTCGGGAAGAGACTTCTTCATGCCCTGCATATTATAGTTCATCACGAAACTCTTGTAGCTAGGTGGCAGAGATTGGAGAACACGATGTATGCCTAAGTCAATGGGAATCGTCATTCCCAAGGACACAAGCTTATCGGCGTACCCAGACATTTTGAGTACATGCTCACTAACGGAGCTGTTTTCCTCCATCATGCAGCTAAAGAACTTTTCTGTAGCATTATAACTCTCTACGGTAGCATGGATATCGAAAATCATTTTCAATTCTCCCATGGTATCAAAAGGCATTGCCATTTTCGAAACGTTTTCGAAGTTCTGGCTCTAGCCCATACAGTATGTCGCAATGAACTAAGTTGTGGTCCTCCTGACGAGTTATATAGACGTTCTTTTCCTCGTCAGGGGCATCAGGAGCTGGTGGGGGGCCTAGCGGCGCATCTAGCACATGTTGTTTTTGTGCAACAGTGAGGAGAATCCTCAAATTCATAGCCCAGTTGGTGAAGTTGCTACCATTCGCAGCAAGTTTCTCTTTCTCCATGAACACATTGAAATTAAAAGCAGGTGGTGCCATCTACAACAGAATTTGTAAAGTATATTTAGACTAAGTTTATGATAGATTGAGTTCAACAAATCCAAATTACTAATGAAATCCCACTCAAATACGACATCCCTCGTGTCCTTTTGGTGATTACATGAACCAAATCCACTACACCAAGTCCGATCATCACGTGAGTCGGTGTAGCTTCAAAGGCGAGCATCTATATGGGCATCATATCAACTATATGACTCATGCTTAACCTTTCGGTCCGTGTTCCGAGGCCATGTCTGTACATGCTCGGCTCGTCAAGTAAGAATCTTAGTATTTGCGTGTGTAAAACTGTCTTACACCCGTTGTATGAAAGCGTAGAGTCGAGAACACCCGATCATCACGTGATGCCTCAAAACACGATCCACAAAACGGTGCATACTTAAGGAAGAACACATTTTATCTTGATATCTAAATGAGGGATCATCTTATAATGCTACCAAAAGCGCCAAACTAGCAATATAAGATGCTAATGTGTGAAGTGAGGTGATATGGTCCATGCATTTGATCTCTATCATTTGCATCATGGTATGATCTCTATCATTCCTTTGTGTGTAAGGCCAAGGTCTATGGAACTTACACGTTAAGTGAGTTGTAAGAGTATCTATCATACATCTACTTACAACAATGTCATATCAAAACACTAGCCCAGCAACGATCTAAACTAGACGCCTCTAATTTATCAATTGCAAGTTTTACGTGGCTTAGGGCTTTTGGAGATAGAACGGGTCTAACCTACGAACATGAACCACAACGAGGATAACCAAGTTATTAGTAACTCGTTGTAAATCATATATTGACTATAGTAGGAGAGACAGACACCCGCTAGCCACTTATGCAAAACTAGTTGCATGTCAGTCGTGGAACCGGTCTAATGTACGATGACATGTAAGGTTGGTCCGGGCCGCTTCATCCCACTATGCCACCAATATCCAAAGTACATAGAAGATGCAATAACATGATCATCATCGCCCACATATAAACATATGTGTACTACCCGTGCAAAGCACCTACACATAGATTAGGCTCTGATACCACTGTTGGGTCCGCAGCATAGAAAACAAAAAAATTCCTATGATGAGAACTATACGCCAAGATTTATCTACTAGATACAGAGCAATGGGTGGACATACATCCATGGAGAACTTACCCTCGAAGACAACGAGCTTTGTTAACGAGTAGGAACTCATGGTTGATGTAGTCGTACACTTGCCGATCTCAAGATCGTGAGAAAGTCCGAGCGCCGCAACTCAGCAGCGCATCCGCACTCGCACACACGTTCAAGCCACCGGACAACCTACACCTCATCGCTCCAGCGATCCAGCGGAAGTAGCAACTCCTTCCAAACGAAATGCCACCGGGAACATGTATCTCGCTAATCCGAGACCATGGGGAAATAATTCTAGAGGGGGAGAGAGATCCTTCACAAGGAGGTGTGAGGATGAAGGAGGGAATGGGTGGCCTTTTATAGGAGGAGGGGGGGTGCCCCCTCTCTCCATGGCTGGCGCATGGGGGGGTGACCCCTCACCTCCCCCATTCATGTGGTGGTAACTCCTCCACATTAAAATGCCTCTTCACATTCCCTTTTAAAGTCTCCACTTTAAATGCATTAAATTTCTCCAAATTTAATGCTCTCTCATTTAATAAAACTCTTTTTATTAAATTTATTCAGAATTTTGTTAATTACTTTAATTAATAAACATTCACATATAGCCCCTTGCAATATTTCAATATCACATGCAGAAAAAACTTCTGCAATTTCACCCGAAACAATTTCCGGTTTCTATTGAAACAATTCCTGCGCTTTGCAATTCTTTCGTCTGAAACATATGTGCTCCAAAATGGTGTCCGGTAACTCTTAAGTGTGCCACCCTACGGTTCACGAATAATGCATACATGATCGAGACCCTTCTCTGATCAATAATCAGCGTGGACACGGAGATCCGTCGACTCCGACACATTCAACGATGACTCCTGTGATCGTGAGAACCTTTAACGCTGGTAACTAAATCCCTTTGTCTCTCGATATATTACATGTCCGAGATTCGATCATCGGTATCTCCATACCTAGTTTGATCTCGTTACCGACATGCACTCTTTTCTCGTTCCCGTGATATAACATTCTAGTGATCACATCACTTGCTTGCAAGCTATCCTAATGTGATATCATCGAGAGGGCCCAGAGTATATATATCTGTCATCTGGATTGACAAATTCCACTCTTGATCCATGAGCCTCAACATAACACCTTCGTAGTACTGAACCCATCTTTATAGTCACCATGTTATGGTGTGACGTTTGATGTTATCAAGATACTCTTCCGGTGTTAACAATTAACATGATCTTATGGTCTAAGGATAAAGATTACTTCGTATGATGTTATAGCAATATAAACATAATGACTTGATCGTAATGCTATACTTCGTATGAATGTTCATTACATCATTTCACAAATGTTGTGACCTTGTTATTAACAACATCCAATGTCCATGATCAGGAAACCTTGATCATCTTGTTAATCAACAAGCTAGTCTATAAGAGAGTCATAACTAGGAACCCTTTTTGTTTATTAAACACACATGTATTGATGTTTCCTATCAATACAATTATAGCATGCAAAATAAACATCTATCATATACAAGGAATACATAATAACAACTTTATTATTGCCTCTCAGGGCATATTTCCTTCAGGGGCTTACAACAGAAATTGGAGAAATGGAAGAATAGTAGCAAGTACATATTTGAAGTTGATTATACCCCTAATAACTCGCAGGAAACAATACGATGCAACTGTCGATGAATGGATCGTAAGGGACTTCCATGCAAGCATATAACGTTTGTAGTGAAGCACCTCAAATTGTCCGGAATACTAGAGTGATGTGTTCTTCAATCATTCCCCCAAATGGCAAGAAACAGATTGCTAGCGAAGCATAAGAGTGATCTGTTCGCATATAGTTTGTCAGGGGGAGAGAAGTGAAAAAGATATGTTGAGCTTGATACGGTAGTAGCAGAACTTATAGTTGTGGCATTCGATGATCCAGATATGTACAACTCCTGGAATATATGAAGGGACAACTAGCAACGAAGCGTGCAAAAAAGGATGGACCGGATGAACATAGATCCTTTATGGAGAAAGACGCATTTGGCTTTCAAGTAAACTCATTTCCAGTTGGTGAACCCGGTAAGGTTACCACGAAAGGTGCACCTAAGTAAAACACAAAAGGTAAAAAATGGGATAATCACCCAGTAATGAAAAATGGTAGACCACTAGCCTTCGACGAGTGGAAAAAACAGAAAAAACGGAAACAAGGGTGCGACACTTGTGGTGAGATAGATCATAACAAGCGGAACACAAAGTTATGCAAACTACATCCTAAGTAAGTATGTTTGCATGTTTACACTACTTGCTAGATTGATTCATTAAATCTATGTTTTGCATACGCTTAACTATTCCGTTTTGTAATGCAAGTATGTGGCGGAAGAAAACAAGTAGAAGTGCACCTTCACTCGCTGATGCCAGAAACAAAATGTCACATGTTTCTACGTTAGAGAATTGTAATCGAAAAAACCATTTGAGATTATTATTAATGATGTGTTCGAATTTTGGTATTATTTGTTTGTATGGCTCAAATGCTGAAAATAACTATAGAATTAAAAATGTAGGGAGAGTAGGGGAAGAGAAATCGAGTACCATCGCCTTTGTGCATGCACCGTCTGAAAGTGAGCTCGACGGCCTGTCCGGCGGTTGAGTTGCATAGCTGAACTACCCCGCCGGTCTATCTAGCAGTTACAGCCGGTATATCCGGCTGAGGACATTAGAACTTACAGAACCTAAAATTTAAGGCCAGACAAGTACCCAGACATGTACCGAAGCTTGTTCGGGTACACTTTCATCTTGCCAGCCTGATCGACGGTAGCATCCGGTCTATCCGGCGCTAGAGTTGCACAATAGAACTAGTGCACCGGCCTGGACGGTCGTGATTGTCGGCCTGGCCAGCAATGGTTTAGGCTGCGTAAGAAGTAGGGATCTATGCCACAATGAAAATATGAAGAATAAAACAAAATTTTCATAAAGGGAACACCACACACTTTTCTGCCATAACAACAAAGGAAGCATCCAACACAGGATTTCACTAACCATCCAACATAGGATTTCACTAATCATCCAACACAGGATTTAACTAACCATCTAACACAGGATTTCACTAACAATCAAACAAACATGATAACCATAATCCGACAAATGTTACCGACATGGAATCCAACAAACATAGTCTTACACATAGATAATGGATATAAAAGTTTCACATGCTAATAAAAATCAAAGATTAAGCAAGGCATGCAACTTTACCCATAAGAATCGAACCAGACATCCTACTTCACAAACTATCATTTGTTGGCGCCCTAACTTGCCGCACCACCATCTTCATCACTTGAATCATTGTCAAAGAACTCCTCAGATCCTTTTTCAGGGAACTCATAGTTGGGACAAGGGGTGCTCGATGATGCAACCACTTCATCATCACTAGCCTCACCACCAAGTTTACAAACTTGAGCTTTGTACTTGTTCATTTTTGAACGATCACGTGACTTGATGTTGGCTATATCCTCAGCTTTACATTTTCACATCCAAAGATTAAGCGTTGAGTCTTTGCCATGAATTTCTCAAACTTGTAAGGCATGCGAGAAGGACCATGAGCAGCAGGCTTTTTCTTGGAGGTTTGAGTGACGGTTGCGGTCGGAGCGGAGACACCAATTATTTGGGGAGTCCATTCTTTGTGCTTGGAATCCTTGATAATCTTATGAGGATACTTTTCACAATGAGCACTTGGACATATGGTGCATATGGGAAGACACTATATTGCAGATAAGAGGCAAGGAGAAATTGTTTGTAAAGAAAATCTGCCAAATCAAACTATTGAGTACCATGAGTGTGCAACTGAACCAATAGGTCAATGGAAAAGTTCCTCACCATATGTCTATCACCAATCTTGGGAATAAGAGACTTGGTGATAACCTTGTGCATGAAAGAGTACCTTGGTTCAAGCAGAGATGTGCTCTGTGCATTCTCAGAAGTAACCTTGACACCCGGACGATGAAGAGGGCCAAGAGCATCACTGCTCATTGATTCACCTATGCTAGATCTGGCATGGGTCTTATAGAGATTGGCATCATTAGGAATGTTGAGGAGATTGGCAAAACTCTTCGAATGTCACACTCAACTATGACCCTTCAGTACTCCATACAAGTATCCTCGCTTCATCCGTAAGAAACCTACAAGTGGCAAAGAATTGGATTACCGCTTCTTCACTCCAGTCGCGTCAAAGAGTAATAATGCCACACAGCCTCATGGCATCAATTATCTCCACACAGCCCGGGAGGTGTGCACTATTCTTATCAATGAACTCCATGTTGACTAGTTGTTGAGAAACAAGAGTGTGTGGTTGCTCCAAAATAATGCTTTCATAAATGCCTTGATGCACACGAGACCAAAACCTTGGATTCGGAGTGTTTCTACGTTCTAAAAAATGATCAATTCTCCTCTCATCGATGTAGTCTTTCCTTGCTGCTTTCTTCCAGTTAGTCACTTTGTAGTTTCTGGGATGCTTTGGCCTTCTTTTCTCAAGGACTAGACCATCACGAATGGGCATGCCACAAGGCTTAACGGAACGAGGAGGAGCACTAGCACGAGTGACAGGCTTCTTACTTGATGTTCTTGAATAGGTTGGACGATGTTTCTGAACAACCTCAAGTACATAGGCCTCCTGCTCATCATCCTCAGATTCACTCTCAGCAGCCTCGGTACCATCCTTCTCCCTGCTGCTGCCATCCTCCTTCTCACTGTCGCTGATGTCATTGTAAATGGTATTCAAGTCAACAACCATACTGTCACCTTCCCCATCAACAGGATCATTTGCACGCTTTAATACTCATCTTGTTTCCTCGCTATTCGTGGATCGTTGACGACGAGGACCTAAAGATGGTAAGTGTTCATTGTTAGAGATTGGAGTAATGCATATCAAGTAAATAGGATGAACAACCAACTCTAACCATAGTGCGTAAACGGTAATCAATATTACTGAAGAATAAATTAAGAGTGTTCCATTACTGCAAAAAAATCCTAAGTAAAGCATGTAAAGCATATAGAGATACATAGCATTTTGAGTACATTGTACTATCCCAAAAGTATGCCCTCTTAATGAATAAGTACTAACAACAAGTGCTACCACTTGTTCTCCTAGATTTTATGTATGATGAATGTATAGTTTGAAATACAAAAATACAAGACAAATCATTTTCTTGACCACATCAAGGGTGCAATCCATTGTTCACAAAATAAGTAAATTATATGGAGCAAGCCTCAATTGAGTGTACAGAGAAATATGTAAAGTATATGGAGCAAGCCTCAATTTGATTCAGTATCGGTAATATCGAAAAGTGCAAAGCAAGTGTGTGTTACTATGAGAAGCAATCATCTTGATTAACAAGTAGAAAGAACATACATGTGGTCTTAGTGCGTGCCATCTTATACACCCCCATCTTATACACCCCGCGTCGGGTGGAAACCTTGTCGCCGACGTCGATTCGATCGAGTAGAAGAATTTGGGGAGAAAAAGGATTGGTGAAGGAGTAGATCGGGGGTGTAGGGTTAATTTGGGTGGATAGAAACAACCGGGGAGGAAGGTAATATTTAACTACTTTTTCATCGCAACTATTTCTTAACCAGATTTTATATACTTTATGTTGTAGTACATGTATTTCGCGAAGGTAAAACACGCTTATGAACTGGTCTTTGACCCATTGCTTTGTATGACTCTTGAGGAATTTGACGGAGAAACAAGCAAACAAAAGTGACGCGGATGACATGATATATGGCCGTGCCAAGGGCAATATAAGAGATTTATTATTGTCGCTATTTGTTTCAATAACTCATATTCAACAATAAATTGCTTTTTGTACATACATGTTGAAAACAATATTACTTTTGAGCATAGATGCTCGAAAGTAAACAAAGTGAATGGTTTTAAAAGAGAAACACCTAGTTCAAAAAATGCCTCTTTAAAACAAAAAAATCTACAACAACAACCCCCCCCCCTCCGATGTGGAACGACTTGTCGAACACGTTAATCGTCTAGTTAATGACACTACTTTTACCCGTAAGCAGTTATGCCAGATTTATGCGCCGAGGTAAAACACACAATGAGCTAAATTTTGCATGTATCATTCGTTTTGCACGTGTCATGACATGTTTATTTATTTTTTATTATAGAGACTTATGAAAATATTAAATAAGGAGGGTGTAATTTACAAACCTCTCGCTAGAAACGCATCCGAAGGAGACAGTGGGAACAACAAAAAGAAAGATTATTTACCAAAAAAATTCACATCCATTAACAAAGAGGGTACTGGCGATAATGTTGTTAAGGAGGAGGATGTTGACGAGAATGTTGTCAAGAAGGACAAGCTGGATGGTGCAAATGGAAACAAGGGTGACAAAGACGATCCAATCCTAGTTCCAAATAACTATCCTTCTCATGTTAGATCTTCATCATCTTTATCATCATTTGTGTGTGCGACTACAAAGAAAAAAATACCTTTAAAGCGGAAGCGTTTTTCTAGAAAACAGGTCCAGTCCCCTTTCTTGTCTGAAAAGACAAACAAGCGTCAAATTCGTGGGGAGAAAGTGATAAAGTGTAAGTTTATATATTACAAAGTTTCACTTGTAAATTATATAATGACGTTTGCATGGACTTTTACTAAAGCCAACTTGTTACGTGTTGCATGGAGGTCTCTTCGATGCGAAAGATGCTCTACTTAAGGCAAATGTTTTTATAGAAAA
The DNA here is from genome assembly GCA_023614405.1 of Avena insularis. Lineage (NCBI taxonomy): Eukaryota > Viridiplantae > Streptophyta > Magnoliopsida > Poales > Poaceae > Avena > Avena insularis. The sequence goes on from CM042692.1 coordinate 185,789,534, forward strand.
ACATGTAGAAACAACTACGGAGTTGATAGCAGAATTATCAAAGTGTCCATGGCGGAAATCAGACATGAAGAAAACGTGTTGACTATAGAAAAAGTTGCACCAATCATAACCTATGACTGGTTGGGGGCGATGTACGCACAATAAGTTCATTATTTTAAAACCCGCTTGCATTACAAAACAACTACCTCGATTACATGCCTAATTACTTTTACAGGTCATCAATGCTTATATGCAACACTTGTCTCTTAGGCTTCTAGATGATAGTTTCTTGGCCACCACGTGGAGGTCGAAATGGTTCATAGACGGATAATCGAGGGGTAAAGATCATCATCCACCCGGTCACCCCCAGGTGGAAATAGAGAAGAACAATGCAGTTGGAAGATGCATTTTGAGTAGTTTAATAGACCGAAGGTAAGTGCAATCACATGCAATGCTAAGTATAATTCACTCCATGTAATTTAAAACATACTTATATTTTAGTATTTTAGCTATACTTCGTCGTACATGTTGGTGGAAATCGCTGGATCACCGTCGTGATGCATATGTTAAAGGAAAAATTTCAAGTCCTAGATTCACTATATAAACTAGACAGTTACAGACGTACAGTTGAAGCTTTGGTATCTCATCACACTTTTCCATATTACTTATGGTGTCCTTACTACTAAGTATATATTATTTTTTCAGAGATCCGAAATTGCTTATGACGTAACAAAGACAAGATCGACGATCACGTTTTTCCTGATCCTTACAACTGGCCTATAAAACAGTACACCATGCCAAAACAACGGGATAGGTGAGTAAAAGTTGTAACTTAACCTTATTGTGGTATTTTTATAGTAAACTGTTATTTGAACTGGTATTTGTGACAGTAACACGTGTGGACTTTGGGTTCTCAAGTGTATAGAGGAATGGGACGGTGATGAGTTCGGAAACTCTCTTACACAAGTACGTCAAGATAATTCCTACATGTCGAACAACCATGTCATATCAATAACATCTTTGCTCACTTGTGCATTTCTTTTTTAGACTGTCGTTGACTCGACCAGGAAAGTTGTGCTCACGGAAATAATATTATCACCACGAATAAGTTGGACAGTGTCAAAGATAATCTGCTTAATCTCAAGCACCACGAAGATGATTCTTAGAACCAAGGTCTTTGGATATAGTCGGGTTTTCGCCCCGAAGAAGGTTTCCAGGCCGTGCTGAACACTTGGTTCTTTTCATTTTCTATGTAACCAAAATACCTTATGCACATAGTAACTTTTCGGTATCCTATATAATGAGTGAGAGAACATAATTTATTTGCCTTCATAAATCATTGTTTCACATGAATTCTGTATTATAGTCTATCTATATTTGCCATGGTTTCACGAAATTAACCATGTCAGTATTATGTCTTTGATGTGTTATCGAATTATGCTAAGATCGATTTGTTTGATATAATATGATATGAATTTACAACAATCTCAAAATCATAAATAATGTGTTCCGTGATCGTCATAGAAGTAGAGAAGTACGGCCATGTCCGGTTGTGTCCAATATCTTTTGTATGTTTTGAACTTCCATAGGATAGACCGGAAGTAAGTTACCGAACGGACCGGGCAAGCCGGCGTATGTGAATAGTTTACGGAGAAATTTACACCCAAATTTTTTTTACCATCGGACACGTTCGGCAGCTTGTTCGGCACCATGTCCGGTGACACTATTTAGCTTCTGTTTAAATTTCATACCTGCGAACAACTACATCAGACTGTCTATTGCTTTAATCGGACATACCCGCCTTAATTTTCTAGCATGGCCGGACAAGTTGCCGGACAGGATGCCGGGCAATAATATTATACAATGTTGTATTGTCGCGAATTATTTTGACGCCGGACAAGTCTGGCATTTTGTCTGGCGACATGTCCGACAAAACCCGTATATGGTATCGTCTAGTCGGACTAGACACCGGATTGTCCAGCCAGGTGCCAAACATTACGCCGGACTGTCTGGTCTTCCTCCAAGCTCCTGCTCGCAGTCGTTGCCACCAATTTACACGTCGCCTCCACGCTTGTCTGCCGACACACACCTACAAGGCCGAGGCGTGCGCCAGTGAGGAGGAGTTACTGACTCACCAAACCTCCCAAACGCCATCCACCGCTACCACCGAGCGGGAACACCGTCGTCGCCGCGGACACGGCCGTCATCGACGATGATCCGTACAACAGTGTTTTTTTTCGGTTAGCGTAGAGGTCGTACTAGTACACGTACGGCTAGGAAAAGGTATTGTTTGATTAAGTTATACAGGGTTTTGTACAGAATTTACATATACGTGTATATTTCCAAGATATACTTGTAGTGACATAGGCTCCCTCCTCTCGTCTCCTCCTCTCGCCCCCATGTGGTGACGGGGGGAAACCCTAGCCGCCGTCTCAGCCCCCAACTCCACTCCCTCCTCTCTCCCCCGCGGCCATCAAGGTCATGGCCAGGCAAAGCCTGGGCGTGCCGGCGGTGAGGGGATCTCTCGTCTTCCCAGGCGTAGATCGGCGACGCGGGACGCAAATCCTCGTTGTGGATGGGGTGCGTGTCGGGCACCTCAGGGGCGTGGCATCTCTAGCGTGCGGCGGCTACAGCATGGCCGGAGGAGCAGCGACGTGGCGGACGGCGATCTGGTGCCCTCTCGTCCCTCTAGCCAAGAAAACTCCGAGGGAACCTCAGATCCCGAGGGATCGAGCGATGGCGGTGTCCTGTGCATCGTTCCCCTCTTGAGGGCATCACTTTTGGAGTTCTCACCGGCTGTAGGGATCAGCGGGGGCCCTGGGTTTGGTGGAGGTGGTCATATTCTTCGTCGAAGGTGGCCGGCGTGCGGCTGGTTTGGCAGATCTCGCGATATGTCTTCCAGTCCCAGCAGCGAGGCAGGGAGACATAGGTGCCGGTGAAAATCGAGCCATTGGCAGGCGATGACGGCGTTACCTTGATGAAGGCATCATTGTGCACCTTGTGTCGACCTCAATCGTGCTACTCCGGGGGAAACCCTAAGATCTTCGGGTCGGGCGATGACGGTGTCGTGGTGTCGGTATCGCATTCTCTCCTGGGTGCATCGCCTGTGGAGCAGCGTTGGACAGAAGCGGCAGGAGGGTGGAGCGGCTAGTGCGCGGGGGTGGTGCTGCTTGGCACCAAGGTGGTGTCGGTGGCTGGTGTGACGAGAGTCTGCGCATTGATCTATATGCTGACGACGGGTTGGCGGAAGATTTTGAAGGCGGCGACATCCGGAGCATGTGCATGGGCGCAACTCCGTGGATATGTTGTGCGGTTCTAGGACTCCTTTCGCTTAAGTTCGTGTTGTCGTGCCAAGGCACTCTAGCTTCTCTTGGCGAGTGGCAATAGTGTGGGTGACCATAGGAGTCGAAACAGGTAGATAGGAGTTTGATAGATCTCGTTGGGGAGCTGGTGATAGAGTTATCGTTTTTCTCAGTGTTTAGCTTTGACAGTTCCGTTGTGTATGATCTTTGTAATGGCTTTGCCAAACAATGTGTATCTAGTAATAAATAAAGGTTGTGTGCATCGCTTGATGAAGAGGCCGGGGCTTCGCTCTCCAATTCAAAAAATATACTAATTATGAAGGGGTATCGAGCGATCTGAGTCGTTCTTGTGTTTAAGGTTATACGAGTTTGTACGAGTTTAGGTGGGAGGGGGTTGTACAGGATCAGAGCCCTTGTCACAATTATCGATGTTTGTGATATTTTGATTGTCTATATATTAAATTTTCTTTTTTTGTGCGCGTCGACACAAGCTTAGTGCCACTTGTATTGCTCAAACGGAAAATGGCACAGCTACAACGAGAATGAACCTACCTAGTGCCCTGGGGATCATGGTGCACCAGACCTAATTAGTTATCCTATTTATGATTATTGATTCTTTTGAAGAAGTACAACGATGTAGTGGCAACATGAATTGATTGTAGCAAACATTTGGATTCAAATGGATAGCGTGATATTAGGAAAAATGAAAATTTTAATTAATCATCCATAATTGTTAACGACTCTCAAAGAAGCATGTAATTATCATGTCACCACCAAGCTCCATCCCTTATGGTAACAATATGCTTTCCTTCTCCTCTACCTTTGTCTCTGAGTACGGAGAAGGCCAAGTTATGGGACTCCAAACTCGCTACGGACAGGAATTGGGCTGGCTGACCGGTGCATGTAAGTTGATCGTCGTGCAGACTATATGTGTTGGGTAGCGCTAGGTGTCGTTCAGGTGATACGAATGCATGATCGTCTGTCTCATCAGTCACATGATCCCACTTATGTGTGAGATATGGATCGTTTAGCCATTGCAACATACCTTCTCGTCGAGCAACATATTTTTATATGTCCGCAACATCCTCATAATATTCTTACCTTGTCGGAAAAAAAGAGCAAACCCCGTCGACTATTTTAGAAATAGAAATGCAACAACAATGGTGTGTATGCAGCAAATTCCCATTTGGTCATGAAAAATCGTGGTGAAGATCTATTGCATGTATGCAGCACGGAGCAAACATTTGCAACACCGTGAAAGGACGCTTATACCATGAACAAAAAAATCGACATGCTACCAGAGTCATTGCAACATATAATCTTTAAGTTTGCAGCAAAACACAAATGGTGTTCTAGCGTGCTGAAAGAACATATGCAATGTTGAAAAACACATACCACTAAAAGCTTGCCTACTTTGCATCACGATATAGATCACCGAAGCCATATCATGTGATATCGGGCCTATTCACCTTGATGTCAGAGGAGACTAGAGAAACTTTAATGGGCAACCATGACGATAGAGAGGAGAGATCAGAAGGGAGAGGTGCAACAAGGATGAAAGGATGAGCGAATGACAGAGACAAAGTGAGGGGTTGCGCCGTTATTTCCTCTAACAATTGTTGTTATTGATTCTCAAGATAGAGGGGTACCCCTGGTGCAACCCTAGCTATGTGTCATTGCTAGCTACTCGTATTCTACAAAGTAAGCGTAACTCGGTTGGTTAGGTTCATTGTGGTGAAACCTACTTGTATGGGATCTAGTTATAGACTTGACATACGCGCTTCCATTTTCTTAATGTCATTCTAGTCTTTCGGGTCCTTGTGGTGGCGGATGACGTGCCTGTGCATTAGGGGCGCATATGATGACTATCAATTTTATGTTTGCATGCTCAGGGTGCTTTTGGTTCGGTGGATATCCCTTAGATGGTTGGGCTAGCCACTTTTTAGGTGGTTACCCTGTGTTTGGTTTGTGTTCTTAGGTGGTTGGGTGATGGCTCTAAAATATAGTCATCTACATCCACATTTAAACTGGATATTATTCATATTTTTGATAAAATATCTCTCTATTCCCTGCCACTAATGTCTAATGATCAAAGGGGTATGCAATCCTTTCTTTCTATTATTTTTTCTGCGCAGATAATGACGTTTGACGATGGGAATCACTACATTAAAGTCAAAAATACGAGATTTTCAACAATCCAAAGAAACCAGGAGCCGTGAAGAGGAGGCAGACGCTTTAACGACCAACTATACGACCCAAATAAAATTCCGGCCGTATAGTTTCCATCGACACCGTTAGGTCAAACAAAACAACTTTCGTAAAGGGACCCCTATATAAAAAGGCCTCGGGCGACGAAAAAAGGGCCGCTCTCGAGACCATCAGCCACTCCTAGATCTCCATCCACAATACCGAAGAGCCGCCGGAGAAATAGACTTAGATCTAATCTCTCCACCACCATAGCCATATTCCACCACTTGTAATAGTAGATCTCTTCTTCGATTGGTGACATTGTAAGACTATTTGCTATCAATCTCATGATTTCCACTACAATATTTATGATCTTTGATCTCATCTCTATGTGTGAGTAATTCTCCTTGGACTAAGGGCTTCGGCCTAGCCATGTAGCTTTTGTGCATGCTATTTATCATAGATGGCATCATGTATTAGTTTGTATGACATGATGATTATTGTATCCTCTTTTGCCTCAATCTAAGGACTTGTCAGGTACCCAAGACCGCGAGGATTGAGCCAGGTATAAGGAGTATGAGTAATGACTAATCTGCAGGTTGGGAACCCCATGGATGTAAGGGGTGTACAGATAAATGCGGATTTACTTGGGATTAACGGTGATGTCACTATGCATATCATTAGTTCTCTTTCTTCTATGGATGAGACTACTTGGTTATTGCTATAAGTAGTTGCAGAGGCAATATCAATTATGGATGCACTGTCCATATATTATTTATCTTGCTCTAATAATTAAATGCATACTTTATTTTTATCTTTTATTTCCATCAGATGTTTTGCACAGCTACTGGTGAAACTGAACGCCCTAGGCCCTCTCTCTCCATCATCGACAACAACAAAAAGACGCAAACTCTTGGTCCGGTAAAAACACAAAAGGAATTCTAAAACTCCCGAAGGTCCATTAAAGTAACTTTACTACGCTTCTGCTTCCCGAGGATTCGATAAACCTGGTCTATTAGGGAAAAAGAGCTATACTACATCCATAAACCGGATCGAAGGTATTAACCCTTTTTCTAGCGCCGTTGCCGGGGAAGCAATAGCTACCCTGGTGAGGTTAGTAGGAACCTTGATAGTTTTAATTCTTGTTTTTAATTTTGTTAGTTTGTTTTCGGTCTTTATTTGAAAATCCAAAAAAATTAGTTAGTCTTTAAATTCTTGTTTTTATTATTATCATAAGTCTCTGTTTAAGAAAACCCAAAAACATAGGAAATATGGCTGAAAAGAAGTTTTGGGAGTTTGAAACTCCCAATAATGATTATTTGCGTACTCCTATTACTCAGCCAGCAATTGCTGCTGATGACTATGAAATTAAGCCCCATTATTTAAGTGTGGTTCAACATAATTAATTTGGAGGCTCTGCTGTTGAGAACGCATGTATGCACTTGAATACTTTCACTGAAATATGTGATTTGATGCACATAAAAGATGTTGACCCCGATGTGGTCAAATTGCGCTTATTTCCTTTCTCTCTTAGACGAAGAGCAAAAGAATGGTTGCTAGCTTTGCCTAAAAATACTATTACATCATGAGTAGGATGTACTTTTTTATTTATGACTAAAATTTTCCCAACTGCAAAGACTATGCAACTAAGATCTAATATTACTGGTTTTAGACAGGAAGAGTGTGAGCCACTAGCGCTTGCATGAGAGAGGATGAAAGAATGCTTAAGAAATTGTCCCAGCCATGGAATGGAAGATTGGTTATTCCTCCATTTATTTTATAATGCTCTTAATCATGTGTCTAAGTCTATGCTTGATACTGCAGTTGGAGGAACATTTATGGGTAAACATATTACCGAAGCAAAGTAGCTTCTAGACAATATGCAAGACAACCATGCCTAATGGCATGTGGAAAGATCAAACATGAAGAAGGTGAACTCCGTCTCACCATAAAAAAAAGAACTCAATGCTAAGCTAGATGAGCTCATATTAGTCGTAAAAGGTAAGGAAACCCAGATAAGAGCTATCCCCGAAACTAATATTGAAGAAGTAGACTTCATAGCTCGTAATGATTACAACCCTGCTTGGAAAAGAATTACAATCCTAATTTCCAAAAACACTATTCTAGTCCTGCAGGTAACTCTAATAATAATATGGGATCAAGTAATGGTAGTCTCCAAGAAACACTTAAATCTTTTATAGACTCATAAAATGAGCAAAACAATATCCTTGTTAAAATAACGGAGAACCATGATGCTATTCTTAGTAAATTATCTAACCAAGCTGTAAGTTTAAGGAATGATTGCAGGCCCTCCAAGAAAGGATGAAGATTGTTGAGGTACAGCTAGGTAAGATAACCGAGAGTCAAACTCTCATTCTAGCTAAATTTGCAGGTAAAGCTAAACCCAATCCCGTTGAAGACCTTAAGATGATGAGAATCCAAAGGGAGGAACCCGAAGAACTTGATTATAGTAATGCTCCCTCACCAAGTTATACCGTTGAAGATCTTGTAAAAAGGATCAACATTAAGATTTCAGTGAGTGAAGGAAATGATGAAGCCATGTATCAACACTTCGTTAATCAGGTAGCAATAAAGGTACGTGAGCTTGAAGAAGAATATAAGAAAATTGTTGAAAAATTGCCTCTTAAGCTTGATGATATATTTGAGCCTACTATTAAGATTAAAATTGGGGCAAATGAGATAATGCACTTTGTGATCTAGGTGCAAGCATTTCAACAATTCCAAAGAGTCTTTTTAATAAGTTAAATGTTGGCTCTTTTGAAACTACCGAGTTAAAACTACATCTTGCAGATTCTACCTACAAACAAGCTGTAGGAATTAACGAGAATACTTTAGTATACATTAAAGGTTGTCCTGCTCTTATTGATTTCGTTATTGTTGACATGCTTGAAGATGTACTGCTCCTATTATATTAGGCCGTCCTTTCTTAAGAACTATTAAGTCTTTGATTAATCTCCATGAAGGGAACATGAAGCTTCAATTGACTTCGCGGGATCCTTTTGTTATTCATTTTCCCAGGAAAAAGAAAGTCAAGCATGATGAAAAGGAGGCTATCACTTTGAAGGCCAACTATTTTGGAGTGGGTGTTCCACTCATCTGGCCTAAGTGAGCAATATCAAGTTCAAGCTATTGACCATAAAAGAGCGCTGCATGGGAGGCAACTCATGTGAAATAAAGGTTTGAGTAAAGTTTTTAAGTTTTAGTTTTAGTTTATGTTTAATAAAGAGTGCTAGAAAACTCTAGTTGAGGAGAAGAAGTGCGGTAGTACTAAAAACCCTATTATATACATGTTGTTGTTGGTCGATAATTTTTACTGTCAACTTTCTGTCAAAAACAAGGTATTTCGCTAAGTTTCAGTATAAGAAGAAATTCTCGAAGAAACGGAATTTTTTTGATGGGTACAGAGAGTTTAACGACCAATTATACGGCAGGAATAAAAATTCCGGCCGTATAGTTCTGGCCGTATAGATACTTTTGCCATCGATAATTTTTCTTTCAAAAGTACTGGTGGTTTAACAACCAACTATGCGACGGGAATAAAAATTTCGGCCATATAGCTCTGGTCGTATAGATATCGATGCTTTCATACAAATTCTTTTTCAGGTATAGACGGTTTGATGACCAACTATACGGCAGGAACAAATTGTCCCGGCCATATAGTTCCGGCCATATAGCTACGCCGCTTGATGGAAACCCTAAAATTTTGATAGCCGAGTTAGTACGTATAGTTTCGGCCATATTTATTTCAATAATTATTAAACTTCACACTCCTGCTCCCTGTGGGATCGATATCTTTATTTTTAAACTAGTTACAAACGATCTGTACACTTATAGTCATCACTCTCGAGACCATCAGTCATCCCCAGACCTCCATCCACAGCACCGAAGAACCACCGGAGGAATAGACTTAGATCTAATCTCTGCACCACCATAGTCATATTCCACCACTCGTAATAGTAGATCTCTTTTTTGATTGGCAATATTATAAGACTATTTGCTATCAATCGCATGATTTCCACTATAATATTTATGATCTTATCTCTATGTGTGAGTAATTCTCCTTAGGCTAAGGGCTTCGGCCTAGCCATGTAGCTTTTGTGCATATTATTTATCATAGATGGGATTATGTATTAGTTTGTATAACATGATTATTATATTCTCTCTTGCCTCAATCTAATGACTTGTCAGGTACCTAAGACCCCGAGGATTGAGCCAGGTATAGGGAGTATGAGTAATGACTAATCTGCAGGTTGAGAACCCCAATGACAGAAGAGGTAGTATGGCTGTATGTGCGAGATTTACTTGGAATTAACGGTGACGTCACTATGCATATCATTAGTTCTCTTTCTTCTATGGATGCGACTAGTAGTTTGTTGCTATAAGCGGTTGTGAAGACAATAGCAATTATGGATGCACTGTCCACATATAATTTACCTTACTCTAACAATTACATACATACTTTATTTTTATCTTTTATTCCTATCAGATGTTTTGCACAACTACTAGTGAAACCAAACGCCTTAGGCCCTCTCTCTCCATCATCGACAACAACAAAAAGACGCAAACTCTTGGTCTGATAAAAAAACAAAATGAATTCTAAAACTTCCGAAGATCCGTTAAAGTAACTTCACTACGCTTCTGCTTCCCGAGGATTCGATAAACCTAGGTCTATTAGAGAAAAAGAGCTATACTACATCTGTAATCTAGATAGAAGGTATCATTAGGTAGCCACATTCCACGAGTATTCCCTCAAAAACTTTTTGAGCTCAACCACTAGAAAAAAGTGGTGGTTGAGGCCAACCACCTGTGAACGAGTTGCTGCCATCACCCGCGAATCGTTTTTTTCTCGCTCACCTTGTTGTTCCTTGTCTCATTTATCTCTCGTGCAAAGTGAGATTGCTTCAAATCTTGGTTCACGGGTGACGAGACGTGAGACGGGCTACATGGTCGGGCAGCGAGTGGCCTTAGGGTGCATGGTTTCCTCGCTCACCTCGTTGTTCCCTATCTCGTTTATCTCTCGCGCACTGTGAGCTCGCTTCTAATCTTGGTCCGCCGGTGATGGGACGTGGGGCGAGCTACATGGTCCGACGACGAGTGGCCTAAGGGCGCGTGTGGCAGTGTTGGGTTGTTAGCTCGGGTCGGTATTAGATGAACGACGACAACACATCGTCGACAGTTGAGTTATGTGGTGGCGGCATAGATTATCATTCTCGGTCTCCTTTCTGTCGCGCTGGTTGTCCTCCCTCTCCCCTACAAAGACGGTGGCTGTCGGACACCCAACCAAAAGATCTATGGCGCGTGCTGCTCGAGGACGTCGCCGTTCTTCGTCTCCCATGTATAGGGTAATCTCACCATCTCATATAAAGAGGTTATATCATAACAGCCCATACACTTTACATCTTTCGAACCAAACAGAAAAATGGCTATAGGTAACCATCTTTTATACCATCCAACCAAACATAACCAACTTTTTATATCCATGGACCAAACACACCCTCGATCTCGGGGGTGGTCATAGGTGTGGGATGTATGTGTTTATATGGTCGAGCCTAGTGCATGCGTTGAACGTGTTTTAGTAAAGAAAAAACTGAAGTGTCAATTAAAAAAAGCTATTCCCTCCTATCCAAATTATTGAACTCTGTTTGGTTTAGATATGTATACCTAGTATTAAAATATGTCAGATATAATCGTATTTTTGTATGAGAGATCCGCACGGGAAGAGAGAGGGAAACGGTCACGCGACGCGCGCCGGCCCGCTGATCTGCATCGTTTGCCATCCGTGTGCTTGCATTCTCGGCTTCCTCTCCCGTATTGCAGTTGCAGGGGCAAAGACGGTAAGATTGAAAATTACGAGTGCATTGTCTCACTGTGCCCGTGACGAGGAGCTGCTGCTAAAGGACAGACGCGGACAGCAGTGAGCACGAGCGGCGGCCATGGCGAGCGGCAACCCGAGGCCGGACGACAATTACTCCTCCGACGGCGGCGACACCACCGACGCCGACTCCTCTGACGAGTCCCCGCACCCGCCGCGGAAGGGCCTCCGCGCGAACCCCATCCTGACGCGCCTCTCCGTGTCGCGGAACCCGAGCCCGCTCTCCGCCGCCACCGCGGCGCCCGGGGTCTGCCTCCTGCGCTTCGCCTGGGAGTCGGCCGCCGGATCCCTCGTCGGCGCCTTCGTCGGATACGGTAACACCGCCGTCCCCTCCACCTCCTCCTTCGGGTCCACACATGCGTTAGGGTTAGGGCTCTGCGGTACAGGCTTCTCGTAATCTGTTAAGGCTTTTGGCGGGCCGGCGGTCAGATTAGATTCCATTGTACAAGTCTTAGGGCTCCTTTGATTCACAGGATTCTCAAGACGCGGGAATAGGGAAACCGCAGGATTGGAGTGTCATGTCCTCCTCAATCCTATAGGATTGCAAAACCGCAGGATTTTCGAGACGCAGGAATAGGGAATCTGCAGAATGGAATTTTTTCTTCCAAAATGGAACGCTAAGGTATCGTTAGATTTCTAAGGATTGTAATCCTGTGAATCAAACAACCTTTTAGCAATTGCCCACACGGGCTCACTTGGTGTTATTTCTAAAGAAGTTGATTATAGTTTCTCGTCGTTAGATCTGTACCGTACTCTGCCATTATTGTGAGGACATTTGGGAGAATAACATATTCGCTGTTTGGGTTTGATGCAATTTTTTTATAATTATTTGTTCGGGATAGCCGTATGGTTGAACTTATAGCAACTAAATTTATGTAACACTGGCATTGTGCATTTTGGATGAAATGATCGATGGATCTTATTGAAGTTAATTGGAATTGTTCATTCCTTGTGAAAAGTTGTGCTCATGGAATTCATTGTGCTAACGGCAGGAAATGAAAAAAAATGGTATAGATTGAAACATGAGTGAATTTGCTAAAAAAATCGGTAGAACCTAATTGTTTTTGCTCCGCTTAATTGATTCAAAGCCTGTGTTCATAGACATACCTATCTGGAAGCGGTAGTGTGTGTCACAAAAAACTAAAAATAAATCATGTTCTTGTTTATCGCATTCTTTGAGCTAAATGCTGATAAAGGAAAAGTTTGTTACACAATGAAACACGTGCGAGTTTTCTCAGAAAATTTGGCAGAAGCTTTTTGGCTCATATGAACATACCCAGTCAGAAGGTTTACTGTGTGTTCTGTGTTGTGTTCATAGAACATGTTAAGGACTATAAGAACTAAAGGTAAATCAGCTCACAAAGAATTAATGGAGTCACACACCTAATTCCCTACTTGTACTTGGTTGCTAATCTGTTACCATGGTTTGGGCACAGAAATGGGTTCGCTTACATGGCTAGTATTAGAATACAATATTTGGATTTGTTCCACCCATAATTTTTATGGATGCCCAAAATCCAAAGCATGGAAAATCTGTTTTACTAAGACATATGGGATTAATTGATAGACTAGATGCTTGCTGTCTCATGCATGGTCTTTCTTAGTACAGGAGGCCTGTGTCTGTTATCATGTTAAGTGCTTGATATGCAAATGCGAGACTTGACTACTGGTCTAATATTTGTTTAAATAAACCCCTTGCTGCCTTGTGCACTCCACCACTCAGATAACCAGGCCGAGGCCTAATTGTCCAATTAAATTCCACCTTAATTTGTGGATAACATAGTAGCCTAGGTAGAGCCCTGAGGAAATTCTCATTTCCTTGATCTTCAGATTTGTAGGTTCATTGTCCACAAAAGTTTTATCTGGCATGTGTTCTGTCGGCTGCCCTGCTGTGTGTCATCCTTTTGATCAAAACAAAAACATTATCTCTTTAGTATGTTGAAGATATCTGGTAACTTTTCAGGAAAAGGTTTGGTTACTACGAAGGGGTTTAAAGGCTCGTTTGCTGATGCTGCATCTTCTGCTAAGGTAATAATACCTGTTCCTTTGTTGGATACCCATGTTGATTTCGTTTGCAATGGATATTTCTCTGTTCTCCATCATGTTGAGAGTTTTGGCTCTTGCTCTAGATATTTGCTGTTCTTGCTGGCGTTCAAAGTTTGGTTTCCTGCTCTTTGAGAAAGCTACGTGGAAAAGATGATGGTCTGTCCCCCACCACCCCTAAGAACTTATATTTTGATTTTACCTTATTCTTAATCCTTATGGTGTATCTTCTATCTATCTACAGTTATTAATGCAGGAGTTGCAGGTTGTTGCACTGGACTTGCTTTGAGTTTTCCAGGTAACATATAAGCAAACAATGCAAATAATAGCTGGATACTATTTAAATTTACACCTTATTCTTGGATACTCTGCCATAGGATGACATGATTAACCAAAAGTGTTGTTGTGTTATGGACTAGGAGACACTTGCTCTACAAGTTTAGACATCATTTAATGTATTTTAAAAATAGAAATCAGATTGATTTGCCTGGTCAATGTGCACGCCTCCGGTGTTGGTTATTTGGATAAAGAAACTTTTCTGGGAACCCCAGTGGTTGGCTACAAACAAGTGCTAGGTTGTGGTTAGACGTATGCATAAGTCGCAAGTTTTATGATTATCAGGCTTGAAAGTTGGTTCATTTTGAATTTTCCTTCAGTTACTCCTGTAACCTCTCCTGGTTTATGACTTGCTTTTTTGTTAACGATTTGTGAACTAGTTTGGTGTTGATAGCATACATAAAATATTGGCTTACCTTTACAGTTTTACTCTGTTGTCTTTATTTTGTTTTCTTGCTTTGCTTTTTTCCCTTTAGTCTATTTGCTCTTCCCTGGAGATTAGCTGCTGCATACTTGTGATTAAGAGTCGCTTGATTAGTCTGAGTTGGTACTTGTGTTCCAACTGAAAAACTCGACCAGTTGTAAGTAGTTGCGGCAACTAGTCCATGAATCAGTACCCTGGAGACTCGGCTCGTCCTGTAATCCTTGTTTTGTTGCAAAATTGAGACTCTCATTGGTATCTATATTAAATAATCACCTCAGTCCCTTGTTTTCTGCTCATTTGTTGCAGGTGCACCGCAGACTCTGATTCAGAGCTGCCTGGCCTTTGGAACTTTCTCGTTCATCATAGAAAAGCTCAATAGGCAGCAACCTGCACTTGCACTCACGTCATCCACTGGCTCAAAGGATCTGAAGGCTGGACAGAGTGTTCTTCCTCCCTTCACGCTTCATATTCCGCAAGATTCCATGAAAGGATTCTCTTCGTTTCAAAACTTCTTGTCAAAGTTCCAAGAAAACAAGTGAACGACCTGGAGACGTGATGGTAGCTTCATCTATTTTTGTACTCTGGGAATCTGGGTTGTGTCCATGTAAATGCTTCAAGCTGAGCCTCTTGTTTCCTGTTTAGTGTATCACGAAGGATGATCATTCTACTATTTTGTTGAACAGTTTTGCAACTTATTCTCCAGAAAGAAAGCAGCTTAGCTTGTGTTCTACCGGATGAATAATCGTACAGAACCTGCGTAGCAGACTGCCTGAACTTTGTGATAGCCCTTGATAGTAAACCCTCCTGTATATTTGTACTACCTCCGTTCCTTTCCTGAAAAGAACTATAGTATATTTTTCCTATGAAGTCAAACAGAGCTAAGTTTGACCAAGTTTACAGAAAAATTCTTAATAACTATAATAACGTTTATAGATTTCTAAATAGGTATATTTTGCTCAGTACCATGATACTTGTTATACATTCTATTATTTCTTTCAAAACTAACAGTGTTTACTACTTGCTTGGTTCATATGACATGTTTTAGGACAAAATTAGTTGTCATTTTAGACTAAAAAATGATTGATGGTGATAGTGTGAGAAACCGAGACTTGAAAGATGTTGAAGCAATATTGAGGTCGTCGCCTCTATGCACATCCGCCTTCCACGAAGGTACAAACATCACCATTACACACATTCTAAGTGAACATTTGTGAAGTTTTGTATAATGCATGTGTACGATTGAATTGTAATTATTTGAAATCTAACTGTAATATATCTTTTGTGCTTCGGCGATTTTAACCGGTGCCGTGTGTGTGAATGGTGCGATACCGTTAGGCCGTGCTACCTATTTAATTGAAAATGCATAAAAATAATTTTGGTTAAAAATAAACAGAATTCATATTACACATGTTATGACATGCATACTTTAGTATAGATATAATATATCAAAATAAATTTCATGATGTATCTAATGATGTCAGTTTGGTATTTTAGATGTTCGTAGTTTTTAATGTAAATTTGGTCAAACTTTACATTTTTTTGAGTTGGAAAAAAATTATAGCCGTCGTTGTGAGGAACGTAGTGAGTATGGTTCCATCAGGTCTTGGCGTGGGTACAGGATAAGTTTAGACTGATAATTGTCTGAACAGTTTCATGAAAAGCTTCAATAAATTTAAGCACCAATTCTTTCTATGACAAGACAAACATTTGCCTGTTCCATTACGAAGTACATAAAGAAGGAAGGAAGTTCACAGTTCTTTCCACACAAAATTCCTGTAGCTCTTAACGAGTACACCAAGAACAGACCCATGAAGCCTGTGTCTACATATATTCTGAACATAATAAATTGGCAGTTCACCTATAGACTGAATTTCACACGAGCTCTCAGTCTTTCTTCACTCGGTCCCGTGCTGCTTTAGCGGAGCTTGAGCGCTCCGCCTGTGAGAACATGATGAATACATGCATAACGGCGGTCACCATTGCCAGTCCAGTAGCGAAGAGGATGACCCCTTTCCACGTCGACAAGAGTTGGGCCCATTGTAAGAATCTATGAGCACCATATAGGAGGAGACATGACCAAGACAGAACCACCTGACCCAACAGCACAAACTAAAGTGAGCTGCAAGAATACGCAATTCGTAGATGGTAACACGGCTTTTTTTCTCTGTTAAGAGCAGGAACATATATCTTGGAAGTTCACATACTCCCTCCGATCCAAATTAATTGACTTGGGTTTGCGTAGATTCGGATGTATCTAGACATGTTTTAGTGCTAGATACATCCGAATCTAGACAAATTCGAGTCAATTAATTTGGATCGGAGGGAGTAGTAAAAGAACCACACTGATGCGGATGTGCCAATTACTGTGTGCTTTTATAAGAGAGAAATAGTCTGTCATGTTGTACTGACGTGGGAAAAACGAAGATGTAGTTCGAAAGTCAAAACCCAAGAAATGTCACATGATCATATTGAGCATATTCCCACTTATTTTTCTATTCAAAGGCACTAGTCTAATTCTAACATGTCAATAGTTTGATTAACAAGGAAGTGACACATGATATAACGAACATATTGCTGCCTTTTCTATTGAGAGAAGGCCTTAGTCTATACTTCCAAGGTGCTGAAGGACCTATACCCTTAAGGGCATATGTGACTGCATTACTATTTTAGTTTCTTAACATAAACTCCCTCCATTCCCTTCTAATTGTCCTGTCCTCAGAATCTCCCTTGACAACAATTGTCCATTGAGAAAATCAGCATCTGAATACAATGTTTACAATCTACACCCGCTTCAATGCTTTGGAAGAGGCTAAGTTAACAGGGGTATGCATCATCATTTTCTAATTAATTCTTCTTCAGATTTAATGTTTCCTTGGTCTGCAAGCATGGTGGACTGACAGTGACAGGTTCACAGTGAAACAGAGTAATAGTTGACGCAATTTTTTTCACGACAAAAGCAGATGATGTTGGACAATGCGATTCCTTAGTTAGAGTTTTACCACCAAAGATTTCACTGGACGACCAATTGGTATAATTTCCTCATCAAAAGTACCAGTTGCTATATGCCTGTCCAATAACGCATCCTGTCATAGGGAAAGAAAACTAGTGATTAGCACATCAGCCAATTCATGGTTTGTTTCAACAATACATTGTGTGATCATACTTTCATATAATCGTATTACAAGTTCAATACCTTCTCTACGAAGATGTCTTTACACCATTTAGAAACATCCTCATCTGATTTAGGCATATCACTCATTGCATGGCGTTTTATGCGGACATGAACCTATAATAACAGTGGAGCTGTAAACATGATTGAAATACCAAAGGTACCAAATCAAAATCTTCAAGCTAAATTATGACTCGGTCTCCAAATCAATTCATGTAGCTATAAATATATAAATATTTTTAACAATTTTAAAGGCTAGACTCCAGCTAGTAAACATCTAAAGATTGCAAACGTTATAATACTTACAACTGATGATTGTCCCTGAAGAATACGCAGCATTGTCGGTTTAGGCGAATCTTCGGGAATAATCACTGTTGTATCGTATATAGCCGGGACAAAGTCACGCATAATACTTACAGCTGACACAAATCCCTGGATTTTACAAATGAAAAAGAGTTGTCAGAGAAACATACCTTTCAGCCATTCAGGATAAACAAATGTAATAACATGGAGATTTTTTTTTGGACAAAGTGTCCATGTAAGGTAGGCTGCTGTCTTATGAGTTCTCGCCATACTAAAAGGAGTTAATTGCACACCACAGGTTTCGAATTGTTTTTCAGCAAAATCACACGTTTCTGTCTAATATAATACTTTGCAATGGTCGACCGAATATTCTAGAGTAGGACATTTCAGCTCAGAAGCAACAAATTAAATACCTTTGTTCGTGGAATCAACACATTTCTAGGTGCTGTCAAACCCTGTGAGACCGCATATTCTTGAGCTGCTAAAAGTTTTGCTGGAGTAAATCTTGTACCCTCAACAAAAAGGGCAAGCCAAAATGATCTGGGGAAGTCTTTCAACCTTTGAAGACCCCACTGCATTCAAGAGCATGAAGATCATTAGTTTACTATGAACCGCAAGGAACCATAGCATTAGGTAAGGTGGAAAATACTTTAAGCGTTTTTTCATCCTTTGCCCAGCTTCTCTCCAAAAAGAGGTATTCTGCAAACCACATGGACCAACCAATAACCTGCCAAAGTTGATCAGGATAAGACACAATAAATGAATAATCTCTATGACCACATGCAAGTGCAGCCCATTCTGCATAATGCCTCTTGAATTTTCCATAAAAAAAATGCATGCTACACGGACCATAGAGATCTTGCCCAGCTGGTGCATTGAAATATTATTACATATGTGCCATGACTCTGGCTTTAATCTTCAATGCTATTAAGATTACTTGACTATCCCGAGTTCCAGCAAAAGTTGGTATCTATTTTAAGTTACTTAGCTGTGTTTTATTTTACAGATGTGGTAGTTCTGGCTTGAGAAGTTGAGCCTAGATTATGTTCTACACAAACCAGATAAGATTAGATATTACACAAGTTTAGTACTACTGTTGTTACTCAAATATGACAGAAGTTGTATTGCCAAAGGCAACATATATGTTGGGGCAAATCAACTCTCAGGCTGTCAGCCAACCTTTCTTACCGTTGAATAGACATGTGCCTGTTTGCTGACGCCCTAAAGTTTACAAAGAAACACCATCTTGTATATCCTGCAGCATTGCTCGCTCATCTTAACTTAAGTACTACTTTTTGGTTAGAACTTCAGCAGTAGAGATGATCTCTTCTTTAAGGTCTTAGATTCCACTTTGTTTGTTGGGACTTAGCAGTAGGGTTGACCATTTATGTTATAACTATTTGCTTGGCATCATTCTTCTTCACCACAGGGCCATCAAAACTGATGGATGGAAGGAAATACTAGATATACTATTAGTGTCCAGATAACTTTAGCAGATTCCTACATTTGAGTGATCTTATGTGATTAACTCGCCTTGGAGTCTTGTCAAGATAACTTTCCGCCACATACATTGGCTTGAATGGAACTAGAAGTAATGTAGAGCTAAAATGTATGGACTAACTTACTGGGAGGAACTTTGAAGATTTCTTCATGATAGCTATTGCGCTTCCAAGACATCCTGAACGCTGTCCATCAAATCATGGGCAACTCATCATAATGTATTTAGCATTAAGATTACTAAATAAAAATATAATACTTTGAAAGTGATAGGAACCTGTGCTAAAATCCATCCAACAAGCCAATCAATGTCACTCCGATGATTGGATATGAGAAGGGCATGCTCTTTGCCTAAAGAATTCTTCAGATAAGGTTGTATTCAAAAGACATCCTTTTCTAAACATGGTCTAAGTGAACAATGAAATGGTATCAGTTTCCATATGGTAGTTTTGGAATTAACTACTTACCCATGAGTTTAAAAGTTTCCGGATCTCCATGCAATTGTACCTGCAAACAATTGCATGGATTGATATCAGAGGTACTACTTGGGAAGTGAATTATTATTCCAAAAAGGTCCAAACAACTTAACATTTGCAAATAAGCACTTACAAAGTTTGAGTTAAGTACAAGAAAAAATATGCACTGTATTTGGATTATAAAGCAGGCAAGCACTTACATAAAAAGCTGTGAGATTGGTGACTGCGTGTTCTGATTGGTGATTGTTGAAGTTAAGACCATACAGATAACTTGCTTCTTATTCTATTGTGATAGTGGGGATAACATCATAATTCAAATAATTATCTTTATGGCCAAATGACAAGCCAGGAGCAACAGTTTATTCAACACATTCTTGCAATTCAGGTTCTTGTCAAAAGGAAAGTTTGCATGCACCATGAACATTCTTAACCTGTTTATACGCTGCACTCTTATCACTTTCTCTTCTGAAATATATATCAGAGCTCTTAAAAGTTGGTTAAAAATGACATCTATTCAGGTTGATTCTATGAATACAAAATTAGCAATGAAAACATACAGAGCCAGGGTATCCTCAGATGACATCACAAATTTCAATTGACTCAACAAGATGGCTACTTCTATTTAGACTTGACCTGCTTTCAAAAAGCATGTTGACTTTCATCTGGTATATGCTAGTCGAGCTTTGGTCTTGATGGTGATCAACACAACCAACACTGAACACTCCCTTTTATCAAAAAAGGTATTGATGCTAGATTGCATTGCGGATCATCCAAAGGCACACTGTCTCACTTCAGGCAAGTAATTAAACAGCATAATTCATCTTAAGGTCGTTATCAATGTATCACCTTAAAAGGTGAATAAGAGAGGCCTTGCAGCGCAAATGAAGAAGCATATGAATATTACACTTGAAATCTAACTTCAGATTTGCTACGCGCAGTGCATTAATGGTGTACAAAGAAGAAGAAAAATAGTTGACTTTTTCTTTTGGGTCCAATATTATACCTTGACGCCTGCCCACCAGTCCACGAGCCAGATCAGCTGAAGCCACAGCAGCTCAGCCAAGAACACGTTGATCTTCCGGTACAGTCTCTTCGAGAGTGGCCTTATCGTCAAGAACAATACGGCCTGCAATGTGTTGCAGGTATAGCAAGCGGATAAGAACAGCTTAATGAAAATTGCAGTAAGAATTGACGGAGCAAGGAGCAAAATTTGCTAATTCTGAGGCCGCGAATTGAAACAATCTGCCGAATTAAGCAGCTAAACTCAAAATGATGGCACCAGATCGGAGTGCAAGAAACCAACGGAACATATTTGATCCAAGCAAACCGTGAAGACACGAAAGCGCGCTTGACGAAATCACCAATGCGAACTTGTTACAAGGAAAACATTCACAAACGACAATCGAATCTTTGCTCGCGAACTTGTCCGGATCACCACGCAATCCCTAGAAAGGGAAACTGAGAATTGCAGGGAAAGATTGCTAGAGCCGAGGCGCCCGAGAATTACCTGGACAGCGTTGACTACGAGGCCGGAGAGGAGGAAGAGGAGGCCGAGCGGGAGCAGGACGAGCACGAGGGGAATCGCCATAGTCGCCGCCGCGTCTCCTCTCTCGCCGCGGTGTCTCCGGATTACTGGAAAAGCGCGGGGGTTAAGTAGGAAAGATGGGTTTATTTCTTTCCGTTGCTCGCTGTCGGGCGATGGACAGAAACGCGAACTTCTATTTTCTCTAGGGGGTAGACGAAACACAACGATTTTCAAGCAAATTGTTACACTAGTCTTTTTGGTCCCAGAGCACTCACGGTCACGGGCTCATCTTCCCGAAACCTCCTCACGTGCTCCAATCTCATCCCGTCGTTTCCTTCAATTGCACTAAATTCCCTTAATTTTTTGTAAAGAAATTTAGTTTGCCACATGACATTTCAATGTAAGTGTATTTCTTATTCCTATTCCGTTGAGGAACAACCGTTTCTTGCAAACGGTTTGGGACAACCCTCGCATCTCTTTGCCTTTTGTAATTCCCATAATTAAATTGCATATGCAGTCCCCAATATCCTCGTCCTAACCATGCCACTTAGCCACTCTGATCATTTTAGCTTCACATCTTTCATGACACTGCTCCCTTCTAACACTTCCTCAGGAGCACCTCGTGTCCTGGTCATAATCAGGTTTGAGTGAAGACGGAGATACCAATTTTTCGAAAGGGAAATGGAACAATGGTTTTTGAATAAAAATCAAAACAAAGACTTCACATGGGGCTAGCCAAAAACCGGGGACAATAGCACCCTACGTATTTTCTTTGTCAATATTGTATCTTCCGGCCCTTTCTCGAAACATTGACTTTACCTTGCTCTTGTGTATGATCGTATAGAGGTTTTGGGAACGATGCCTTGGAGCTCGGCTCGGCACGTGTTAATATAGGAGGCCAAGCCTCGAGGAATTACAACGTACGTTACAACAAGAGGCGGAGGAAATTAAGGAGATTGATCTCATCCTTATATCTGGATGAGACCGAATACAGTTTAGGAATTAACCAACTCTATCTATCTCTACCTCCCGCGTGAGCGTGTATACGTGACAGGTTTTCTAACACTCCTCCTCAATCACAGCCTTCTTGAGGTTGAGATTGTTCTCTATCTATCTCTACCTCCCGCGTGAGCGTGTATACGTGACAGGTTTCCTAACACTCCTCCTCAATCACAACCTTCTTGAGGTTGAGATTGTTCTTGAATTCTTCAAACAGCCGAGCTGGTAATGCTTTTGTAAAGCCATCTGCCACCTGATCTTTAGAAGAAATAAATCTGATCTCTAGTTGCTTGTTTGCTACTCTTTCTCTTACAAAATGGAAGTCTATTTCTATATGCTTCGTTCGTGCATGAAATATAGGATTAGCTGAGAGATAAGTTGCACCCATATTATCACACCACAAGCAAGAGACTTGTCTCTTTGGAATTCCAAGTTCTTCAAGAAGAGACTCTATCCAGATAACTTCAGCAGTAGCATTTGCTAGAGATTTATATTCTGCCTCTGTGCTTGACCTGGACATAGTTGCCTG
The DNA here is from genome assembly GCA_023614405.1 of Avena insularis. Taxonomy (NCBI): domain Eukaryota; kingdom Viridiplantae; phylum Streptophyta; class Magnoliopsida; order Poales; family Poaceae; genus Avena; species Avena insularis. The sequence continues at coordinate 185,812,196 of CM042692.1, forward strand.
TTTTCTAGCACTCCAAAAAATCAAGTTAGGTCCAAAAAATACAGCAAAACCTCCTGTGGATCTTCTATCATCTACATATCCTGCACAATCAGCATCTGAGAAGGCACTTACTAAAGTGGAGGAAGATCTTCTGAAGGTTAGACCAATACCTACTGTACCACTGACATATCTTAATATTCTTTTTATAGTTGTCCAGTGTGTAGTGGTTGGGGCATGAAGAAATTGGCATACCTTGTTGAAAGAGAAAGAGATATCTGGTCGTGTGAGAGTCAGGTATTGTAGTGCTCCAACAATACTTCTGTATTTTGTGCTATCTTTTGGACCTAGAAGTTCTCATGTGACTGAAAGTTTTTCTGATGCTGACAGTGGTGTTGAGTATTCTTTACACTTCTTCATTCCAACTCTGCTAAGCAAATCCAGAGCATACTTTTCTTGGGTTAATACAATACCTTGATTAAATGGCTTTACCTCAATTTCCAAGAAAAAGTGCAAGTCACTGAGGTCCTTTAGTGCAAAAGCAGAACCAAGATCTTGAAGAAGTGATGTGATGGCCTTGTTGGAGGAGCTGGTGACAATAATATCATCAACATATACTAGCACATAAATCATAATACCTGACTTGTTATATATGAATAATGATGTATCTGCCTTTGATGCCAGAAAACCAAGCTCTTGTAATTTTGAGCTTAGTTTGGAGAACCATGCCCTTGGCGCTTGTTTGAGCCCATACAAGGACTTGTCCAGTTTACACACATGAGAAGGTGCACGTGGATCCTCGTAGCCAGGTGGTTGTTTCATGTAAACCTCTTCTTCTAGAATGTCGTGAAGGAACGCATTCTTCATATCTAGTTGCCTCAGACTCCATCCATGTGAAACTGAAATGGCTAGAACAAGTCTGATAGTAGCAGCTTTTACAACAGGACTAAAAGTATCCTCATAATCTATTCCATACCTTTGTTTAAATCCTTTTGCTACCAATCTAGCTTTGTATCTATCAATTATTCCGTCAGCTTTTCTTTTAATCCTATAAATCCATTTACAGTCTATAAGATTTTTCCCTTGTTGAGGTGGTACTAGGTGCCATGTCTTGTTATCAATTAATGCCCTATACTCATTATCCATTGCATTTTTCCAATTTGAATTGGCTAGAGCTATTTCCAAATTAGCAGGTTCACTAGATAAGCAAGCTAAACCATAACGTACTGTGCCATCGGTAAATTGTTTTGGTCTAGTATTACCCGTTTTTGACCTTGTTCTGTGAGTTGTTGCAGGCTGGGTTACAGGAGATGAAGTTGCAGAGGATCCTCCCGCGCTCCCGTCCGTACGCATAGGGATCGAGGACAATCCGCGCGGACTCAGCGACGCGTTTTCACGCACCGAGCTGGGCGTGTCGCCCGCGGACTCGGTGGATTCGCCGTTTGAGGAGGACACGGGCGCGTCGCTTTCAGCGCGTGGGGATCGCCCGTCGCGTCGCCCATCGTGTCCCGCGTTGTGTCGCGCGCTCGCAGTGGAGTCCGTGTCGCGTTGCTCGCGCGCGGTCGAGGAAGCTGGAGTCGCGTGCGTCTCCGTCGCGGGTCCACGCGACGTGGCAGAACCGGGTTGGTGCAGAGTTGGACCGCGACGGAACGATCTTGACGCTGTTGCAGATTCCGACGGAGATTCGCTGGAGTCCGAAGTTTCGCTCGTGATCCGAGGCTGATTTGCCTCGTTCCAGCTGTCGTGTTCTTAAACGTGTACGTTATCTTGTGCAGCTCCATTTGGCCAGATTTTTGCACCGTTTTCTCTGCCGTTTTCTCCTGCTGCTTGCTGTGCCTGAGAGGGACAACTCAAAATACCAAGAATTATAGAGCTATCAGGTGTTGGATCAATACGATGTTTTCCCCCCTCATGAGATGACACCGATGGATTTTGGAGCACTTCAGGTAGGAGAAGGATTTCGCAACGAAGAAGAGAGCCAGCGTTTGGGTGTAGTTTAGAAAAAGGAAATACTGACTCATCAAAGACAACATGGCGAGAAATATATACTCTACCGGAATTGATATCTAGGCATTTGACACCTTTGTGCATAGGACTATAGCCTAGAAAAACACATTGTTTAGACCGAAACGCGAGTTTTCTTTTGTTATACGGTCTAAGATTAGGCCAACATGCACAACCAAAAGTACGAAGAGAGGCATAGTCAGGTGTCTTTTTAAGAAGGCGCTCCATGGGTGTGGCATGATCAATAGTTTTTGAGGGTAACATGTTGATTAGATATGTAGCTGTCAAAAAAGCTTCATCCTAGAATTTTAGTGGTATGGATGCATTTGCGAGAAGAGCAAGCCCAACTTCTACAATGTGGCGGTGCTTGCGTTCAGCTGATCCGTTTTGTTGGTGAGCATGTGGACAAGACACATGATGGTCGATGCCTATTCTTTTAAAGAAGGAATTAAGTTTTTCATATTCTCCTCCCCAATCGGATTGCAAGGCAAGAATTTTTCTATCAAATTGACATTCAACAAATTGCTGAAAGTTATAAAAGATCTGAAACACATCAGACTTTTTCTTAAGAAGATAGATCCACACAAACTTGCTATAGTCATCAATAAAGCTTACATAGTAGGTGTATCTTCCTACAGAACTAGGTGCAGGACCCCAAACATCAGAAAACACAAGTTGGAGAGGAGCAGTAGATACACTAGTGGATCGCATATAGGGTAATTGATGACTTTTTGCTCTTTGGCATGAATCACAAATAGACTCAACACTAGATGGATTATTGGAACATGGAAGTTCATGATGGCTAACAGTTTGTTGAACAATACGAAACGATGGGTGACCTAACCGACTATGCCACCGAGAAGCTGAAGGCTTGGTGACACTAAAGACTTGCTTATTCTTGATTGGAGACGAAGATATCAAGGGGTAGAGACCTCGCGTGCATCTACCTTTAAGAAGAACTTTCTTCGTGGCCTGATCCTTGACAAAAAAACACCAAGGGTGAAATTCAAGAAAGACATTATTGTCAAGAGTGAATTTGTGAATGGAAACAAGATTTTTTGTAGCATGTGGGACATGAAGAACATTTTTAAGGTGTAATTTTTGTGAGGGGGTATTAACAATTGCATGACCAACATGACTAATGCTCATACCTTGTCCATTTGCCGCATGAATCTGCTCACGGCCGTGATACTTCTCCTTCATGGTGAGCTTGTTGAGTTCACCGGTGATGTGGTCGGTGGCACCGGTATCGCCGTACCAGTTGGTGTCCACCCCATAGGACACTGCGTTGGCGCCCTTCTCCTCCTCCTCTTCTTCATCGTCGGAGTAATGATGCCAGCATTGCCAGGCTTCATGGCCTGGCTTCCCGCGGATTTGACAAGTGACGAAGTCGCGGTCCTTGCCGCTGCCCTTGCCACGTCCTCCTCCGCGGCGAGCGTTGCCACCGCCGTGTTGTTGGTGTCGTCCGTTGCCACAGCCGTTGCCGCCGCGGCCACCACGTCGTCCGCCACCACGGTAACCGCGCCCACGCGGTCCACCACGTCCGCGAGGCGCGTTGGCGCCTCCAATATCCAGGAGGAGCTCCATGCGGTGGTCATAAGACATGACATGGGAGTAGAGGTCGTTCACCGTGAGGTCCTTGCCGCCGTTGACCCCGATGGCGATGAAGAAGGGATTGTACTGGTCGTCAAGGCCGGCGAGAAGGTATTCGACGAGCTCTTCATCATCGATGGGACGTCCCGCCGCAGCTATCTCATCGGCCAGCCCCTTCATCTTGGCGAAGTAGGCGGGTGTGATCATGCCCTCTCTTCTTGTCTTGGCGAGGGCGACACGGAGGTTGGAGATCCGCGTCCTATTCTGCGCGGCAAACATTGTTTTGATAGCCAACCATACCTCCACAGCCGAGTCGAGGCCGATCATGGACACCAAGATCTCTTTGGAGAGGGTGTTGAGGAGGAAGGACATCACGTGCTGGTCCGTGCTCAGCCAGGCGTCGAAGGCGGGGTTGGGCTCCTTGACTTCGCCCTTGTCGCCACCCTTGTCGACGGTGATCTCCTCCGCCGGCCTTTTCTTCACGTCTAGGAAGTCCATGAGCCTGGCGCCTCGGATCGGAGGAAGGACTTGTGACAGCCATAGGAGATAGTTGTCGCGGGTGAGCTTCTCGCTTACACCCTGGCCGGCGAGAGGGTTCGACGTTGCCATCGCTGAAGAGAAAGAAGAAGTGAGGCACATAGATGTGTTTTAGGAAGGTGTTGGCTCTGATACCATATGATCGTATAGAGGTTTTGGGAACGATGCCTTGGAGCTCGGCTCGGTATGTGTTAATATAGGAGGCCAAGCCTCGAGGAATTACAGCGTACGTTACAACAAGAGACGGAGGAAATTAAGGAGATTGATCTCGTTCTTATATCTGGATGAGACTATACAATTTAGGAATTAACCAACTCTATCTATCTCTACCTCCCGCATGAGCATGAAACCGTACGTGACAGGTTTATTAACATTGTGTACTCCACAACTAGGGTTAACAAGTGTAGCACTCTATCGGCACAAGTGCTAGGGTATGTCATTTCACATGTCTTACGTGACTCCTCCGCAACTAATGTGTTTCTTGCACGATTCAAGGTACTTCTTTTGGGCACAAGTAGTTGTCTGCTTCTAGCTCCTACCCATTTTTTCTAATTTGTTTTCACTTTCAATACAAAATACTAGTAGCACATGTTTCGTCCGTTTGTACGCATGCATAAGAAGAACATATCTAGCAACCCCACGTGTGGGGTACTCCAAAGCCAAAGGAAGTAAAAAAATATGATTAAGTGAGTCATAAGATATTTCGCAAAAAAAAAAGTCATAAGATACTCGAGACATTTTACGACATGTACTCTAGAGCCAACGTTTCTTGCAAGGTTCAAGGGAGGCGGCAATTCGGCTCATAGGTATAAATGCACTTATTATGCAAAAATATATTTGCAATATCAAAAAATTCAAAAAAAAATCTACATACACATTCAAACATTTTATATTGGTTCACAAGTTTTCAGGATGAAACAATATTTTATGTGTCGTGTATAAAACAGATAAAAAATGTCACATGCATAGTCGTATTCCTGACATATTTTATGTTTTTTATACACGACACATAAAATATTCTTTCATCCCGAAAACTTGTGAACCAACATAAAATGTTCTAATATATATGCGATTTTTTTTAAAAAAATTGATATTTCGAAAAAATGTTTTCCTATAATCACTACGGAAAAAATTGCCGCTGCCATGCCGTGTGCCAAATAGACTGAAACACGGCAAAATTTGTCTTTGCCCTGTACAACCTAGAAAGCACACGGCAAAGTATGCGAACACGGCAAATTTTTAAAAAAACACGGTAAAGAAATATACACGGCAAAGACATATAAAAGAACACGGCAAAGAAAAAACACTCGACAAAGTTGATAGCGGCACACGGCATAGGTGTCATCACGGCAACAAAGTGGGACCCTTGACCCCACAGGTCCACTTGACGAGAATGAGCTAACGGCAGCAAGTGGTGGCCTCTTTGCCGTGTACCCTCGCCAGCCCTTTGCCGTATGTATTCTGCAGTATACATGGCAAAGGGTCTTTGCCGTGTGTATTCCGCAATATACACGGCAAAAGGCCTTTGCCGTGTGTATTCTGATATATACACGACAAAGTTCTATTTTTTTTTCTTTTTTCTCTTTTATCACATTACTCTTAGGAAAATCATAAAAAAATCATTCTAGTTCAGAAAAATAGAAATAATATATCAAAATTTGCATAAAAATAAGATCTATCTATCTATACTCAAATATTAGATATTTATGTTGAATATGAATCTCCATACTCGCCATTTTGACCATAGTTTAAAACAGGCATAAAAAATACAAAAATGAGCGAAACAATGTGAGACCTTCGTGTGGTGTCATATTTTGTGATATAGTTGGAAGGAAAAATATCAAACTTGGTATATTGATTATATCTCAAAAAACCCTTCACAAAATGACCTATCTCATTCGAGGATTCCTGGCTTTCGGTTCAAATGACTAATGTTATGGCCAGAATCGCAACATAGTTTGTGATAATGTGCCCATATTGTGCATTCATGTGCATCATGGGATGAAGAACAATATTGCAAGAGGAAGTTTTCCTTTTCGTTGCACGAAAAAGCCATTTTCTATTTTCGAAGCGCAAAAATCGGGACGTTTTGTGAAGCAACATCAAATGTTCAATTCAAAAATGCTACCATCCCATTTTTCAAAAATACTAGACCACCTTACATGAACAATGTCCCAACTGGAGATTTTAAAACCTTTTCGTCCAACCCTGGTGAAAAAGACAAATTTTTGCCAAATCGGTAGGAAGTGGGTAAGATATGAACTGCAGGTACATGATCTGATGCTCATAGTTTTTTATAAAAGATCATTTTTAGGTTCAAAATATAATGTTTATTCATAGATCTAATGCAAGTTTAGCGAGGCTCAGCCGCCCGGAGCTAAGAATCGTCATGCCCGCTGTTCGATTAGGGTTTGACGATAGTTTCAAATGATCATAACTAAATCAAAAAAAATCAAAAAAATGCGAGACCTTCGCGTGGTGTCATATTTTACGATATAGTTGGAAGGAAAAATATCAAACTTGGTATATTGATTATCTCTCAGAAAAACCTTCACAAAATGACCTATCTCATTCGAGGTTTCTTGGCTTTTGGTTCAAATGGTCAATGTTATGGGATGTGCCCATATTGTGCATGCATGTGCATCATGGGATGAAGAACAATATTGCAGGAGGAAGTTTTCCTTTTCGTCGCACAGAAAAGCCATTTTCTATTTTCGGAGCGCAAAAATCGAGGCGTTTTGTGAAGCAACACCAAATGTTCAATTCAAAAATGCTACCACCTCATTTTTCAAAAATACTAGACCATCTTACATGAACAATGTCCCAAGCGGGGATTTTAAAAACTTTCCGTCCATTCCTGGTGAAAAAGACAAATTTCTATCCAATCGGTAGGAAGTGGGTAAGATATGAACTACAGGTACATGATATAATGCTCATGATTTAAAAAAAAAATCATGTTTTAGGTTCACAATATGATATGGATGTCATATTTGGATTCCTCTCATTTTTCTGATCGATTTAGATATTTTATTTGTCGAAGGCTGATTTACGGATTTAAATATATGAATTATTCCATATTAAATAGAAAAAGGTAAAAAATTAAAATCATTTTATTTTTTATTTAGATTCAAGATTATTATTACTTATTCATTGTTGTCTACTTAAATAATTGTTTGAAATCTAAAACTGAGATGTGTGACATCATGGTCCAATAGTTAATAGGATTGATATGAAAGTATTATCGACAAGGTATGATTTCTTTCTCGGAAGCTTATTTGGAAGGAACGAAGAAGTTAAGCGTGCTAGGGCTAGAGTAGTGTTAGGATAGGTGACCGTAGGGGAAGTTTGATCATGTGTGCAATTTGATCTAATATTAAGCATACTTAGGATTAAAAGTATCCCATATGAGATTAACAAGTAAAAAGTATTCAAAAAAGTTTGAAAAAAAATTGAACTTTTTTTTCAATTTATTTTGAAAAGGCAGCCTCTTTGCCGTGTACGTGACACGCGACAAAGACGCCTTTGCCATGTAGGATTTATGGGCGACACGGCAAAGACAGCCTTTGCCGTGTATGTTTTATGGGTGACACACGGCAAAGAATAAACACCGTCATCTCTAAGGGAAACCGTCATCTCACTTTACTTTGCCGTGTCTACGCGTAAGACACACGGCAAAGGCTTTGCCGTGTGGCATTTGCCGTGTGTAAGCCTTTGCCGTGTTCCAGAAGGTCTTTGCCGTATGGTTTTGCCACACGGCAAAGAAAGTTTTTCCCGTAGTGAATGGGTGCATTTGCACCTGTGAGCCGAAGTGAATATCCGACGATTTAAATTACTTTTTTTATTGTTTCGACAAAGTTCGTTTTCATATAGTTGTCTGCTCCGTTCTTGATTTGTTCTGTTTCCGACTCCTACCCACTTTTCGTATTTGTTTCCTCTTTCAATATAAAATAGTAGCGCATGCATGTTTTCGTCCGTTTGTATTCATGCATAATATGAACATATCTAGTACTCTCACGTGTGGGGTACTCCGCATACTTCAAAACTAAAGTAAGTAAAAAATATAATCACATGAGGCATAAGGTACTCAAAACATTTTATATATGAACACTACATGTATCTACCATGTTTGAAAATTTTAGATCTTAATCAAGACATATCTGAAAGAACAAAGGAATTTCTACGAGATGGTACAATTATATTGTGTCAATGGGGCCATTTCTATCTAGTCTCGAGAAAAACAAACACCGGATTATACCGAGACGCGGGAGTACAAACCAAGGCGAATTTATGAGCGAGCAGTGGGGAAAACGAGCACGTACACTCCCTGCGTAGGACCAAGGCGTGGTGTGCGGAAATTAATTCTATGAGATCCGGTCTATTATCATGGAGGATAGATTCACATCAATACAAAACTGCTGCTCCATTGAATTTTAAACTGATTAAAAAAACTAAAAACTGAAAAAAATGGACATGTGTCAGTCATAGGAGAGTGTGTATTAATAGACCCGATCTTATAGGATTAATTTCCATGGTGCGCGTCCAAAGTGGACCCAGAGGTGCGGCATACTGTTCCTCTCACATTTCGAAAATTTCATGTAAGTTGCGTATATTCACACATGAAACCTTGCAGTCCTACGTGGGATCTGGAATAAAAGTCCTAGGTATGTCCGCCCCTGTCGCCGGGCAGCGATGCGGTGCGCCACAATTACTACGGATCTCCAGCACACGCAGGTTGGTGACGGACAGAGCTGCAATGAAAACCAAGGTGAAGGTCCCCATTGTCGTTGGTCGTTGCTAGCTAGGCTAGCGAGCAGCCCGTGTTTTCACTTAACGATCCATGCTTAGTTGTGTTTTTTTTTGGTAAAACTCGCGGCCTTTATTAATTAACAATCAAGTCTTGAGCTAGAGAGCTCTGAATACAGTCTAGAAATAAAGAAAACCTTACAAAGACCTAGACCGCACCCCTCCTTTGCCAACATATGAGCAGCAGAATTCGCAGTTCTCCTCGTCCATGGGTGGAGCTACAGTGTTGTCACCGCGGTCAATTGACCCCGACACCTCTACCGAAAACCTCTGTATACACAGGTCCGTAGTAAACCAACAGTACTAAAAAGAGCAAACTGACCCGTCCCCATGACGAATGATGCGTTGAGGGTTGAGTACAAAGTGCAAAGCCCCACTCAGGCTCTTCCTAGGCCCAACGAGGCACGCCAACAAGGAAAAAATCAATGGTGGATGGATTAAATATTTACTTACATTTTCTCGATGTGAAAGTAAAGCTGATTCATCCGAGCTCTCAATTTCAGATCTAATTTTTCCATTCTTTTTTAGTATTTCACAAATGTTTTAAACTTTTATGATTTGGCTGGCATGTGTCAAGTAAGTCTCTCCGAGCCAAATCAATTGTTGCAGATTTATGCAAAATATTATCTAGAATCTGTCTAGATTCAATATCTGTGGTGTAGTAGTAATATTCCTCATTCATCTTACTAGTTTATCACAACCGTACTTTACCTTGTTTATATGAAGGTTTGGTTTCTAGATTGGTATGTCATGTGCAAGGAGAAAAAAATGAGCAATAAAATTTTAGACTTGTTGAGCTGCTAGTGCATATAAAAAAGACAACACAATAAGGACTTCTCTTTTTTACTATCATTGACAAAATTTATTGTCATATATATGGGAATTTAAGTTACTAGCTACTAGCAACAACTTAGTGCTACTGACTCGCTTTGACTTTTGACACCGGTGAACATTTTTCCTGGCTTCGCCCCCATCCTCGCCCATTTTACCACAAATTCCTCGACTCCTCGAAGGCCTCTCTTCATATCGTCGACCAGCATACCATGCACTGATCTATCTCTCTCCTTACTATTCAGCTTAGCAACCACACCTGCACTATCCAGCTCGAAGATCACTTTGGACAGGTCCATCTCCTTCACCAGTTCAATAGTTCTCTTACACGCACAGAGCTCAGCTTCCTCGGCATCAAGAAGTACTGGGAAAAATGGCATGACCATCATGGTCACGAAGAACCACACCAGCACCCCCTTCTCCAATGACTTATCAGTAGCCCCATCAGAGTTTGCCTTGCACCACCCCTCCGGCGACGGAGACCAGCATTCCATCGGCGTTGGCGGCTTCGGGCTACGAACCTCCTGCACATTGTGCCACTCCTCAAGCAGCTGGAGTGATCGATTAGCTACCGAAACTGGGTCCTCGATGCACTTGCCCCTAGCATCATTTCTTGCTAACCACATTTGATAGATCGTCATGAGGGTAGTCTCCATCTCTGAGTCACTCACCGTTCCCAGCCATTCCAGCATCCATCGCGTCAGTTCCCCTAGCCGAGCGAACATCAGACGGCAGAGCCCGAGCTTTGGTCGATGCCACCTCCCTAATCCGATTCCAAACCACCTTTGCATGAGGACATGTCCAGAACCGATGTATCGCCATCTCTTCTCATCCACAGGCAACACAAAACACACCACGCTTGATGTTTCTCCTCGCTAGCTCAGAGCCTACAGCAAGCCCGTTGCGGATCAGTCTCCACACGTGCACCTTGATTTTGCCCGGGATGTTTGCAGCCCACGGGGCCAGCCACCCCTTGTGTTCATCAACCGACGATGAGGACTCCCCTCGATCCGCCCCCCTCTATAGGCATTTCATCTGTAAGTGGTAAGGCGATCTAACCGAAAATAGCCCATTCTTCGTGTAGTTCCAGGCCGGGCAGTCCTCTACACCGGGGCCCTGATCTTGATTTTTCTCACATCGGCCGCATCAAACTCATGTAAATATTGTTGAAGCTTCGCTTCACTCCATCCATCACCATTTGCCATCATCAGATCAGCAACCTTGCGAACCCCTTCCGCCGGCGCGTCAGGTTTTTGGCCCAGTGGCCTTTGGGCTCCCTCCCTGGGAATCGAGTTGCTCGTCCATGCATCAATTGACTCCCCATCACCGATATGCCGGATTAGCCCGATTTTCAACAGAGTTCTCCCGTGAATAATGCTTCGCCATGAGAACGATCCTCCACTAGGGCATCCCGCATGCAGAAAATTAATGTTTCTTGAAATAGCGCTCTTTTAGCACACGTGCACACAGGGAGTCAGGCACCATAAGGATTCACCAGGCTTGTTTCGCCAGAAGAGCTTGATTAAATACCTCAAAATTTATAAAGCCCGTTCCACCTGATTGCTTAGGCCTGCACATTTTATCCCACGAGATCCATTGAACTCGCCGGGTGCCATCCGAATCCCCCCACCAGAAACCCGAGGCAATAGAGCTAAGCTTTTTTTGCATTGTTTCTTATTAAACTTGAAGCAACTCATTGGGTAGGTGTCATGGCCTGCAACACAGATTTCACCAAAATCTCTTTCCCTTTCTTAGATAGGCCTTGGCCTTTCCATCCACTCGTTTTGCACCCTGAACGCTCTGTCACATATTTGAACGTGCCATCCTTAGAGCGGCCAACTACCGTCGGTAGGCCGAGGTAACGCTCACTTAGAGCCTCCGAATCAATACCAAGAGCAGGGACCCCTATATAAAGAGGATTTGGGTGACGAGAAACATACTCGCCAGCCGCCCCCAGAAACCTGCATCCACAACACCGAAGAGCCACCAGAGGAATAGACTTAGATCTAATCTCTAAACCCTTCTCCATCACCGTAGACATATTCCACCACTTGTAATAGTAGATCTCATCTTCAATTGGCGACATTATAAGACTATTTGCTATCAATCTCATGATTTCCATTAAAATGTTTATGATTGTTGATCTTATCTCTATGTGTGAGTAATTCTCCTTGGGCTAAGGGCTTCGGCCTAGCCATGTAGCTTTTGTGCATATTATTTATCATAGATGGGATCATGTTAGTTTGCATGACATGATGATTATTGTATCCTCTCTTGCCTCAATCTAAGGACTTGTCAGGTACCCAAGACCCCGAGGATTGAGCCAGGTGTAGGGAATATGAGTAATGACTAATCTGCAGGTTGGAAACCCCAGTGACAAAACGGGTAGTATGGCTGTATGTGAGGGATTTACTTGGGATTAACGGTGACATCACTATGCATATCACTAGTTCTCTTTCTTCTATGGATGAGACTAGTAGGTTATTGCTATAAGCGGTTTTGGAGGCAATAGCAATTATGGATGACTGCCCACATATAATTTATCTTGGTCTAACAATTACATGCATACTTTATTATTATCTTTTATTCCCATCAGATGTTTTACACAGCTACAGGTGAAACCGAACGCCCTAGGCCCTCTCTGTCCATCATTGACAACAACAAAAGACAGCAAACTCTTGGTCCGGTAAAACACAAAAGGAACTCTAAATCTCTTAAAGGTCCGTTAAAGTAACTTTACTACGCTTCTGCTTCCCGAGGATTCAATACACCTAGGTCTACTAGGAAAAAAGAGCTATACTACATCTGTAATCTGGATCGAAGGTATCACCCCTTTTTCTTGCGCCGTTGCCAGGGAAGCAACAACTACCCTGGTGAGGTTAGTAGGAACCTTGCTAGTTTTAATTGTTTTTATTAATTTTGTTAGTTAGCTTTAAATCTTTATTTGAAAAACAAAAAAAAATTAGTTAGTCTTTAATTTCTTGTTTTTACTATCATAAATCTTTGTTTAAGAAAACCCCAAAACATAGGAAATATGGTTGAAAAGAAGCTTGGGGAGTTTGCAACTCCCAACAATGATTATTGCGTACTCATATTACTCAGCCAAAAATTGCTGCTAATGACTATGAAATTAAGTCCCATTATTTAAGTTTGGTTCAACAAAATCAATTTGGAGGCTCTGATGTTGAGGACGCAGGTATGCACTTTGAATACTTTCACTAAAATATGTGATATGGTGCGCATAAAAGATGTTGACCCTGATGTAGTCAAATTATATTTATTTCCTTTCTCTCTTAGAGGAAGAGCAAATGAATGTTTGCTATCTTTGCCTAGAAATATTATTACATCATGGGTGGAATGTACTTCTTTATTTATGACTAAATTTTTCCCACCTGCAAAGACTATGCAACTAAGATATAACATTACTGGTTTTAGACAGGAAGAGCGTGAGCCACTAGCGCTTGCATGGGAGAGGATGAAGGAATGCATGAGAAACTATCCTAGTCATAGGATGGAAGATTGGCTAATCCTCCATTTATTTTATAATGCTCTTAATCATATGTCCAAGTCTGTGCTTGATACTACAGCTGGAGGAACATTTATGGGGAAACATATTACCGAAGCAAAGCAGCTGCTAGACAATATGCAAGATAACCATGCCCAGTGGCATGTGGATAGATTAAACACGAAGAAGGTGAACTCCGTCTCACCACAAGAAAATAAAGAACTCAATGCAAAGCTAGATGAGCTCGCATTGGCCGTAAAAGGTAAGGAAAATCAAGTAAGAGCTATCCCAGAAACAAATATTGAAGAAATAGACTTCATAGCTCGTAATAATTATAACCCTACTTGGAAGAAGAATTATAATCCTAATTTTTAGAAATATTATTCTAGTCCTACATGTAACTCTAATAATAATATGGGATCAAGTAATGGTAGTCTCCAAGAAACACTTAAGTCATTTATAGACTTACAAAATGAGCAAAACAATATCCTTGTTAAAATAATGGAAAACCTTGAAGCTATGCTTGGTAAATTATCTAACCAAGCTATAAGTTTGAGGAATGATCTGCAGGCCCTCCAAGAAAGAACGAGGATTGTTGAGGCACAACTAGGTAAGATAACCGAGAGTCAAACTCTTATTCTAGATAAATTTACAGGTAAAGCTGAGCCCAATCCTGTTGAAGACCTAAAGATGACGAGAATCCAAAGGGAGGAGCCTGAAGAACTTGATTATAGTAATGCTCCTTCACCAAGTTACACCGTTGGAGATCTTGTAAAAAGGATCAACATCGAGATTCCGGTAAGTGGAGAAAATGATGAAGCTATGTATCAACACTTTGTTAATCAGGTAGCAAGAAAGGTACATGAGCTTGAAGAAGAATATAAGAAAATTACTGAAAAATTACTTGTTAAGCTTGATGACATATTTGAGCCTACTATTAAGATTAAAATTGGGACAAATGAGATAACTGCACTTTGTGATCTAGGTGCAAACGTTTCAACAATTCCAAAGAGTTTTTTTAATAAGTTAAAATTACATCTTGCAGATTCTACCTACAAACAAGCTGTAGGGATTAAAAAAACACTTTAGTATACATTAAAGGCTGTCCTGCTCTTATTGATTTTGTTATTGTTGACATGCCTAAAGATGCTACTGCTCCTATTATATTAGGTCGTCCATTCTTAAGAACTATTAAGTCTTTGATTAATCTACATGAAGGAAACATGAAGCTTCAATTGCCTTCACGAGATCTTTTTATTATTCGTTTTCCCAGGAAGAAGAAATCCAAGCATGATGAAAAGGAGGCCATCACTTTGAAGGCCAACTATTTTGAAGTGGGTGTTCCACTTATCTGGCCTAAGTGAGCAACATCAAGGTCAAGTTATTGACCATAAAACAGCATTGCATGGAAGGCAACCCATGTGAAATAAAGGTTTGAGTAAAGTTTTTAAGTTTTAATTTAAGTTTTATGTTTAATAAAGAGTGTTAGAAAGCTCTAGTTGAGGAGAAGAAGTTCGGTAGTACTAAAAATCCTGCTTTATACATGCTGTTGTTGGTCGACAATTTTTACTGCCATTTTTTTCTGTAAAAAACAAGGTGTTTCACTAAGTTTCAGAATAAGAAATAATTCTCAAAGAAACGAACATTTTTTGATGGCTACAGAGATTTTAATGACCAACTATACGTCGGGAATAAAAATTCCTGCCATTTAGTTCTGGTCGTATAGATATCTTTGCCACCGACAATTTTTATTTCCCAGGTACTGATGGTTTAATGACCAACTATACGACGGAAATAAAAATTCCAGCCGTATAGTTCCTGTTATATAGATATCTTTTCCATCGACAATTTTTCTTTTCCAGGTACTGATAGTTTAATGACCAACTATACGACGGGAATAAAAATTCCGGCCGTATAGATATCGATGCCTTCATAAAATTTCTTTTCAAGGTACAAAAAGTTTGACGACCAACTATATGGCAGGGATGAAAAATCTCGGTCGTATAGTTATTGCCGTATAGCTGCGCCGCTAGGTGGAAACCCTAATTTTTTGACAGCAGACCAACTATACGGCGGGAACAAGTTGTTCCGGCCGTATAGTTGTGTCCAACCACAAAATCACCACGGGAGGTACCTCCAACCCCAAAAACATAATGAGAAGCTCCGGCATTCATGTTCAAAATGATCAAAGGCAAATTAAAAGCATTAGTAGAGTGCATACTAGACAATTAAGGATTCTAGATTGCAACTTCAGAGGTCATAAGTAGCCATTCTGATATCAAGGATCAGGCTAGAAGTTCATGCATGAAGCCTACTCTGAGTCAATACAGGCTTGGTACTTCAATCTTTTTTCTTTCTTCTACCTCCAAACTCTCTCAAAACCTTAAGAGATCTTCATCTCTACTCAATTTTGTTCGATTTCCTCGCACACAAGTGATCTATGATATGTTTCTCCTCCAATCCTCCAATTACTTTTTGCAAATTCATCTTCAGTCTGTTATCATTATTAATCTAGGGTGATACCTACTATAAACTATTGCCATGATTCTCTTGCCTAGATTATTACTTTGAGGGGATTCTTTAGTGTGCTATGATGAGGAATATGTTATGCTTATAATTGTTGGATCAAAAAGTTTTATTTTTATCTTTCATTGTTATTTTAGATGATGAACACAAGGAGCCAAACTCGTGCTCATGCTGCCTCTAGCGCTTCTCGGGATGTCGCTCAAGAACGCATGGGGATACAGTTCAAGGAGGAACCCCAACGTGATCGCTTCAACAGGATCAAGAACCGAGAAGTGAAGGCAACCAAGTGGGCTTGCCCCATTATATTGAACCAACTCGGTATTTCTAATGACTTCAATTTACTTTGCAATAGGGTCGACTTGCAAAACTTTGTTTTCAATGATGTGCCTACCTATCGCCGGTTAACTCTTGAATTCCTAAGTTCTTTGCATAGCACCGTTAAAGCATGGAATGGAGAGGACATGATTTCTTTCCGACTTATGAACAAAAATTATGATTTATCAATAGATGAATGGTGCGCATGTTTTAATTTTCCAAACAATAATGATAATGACTTACGCGCATCCTTTACTAGCTTAGACCCTCCCCCGAAACAATATTATAATAGAATGAGCTTTACTTCTAGAGTAAGTGATGACCCACAAGTATAGGGGGTGTATCGCAGTATTTTCGATAAGAGCGTCGAACCCAACGAGGAGCAGAAGGTGCTGGCTAGTGGTATGGATCAGGAATTCTCTGCAAATACTTAGCAAACGGATTTTTAGGGGGTTTTGATAAAGCAAGTAAACGAAGTACGAGTAAATAAAAGACAGTAGGAATAAATGCAGCAAGTGGCCCAATCCTTTATGCAGCAAAGGACAAGCCGGTTGTATTACTTAAGATGACCAAACATTCTCGAGGACACATGGGAAGACTGCCAAGTGCTTTCGCTTCATATAGTTGATTAATCTTCTCTAGCTTGCCAAGTGTTGTGTGGGTGAACCTGTGCTAATGTATCGCCCCATCCAAGACTAATACATACTTGTGATTATACCCCTTGCAAACATCCGTAAGTACAAGAAAGTAAATAAGGTAGAGACCTAACCACAGCTTTAAACTCTAAGATCCTTACGTTCCTTGTGCAATGGTTTCCTAACGGGGGTTCAGGTTTCTGTCACTCCGGCAACCCCTACGATTAGTAGACAAATACACAATGCATTCCCCTAGGCCCATATAGGTGAAGTGTCATGTAGTCGACGTTCACATGACACCACTAGAAGAAGTACACCACAACTTAAATATCAAACTATTGAATCTTTCTCAACACAACTCCACTACTAACAACATGACTTCTCCCATGTCCTCAAGAACAAAACGAACTACTCACAAGACATCATATGGATCATGATCAGAGATGGAATAATGATGTATAACAATCTCAACATAAACAATAATTCAACGGTTCACTCAATAGCATCAACTACAAAGAGTAATCAACACCGGGAAAGTTTCCCCTATGAACTAATGCAAGATTCAACGCAATTGTTACAGCAATATGGAGATGGTGATGAGGGTGCTGATGGTGGTGATGGTGGTGGTGATGACGATGATGATCCCGATGAAGTCCAGCTTGATGGTGGTGTTGATGGCGACGTTCTCCCCTCTCCAGGAAGGAATTCCCCCAGCAGAAATCTATCTGCCGGAGAGATCTTTCTCTCTCGGTGTTTTCCGCCCCGCAGAGGTGGCAGAATCTTTCTGTGGTCGCTCCCCGAGTCTTAGGGTTTCGAGAGGATGATATACGCCAGAGGGGAGAGGCTGGAGTGGGCCAGGGTGGCCACACCACCTCCAGGCGTGGCCTAGGGCTGCCCGCGCCAGGGGGTGGTGTGGGCCCCCTGTGGCCCACCTCCACTCCATCTTCTCGCATCCTATGCTTCTAGAAAAATAGGATTTTCCGTATATTTTCCCGGATTTTCTGATCTTCGTGAATTTTGCCTCCAAACAGCACCTTTTCCATCAGAATCCTGACTGCAGCGGTCCATGCTCGAAAAGTCATCAACCATGCAAAAACAGATGAAATAACATAAGTATCACCTCTCAATACGAAATATATCAATGAATAATAGTGAATTAAGACATATATTAGTGATGCAGAATGGACGTATCAACTCCCCCCAAGCTTAGACTTCGCTTGTCCCCAAGCGAAACTGAGCTCAATAAACATGGCCTCAGGTTTATGGAGTGAAGAGTCGATAAAAGAATACGGACAAGAAGCATCACATTCATCAAAAGCATAGATCATAATAGAAGACAACTCACTATTATATAACTCAACTTGTAATAGGTAAAGGAAACACAATAAAGATACATAAAGTGAATCATAATTGGTAATGACAAACTTAGCTCTTGGTCGAAGAATAGTTGATAATTTGCTGGAGTTCACAAATAACTGGTTTTCAATGATAGCTTTCAAAGTAGTAAACATCAAGATAAGAGCAATGTGCAAAACAAGGAACATAAGGAACATGATTGAATAAATCATCATATGAATGAATGAAACACATCAACTCAAAATACTTGCTGAGGTAGAGAGGAAGTAGGTTTACTGACTCAACTACAAGGTAAAAGAAAGGCCCTTCAAAGAGGGAAGCAGGGATTGCAAGTCTCATAAAGAGCTCCCAAAAATTATGATACTTACTAGCTTTTAGCTCTCATTGCCCCTATCATAGGCATCTTTAGGTGATTAAGGTTAAAGTGACACAACTAAGAGGATATGCTTGACAAGTTATAAACCGAAATCTCATGCCCCTTACTTACGATGACCGATCCTCATGCTACTCAACTTCAGTCACGAGTAAGATCTTGTCATTGTAAGTACATGCATATCATTGAGAACTGCCAACGGGGTACCCCTTGCACATGACACCGGAGCTATCCCATAATCAAAATGACAAGGCAAGCAGACAGTGAGCATCTCAGCGATCTTTTTATTTGCTATTTGCATAGGTTTTTATTGAGGATGCTTCATAGAATGCTCACTATAGTTATGCTGCAAGTTTCCACCATGATTAGGCATGGCTTAGGCTAGCGGCCCAGGCGTTTCTCTAACACACATATAAACTCCATGATCTTACAAGTTCCACTTTTATTTCACACCGCCGGGATCCATACGCAAAAGAACATGATATCAACTAGGTACAAGTACCAATGAAGTGTTGAAAGCGGTCCCCATGATACATGGTTCAGCTAACTTCAACTCATAAAGCGTAAGCATATACGCAACAAAGAAGGACCCAATGGTTCAAGTTTATTAAATGAAAGAAAGTAAAGTGTGCCATCAAGTTCGTGAGAGCTTTAATCACTAATTTTCACATAACAAGTTTAATTTGGGAGGTAGACAAAACAAGAATTTACTTGGAATATCAATAATGCTACTAGGTAGGTATGGTGGACACAAATGGCAAAGGTTTTGGTTTAAAGGAGGTGGATGCACGAGAAGAATACCCTCTCAGTACAGGTTTTTGGCTAGCAAGGCTGGGTAACAAGTATAAGAGTTGAGGGAAACAAACAAACATACAAGTGATAAAGACAAACATGCAATCTTCCTTGGAAGCACAAAAGATCTTAACTAGAGAATACTAGACTTATGAGCAAATCAAGAAAGAAAGATGATGAAATTATTTTACTCTAGGGTACCTTTATCTTTTTATTTCAACTCTCAAAAAGGTGTTGCTACTGACCGAGCCGGGTTTGCCAAAACCAACTAAATTAACTCAATGATCCCAAAGTGCTACCAATACTAACAACAAGATCAATCATATAACCACGAATTGAAAACTAATATAAGTTATGCAAAAGAGTGAATGATAGAACTTCTCATTAATATTCCATAACGGAAACTCACACCAAGGGATACATATCTAACGAGAGAGGGGACACTTCCATAATGCAAACCATACTACATAATAACTCCTCTATTCATGATATGACTCTACTAATAAGGTAAAAAGATTGAAGATAGTGATATGATACCGCGACACTCCCCCAAGCTTGGAACAAACCAAGGGGATGCCAAACCTGATGACGAATTACTCCTTAGGTGGTGGTGGTATCCTCTCGATGAGCTCTTTGATAAGTTTCCCCAAATCCTCAATCTCAAAGGTGAGATTACGAATAAGCTACAAGTTTTGCTCAATGCGGCTCATGATCATGTCGGGTTGAGAATTCCAGCTCTTACTATTCTTTCCCCACTCTTCCTCCTTGAAGTCTTCTTTTCCTGCATAGCTAGAACGAGGAAAATCCCAATTGGAGGGTAATTTCTCCTTGGGCATATTCTGGTATTGATGCTCATGGATAAGGGTATGGAAAGGATTCCTGGTGCATGGAGGAAGTGACCGTGGAGCCAAACTGTGACGAGGAGCTTTCCCCCCAGTTTGCATCCATGCTGTCCTTCTGACCTTGGCAGGTTTCAGCACTTCAATGCTTGCAGCGGTAGTGCCGGCCTGCGGATGTTGGCCTTGCTCCTCTTCACCTTCACTCTTGATCTCCTTCCCGGGGTCTTGGAGGTCTTCCTCCATAGGCTCCTTCCTTTATCCTTGGCAGACACCATTGTGCTTCTAAGCTTTCAAAGAGTATGTCCTGACAGAAACAGATCGAAACAAAAACACAACGAAAACACGATATACGAACCTCGGGGGATCCGGGGGATTATATATTACGAAGTTTCATATCAAAAGGGAGGTACTGGGTGAAAACGGGTCGTAGGCGGAGTCTAGGGTGGACTCACCACCTGGTGGCACGGCCAGGGGTGGGACCGCGCCATAGGGTGGTGTGAGCCACCCTGGCTCCGTTTCCATCCCTTTTTCGCTTCGTAGCTTTCCTTATTGACTGAAAACTGCAAAAATATAGTTGGATTGTATTTTTGCAGAACTTTTCTTACCAGAACTGTTACCTATTTGAAAACAGACTCTGCAGGTCTCTGAATTTGGTATCTAGTAGATCCTTCCGGAGTCATTACTTGAATAGCATCAATATCTTCATCTTCATATACTTCTCTTCCTTATTACTCCATTGTCTCCACTTCCTGGAAATTTCTTTCACACAAAACTTCACACAGTTCTCATTAGCAACATTAGTATAGGTGAAGTGATAAAACCTTTTGAGTCTAACTTCAACTTAAAACCAACAAAACATAAGCTACCGCAGCAACTCCTTCTGAAAACCCAAAAAGAATTCAAAAAGGAAATCGAATAAAGAAGCAAATGCAAGATTGGCTAAATCTGTCAAAACAGACCAGCAGGTAAAGATCAATTTTTTCGAAAATCTTCTGTTGCTCAAATCAAAATGTGCAAAACTAACGAAAGTTAAATAACAACCTGGGGCAGAAGCACAAAAAATTACAGCTCAATCCGACATACAGATATCTCTCACTAAATTTTACGGTGAAGCACAAAAATCTGTTTTGGGACAGCAACTTCCCCAAATCTTACTTCTCTCTCATTAGAGGTTGATCTTGACACAAAAACCAAACAAAACGGATAAGGAGCGGTTATTACCGAAGTAATAACTTCCAAGACTCAAAGAAACAAAAACAAACTAAAAGCAAAAACAAATTGGGTTGTCTCCCATAAAGCTCTTTCTTTATAGCCATTAAGATGGGCATGATAAATTTGAAGACGCTCTCATAGGGATATGAATTGAAGTGAAAGAGAGCATAAGAAGCAAAACACACACACACATCTAAGTCTAACCCATTTCCTATGCAAGGGAATTTTTGAAACAAACAAGTTGTTGAAACCAGAGGCTACTCGCATAAGAAGGCAAAAGAAGTGCAACATAAAAACTTTCAGCATAAAACGAGGAAACTTGATATTATTGAGATGCATAAGAACACTTTTCCCTCTCTCATAGTAACTTTCAGTATCATGCATAAACTTAACAATATAGCTATCACAAGGACTATCATAGCAATGATCACTTATTCTAACAGAAAACACGGGAATACTAGCTCTCATAACACTACTTTGTGAAACAATATTAGAGGTATCCTTACAAAGGATAGGGTTTCCATCTTTTTCATACTTGGTGACAAAGTCTTTCACATTTTCTATTATAGGTTCATCAACCATTTGTTTATCAGGTTCAATAGCTTTACTCATACTTTCATTAACCATACTAGCTAACATAGAATGTTCCTTTACCTTAACTGGGAAAGGCATTTTCTCAATGTAAGGTTCATGTAAAACATGATTAGCAGTATAAACTTCAGTACTTCTTGAAGGAACACTCTTAGCAATATCTTTATAAGGTTCATGATACTTATTCCACTTCTTTTTAGGCACTTCAATATAGGAAGCAAAAGCCTTAAAATAAGAAGCAATAGCTTGAGAGTCTAGACCATAAGCATTTTTAATATTTTGAAAGTCATCAGTTCCCATAAAAGATTCAATGCATTCATAATCATAATTTATACCTGACTTTTTACCTTTGTCATTCTCCCAAGCTTCAGCATTGTCTTGAATACGGTCCAGAAGATCCCATTTAGCTTCTTCTTCCATGCGAGTGAATGATCCAGCACAAGAAGCATCCAATAAATCCTTGTCATGTAGAGGGAGCCTTGCATAAAAGTTATTGATAATAATATTGTTGGGAAGCTCATGAATGGGACAGTTGAGCATCAGTAACTTCAATCTCCCCCAAGCTTGAGCTGTACTCTCTCCATCAAGAGGCCAAAAGTTGTATATTTGATTCTGATCTTTATGAATCTCACTAGGAGGATAAAACTTTGAATAAAAGAGAGGCACTATTTCCTCCCATTCCAGAGCTTGACCATTCTTCAGCAGCTTATACCATTCCTCAGCTCTTCCTTTTAGTGATAATGAGAATAACTTCTTCTTAACTTGATCTGTAGTAATGCCTGCACACTTGAACAACCCGCATAATTTGTGTATAAAGAGTAAATGATCACCAGGATGGATAGTTCCATCCCCAACATAGTAGTTATCCATAACACGATCAATAATTCTTGTAGGTATTTTGAAAACATCATTCTCAGCAAGTGGTGGTTTATCTACTACCTTAGTAGTGGTAGTAGCATCACCAAATAAGAAACTCAATGAATTATCCATAACAAAAATAAAGCAAGTAATAGTCACAGTAGAAGTTTCCTTTACTAGTTCCACTCTCCAATAGCGCTTCACTCCCCGGCAACGGCGCCAGAAAATAGTCTTGATGACCCACAAGTATAGGGGGTGTATCGCAGTATTTTTGATAAGTAAGAGTGTCAAACCCAATGAGGAGCAGAAGGTGCTGGCTAGTGGTATGGATTAGGAATTCTCTGCAAATACTTAGCAAACAGATTTTTAGGGGTTTTCGATAAGGCAAGTAAACAAAGTACGAGTAAATAAAAGACAGTAGGAATAGATGAAGAAAGTGGCCCAATCCTTTATGCAGCAAAGGACAAGCCGGTTGTATTACTTAAGATGACCAAACGTTCTTGAGGACACATGGGAAGACTTTCAAGTGCTTTCGCTTCATATAGTTGATTAATCTTCTTTAGCTTGCTAAGTGTTGTGTGGGTGAACTTGTGCTAATGTACCGCCCCATCCAAGACTAATACATACTTGTGATTATACCCCTTGCAAACATCCGTCAGTACAAGAAAGTAAATAAGGTAGAGACCTAACCACAGCTTTAAACTCTAAGACCCTTACGTCCCTTGTGCAATGGTTTCCTAACGGGGGTTCAGGTTTCTGTCACTCCGGCAACCCCTACGATTAGTAGCCAAATACACAATGCATTCCCCTAGGCCCATATAGGTGAAGTATCATGTAGTCGACGTTCACATGACACCACTAGAAGAAGTACACCACAACTTAAATATCAAACTATTGAATCTTTCTCAACACAACTCCACTACTAACAACATGACTTCTCCCATGTCCTCAAGAACAAAACGAACTACTCACAAGACATCATATGGATCATGATCAGAGATGGAATAATGATGTATAACAATCTCAACATAAACAATAATTCAACGGTTCACTCAATAGCATCTACTACAAAGAGTAATCAACACCGGGAAAGTTTCCCCTATGAACTAATGCAAGATTCAACGCAATTATTACAGCAATATGGAGATGGTGATGAGGGTGGTGATGGTGGTGATGGTGGTGGTGATGATGATGATGATCCCGATGAAGTCCATCTTAATGGTTGTGTTGATGGCGACGATCTCCCCTCTCCGGGAAGGAATTTCAAGAAAATCTGTCACGCAGAGATCTTTCTCTCGGTGTTTTTCGCCCCGCAGAGGCGGCGGAATCTTTCTGTGGTCACTCCCCGAGTCTTAGGGTTTCGGGAGGATGATATACGCCAGAGGGGAGAGGCTGGAGTGGGCCAGGGTGGCCACACCACCTCCAGGCGCGGCATAGGACTGCCCGCGCCATGGGGTGGTGTGGGCCCCCTGTGGCCCACCTCCACTCCATCTTCTGGCATCCTTAGTCTTCTGGAAAAATAGGATTTTCCGTATATTTTCCTGGATTTTCTGATCTTTGTGAATTTTGCCTCCAAACAGCACCTTTTCTATCAGAATCCTGACTGCAGCGGTCCATGCTCCAAAAGTCATCAACCATGCAAAAATAGATGAAATAACATAAGTATCACCTCTAAATACAAAATATATCAATGAATAATAGTGAATTAAGACATAGAATAGTGATGCAAAATGGACGTATCATTGGGTTCGACACTCTTACTTATACAACTTATAGCTCTGGAATGGGAGGAAATAGTGCCTCTCTTTTACTCAAAGTTTTATCCTCCTAGTGAGATTCATAAAGATCGGAATCAAATATACAACTTTTGGCCTCTTGATGGAGAGAGTACAGCTAAAGCTTGGGGGAGATTGAAGTTACTAATGCTCAAATGTCCCATTCATGAGCTTCCCAACAATATTATTATCAATAACTTTTATGCAAGGCTCCCTCTACATGATAAGGATTTATTGGATGCTTCTTGTGCTGGATCATTCACTCGCATGGAAGAAGAAGCTAAATGGGATCTTCTGGACTGTATTCAAGACAATGCTGAAGCTTGGGAGAATGACAAAGGTAGAAAGTCAGGTATAAATTATGATTATGAATGTATTGAATCTTTTATGGGAACCGATGACTTTCAAAATATTAAAAATGCTTATGGTCTAGACTCTCAAGCTATTGCTTCTTATTTTAAGGCTTTTGCTTCCTACATTGAAGTGCCTAAAAAGAAGTGGAATAAGTATCATGAAGCTTATAAAGATATTGCTAAGAGTGTTCCTGCAAGAAATACTGAAGTTTATACTGCTAATCATGTTTTACCTGAACCTTATATTGAGAAAATGCCTTTTCTAGTTAAGGTAAATGAACATTCTATGATAGCTAGTATGGTTAATGAAAGTACAAATAAAGCTGTTGAACCTGATAAACAAATGGTTGATGAACCTATAATAGCAAGTGTGAAATACTTTGTCACTAAATATGAAAAAGAGGGACACACTATCCTTTGTAAGGATACCTCTAATATTGTTTCACATAGTAGTGTTATGAGAGCTAGTATTCATGTGTTTTCTGTTAGAATAAGTGATCATTGCTATGATAGTCCTTGTGATAGCTATATTGTTAAGTTTATGCATGATACTGAAAGTTACTATGAGATAGGGAAAAGCGTTCTTATGCATCTCAATAATATCAAGTTTCCTCTTTTTATGCTGAAAGTTTTTATGTTGCACTTCTTTTGCCTTCTTATGCAAGTTGCCTCTGGTTTCAACAACTTGTTTGTTTACAAAATTCCCTTGCATAGGAAGTGGGTTAGACTTAAATGTGTGTGTGTGTGTGTTTGCTTCTTAATGCTCCCTTTCACTTCAATTCATATTCCTGAGTGAGCTTCTTCAAGATTATCATGCCCATCTTAATGGCTATAAAGGAAGAGCTTTATGGGAGACAACCCAATTTTGTTTTTGTTTCTTTGAGTCCTGGAAGTTATTACTTCGGTAATAACCGCTCCTTATCCGTTTTGTTTGGTTTTTGTGTCAAGATCAACCTCTAATGAGAGAGAAGTAAGATTTGGGGAAGTTGCTGTCCCGAAACAGATTTTTGTGCTTCACCATAAAAATTCGTGAGAGATCTCTGTCTTTCGGATTGAGCTGTAATTTTTGTGCTTCTGCCCCAGGTTGTTATTTAACTTTCGTTAGTTTTGCACTTTTTGATTTGAGCAACAGAATATTTTCGAAAAAATTGATCTTTACCTGCTGGTCTGTTTTGACAGATTTAGCCAATCTTGCATTTGCTTCTTTATTCGATTTCCTTTTTGAATTCTTTTTGGGTTTTCGGAAGGAGTTGCTACAATAGCTTATGTTTTGTTGGTTTTCAGTTGAAATTGAGCTCAAAAGGTTTTATCACTTCACTTATACTAATGTTGCTAATGAGAACTGTGTGAAGTTTTGTGTGAAAGAAATTTCCAGGAAGTGGAGATAATGGTGTAATAAGGAAGAGAAAGGTTTTATGACTCAAGTAATAAGAGTATGAAGATTAAGATATTGATTTTATTCAAGTGATGACTCCGGAAGAATCTACTAGATACCAAATTTAGAGACCTGCAGAGTCTGTTTTCAAATAGGTAACTGTTCTGGTAAGAAAACACTATCCAACTATATTTTTTGTAGTTTTTAGTCAATAAGGAGAGCTACAAAGCAAAAAAGGGACGGAAACGGAGCCAGGGTGGCTCACACCACCCTGTGGCGCGGGCCCTCCCCTAGTCGCGCCACTAGGTGGTGAGTCCACCCCGGACTCTGCCTCCGACTCGTTTTCTCCCAGTACCTTCCTTTTGATGTGAAACTTCGTAATATATAACCCCCCGGACCCCCCGAGGTTCGTATATCGTGTTTTCGTTGTGTTTTTGTTTCGATCCGTTTCTGCCAGGACATACTCTTTGAAAGCTTAGAAGCACAATGGTGTCCGGCAAGGATAAAGGGAAGGAGCCTATGGAGGAAGACCTTCGAGACCCCAAGCAAGGGCTGGTACCTTCAGTCACTTGCCCTGCATCAACGGAAGCCCTACGAGTCACTAAAGAATTCTGCGATAAGTACCGAGACTTGAAGAGGAAGGTGGACATGCTTCAATGGGAGAATGATAGGCTTCATAAGACGCTGGAAGATTTCCTCACATCAACTAAGAGCATAATACCACCACCACCGAAGGAGTAATTCGTCATTAGGTTTGGCATCCCCTTGGTTTGTTCCAAGCTTGGGGGAGTGCCACGATATCACATCACTATCTTCTATCTTTTTACCTTATTAGTAGAGTCATATCATGAATAGAGGAGTTATTATGTAGGATGGTTTGCATTATGGAAGTGTCCCCTCTCTCGTTAGATATGTATCTCTTGGTGTGAGTTGCCGTTATGGAATATTAATGAGAAGTTCTATCATTCACTCTTTTGCATAGCTTATATTAGTTTTCAATTCATGGTTATATGATTGATCTTGTTGTTAGTATTGGTATCACTTTGGGACCATTGAGTTGATTTAGTTGGTTTTGGCAAACCTAGCTCGGTTAGTAGCAACACTATTTTTGAGAGTTGAAAGAAAAGCTAAAAGTACTCTAAAGAAAAATAATTTCATCATCTTTCTTTATTGATTTGCTCATAAGTTTAGTATTCTCTAGTTAAGATCTTTTGTGCTTCCAAGGAAGATTGCATGTTTGTCTTTATCACTTGTATGTTTGTTTGTTTCCTTCAACTCTTGTACTTGCTACCCAGCCTTGCTAGCCAAAAACCTGTACTGAGAGGGAATTCTTCTCGTGCATCCACTCCCTTAAACCAAAACCTTTGCCATTTGTGTCCACCATACCTACCTAGTAGCATTATTGCTATTCCAAGTACATTCTTGTTTTATCTACCTCCCAAATTAAACTTGTTATGTGAAAATTAGTGATTAAAGCTCTCACGAACTTGATAGCACACTTTACTTTCTTGCACTTAATAAACTTGAACCATTGTGCTCACCTATGTTGCGTATATGCTTGCACTTTGTAAGTTGTGAATTAGCAGAACCATGTTGTCATGGGGAACGCTTTCAACATTGCACTGGTACTTTGTACCTAGTTGATATCATGTTCTTTTGTCTATGGATGTCGTCGGTGTGAAATGAAAGGGGAGCTTGTAAGTCCATGGAGTTATGAATGTGTGTTAGAGAAACGTCTGGGCCACTGGTCTAATCCATGCTGACATGGTGGAAACCTGCAGCGTAACCATAACGAGTATCTATGAAGCATTCTTTTTATATAAAAAAGAGATAGAGATTGAGAAAAAGAGAAAAGAAAAAAAGAGATATTATGAAAAGAGGAAAGAGAGAAAAAGCACCATATTCCCATGGTAAATAAGAAGATTGCTGAGATACTTGTTGTCTGCTTGCCTTGTCATTTTGATATGGGGATTCTTCAGTATCATCGGGCAAGGGGTACCCCGTTGGCGGTTCTCAATGATACACATATGCTTACGATCACAAGAACTTACCGGTGACTAAACTTGAGTAGCATGAGGAGCGGCCCTCGTATTCAAGGGACATGAGATTCTCAACTTACAACTTGGCAATGCATATCCTCATATTTTATCACTTTAACCTTAATCACCTAAAGATGCCTATGATAGGGGAAATGAGAGCTGAAAGCTAATAAGTATCATAATTTTTGGGAGCTCTTTATGAGACTTGCAATCCCTGCTTTCCTCTTTGAAGTGCCTTTCTTTTACCTTGTAGTTGAGTCAGTAAACCTACTCCCTTCTACCTCAGCAAGTATTTTGAGTTGATGTGTTTCATTCATTCATATGATGATTTATTCAATCATGTTTCTTATGTTCCTTGTTTTGCACATTGCTCTTATCTTGATGTTTACTACTTTGAAAGCTATCATTGAAAAACCAACTATTTCTGAACTCCAGCAATTTATCAACTATTCTTTGACCAAGAGCTAAGTTTGCCATTACCAATTATGATTCACTTTATGTATCTTTATTGTGTTTCCTTTACTCATTGCAAGTTGAGTTATATATTAGTGAGCTGTCTTCTATTATGATCTATGCATTTGATGGATGTGATGCTTCTTGTCCGTATTCTTTTATCGACCCTTCACTCCATAAACCTAAGGTCATGTTTATTGAGCTCAGTTTCGCTTGATGACAAGCGAAGTCTAAGCTTGGGGGGAGTTGATACGTCCATTTTGCATCACTATTCTATGTCATAATTCACTATTATTCATTGATATATTTCGTATTGAGAGGTGATACTTATGTTCTTTCATCTGTTTTTGCATGGTTGGTGACTTTTGGAGCATGGACCGTGCCAATGATTCGATGGAAAAGGTGCTTTCGAGGCAAAATTCGAAGATCAGAAAATCCGGGAAAATATACGGAAAATCCTATTTTTCTAGAAGACTAAGGATGCCGAAGGCGAGTGGAGATGGGCCACAGGGGCCCACACCACCTGGCTGGCGACCCTAGGCCACGCCTGGAGGTGGTGTGGCCACCCTGGCCCACTCCAGCCTCTCCCCTCTAGCGTATATCAACCTCCCGAAACCCTAAGACTGGGGGAGCGACCACATAAAGATTCCGACGCCTCTGCGGGGCGGAAAACACCGAGAGAGAAAGATCTCTCCGGCAGACAGATTTCTGCCGGGGGAATTCCTTCCCGGAGAGGGGAGATTGTCGCCATCAACACCACCATCAAGCTGGACTTCATCGGTATCATCATCATCATCATCACCACCATCATCACCATTAGCACCCTCATCACCATATCCATATTGCTGTAACAATTGGGTTGAATCTTGCATAGTTCATAGGGGAAACTTTCCCGGTGTTGATTACTCTTTGTAGTTGATGCTATTGAGTGATCCATTGAATTATTGTTTATGTTCAGATTGTTATACATCATTATTCCATCTCTGATCATGATCCATGTGATGTCTTGTGAGTAGTTCGTTTTGTTCTTGAGGACATGGGAGAAGTCATGTTGTTAGTAGTGGAGTTGTGTTGAGAGAGATTCAGTAGATTATTATTTAAGTTGTGGTGTACTTCTTCTAGTGGTGTCATGTGAACGTCGACTACATGACACTTCACCTATATGGGCCTAGGGGAATGCATTGTGTATTTGGCTACTAATCGTAGGGGTTGCCGGAGTGACAGAAACCTGAACCCCCGTTAGGAAACCATTGCACAAGGGACGTAAGGGTCTTAGAGTTTAAAGCTGTGGTTAGGTTTCTACCTTAATTACTTTCTTGTACTTACGGATGTTTGCAAGGGGTATAATCACAAGTATGTATTAGTCTTGGATGGGGCGATACATTAGCACAGGTTCACCCACACAACACTTAGCAAGCTAAAGAAGATTAATCAACTATATGAAGCGAAAGCACTTGATAGTCTTCCCATGTGTCCTCGAGAACGTTTGGTCATCTTAAGTAATACAACCGGCTTGTCCTTTGCTGCATAAAGGATTGGGCCACTTGCTGCATTTATTTCTACTGTCTTTTATTTACTCGTACTTTGTTTACTTGCTTTATAGAAAACCCCTAAAAATCCGTTTGCTAAGTATTTGCAGAGAATTCCCGATCCATACCACTAGCCAGCACCTTCTGCTCCTCGTTGGGTTCGACACTCTTACTTATAGAAAATACTGCGATACACCCCCTATACTTGTGGATCATCAAGTACAAGTGGGCAAAAAAATGTCACGCTTCAGCTTGCATCTCATCATCCATGGTGCAGCGGCTTCCATCAAGCCGACGAATAACCTGGAAAGTGTTCTTCTTCCTTCTGTGTGAGCATCTATTCTAGAAATATCGAGTATTTCTATCACCCGACTTTAGCCACTCCACCCTCGACCTCTGTCTGTACATGATCTCCTCCTGCTCATACAACTCGTGGAGGTCATTCTCGATCTTTCGGATCTCCAGTGAGGTGACCGACCCGTTCTCCAAATCCCGTGCACACTCCAGCTGTTGTTTTAGTCGTCGGATCTCCCTATAGACTGAACCAAATTCAGTTTTGCTCCACTGCTGCATGCACTTGGTCACGTTTTGTAGCATGTGCCACAAACCATGCAGCCCCTGTCTATCGGGATCCTCAGCACCCCACGCCTGCTCCACCATCTGCGTGTATCCTTCATGACGAGTCCACATTTCCTCAAAACAGAACCCTCGTGGGCCCCGCTTCTGAGAGGAGGGGAATGCAGACCAAACCTTAACTAGCAGGGCTAGATGGTCCGACTCCTCTGTCATAATATGCTCAACACTCGTCGCCAGGAACATCTCGGAGAAGCCCATATTGCATGTAGCTCTATCCAGCCTGCATTGAATGTGATCCTGCCCCTCTCTCCTATTGCTCCACGTGTACGGATAGCTAGAGAAGCCTAGATCAGCTAGGCCACACAGATTCAAGCAGTCTCTGAATCTATCCATCTGAACTGGCGCTCTAGCATTCCCCCTTTCTGCTCATCATATTTTAAAATCTCGTTATAATCGCCAGCAACTATCCATGGCAAGTCATCTTGTCTCCTCAGATACTGTAGGACTTCCCATGTTTTTTGCCTATGTTCCACCCGAGGCTCACCATAGATTCCAGTAAACTCATGGGTGCCCAATTTAATTTTGGCATCGATGTAGTATTGGCTCCATGGTTGGACCGATACCTCCACACCATCTTTCCACAATAAGGCAAGGCCACCACTCTTCCCTTTACACCCCACATCAACCCCATTCCTATAGCCTAGCGACCACTTCAATCGCTTTCTCTTTTAACTTTGTCTCACATAGGAAAACCACCTCTGGGTTGAGAGACCTCGTAAGATCCCTGAGCTCCCCTACTGCCGAGTCCAACCCCAATCCTCGGCAGTTATGGGCCAGAATATTCATTGGGCACGGCGGTCCTGCCTCACAGGAATCGCTGATGTTCCATTTGGTTCTTGGATTCTGTAAAAAACGGACGCTACCTTCTGCTTCTTGCTCCTAGTGGAGTCATCATCACCCTCTCCCTTGTGATTCTCCCCCACCCGCATCCAAACTTGCCGTGAGCGCCTTTTGCTGCTTCCCGGGCTAGATGGATGTCCACCTCCTTTTCCACCATACTCCCTCCCCGAACCTCTTCTCGGGTGACGCACATAAATCCTCGGCATTTTAGACCCTCCTCCCGTAGCCTTCGCGAATCTATCAGCCCCCCACGCTCTATGATCCTTGACTGGGCTTGTCACTTCTTTGTCCTGGCGACGATAGCTGTCCCCTCTTGGCTAGTCTCGTCCCCCAGTGTAGGACGATCCCGATTCCTCCTGATCACGAAAAAACACCCTCTTTGGCGGGAGATCCCTGACCACACCTATCGAAATTGTGATGGTGTTCTCTTGAACGATCGGCTGCTAAAGCTATCGCAGGAAGCATATGGCCTTTGTTTAGCTGGAGCTCGCTTCTACCTCCCCGGGGAAGCACACAGCCAACCCCCCATTGTTGAACCTCTTCTTTGATAGCCTGACAACCTTCCTCTCGATGCATCAACAAGCCACATTCAAAACAAAAGTGGGGTATTTTCTCATATTTCAAATCAAACCAGTTCCCCACCTTCTTCTTCTTTGCACCTGCAGCAACTTCCTGGTCTACTAGATCATCTAGTTCAGAGGGGTCCTTCAGATTTACCCCCCTAACCAGCAGCTTCTCAACATCAATATGAACCCTAATTCTAAGTTCCTCCCCCAAGCCATGCCATCATCATCAACATCCACTACAAGGAACTTGCCAATCTAGTTGCCAACCAGTTCTCCATAAACCCTATTCATCATGTCCAGCGGCAAATCAATAACCCAAACCCACACATCCAGAAACTGGAAATCCATATCTGATGGCCTGACAGATCCATCGTACTCCTCCAGGACAACCGCACTAAAATCAAACTGCCAAGGCACGTTCCTAAGAACATGGTTGTAATCATCCTCTGAGCCAAACTTGACCACGAACCTGTTATCATCTCCCTGAATTGTGCTGGTCGATGAAGACCCCACGCTCGCTGCATTGCCCGGTCCAGTGCACCGAGAATCAGCTTCCACGGCGAGCAAGATTTGCCAACCATAACCCACTTCGGTTTTGGGATCTGGGAAGTCCCAGGATACCTAATGATCAGACCCGTAGCCTCCTTCGCCGTCAGCACCATGTCACCCAGCTTCGCCGCCAGAGAGGCCGAGAGCCTCTCATCTCCCTTTGCTGGTGATTCCGACTCCGCCCTTGTCTTGTTGGTCACCGCAAGCTAACAACTAACCCTTGGTCATCGGTGAAGGAGATCGGCACCAAGGCTTAGTTGTTAGCGTAAAACCACCACGTTATGATTAAAACTCCGACTTACTACCACTTTACGTTTGAGAGCAAAAATCTGCCCTATTTTGCTCAGGAGATCGCAAAATACAATAAACTTGAATTAAACGCGAATTGACACAGAAATTGACAGTTAGGACCCGTTTGTCTCGGCTGAGGTGGCAAAATTTGTTGCGTTGGAGTGGGTCGCACATATTAGCTAAATAAATAAATAAACAACTATCTAACAAAATCCCCATCATTCTTCCTCACCCAATTACCACCGCCGCTGCCGCCGGTGGAAGCAACCCTCTCCCGCGGCTGAGCGCCACCATCGTGCCCACCAGCTCGAGGCTGAGATCCGCCGTCGCTCCCCTATGCCCTCCCCACTTGCCACGCCCTCTTTCTCCCCGTACTGCTCTCTCCACAAGTGCCCACAACTAGGGACTACAGTGGCCACGACCAGGGAGGCGTGGCTGGGGGTGGCCAGAGGCACGCGACAAGGGATGGCCAAGGGCGGCACGGGGGCGGCCAAGGGACGTGACGACTACGGTCGAGTGCGGGACGGTGTGGGGCACGGGCAAGCGACCTCTAGCGCATGGCGTTGGCGCGGGGTGGGCTGCGCGGGGCGGGCAGGCGAGCTCCGGCGCACGGCAGGCTTTGGCACGGGCAGGCGAGCTCCGGCACAGCGCGGGATGAGCTCCGGGGAGGCGGGCCTGGCCGGGGATGGGACATGGGCGACGCTCAATGGGGACGGTGAGCAGGCCGGCAGCGGCTCGCAGGGGTGACGGTGGGGCTCCACTAGGATGGAGACCGCATTTATTTTACTTTTTCTAATTTTTTATTTTTTAATTGGGCTGACATATAGGACTGTGTCTACGTTAGGCTTACATATGGGTCCCGCTGTCAGTTTCTCAGTCAATTTGTGTTTTTTTTTTGCAAAAACCTAGTCAAAATATGGTAGATTTTTGTCCACAAAACGTATAATTGTAGTACCAAAGTTGAAACCGTAAAGTGGTTGTTTTATGGTAACAAGGTATCCTCAGAGTTAATTTCAAATGAGGCTGAAAATTCTTCGGTACCTTGCTCTAAGTACAATCAGGCATTAAAAGTTCGGCCAACAACCAAAGGCACGAGAAATGCTCCAACAGTACATTCTGTAGCATCATACGAAAAGTATGCTAATTAATCTACACCAGAAAAAAAATTGAGAGAGGTCAGAGTTGTATAAGAAGTGTTTGTTATCTTGTAAACCCCATTTTAATTCCTAATAATGAAACTACCTAGTACAAACTTAAAATTATATGAGTGATTGTTGGCCATCAACCATAGAACCAAAAAAGAAAGCAACAGCTGACGGAGTTCAAATAATTGTACAAGTGGTATAAAGAGCAGAAGAATTCGCCCTTGTAAAACTAGTTCTTGATTCCACTTTTTGCTGCAATGAGATCGAAGTAAAGATCACATCATGCTTTCAAAGGCTTTCTACTCTCTTCCCTCAACCTTATCCTCCCGCTACATGAACTGAGAGGGCGTCGTGTTGCTCTGACCCAAACCGAAGCCGCTCTCGTTAGCACTCATTAGCGCTGCCGACGAGGGTAGGCAGAGGGGAGGTGTTGGATGTAGATGTAGGGTGTCTAGGTGTAGGTGTAGTCCCCTAGTGGAGTTTTGGAGCAGAGCTAGGGATCTAGGCGTCCGGATCCTAGGCGTCGAGCTCTTCCTCTTCTTGTTGATTCTCTTCTGGTGGGAGGCCAGTAGTGAGAGTGGAGCAGTTGTCTCCACAAATAAAAGGGACGATGCGGCTACTCCGGTGGTGCAGAGGTGCTGCGCGGCGGACACCCTCCTAGTCGGCTGTGGAAGCGGGGCAAGGGGAGGGGAAAAGCGGTGCTTGGTGTAGTACGGTGTTCCTCCTGGCCGGCTGTGGCGGCAAGGAGGAGGAGCAACGTGAGGCACCTTCCTCGGCATCATGTGGTGGCTGGGTCATGTCTTGCCTTCCGATTCTGGTGGTGGCGGATGGTCGGGCTCCTGTTCCTCTTCCTCGTGCGTGTTGTGTTATACAAGAAGGGGTAAGAGGCCCTAGGTCCTATCGTCCCGGGACTCGGCAGGCTGCTTGTGGGTGGTCTATTCCTGTGATGATGCTTCGACGTGGCATCAAACAGTCATCGGCTAAGATTTCTGGGCAGCTTCCATGGTGGAAGGGAAAGGGATCGCTGTAGATGAGGCCCCTAAATAAGCGTCTGGTCTGGGTTCTTCTCCGGGCCGTTCTTTTTCGTCTACCTCCTCCCACCCGTGGAAGGAGTGGTGAGCCTGATGGCAGGCCATCTAGCACTGCTGGCACCGGGAAAGATCCCTCTGCTGCAGGATGCTTCTGCTCTTCATGTCTTCTTCTTCCTCAAGTAGGCGCAGTGGTTGCGGTAAATGGGGCCAACGACTGAGTGAGAAGCAGCGTCAAGCAACAGTGGAGTTGGGAAGCAGTCTTCTTGAGCACTAGCTCAGTGGCGGGTCAAATCCGTACGACATCCAAGGCCATTACTTGGCCTATCCAGAAGCCGGTGAAGGGCTCCGACATTTTTTCAACCTCCTTGGTGAGGCCCCTCTCGGAGTCTGATGCCGTATATCTCGTCTGCACGGAAGCAAGTGGTTTCGTCCCCACTTCCGAGTGTGATGGCGGCATGTGTGACTTCCGACTCGGTGGTGGAGAAAGAGATGGACCGGTTTGCATTTTTTACATCTTTTAGTGAGGGATATTCTACATTTACCAGGGACCTATGTGTTATTTTCTTTTTATGGGGTCCTTTTGTAACATCCCTGGGTTTTAGGTCAGAAAGGGAGAGACCACAGGTGTGTGCATTGCATTCATGCATCAGAAAATCCGAAGGATTTTCGCGTGAAACTAAAAGACGTATAGGGGGGGTCAAAGTCTCTCTTGTTCTAATGAAAACATTAGGGCAAGTGCGATGGATTTCTACATGACCTCTATGTATTATCTGTGTTTTGGGGAAAACAATTCAATTGTGTTTGCAATTCAAATTTGAATATTCAAATGATATATTGGAATTCAAAGAAATATGAAAATTGAAATATAATTAGTAATTGAAATTCAATGATAATAAAGTAACGAATCTTCATTTATAAATAAGATACAACATTCACAAGTTCCAAATTATAAAAGAGGATAAAATTTAACTTTATTAATAATATACAATATTACATTATCTTTACAATATTCAAAAAAATAAAACAACATTACAAAAGAATAACAAATAGAAAACCCTAAACTATTTTCCTAACTATTTATCTGTCCTCTGTTCTTCAATTCTTCTTATTCTTCATCCCTGCAACACAAAACAAAACAATAGACAAGAAAAGGAAAATAAAAGGATAGGTGTTTTGATAGTAATTACTCTCAGTTTGGCAATGTGATGCATTACTAAACACATCATTGAGTATTTTAGAAAAGGGGGGCCAAAGAGTAGTATATGTTCTTATTTAAGAAATTGCCTCACTCTAGAATCATCGGCAGGGGCAAGTTTCACCATTAGATGATCCACTTGGCAAGTACAAGGAAATAGCCAAGTTAAAGAAAATGATCTTTCTACTTGGGATCATCCACAAGCAATAATACATGCATAGAAACTTGCACCCAATGGGACCTAGTTGTAAGCATCATACACATCCATGCAAATAGATGTGTTTTCAACAGAACAAGGGAAGCATCATGGGGTAAAACAAAGAGGGCAGCCGTAGTAAAGCTTCTAGTAGCATAACTCCATCTCATCCACTCTAGTTAACAACACCACATCCATTTCTCCTAATCACTTCAACGCCACATTCATCTCCATTTGATCACCACAATTCCACCACAAGAACATCTATTCTTACTAGTTCATCACTAAGATCCATGTCCATCACATCATAGCCAAATCACTGAGTAGGGCTTACTAAATAAATCAAGAAGAAGGCTAGGATCATCTCTAGAGGAGAAAGGCTCATCAACAATAGATTAAGGAGCCAACAACAGGTCATGGAGGAGGAGATCCAGGTGCCAGAAGGAGCAACTGGAGTTAAACCATAAGCAAAAGGAGAAGCAGGCCACAAGTTTTTGTTGTAGCTAATCAAAATCCACCACCACAACATCAACAAGCAGATTTGTCCACTCCCCAATTGCAGGTTGATATTCCAAAAGCAATTATAACATCTGTTCTTAATAGTTCATCTTAGAAAAGGTTATAGAGAGGGAGAGCTCTCAGATCCACATAGGGTGCTATGTGAATCTCATCATTGAGCTACAAGGGGAACACAAGTCAATATCTATTCTTATCAGTAAAAGAGGGGCCTTCGTCTTTGCATCACTGACAACTAACCATGAAGCTTAGCTAGTCAAATAAGTAGCAGATCATGCATGTGATCTGTGCTATTATGCACACTCACAGGGAGGCTCCAAAGTAGCAATATCAATCTAGCAGAAGCAACTAGCTTAGATAACTACATAATTTGCAAGCCATCATATATTTTTGACAAAACATTCCTAGTTTCTTTCTTTTAGGAATCATATATCTAGATATCAAGCTATTTAGTAGATAATGAGAATCTACTTTGCATACCCCTAACTCATATTTTCCCAAGATCATGCATGTGCATGATCTGATCATCTATAGCTCATTCAAAACCATCTACAAGCAACTAAATAAAAGTACAAATCATTTCCCTAGCCATCTTTTGCTAGGAATCATATGCTCAAGCTTAAGGCTGTCAAATCAAGTTCACATGATCAAGGCCACTAGTTCAAGTAAAATAACATCTACAAGCAACACCAAGATGGATCTAATCATTTTCCTAGCCAATTCAACTAGAAATCATTCTAGTATATTTTTTTCAATATGGACATAATATATCCAAATTCCACATATTATGGACCAAATGGTTAGTCACAAATTGACGTGGTGTTAACACGTCAATGCCCATGGTTGACGGACTTGGGTTTGAGGAAGAGGGGAGTGCTGGAAGCTTCTTTCGGCTAATAGACAAGCAAATTAAGGGACACAAACTTGCCCAGGTTCAGGCCCCGGAGGAAAACCCTACTCCTGCTTGTCTGCTCTTGATTATTGATATAACCGAAGGTTAGGGTGCCTTGATGGCGATGGAGCACATATGTAATCTGGTGGTGTATGAACTAGGGTTTTGTGGTGCCTCTCTCATTGCCCCTTCATGGCCTTTATATGGGAGTCCAGGTCTCAGGATAGCAAACCGAGTCGGTTACAAATTAGGATTTTTTCCTTTATACTTCCTATCTACTCTTTACCGCATCCTCCAAGGAGTCGCACCTCCATGGCCTTGGGCCACCCGAATCTTCATGGGCTTTATTTATAGTGTAGGATTCTCTTGGGCTGAACCACATAGGCCATTCTTGGGTACCCGTAGGGCATACCCATTTCATAGATCCTTATGGAACCAAAGTTTCACTATCACATTAGCATGTATTCAACTACAAATTGAATCTTCTGATTCAGATAACATTTGCAACCCTTAATGTATTGTCTAGAGTTGACATAAAGGCATAAACCTAGGAATTTAGCAAAAGCATCAACACCAGTTTAAGTAAGGCCACTACCAACTAAATCAAAATTTTACTACCAAGAATAAACCTATCTGATTGAGCAACATATGCTCAACAACATCATAACCAAACCATCGCGAGCTACTGACTAGGAGTGTATGCAAGACCCAGGCCTCAATTAGGGTAAAACCAGGATTACTAGAAATTCTAAATTCAACCACCACATCAAGATACAATTGATACCTTCGATCCAGATTTACGGATGCAGTGTAGTAGCTTTTTCCCTAGTAGACCTAGGTTTAATCGAACCTTGGGAAACAATGCTAAAAGGAGATTAAATAAGGCACGTCTACAAGTGTTTGTTTGTTTTACCTTTATTTACTAGACCTTTCTAGTTTACTTTAGAACATGGGTTTTTTCAATGGATGGAGATAGACCAGGGTTAAAGATTCACCTACAGCTGCACATCATATGGGATAAAGATAGTAATACGCATATTCATGTGTAATGATTTAATAAAGATAAAATTTGTGGGAACACATCCTGATATACTAGAGCCTCTATGAGTCACAGTCATAGCAATAGTCTTTTGAAGATCTAACCGTTGCACCACAAAATACTGGGCTACAACAATTATTAAGTGAAAACACGAATCAAAACCTTAAGAAGTGATGTTGTTGTTGTTCCCAAATGGATCGCTAAACGAAGACTGTACTACCCTTTCTGTCACTGGGTTTCCTACGAGATCGCCACTCACCAAGTATCTTACCTCAAACCTTTATCAATCTCTAGGTTCTTGGATACCTACAAGTTCGTACATCGAGACAAGAGACAAACAAACAAAGATACAAACCTATATTCAATCAATACAGAATACTCCCATGGATTAGATGCACATAATAATCGCTGCAAGGTTTCACCCCAACCCGCAGCCCGTGAGAACTACTCACTCATAACAATAAGATCAAGGATAGAAAACATTGTGCAAAATACTTATATTTAAATCAAATATTCTTACAATGATCGTTGAATCACAAGGATATCTCAAGTACAAGCTAATGGTTATGGCTATGGAGAGGATGAATAGTGGAGAGGATGAACTATGGTGGTAGATCTCTTTTGGTGGTGTTGTGATGCAATCTGAGAATGGCGGCCATCTGCTCGGCAGCTAGGACCTCGAAATATGTAGGTGCCTTCACGAAAGTCGTAGGGTTTGACGAGACGAGGCCAACGCCACCTGGTACAGGCGGGCCATACGGGTGGTCCTTTCTCGTACCGGTGGTCATTAACGCCTCTGTCGACTTGTTTTTCCTCCATGATTGCTTGAATGTGTAGACTTCCTCAAAATCTTCATTAATAGCTCCTGATTTTGTCTTAAAGGCATGATTTTCTGCACACCACAATTCAAAGCAAGGGATTGCACATCTTTGCAATAATTAGTCATTAATAGCAAGGCTATAGAGATTCTTGGTCAATAACTTGACTAAAAATGAAGTTTAAACGCAGGGAAAGATGACTATTTTCACAACCATCAACTTCCGCAAAGCTCAAACCTTGATCGACCTCGAGCAAGAAAGCAACAAAACCATAAAGAACTCGGTGTTTATACTGAAATAACGAGAGTATGAATTTACTTATGGTTGGTAGTCATATGTATCTAGAACTTCGTCCATTTGAAAAGCTCATCAAAGTTAGAGAGATGCCAAGAATACTATACGAGCTTCGATAACTCAAAACAATCAAAGTAGAGTTTAACATAAGTATGAACAACTAGAAGTGTAACAATCAATCCAATTTCTTTATTTAACTCTCAGCCTGCCAAGGAACAATAGAGTGTTTTATAATATCAGAATTTAGTAAGAGAGATCTTGTCCTAAGTAGCATAATAGTGGAGTGTCTTATGATGCCCACATCAGTAAATCAAGACTATCAAAACACTACTCTTCCAATCATTATCTTTCAAGAAATTTCATAGAGTAGTAATGAGACCATGCCAAAGATTGTTTTGTGTGGATCTTTATTTTGCAAGGGTAATTATCAACAAGGATAAATGAGTGATTATTTTAACAACATTTTGCACAACCTTCAAGAGTACAAATACTTTTGCCCATTATGGTGACAAGTACCACCCATGTCGTCAACTCAGCCGAAATCAAGGGTTCTACCATTGATCGTTCATAGCCCAACAAAGTTGTTGGCATCCAAAGGTGTGCATCAAAAACATATAAACTTTTTAAATAGTATCACATTTTTTATCCACAAGGTTAGCTTTGGCATGAATCACAATTACCGCTAGACTTCATTTCAATCAAACAACTTCTTTCAAGAGTGTCGTCAAGTCTATCGAAACATCTATGGGGTTAAGTATCTTCAAAGGTACACTCTTAAGACAATCACTTATCAAACAAGTCATAAATTAGAGACTTTCTCTTGTTCTACTTGTTTGGCAATATTATTTCCAAGGAAAGACTCAGTTAACTACAAGAACTAGAGCAAAAGCTTCCACAACTAATTACTCATGCAAATAAAAAGTTTTACTCTAACTATTTTGAATTACTCCCACTAGCTTATCATCTTATCAAATCAACTAACTAAGATAAATAATTCAAACTTCTAAAGTATGAGACATAAGACATACCTCTCATGAGTGACTTCAAAGTTCTCTTCCTTATGGGGATGTGTTCATTCAAAAATCAAGTCAAAATCACTCTCATAATAATATTGAAGCAAAGAGGAAATAGGCAAATCCACTTTCGTGAAAAGGATAAAAGGAAATCCTTTTGTAATTTTGAGGATGGGGATAAAAGAATAGATAAACTTGTGACCAAGCAAGAAACTAAGAGAAGAAAAACAAACAAATGAAAAACAAAAACAAATGAAAAACGGAAGAAAAAGTAAAGTGTTGGAACAAACCAACACGAGTGTTTCAAAGCTCACATGGAGCTGGAGTAAAACCTCATCATTACACAAATATAAATGTTGGGGGACACATCCCCAAGCTCAGTGTCAACACCCAGATTTTAATCCCAGATGCCTATTATGCCATACCTCGCAATCCCAGGATTACCATTTTTACGAGACATAACAGATTGGATAACACAGTACATCATCCATTACAAACCATAATAAGGTCTTACACAAATAAATGATCTCATGATCCAGTCTTAGTACAATCAAGCAGTGGAATAAATAACATAGCGGCGGGGTCCATCTTCAGAGTCACAGGCAATGCTGACGATGGGAGATGATCCTAGTTATCATAGCCATCCTGATATCCTTCATCTTGGTAGTCTCCTTCATAGTCTGGCCATGAGAATAGCCAGGGACAAAAGCCATGAGTACTCTTTAAGTACTCGCAAACTACCACTAACAAGTAAGGTAGTTCTAGTGGGAAATGCTAACTCTATGTTTATTTGTAAAGTTAAGTTTGAAACCTAAGCTGAGTTTAGAAACAAAGAAAGGTAAAATAAAGTTCTAGAATCACTTAAGTTGGGAAGCTAGTGTCATAGTCACAACCCTGTTGTGGTCAAGTCAAGATTCATCATTCATTTCATAAGTCATTTTGAAAATCTCTGACAA
This sequence comes from Avena insularis, assembly GCA_023614405.1. Lineage (NCBI taxonomy): Eukaryota > Viridiplantae > Streptophyta > Magnoliopsida > Poales > Poaceae > Avena > Avena insularis. The sequence goes on from CM042692.1 coordinate 185,854,443, forward strand.
CAAAACAATATGGCCACTCCAACTGTCCATAACCACGGACGTGGCTATTCGAATAGTTTGACACTCTACAGAGGTGGTACACTTTCACCACAAGATTCGATACATCTGTCAGGGATAACCCTGAATCATCATACTTAGTATGCAGATAATCAAACATAACCTTCCCTTTACACACCCTAGTATAAGCACCTCTCCTATGAGCATGGCCTCCCAACCATGACCATCTGTCATCTTGGGCACTGCATAGGCGGACAACATTGAGAGGTCGCCTCAGCTCAAACCTCTCCCGCGAGGGAACTAATACTAATGCATATAAACTTGCGGTTAAGCCTTACCCAATTTAGGTATTGTGGTTGTAGGGTAAAATTGGAATGGTATCGTATCCGAATCCAACCATCAGTTTTTGTAAAAGGGCTAAGGCTCCTGCCTCAACATTTTCATCATCATAAACCCTTTGTGTTTATCAACACATGTCAAAACATCTTAGTAGAATGACTCATCATTCCAAGGTTTTCATAATTCATTTTCACCAAGTATTCCCATCTAAAGTGACTCAAGTTTTAGTTTAGCTCTAATCACTAAGGTGGGATGCTAATCTCAATCTCATGCCATAGAATGACATCTAAGTCTAACTAGGTAGGTCAAGTTTTATACTCTTTATGCTACCTTCAAAACAAGTAAGGTACTTTAATAAAGTAAAGAAGTAAAAGCTTGGAAATAAAACTTGGGGTAGGTAATAGTCAAAGTGGTATAACCAAAGCATGCCTAAATCATCTTGCTGAGGTTATCTAGCTTAATTCTAGCTTGCTAACAATAGCTTGCAAGTTTTAGCTTGCCAATAATAGCTTGCCTTGGGTAGTCCAGTGGTTGAAGTTTTCTTCCTCCTCTTGGTAGAACTCCTCCTCCTCGTAAGCTTGGTCGGTACTATCGTCTATAAATACATACAGAGTACAAAATCACCAAACAATACTTAACTAGTCTACTTAGAACTCTAAGGCACCCATTTGATGATCTAATATCATCACAAGCATCACAAGGTTTAGTTAACTAGCTTCATTCTTTTTATTTGAGAAAAGTAATTTCTACTCATTGAAATTAACTAAGATTTAATATTCTCCAATTAAAATATGGGATCATGTGGACACATGTCATCACCACATATTCTAACATATGGGAATGTGATTTAAATGTTGGATCACCTTTTAATAAGTTTAAGTTTAATATATAATGATTTAAAGTGACTAGAAATGCCTATATAGCATTATTTTGGTACTAGTACAAAGTCACTACATGTAAACCTTAATATTATTACATATTCAGATAGGTATGGTTAAATGTGATTTTTGAGAGTTGGAATCAACTCAAAAGCTATTAGGGTTGATTTTATAAAAATGTTTGAATGTGCAAATGCTTCTGTCTTATTATTTTTACTAGGAGAGATCTCTAACTCTCAATGAATTAAATCCAAGGGGCTTGGATAGATCTTTTCAGAAGCTTTCCAACAAAATTGGAGTAACTCAATTTGGTTCAGTAAATCTTCCTGAATTGATTTTTAAACTAAGGGACAAAAGTGAGTTCAAACCTAAATAGAAAAATCTAGATTTGAATTAACTAGGTCGCGCGGGGAAGAAAACCCGAAATGGTATGGGACGATCTAGGCGCTACGATTAGAACCTAGATCAACGGTCCATAGTTTTCATCGACGACGGACTCGTCGCCGGCGAGACCGAACCCTAAATGGCCGGTGGGGGTCTACTGGGGACATACCAGGGCTCCAGCTAGTGCGGCGAGGCGGGCGATCGAACTGGACAGCGACAGTGGACTCAGGCAAGGTCACGGCAGGGGCTGTGGTGGATGGAATCGACAACAGCGTCTCCTCCTCTGCAGCGGGCTCCTCCGATGCAATTCCGGCGAACTATGGCTCGAGCGGCTCCGGCGAGAGGTGCGGAAGGATCAGTCGTGAGAGGGGAGTTGAGTGGTGTGAAGAAATGGTGCTGGGGAAGGCTCCTTATATAGGCTCGATGAGGGGACCGAGGGGGCGACGGCGAGCTCGTCGGTGACGACGATACCGGGCGCTATCGGCATGGGCGACATAGGTGGATGGTGGATTGCCTCCTGGCAGTCCTCTACGACATAATGGTGCGGCTAGGGGCGGTGGATTGCGGTCGGGAGCGTCACGCGCTCTGGGAGACAGAGGCGGTGCTCGATGCGGCGCTCAGCGACTGTGGTTCGCACGGCGGTGCACGGCCGTGTCTGGAGGGGTGCTGGGGTCGAGGTGGAGCAGTGTGCCTGATGCAGTAGAGGCGATGCACTACGTCTTTGGCAGCTATCACGCTCTGGCGAAGCTCAGAGAGAAAGGCGGCACTGGGAGTGGTGGGCTGGGTTGATCGAGGGATGGACAGGGAGGTGCGGTAGGGTTGGGCGGAGCTAGGGGACTTGCTGGTTTAGCGCGGCGTGGTCCCTGGCATGTTGCCCTCTTCTGGCTGGCGGTGAGCACAAAGTGGCGACGCTCCACTGCTGCTCCAGCTTAGGGGTAGGCCGGTGGGGTGTTGGTTGGACTCAGGGGGATAGAGGAACCAAATGAGGGCCAAAAACTCGACAAAGCTTTGATCACAAAACAGTATAAGTTAGGCAGAGAAATCTTGCCTGCCACCTGTTCGATCAAATGGCCGCAAGAGAAAATGTTTTGAATTTTGGGCTGATTTTTGGTGGAGTGTTGTATCTTATGCTTGAGCTTCTAGGTGTGCTTGGGTTTTAAAAGTGGAGTTCATTTGAGTGGTTTTTGAATAAGTGTGATCTATACATATGAACTACATTCAATTTTCAAATGTCATTTAAATTTAGTGTTTGAAAGTTTTTGGGTGAAACAAAGTGGGCCTTGGTACATCACTACTTATACTAACAAGGGGTGCAAAGAACCACAATTGTTTCTGTTAAGATTTGAGTTCTAGGAATAGCCAAAGTAGGCATGGTGATTAAAATGGCAAAAGTGACCATTTGCTTATTTTATTCCTTTTGATTTGTTTTTCTTTGGGATTTGTTTGGGAATGATCTAGATGATGTTTAATTCACCTTAGAATCATTTTACAATCAATGGATCACTCAAACATGGCAATTCAAAACAACTCCTAAATTATATGCACACACATATGGATGCTTAATCAATTTTAAATGGGAAAGTTTTTGTTAACCCTAAATTTGATGATTTGGATCTTAATAACCTTGGATTAGAGTTTTGGGATGTTACAAACCTTCCCCCTTAAACAAAATCTCGTCCCGAGATTTATGAAAGAAAACTAGGAACTAAAGAGATCTGGGAACTCTGTCCTAATGTAATCTTCTCGCTCCCAAGTGGCTTCTTCTTCGGTATGGTTGCTCCATTGAATCTTGAGAAACTTGATGCTCCTGGTCCTGGTGGTTCTGTAGGATTCCTCCAAGATACGGATGGGCACTTCATGATATGTCAGGTCCTTGTTGATATTCATAGCTCTGTGATCGATGTTCTTGAAAACTTCAGTCTTCTCTGGCACTTCTAGGCATTTGCAAAGTAACGAGATATGGAACACATTGTGGATGGCTGCATCTCCTCTGGTAGTTCCAATTGATACGATACTTCTCCTCGACGGTTCAGAATCTTGAAGGGCCCGATATATCTGGGGGCTAACTTTCCTTTCAGACTAAAGCGTTGCGTTCCCTTCAATGGCAAAACCTTGAGATATACAAAATCTCCGACATTGAAAGTCACGTCTCTCCTTCTCTTGTCAGCATAACTCTTTTGTCTGGATTGGGCGGTCATGAGGTGCTCACGGACGTTGTGAACCTTCTCTTCGGCTTCTCGGAGAATGTCGGGTCCAAAGATCTGACTCTCTCCTACTTGCGACTAATTCAAAGGGGTGTGACACTTTCTTCCGTATAGGAACTCAAATGGTGCCATTTGCAAACTAGCTTGATAACTGTTGTTATATGAGAATTCTGCGGAAGGCAGGCAGTCTTCCCATTTTGATCCATACTCTAACACACAAGCTCTCAACATATCTTCTAAGATTTGGTTGACTCTTTTTGTCTGTCCATCAGTTTGCGGGTGATAAGCTGTGCTGAAATTCAACTTGGTTCCTAATCCTTCTTGAACTTCCTGCCAAAATCTCAAGGTAAATTGGGTTCCTCGATCTGATACGGTGGTCTTGGGGGTTCCATGCAGACTAACAATTCTAGGAATGTACAACTCTACTAGCTTCGAACTCTGGTAGGTTGTCTTGATAGGTATAAAGTGAGATACTTTGGACCGTCTATCAACAATGACCCATATTGAGTCATTTCCCCTACTAGAAGTAGGCAAACCAGTGATAAAGTCTATTTCGACGGAATCCCATTTCCATTCCGGACTCTGCAATGGTTGCAACAGTCCTGCGAGTCTCTGATGCTCTGCTTTGACTCTTTGACAGATGTCACACTTGGCGATGTAGCTTCCGATTTCTCTCTTCATCTTGTGCCACCATAATTGCTCTTTCAAATCTTGATACATCTTCGTTCCTCCGGGGTGGATAGAATAAAGAGTATCATGAGCTTCCTGCATGATAACCTGCTTCAGCTCCGAATTTGCTGGCACATAGATACGGCCTTTGTACCACATAACTCCTTCGTCTTCGGTGAATCCAGGTACCTTTCCTCTACCAATACGACGTTTGATTCTGTCGATACTTTCATTTCCCTTCTGGGCTTCCTTGATGTGGCTAATCAAAGTGAGTTGAAGTTCAATGCTAGCTAAGAATCCTTTGCTAACTAGCTTAGTTCTAAACTGCTCCAACTCCTCATACAAACTTGGTTGCTTCTCCTTGATCATGGTGTTTAACCTACACGACAATCTGCTAAGAGCATCCGCTACCACATTGGCTTTGCCGGGGTGATAGTGAATGTCAATGTCATAATCCTTGATTAACTCGATCCATCTCCTTTGCCTCATATTCATCTCCTTCTGGGTGAAAATATACTTCAAGCTTTTGTGATCTGAGTAAATCTCATAGCGATTACCCATCAGATAATGACGCCATGTCTTCAATGCCAAAACTACGGCTGCTAACTCAAGATCATGGGTTGGATAGTTCTGCTCATGCTGCTTCAGTTTTCGAGATAGATAAGCGATGACTTTGCCTTCTTACATCAGTACACATCTGAGACCAATCTTGGATGCATCACAATACACATCAAACGACTTCTTGATATCTGGCATGATCAATATTGGGGCTGAAATCAATCTCTTCTTCAGCTCATGGAAACTGGCTTCACATTTATCGATCCATTCAAACTTCTTGTCCTTCTTCAACAATTGGGTCATGGGTCTAGCGATGCTAGAGAATCCTTCTACGAACTTGCGGTAATATCCCGCCAATCCGAGAAATGCACAGACTTAGGTTTGGGTGGTTGGGGCTTCCCATGCTTCGACATCTCTGATCTTGGTGGGATCAATAGAGACTCCTCCGGCAGACACAATATGTCCTAGGAATCCTACTTCTTTCAGCCAGAATTCACACTTGCTGAACTTGGCATACGGCCAATGCTCTCTAAGGGTTTCAAGGATGATTCTCATATGTTGCTCATGCTCTTCTTCTGACTTGGAGTAGATAAGGATATCGTCGATAAACACCACGACAAATTTGTCTAGGAAATTCATAAAGATCTTATTCATGAGATTCATGAAATAAGCAGGGGCATTGGTTAATCCGAAAGACATGACCGTATACTCGTATAAACCATAACGAGTAGTAAAGACGGTCTTCGGAATATCCATTGCATGAATCTTAAGTTGGTGATAACCAGTCCTAAGATCGATCTTAGAGAACACATTTGCTCCAGTCAACTGATCAAATAGATTCTCTATCTTTGGCAAAGGGTACTTGTTTTTGATGGTGACGTTATTCAGCTTCCTGTAATCTGTGCACAAACGGTTGCCTCCATCTTTCTTGTCGACGAATAACATTGGCGATCTCCATGGAGACGCGCTTGGTTGAATCAAGCATGTTGCCAACATAGCATCAAACTGCTTCTTCAATTCCACTAACTCTAAGGGGTTCATGCTATAGGGTCTCTGGGCTATGGGTCCGGTTCTGGGCATTAGTTCGATAATGAACTCAATATCCCTATCCGGGGGCATACCGGGCAATTCATCTGGGAATACGTCGGGGTATTCATAGACTACTCTGACTTGGTCAATGGTGGGTAGGGCTAGACTCTTGTTGCACTTGAATTGACGAGGTAAGGTTTGTATATATGCTTCATTACTCCAGAGCTACTGGTCATGGTGATGGCTTTCTTAGCACAGTCTATCAGTCCTTTATGCTTTGACATCCAGTCCATACCTAGTACTACTTCCAATCCTTTGGTTCCAAGTACTATTAGATTAACATAAAAATCTATCCCATGTATTCTGATAGGCACAACTTTGCAAATTTTTGTAGCTTTTGTAGTTGAACCGGGGATTTGAACTATCATGACATGCTTCAAGTTGGTTGGGTGAATCTTACTAGTGCATGCAAATTCTTCGGTGACAAATGAGTGTGATGCTCCAGAATGAAACAACACTCTTGCTAAAACTGAGTTGAAAGAAAACATACCCAGCACTACATCTGGTGCTTCTTGGGCTTCTTCGGCGGTCATGTGAAAGAGACGGCCGTTGCGGTTGTGAGGATTCCCTGGGGCGAATCTTCTTCCTTGTTGAACATGACGCTGCTGTTGAGCTGGGGCATTCACATTGGCAATGGCGGCAGTCTTCTTGGGGCACTCATTGGAATAGTGACCCTTCACTCCACACTCGAAACAAGTGATCTGAGACTTTTCTTTAGCTACGACGGGCACAACATTGCTTCCTGTTCTGGGTGCAGTGTTTTTGTTGTTGTTGCTCTTGGGAGGGGCACGGTTGAAATTGCTGAGGTTGCCGGGGTTGTTGTTGTTTCCTCCAGACTTCACATTGCCTCCGCTACAGTTGGGGTAGCCTGGGCGAGACATTGAGGGTCGATTGTTCTTTGGTGCATATCCTGGTGAGGGGTTGGGACGGTACTTCTGGTGACTGTTGGATCTAGCTTGGTGCATCATACGATGTTTGCGGTTGTCGTTTGCCTGGTTAATCTTCCCTTCCATCTGAATGGCAGAGTCGACTAGCTCTTCGAGATCCTCGAAGCGGATGTTGACGAGGACAGTCTGCATCTTGTCATGCAGTCTGTTCAGGAATCTTTCCTTCTTTTTGGCCTCCGTGTTGATCTCATCAGGTGCTATACCTAGCAAGCACAGGAATCTGTCATGGTACTTTACCACAGTCATTCTGCCTTGCTTCAACTCTCTGAATTCATCCCTCATTCTGGTGACTAAGCCCTGCGGCACGTGGGTGCAGCTGAACTTGATTTTGAAGGCTTCCCATGTCATCACTTGACCATGGTTCATCAGGCGGATACTGTTCCACCATGCTCTTGCATCTCCTGCCAAGTAGTGGGTGGTAAAGAGAACTTTCTCATTGTCATCAACTCTGGCTACTTCCAAATTGTTCTCCATCGTCTGCAACCAGTCATCTGCATCCAGTGGGTTCTCTAAGGTACTAAAGAGTAGGGGATTGGTATTCTAGAAGTTTTTCAGCTTGGATCCTTGATGATCCTGATTTCCATGGTTTTGGCTGTTGTGAGCCACCTGGGCAATCTGTTGCAGTGTTGCTAGATTTGCTTGGCGCTCTACCCTGCTTGCTTCTCTTTCTGCAATGAGAGTCTGCAGAATCTGCAGCATTGGGTCTTGTGATGAGCTGCTCCCTCCTTGGTTTCCGCGAGTCATCTGAAGATTGAGGTAGATAAAGGGGTAAGAGGGAAAGTTCTAAGGTTTATGGTTTTGGTTTCAAAGATAAAACTTTGAGTTTGACTCAGGTTTTTGCAACTAACTTCTTTTCATTCATTCAAGCAAAGCACACGATACAAACACACACACACACCACAACAACAAGGGAAAATAGATGGTTTTAAGAACCATTCTGCAAGCTATGATACAATGGGACCGATACATCTCATGCTACGATAGTGCTCTAGTGCATCTACTCATCATCTATGAAGTCGGAGTCCTCATTGTTGGTGTAGAAGTCCATGACATCCTCCTCAGAAAGTCATCATCATTGCTGAGGTAAGAATCCATATCTCCCTGGATGTCTTCACCCTCCTCTTCTTCCTCCTTTGCTGCAAGTTGAGCTTCTTGCTCCTTGATGGTCTTCTCGAGGTCGGCCACCTTCTTGTGAAGACGAGCGATGGTGCGATCCTTCTTTTCGCGCTGGAGGCGAAGAGACTGATGGTCCTTGACAAGCAGTGAGAAAGTCTGGGCCTTCTGGGCGGCAATGGCGAGGTTGTGGTTGGCAAACTCCCTAGCATTGTCCAATTCCTTCTGGCGATCGTACAACAGGAAATCCAGGTTCTCCACTTGATGCTTCAACTCTAGGTGACTTGGCATCTCCATTGGCATTCCCATTAAGTCACGCCTTGCATAGTGCGCAAAGCAGGTTCCTTGGATATGGTTGACACTGAGGGCACATAGACGAGCGAGAGCCTCATGCATTACCCTGACTAATCCATCTAGCCAGTTGTTCTCTCTTATGGAGAATTGGATTCTCCCGGACGTTGGTGCTTCTATGCTTCCTCGAAGATCAGCGGTGACTAGCCATTGTAAATCTCCTCCTGGGGGTCCAGGAAGTTGAGCTCCAAGAAACTCCGGATGTGGGCATCCCAATAACTGAAACAGTGAATCTAGGTCCCTCTTGAAGATTAGTTGGCCTCTGTTGCCCAACTGGTAGAACTTGCTGAACTGAGTCTCCATCTACAAGAATTAAGAATGAGGAAGTTAGTGAAGTGATCAAGTGTGTAAAATTTTAGGTAGTAATGTAAGAATTGGAGGAACATGAATTTTTGAGAAAGAATGAATTCCCAAGGGTAAGAGAGGAAATAGTTTTTCATAAATACTCACTTTGGTTTTGAAATTAAGTTTTTGTTCGGACGTCCATTCTAACTAGGGTCTCCTATGGTCAGGATGGCTCTGATACCAACTTGTCAACACCTAGATTTTTAATCCTAGATGCCTATTATGCCATACCTTGCAATCCCAGGATTACCATTTTTGCGAGACATAATAGATTGGATATCACAGTACATCATCCATTACAAACCATAATAAGGTCTTACACAAATAAAGGATCTCATGATCCAGTCTTAGTACAATCAAGCAGCGGAATAAATAGCGTAGCGGTGGGGTCCATCTTCAGAGTCACAGGCAATGCTGACGATGGGAGATGATCCTAGTTATCATAGCCATCCTACTGTCCTTCATCTTGGTAGTCTCCTTCATAGTCTGGCCATGAGAATAGCCAGGGACAAAAGCCATGAGTACTCTTTAAGTACTCGCAAACTACCACTAACAAGTAAGGTAGTTCTAGTGGGAAATGCTAACTCTATGTTTATTTGTAAAGTTAAGTTTGAAACCTAAGCTCAGTTCAGAAACAAAGAAAGATAAAATAAAGTTCTAGAATCACTTAAGTTGGGAAGCTAGTGTCATAGTCACAGCCATGGTGTGGTCAAGTCAAGATTCATCATTCATTTCATAAGTCATTTTGAAAATCTCTGACAACGAAACAGTATGGCCACTCCAACTGTCCATAACCGCGGACGCGGCTATTCGAATAGTTTGACACTCTACAGAGGTGGTACACTTTCACCACAAGATTCGATACATCTGTCAAGGATAACCCTGAATCATCATACTTAGTATGCAGATAATCAAACATAACCTTCCCTTTACACACCCTAGTATAAGCACCTCTCCTATGAGCATGGCCTCCCAACCATGACCATCTGTCATCTTGGGCACTGCATAGGTGGACAACATTGAGAGGTAGCCTCAGCTCAAACCTCTCCCGTGAGGGAACTAATACTAATGCATATAAACTTCCGGTTAAGCCTTACCCAATTCAGGTATTGTGGTTGTACAGTAAAATTAGAATGGTATCGCATCTGAATCCAACCATCAGTTTTTGTAAAAGGGCTAAGGCTCATGCCTCAACATTTTCATCATCATAAACCCTTTGTGTTTCTCAACACATGTCAAAACATCTCAGTAGAATGACTCATCATTCCAAGGTTTTCATAATTCATTTTCACCAAGTATTCCCATCTAAAGTGACTCAAGTTTTAATTTAGCTCTAAACTACTAAGTTAAGAGTGTTCACTAAGGTGGGATGCTAATCTCAATCTCATGCCATAGAATGACATCTAAGTCTAACTAGGTAGGTCAAGTTTTATACTCTTTATGCTACCTTCAAAACAAGTAAGGTACTTTAATAAAGTAAAGAAGTAAAAGCTTGGAAATAAAACTTGGGGTAGGTAATAGTCAAAGTGGTATAACCAAAGCATGCCTAAAGCATCTTGCTGAGGTTATCTAGCTTAATTCTAGCTTGCTAACAATAGCTTGCAAGTGTTAGCTTGCCAATAATAGCTTGCCTTGGGTAGTCCAGTGGTTGAAGTTTTCTTCCTCCTCTTGGTAGAACTCCTCCTCCTCGTAAGCTTGGTCGGTACTATCGTCTATAAATACATACAGAGTACAAAATCACCAAACAATACTTAACTAGTCTACTTAGAACTCTAAGGCACCCATTTGATGATCTAATATCATCACAAGCATCACAAGGTTTAGTTAACTAGCTTCATTCTTTTTATTTGAGAAAAGTAATTTCTACTCATTGAAATTAACTAAGATTTAATATTCTCCAATTAAAATATGGGATCATGTGGACACATGTCATCACCACATATTCTAACATATGGGAATGTGATTTAAATGTTGGATCACCTTTTAATAAGTTTAAGTTTAATATATAATGATTTAAAGTGACTAGAAATGCCTATATAGCATTATTTTGGTACTAGTACAAAGTCACTACATGTAAACCTTAATATTATTACATATTCAGATAGGTATGGTTAAATGTGATTTTTGAGAGTTGGAATCAACTCAAAAGCTATTCGGGTTGATTTTATAAAAATATTTGAATGTGCAAATGCTTCTGTCTTATTATTTTTACTAGGAGAGATCTCTAACTCTAAATGAATTAAATCCAACGGGCTTGGATAGATCTTTTCATAAGCTTTCCAACAAAATTGGAATCACTCATTTTGGTTCAGTAAATCTTCCTGAATTGATTTTTAAACTAAGGGACAGAAGTGAGTTCAAACCTAAATAGAAAAATCTACATTTGAATTAACTGTCATGTAGAAAGAAAATTGGCTGGCCCGGACGGCGCTCAGAACCTGAGGGCGGCTAACAGGTTGGTCCCGCTTGTCAGCGAGACTTAAAACTCGAAACGGTATGAGACGATCTGGGCGCTACGATTAGAACCTAGATCAACGGTCCACAGTCGTCGTCGACGACGGACTCGTCGCCAGTGAGACCAAACTCTAAACGGCCGGTGGGGGTCTACTGGGGATGTACCAGGGCTCCAGCTAGTGCGGCGAGGAGGGCGATCAAACTGGATAGCGACGGCGGACTCAGGCGAGGTGACGGCAGGGGCTGCGGTGGACATAATCGACGGCAGCGTCTCCTCCTCTGTAGCAGGCTCTTCCGGTGCAATTCCAGTGAACTATGGCTCGAGCGGCTCTGGCGAGAGGTGGGGAAGGATCAGTGGTGAGAGGGGAGTTGAGTGGTGTGAAGAAATGGTGCTAGGGAAGGCTCCTTATATAGGCTTGACGAGGGGACCGAGGGGGCGACGGCGAGCTCGTCGGTGACGACGATACAGGGCGCTATCAGCATGGGCGGCGTAGGCGGACGGTGGTTTGCCTCCTGGTGGTGCTCTACGGCTTAATGGCGTGGCTAGGGGCGGTGGATTGCGGTCGGGAGCATCACGCACTCTGGGAGACAGAGGCGATGCTCGACACGGCGCTCGACGACTGTGGGTCACGCGACGGTGCATGACCGTGTCTGGCGGGGTGCTGGGGTTGAGGCAGAGTGACGAGGACGGTCTATGGTCGAGGGGCGGTCTGCTACGTGCTGGAGGCTATCGCGCTCTAGCGTGCTCTGGCGAGCTCGTAGAGAGAAAGGGCGGCGACGCTGGGGAGTGGTCCAGGGGCTGGGGTTGATCGAGGGATGGACAGGGAGGTGTGGTAGGGTTGGGCGGAGCTAGGGGACTTGCTGGTTTAGCGTGGCGTGGTCCCTGGCATGTTGCCCTCTTCTGGCTGGCGGTGAGCACAAAGTGGCGACGCTCCACTGCTGCTCCAGCTTAGGGGTAGGCCGGTGGGGTGTTGGTTGGACTCAGGGGGATAGAGGAACCAAATGAGGGCCAAAAACTCGACAAAGCTTTGATCACAAAACAGTATAAGTTAGGCAGAGAAATCTTGCCTGCCACCTGTTCGATCAAATGGCCACAAGAGAAAAAGTTTGAATTTTGGGCTGATTTTTGGTGGAGTGTTGTATCTGATGCTTGAGCTTCTAGGTGTGCTTGGGTTTTAAAAGTGGAGTTCATTTGAGTGGTTTTTGAATAAGTGTGATCTATACATATGAACTACATTCAATTTTCAAATGTCATTTAAATTTAGTGTTTGAAAGTTTTTGGGGTGAAACAAAGTGGCCCTTGGTACATCACTACTTGTACTAACAAGGGGTGCAAAGAACCACAATTGTTTCTTCTAAGATTTGAGTTCTAGGAATAGCCAAAGTAGGCATGGTGATTAAAATGGCAAAAGTGACCATTTGCTTATTTTATTATTTTTGATTTGTTTTTCTTTGGGATTTGTTTGGGAATGATCTAGATGATGTTTAATTCACCTTAGAATCATTTTACAATCAATGGATCACTCAAACATGGCAATTCAAAACAACTCCTAAATTATATGCACACACATATGAATGCTTAATCATTTTTAAATGGGAAAGTTTTTGTTAACCCTAAATTTGATGATTTGGATCTTAATAACCTTGGATTAGAGTTTTGGGATGTTACAGTCAGGCTTTTGCAAGCCTTTTGTTGCTCATTGTGGTGGTGGATAATCTCCAAAATTCCATTACCTGCTCCAATTGGTGAAATGGGTTGAGAGATTGGCGGTAGCATATCGAAGGTTGATGGAGAGGTTGCTCATATTCTGAATGCTTCCTTTAAGAGAGTAGATATCATCATAGGTGGTGTAGTAGTTTGGTGGATGAACATCTTGTTCGGGTCCTTCTTGTTCTACTTTTTAATCTTCTCCTTCTTCATCCACGAGTTCTTCTTGTTGGGGTAGACTTGTTTCAACCTACGCATCAAAACTCAGACGTCCATCCTTGATAGAGAACAACCCATTAGGAAAAGGATCTGGGATCAAGTGATCCGCTCTAGGTATATCAACAAAGTATTTACCATTGAATTTAGAAATCAAACCACAAGCTCTTAGAGTGGCAAAACCGAGACGGCGGTCACCTGCCAATGGTTGGATATTTCCTAGGTTGACATGAAGAGCACGTGTAAGAACAGTGACAACTCCTCCTCCACATATGGGACCATGGGATTGAAGAGTTTGATGATTAAGATAAAACAATAGAAGGGCGCCCAAATTTGGCGTCAAGTTACAGTTTGGAATAGCTGCTCTTGCGAGGATTATCATATCCTCCTCATTAACTCTAGTAAACTCACCATGTGCCTGCAAAGTGTTAGCAATAACATAGAACAAATAACGAACAGTAGGGTGATCAATTTGGGTTCCCTTAGGAATGTTTCCATGGATTCTCATTCTATTAAAGTAATACAAGGGTGAGGCATGAAGAACAAAGGTGGTGGAGTGTATATCGATAGTGTTGTTGGCAAACCCAAAATAATGAGCCCACTCGCCGAGTGTCAAGGTATACTCACGATTCATAAGGCGGAAGTTGATGCAATCAACTCCCGTCATATACTCCTCGGAGCAGTAGTGTGAACCCACCGTGTGCATCAAGGTATTGAGGAACTCAAGTGTCAAGCGACGATATGTAGAGGTATCCTAAAAAACAAAGTGATACAAACCAACATGCAAAGCAAATCAAAATCATAATGAATGCCTAGTTGGTTGAGGATATAAGGACACACCCACTTGGTTGACTTGATTTATCGGTGCTTGAGACGGTTGAAACGAGTGAGATGAAACTACTCGGTGAACTCAATGCCAAATGACTCGAGGGGTAGCGTATCAATGGGTGGTACGGCCTATCCCGCAACCACTGCACGTGTATGGCTTATCGTGTTTATCTACAAAAATAAAAATAAGCTAATTAAGAATCTGCTCCAATAGAAACACAGTAAAAGTGATCCTTTACACTTCTTACAAAAGAATATCCTCTAAAAACAAAACTAAGTATGCTCATAATCAAGATTAGCTCAAGAACAAGACCTAAGTCTAGATTGATAATGGTGAAAGATCGAGCAAGGTTTTGATACAAATAAGTTAAGGATCAGAGTAGAAACATACCTTAGATCGATTGGGTGTGAGGAATCAAAGAAAGATCGAGCAGAATTGAAGATCCAATAGAGGTGTTGGAGTTTGGAGGAAGAAGAAAAAGGAATTTGGGATTTTGGGGTTTTAGGTTTACCTCTCCCTGGGATGTTGTCATGGTCGATTACGCGGTACATGTGGGTGGTACGGCCGGAGCCCACCCGTACTGAGTGTCCTACCTTTGGGTCAACAGATCCCTCCAGCAGTGCACTCGGCACAGGAACATGGTATGGTCGCCTGTACTACTGATCGTTAACTCCTCAAATCACTTACCTCAAACTCGATGTTTTGCTCCATGGTACGGTACCATCTCCCGTCGTACCAGTGGTTGTTAGACGCACTGTGTCCATCGGCAAAAATCGAAGTTTGCATTTTCTTGTGCCGCAGTGTGGTATGGGCATGTGGTACGATGGCCTCCGGTCGTACCAGTGTTCGTTAATCTCATTGTAAGCTTCAAAAACTTAAAAATTAAGTTAGTAGCTTCACACCCCTTTACACATCTAAGCAACAAAATAATGACGGCAAATAAACTTCATAAAAATAGTAGTATAATAGATCAAGGATTACCTTGATTTCTTCTCCTCTCTTCAAAGGATCTTCTTGAACACTCTTTATTAAAAACAAAAAACAAAACAAAACTAACACAAGATTAAAAACTTTATTTCACACGGGTTGCCTCCCATGAAGCGCTTCTAGTTAAGGTCAATTAGCTTGACCAAGATGGTGATTATTTAGGCTATGCAAGTGGGACACCCACTCCAAAGTAGTTAGCTTTTAAAGTGATTACACCATCATCATCATTAGGCTTGGCCTTCTTCTTCCTAGGTAAGTGGACTATAAAAGGATCTCTAGATGGTAATACTATTCTCACATTCCCTTCATGTAGATTAAATAAAGCTTTAATAGTTCTTAGGAATGGCCTGCCTAGAATTATAGGTGTTGTGGGATGTTTAGCCATGTCTACTATAACAAGATCAATAAGAGCAGGACATCCTTTAATTTCAAAAATTATATTTTCTTTTATCCCAATAGCTTGTTTATAGGTTGAAACAACAAGACGGAGTCTCATTTCAGTAGTTGTAAATGTCCCTAAGTTTAACTTATCAAATAGGCTCTTGGAAATTGTTGAGATGCTTGCACCAAGATCACAAAGGGAAACTATCTCATTAACCCCAATTTTAATTTTAATAGTGGGCTAAAAATGAAGGGTTCGCAGCATAGAAAACAAAAAAATTCCTACGATGGGAACTATTATACACCAACATCTATCTATTACTCCCTCCGTTTCAAAATATAAGATGTTTTAGATTTGTGAATGAAGTGTATCTAGACCTCTTTTAGTGTCTAGGTTCACTCCAAACCTAGATGAATTTAGACACTAAAAGGGGTCTAGATACACTTCATTCACAAAGGTAAAACATCTTATATTTTGAAATGAAGGGAGTAGATACAAGCAACGGGTGGATATACATCCATAGAGAACATACCCTCGAAGACAACATGCTTTGTTAATGAGATGGAACTCATGGATGATGTAGTCGTACACTTGCCGATCTCAAGATCATGATGAAGTCCAGTAGGTCCAGCTCCAGGACATCCATCAGATCCAGCTCCAGCAAGTCCAGCACCACCATCAGATCCAGCTCTAGCAAGTCCAGCACCACCAAGTCCAGCACCGCAAAGCAGCGATGCATCCGTGATCGCACACACATCTGGTACCCCGACAATCTCCGTCCCTTGCTCCAGCAAAGCAGCGGAAGCAGCAACTCCTTTCCATATAAAGCCACCGGGAACATGTATCTCGCTAATCCGAGACCATGGGGGGAAATACTAGAGGGGGAGAGAGATCCTTCACAAGGAGGTGTAAGTATGAAGGTGTGAGAGGGGGGCCTTTTATAGGAGGAGGGGGGTGCCCCTCCCCATGGCCGACACCCAGGGGTGACCCTTCACCTCCTCATTCATGTGGTGGTAACTCCCTCCACATAAATTTGCCCCTTCACATTCTCCATTAAAGTCTCCACTTTAAATGCATTAAATTTATCCAAATTTAATGCTCTCTCATTTAATAAAACTCTTTTATTAATTTTATTAAGAATTTTGTTAATTACTTTAATTAACAAACATTCATATAAAACCCCCTACAACATTTCAATATTACATGCAGAACCAATTTTAGCAATTTCACCCGAAATAGTTTCGGTGTCTATTGAAATAATTCCAGTGCTTTCTTAAATCTTTATCTGAAACATATTTGATCCAAATGGTGTCGGTATCCCTTAAGTGTGTCACCCTACGGTTCGCGAATAATGCAGACATGATCGAGACCCCTATCCAATCAATAATCAGCAGCGGGACCTAGAGATCTGTAATAACTCCCACATATTCAACGACGAATCTTGTGATTGTGTAAACCTTTAACGTTGTAACTAAATCCCTTTTTCTCGCGATATATTACATGTCCGAGATTCAATCATTGGTATCTCCATGCCTAGTTTGATCTCGTTACCGACATGTACTCTTTTCTTGTTCCCGTGATATAACATTCTAGTGATATCATCACTTGCTTGCAAGCTAACCAATGTGATATCATCGAGAGGGCCTAGAGTATATCTATCTGTCATCGGAATGGACAAATCCAACTCTTGATCCATGAGCCTCTACATAACACTTTCGTAGCACTGAACCCACCTTTATAATCACCCTTTCACGGTGTGACGTTTGATGTTATCAAGATACTCTTCCAGTGTTAGTGATTGACATGGTCTCATGGTCTAAGGACTAGGATTACTTTGTATGATGTTATAGAAATATAAAAACAATGACTTTGATCGTAATGCTATACTTCGGATGAATGTTCATCACATCATTCCACTAATGTTGTGACCTCGTTATTAACAACATCCAATGTCCATGATTAGGAAACCTTGATCATCTTGTTAATCAACGAGCTAGTTTATAAGAGAGGCATAAATAGGAACTTTCCTTTTGTTTATTAAACACACATGTATTAATGTTTCCAAATTAATACAATTATAGCATGCAAAATAAGCATTTATCATAAACAAGGAATAAGATAATAACCACTTTATTATTGCCTCTCGAGCATATTCCCTTCAGTCTCCCACTTGCACTAGAGTCAATAATCTAGTTCGAAAAACTTTGTGTATTGAAGACCTATGGCTTTCTGGTGTTGCATATACGCGATTAATAGTGGTTAACATAATCTCCGGATGTGATAGTTTCAGGTCCGTGTGTATTTGCATGTCTTTGCGTCTCTACGCATCACTCATTCTCAAATGAGATGGCATTGTATAAATTTAGTCCTTTGGTGAGACCTTTAGTTCGTTCGGGTTAAAATATGTTGATATTATTGTCATACAATATATATTCATAGTATTAGCCCACTTTGAACCACACCTAGTTTGATAACAAACTACTTAGCACAAATGCCCTCCTTTGCTGCTACTATAGCAGTCATATACTTAGTCTTTCGTTGTAGTATCCGTCACAATGTCTCAACTTTGGAACTCATCCAAATCCATCATGGAACATCTTTTCCATTACATTGTGCCACCCATAGTCTAAATTTAGATAAATTTAATTTATATCTTGTGACAAAACTAGTATCAACGTAACACTTTAGAATGTACTACCTTTAACTATTTGTCACTTATACATGATATATTCTTAGTTCTTCCAAAGCTCATAAGAATATCTTTACTATCGTCCAATGATCATCTTATGAATAATTTTGGTACGTGCTCATAACATTTAGAGCATGGGACATATCTGGATATATACATATCACGTCATAATCGATCAAAATCTTCATGTGATTTTACTCACCATGTGTTAAAACACTTGAACCTTGATACAATCCTTTCCATGCAGCAAGAACCTTTCTTGTTGTTTCCATATTGAACCCTTTCAATATCTCATATATGTACGTATGGCACAACCATATTAGCGCCTCAATCTATCCATATAGATATTGATGCCAAATATTCCGGTTGTTCCCAAGTCTTTCATCGAAATCCTATTTTAATGAAATTCTTAACTTGTGTCAATAAAAGATACATCATTTCCGATCAACAATATGTACTCTACATAATGTATTGGAAATTTGTATCAGCGCTCCCACTTAATTTCTTGCAAATGCAAGCATCTTCATTGTCTCCGATGAATTTAAACTCTTTTAACATTTTCATCATGGTGAAGATTCCAACTCCGCTATGCACACTTCAACTATTGAAGTTTGCATGCCCTTATAGCACCCTTTGAATTAGCAAAACCCTTCAGACCGTGCCATGTACACGTCCTAGGTAACCATTCTATTAGAAGAACCTTGTTTTGTTTATTCAACTACCATATACCAAATTATATGTAGTGGTTGCTATATTAATCCGTCAAGACTAAATATCGCTATGAAAGATCAAATCTTGTCATAGTCAACTCCTTGAATATTGCCGTAAACTTCTTTCCGACATGTCGACTATTTCAGAGATGTTAAACATCCATGTCTATTTCTTTATAGATCTAACCACGACCGATAGGCTTCACACCTTTCTGGAGGGTCTTCCAAGTTCAGAAACTTGATTTCTCGTGTATGGATATGATCACGGATTATATGACTTCTAGTCATTTTATGGAGTCAGGGCCCATCATCGCTTCTTTGCATGCAGTCGGTTCATCATTGTCAAAACAATAACGACTTGTTTATCAAATCTCACTATTTGATTCTTACCTGATACATATGATTCAAATAGGAACTCTAATCTCCAAGATCACACCCTTTGTAATCACGGGAGCCATGAGCATTGTGGCTGCCACCGGGACACTTTCCGGTGTTGCGCTACTTAGCACATATAGCTAAGGTTCAACAACCTTATCAAAGTTCTATTGTCCTCCCACTTAACTTTTCACAAAAAATTCCTTCTCAAGAAACTTGACGTTCCAAGTGACAAACTCTTTTGTCCTTGGTGTTATGGAGGAATGCCCAACAAATTCTTTGGGATAACCTACAAAGACGTGCTTATCCAACTTTGGTTGTAAATATTTTACTTATGCATAGCATACCAAAATTTAAGAAAAGACAATTCGGGTTTTAACCCAAACCATAACTCATATGGTGTCATTTCAATGGATCACGATGGTGCTCTTTTCAGTGTAAAAGTGGTAGTCTCTAAAGATTTAATCCTTAAATCATAATGGCAATTTTATAAATGACACCTTTGATCTTACCATATCAAACAAGGTTTGATTTGATCTTTTGAACATACCATACTCCTGTGGTTATCGGGAAATGCAAATTCATGGAACAATTCCTGAAATCCTAGGTGTTTTGCTAAACCTGTAACTCAAATATCTTCCTTTATGATCAAATCATAAAATCTTTTATTTTCTTGTTACAATGATTTTTCACTTCATCTTGAAAGTCTTTGAACAATTTTCAAATGTTTCATACTTCTTCCTTATTAAGTAAATATACACATATATTCACTCAAATTTCCGAAGAAAGCATATCAAGTCAAAATATCCACCACACATGGCTACATATAATGGACTATATACATCAATATGTATAATATCCAATAAGTTAGTCATCCGTTCCTCTTTGGCCTATGAACGGAGTTTCAATTATCTCGAGGAAAGTCTCACAAGCGTCAATTGATCAAAATCAAAGACTCCAAAAATCCATCAACATGGAGTTTCTTCATGTTTTCTTAATATAATTTAAACAACGATGTAACTTCATAGTGATCTTTCAATCATTTGTCTTGCAACATTTTAGCAATAGTGTTTATGGATGTGATTTCTCCCACTAGACTTGTAAAAGTTCACCCATCCTTTATGGAATACGGTAATTATTTGAACAACCATTGCTCTCATAATACCGGAACAAAATAACAATTATTTAAACAAATCTTGAAGACAAGCTTTGATCTCAACGAGAAACATAATAACACTTTATTTGTTTTTGATGAACATCATCACTTATTCTCTTGCTAGTTACTTAGGCCATTGCAGTTCATGAATTGCATTGTTCTGTATGACACTTCACACCAACCAATTCGGTATTAATACCTAAGAACCACATTGTTTAACAAGCAAAGTATACTGCCATAACATGTATATCTTCTATATACCTAATTTGGACATCTCCAACCTTTTCTTTTCTTCCAAATATTTATTGATTCTCTTTCAGCAATTCCTTTTCTTTTAAAAGAATCTATCAACATCAATAGTGGTGTCATTCACATGACACATAGTACAAAGTGTATATAGTCAAATACTAATACCTTTGGACTTGCACTTTGAAGTGGATCACCATCATCAAATGTTTGGTGTTATTTCAAAAAATACATTCTTTAGTAATCTATTAGTGTAGTAAACATTTTACTTACATCTTCTATTCATCCTTATCATGAAAACTTTCATGATCAAGCTACTATAGCCTATAAGGATGAATCGTGAGTATAATATCAGTTCCCAAAACATTTTTGGTAGATTAGGACGCCTAGCATCTCCAACCTTCACAAATTCTCATACAATATGAGAACATGTATTTTGTTAAATTATACTCTATCATATTGCAACCATAAACTTTGTTTCAGATATCACAATATCTTTCACACATGATGGTTTTTGAAACAATTATTTCAGCTCCTAGATAACCTCGATATTAAAAACAACTTTTGAATATCAATAATCATGGAGTCAAAAATGATACTTTAGATACTAACATTGGAATTCTTACTCTTGATTTAATAGTACTTATTAAACTTCATGGAGTAAATAGAGTTTGCTGAAAGTTTGCAATAGGACTTCTAAACTTTAAATTGACATTCAAAACAATACGATACCAGTTCGTAAAGTAAAAATCTAGAATTCTATAGTTCTATTATCTCAATTAAAACTAAGCATAAGGTAGTAAACAGATGCCAATGACTACAACAAATTATGCAAATTCACTTTGATTTAGTTTATGACAAATTTGGTTCGACTAATCCAAATTAGAAATGAACTCCCACTCAAAAACGACATTCCTCGTGCCTTTTTGGTGATTACATGAACCAAATCCACTACACCAAGTCCGATCATCACGTGAGTCGGTGTAGCTTCAAAGGCGAGCATCAATATGGGCATCACATCAACTGTATGACTCATGCTTAACCTTTCGGTCCATGTTTCGAGGCCATGTCTGTATATGCTAGGCTCGCCAAGTAAGAACCTTAGTACTCACGTGTGTAAAACTGTCTTACACCCATGTATGAAAGCGTAGACTCGAGTACACCCGATCATCACGTGATGTCTCGAAACACGATCCATAGAACGGTGCATACTTAAGGAAGAACATATTTTATCTTGATACTTAAATGAGGGATCATTTTATAATGCTACTAAAACGCCAAACTAGCAATATATGATGCAGACATAATGTTTAAAGTGGAATAATATGGTCCATGCATTTGATCACTATCATGTGCATCGTGGTATGATCTCTATCATTCCTTTGTGTGTAAGGCCAAGGTCTATGGAACTTACACGTTAGGTGTGTTGTAAGGGTATCAACTATACATCAACTTACAACATTTCCATATCATGACACTAGCCCAGCAACGATCTAAACTAGACACCTCTAATTTATCAATTGCAAGTTTTTACGTGGCTTAGGGATTTCGAAGATAGAACCGGTCTTACCTACGAACATAGAACCACAACAATGATAACTAAGTTATTAGAAACTCGTTGTAAATCATATATTGACTATAGTAGGAGAGACAGACACCCGCCAGCCACTTATGCAAAACTAGTTGCATGTCAGTCGTGGAACCGGTCTCATGTGCGATGACATGTAAAGTTGGTCCGGACCGCTTCATCCCACTATGCCACCAATATCCAAAATACATGAAAGAAGCAATAACATGATCATCATCCCGCACATATAAACATATGTGTACTACCCGTGCAAAGCACGGATACGTCGTAAACGTATCTATAATTTTTGATGTTCCATGATTGTTTAGTATCTACTTTGCTTTGCTTTGTCAACACTTTGAGGTATTTTTATATGTTTTCTGGGACTAACCTATTAACAAGATGCCACAGTGGCAGTTGCCAGTTTTCTTATGTTTTTGGTTCCAAAAAAGCCAGAAAATGAATATTCTCGAAATTGGATGGGACAAAAGCCAAAGTCAATATTTCACTAAGGGGAACACGGAGCAAGAAGACGAGACGGATAAGGGCCTCGAGGGGGCTACACCCCTGGCCGTGTGGCCTGGCCTGGACCGTGCCTGGTGGGGGGGGGGGGGTGCAGCCGCCTCAGGCACCCCCTCGTCCTTCCCTTTCGCCTATAAGAAGCCTCCAATGCAGAAACCTTAAATAATCCAGGAGAATGCCATGAAAACCTCTACAACACCGCTGCCACCGAAGGGGAGATTCAGGGGACAGAAGTCTCTATTCCGACACCATGCCGGGACGGGGAAGTGCCCCCGGAGCCATATCCATCGACTCCACCGCCATCTCCATCACCGTTGCTGATTCCCATGATGAGGAGGGAGTAGTTCTCTCTCGAGGCTAAGGGCTCTACCGGTAGCTATTTGTTCATCTCTCTCTCTATGCGTGATCTTATGAGATCATGAGCATTGTAATCTATAGATCTATTCTGGTATTCAAGTGCTTTAATGAATCTCTGCTTATCCCCAGGTGTGTGAAGTTGACAATGTGCACACCGTGTGGCACTTTGGCTAAGGTTACATAAATACTTATCATGAGTATAATTTGAGTTGGATGTCTCTATGAGATAGTGGTGTTTGTTGGAACCATCTAGCGCTCAAGGTGATAGTGAGGGGTTATCTAGATGGGGAATACGAACTTTAAGGTGTGCTGTTATAGCCCTACATTGTCCAACCGGAGAGTAGTTCAAGGTAGCATCATAAAGATAAGATATTTATATGAGAGTGTCCACTAGTGAAAGTATGATCCCTAGGCCTTGTTTCTAAGCATTGAAACACCGTTTGCAACTAGATCTATTACATGTTTGCTTGCTTCCATCTTTATTTCAGATTTCCTTTATTCTCTTCCTACCCGTCAAGCTCTTTTCTAGCACCGTTACCACTTATAATTATCTATACCACTTGTATTTCACTATCTCTTCACCGAACTAGTGCACCTATACACCTGATAAGTGTATTGGGTGTGTTGGGGGACACAAGGGACTTCTTGTATCTTGATTGCAGGGTTGCTTGAGTGGGATACCTTTGACCACTTCCTCCCTGAGTTTGATAAACCTTGGGTAATCCACTTAATGGAAACTTGCTGCTGTTCTACAAACCTTTACACTTGGAGGCCCAACAACTGTCTACAAGAATAGAAGTGCGTAGACATCAAGCTATTTGCTAGCGCCGTTGCCGGGGAGGTAAGGTAAAAGGTACTCACATCCTCTGGCTACTAAGCTATCTTCTAATACTGTAGCTGGTGTGTGCGTGCTCGAAGTTATTTCCTTTAGATTCTGTAATTATATCTTTTTGTTTCTTGTTTTTATTTTAACTAGTTAGGCTTAATGGAAAACAAAAAAAAATTGGAGAGCTTTATAGTATTTATCTTGAGTTAGGACATGAAGTGTTTGAAGAAAAAATTAAAAAACCTATGAAACTTTATTTGCATGCTAATATCAATATTATTAGTATGAATTCTTTGAACACCATTATTTCTAATTTTATGGAAAAGTCTAAGCTTGGGGAAGCTGGTTTTGATGAGCATGACATTTTTAGTCCCCCAAGCACGGAGGAGAAAATTTACTTTGATGATACTATGCCTCTAATATATGATGATTACAATGATGAATATGATATTTTTAGTCCACCTACTATTGAGGAGAAAATTAATTATGATTACAATATGCCTCCTATATTTGATGATTATGGTGATGAGAATAATAATGATAGCTATTTTGTTGAATTTGCTGCCACTATGATTAATAAGAATGCCTATGCTTATAGGGAGAGTAATAATTATTTTATGCATGTGGCTCATGATAAGAATGTTTTATGTGATAGTTATATTGCTAATTTTATTCATGATGCTACTGAAAGTTATTATGAGAGAGGGAAACATGGTTTTATGTGTCTCAACAATATTAAGTTTCCCCTCTTTATGTTGAAATTTTTGAAGTTACACTTGTTTTGCTTTCGTATGCTTGTTGCTTTGTGCTTTCATGACTAGGGTCTTTACAAGATTATTTTTCATAGGAAGTGGGTTAGACTTAAATGTGATTTATATTTGCTTCTTGATGCTCTCTTTTTCTCTAAATTCATATTTCTTATGTGAGCATCATTGAAATTATCATGCCTATCTTAATGGCTATAAAGAAAGATATTTTGGGAGACAACCCATTATATTTTTACTTTCAGTTTATTTTTGTTTTGTTGAGTTTTGGAAGTTATTACTTCTGTAATAACCTCTCCTTATACTTTTTGTGTGGTTTTTGTGCCAGGAATAACCTCTAATGAGAGAGAAGTAAGACTTGGGAAAGTTGCTGTCCCGAAACAGATTTTTGTGCTCCACTGTAAAAATTCGTGAAAAATATCTATATGACGGATTGAGCTGTAATTTTTTGTGCCTGTGCCCTAGGTTATTATATAACTTTCGTTAGTTTATCACTTTTATTTTTGAGCAACACAAGGTCTTCGAAAAGATCGGTTTTTACCTGCTGGTCTGTTTTGACAGATTTCTGCCATTATTTGCATTTGCCTCTTAATCTCTTTCTCTTTGAGTTCTCTTTGATCACTTGAACTTTTAAAAGGAATTGCTACAGTAGCTTGTGCTTTAATGGAAGTTTTACTTGTGCTGAAACTGAACCTAAAGACTTATTATCTTAAATACACTAATGTTGCTAATGAAGATTGTGTGAAGTTTTGTATGAAGGAAACTTTAAAGTGTAGGGAAGAACAATGTGATAAGATGAAGTATGGACAAAAGCTCAATCTTGGGGATGCCACCCGTGTCACCCCAAGAAATATTCAAGAAGTACAAGCGTCAAAGCTTGGGGATGCCCAAGGCATCCCCTTCTTCATCAATAAAAACCTCAGGTTTTCTTCCAAACACTTCATTTTTATTATTTCATACACAATTGTGTTGTTCTTGGAGCATATTTGTTTTTAGTTTTATTTTGTTTGGTTTTCTTAAATAAGTTGGTTGGATCCCAACACACTTCTTTTGGAGAGAGATACACCCTGTTATTCATTACCTAGAACACTCTAGTTTCCACTCTTATTGTTCTGTGAGTGTTCTCCTTTGCTAGCACTGTGTTTAGCTTTAGCTTTCGATTGGTGTTGGAAAAGAGTAGGAAGTTTCATGCTTATAGTGGTACAAAAAGGAAGCTTGTTTTTTCTGTGACTTAGACTTTATCATGTCATGCTTGATATTGCTTTGACTTTATGCTTAGTGATTATTGTTGTATCATGACTTGTTATAAACAATTGAGATTGCTTAATGTGCCTAGAAAGAATCATGCTTTGTTTTAGCATATAAAAGCACAATATTGTGGTATTCTCCTTTAATGATTTATTTGGGTTGACTTGGCGCATGCTCACACCATGTTAAGACTACACTAAGTCACCATAGCCTCTATGATCATTTAGTTTTCGACTTGTAATATCACTTTATACTTTAATTAATGATGTTTTGTCGCTTTGCATGATTATGACCATTATTGCTCTCTTAGTTGGTCACTCCCAGTCTTTTGCTAGCCTCCATACCAAGTAAGAGTTCCACTCATGCATCCAACTCCAAATAAAACCAAGTTATCCCAAAGAGTCCACCATACCTACCTATTAGCATTTGCTATTCCAAGTATATTCATGTTTTTATCTACCTTCCGAATTAAACTTGTTATGTGAAAATTAGTGATTAAAGCTCTCACGAACTTGATGACACACTTTACTTTTCTTGCCCCTAATAAACTTGAACCATTGTGTCATCTATGTTGTATATGCTTGCACTTATACGTTGGGATTAGCATAACCATGCTGTCATGGGGAACGCTTTCAACATTGCACTTGTACATTGTACCTAGTTGATATCATGCTCTTTTGTTTATGGATGTCGTCGATGTGAAATGAAAGGGGAGCTTGTAAGTCCATGGAGTTATGTATGTGTGTTAGAGAAACGCCTGGGCCGCTAGCCTAAGCCATGCCTAATCATGGTGGAAACTTGCAACATCACCATAGTGAGCAATCTATGAAGCATTCTTCTTATAAAAAAGAGATAGAGATTGAGAAAAAAGGAAAAAAAGATGAGAAAAGAGGAAAGAGAGAAAAAAGCACCATTTTCCCATGGTAAATAAGAAGATTGCTGAGATGCTCATTGTCTGCTTGCCTTGTCATTTTGATTATGGGATAGCTCTTGTATCATGTGTAAGGGGTACCCCATTGGCGGTTCTCTATGATACACATGTACTTACTATGACAAGAACTTACCGGTAACTAAACTTGAGTAGCATGAGGAGCGGCCCTCGTATTCAAGGGACATGAGATTGCCAACCTATACTTTGTCAAGCATATACTCCATAGTTTGTTCACTTTAACCTTAATCACTTCAAGATGCTTATGATAGGGGCAATACGAGCTAAAAGCTAATAAGTACCATAATTTTTGGAAGCTCTTTATAAGACTTGAATCCCTGCTTCCTTCTATGAAGGCCTTTCTTCCACTTTTATATTGAGTCTCCACCTTCTATCCTTAGGCACCAATTAAGAGAGCATAGTTGTCATTCTTAGTTCTATGTGCATTGTCACAAAACTTATTGATTGATTCATAATGTTGATATTGCTTGTTCTTGAACTATTTGTATCTAGTCACTCTTATGAACTTTGAAGGTGTCCTATGCATTTATGTTTTTCTACTCCATGAGGGACAAGCTGAATGCCACTATGCTATGTTTTCTATATGTGAAACAAACAAATGTATTTCAATCCATTGTTATTCATGATCTTTGTTTGTATCCTTTCATGTTGCATGCATAATTACTATGTCTTATTGTTAGAACTTCATCTTTCATGCTCATGTTTAGAGTACTTTGATCCCAACTTTCAATGCTTGCAAATGGTTTGATCTTGATTGTGATGGTGCATGTCACCTCAAAAATTATTCTTTTTATCACTTACCTACTCGAGGACGAGCAGGAGTTAAGCTTGGGGATGCTTCATACGTCGTAAACGTATCTATAATTTTTGATGTTCCATGCTTGTTTAGTATCTACTTTGCTTTGCTTTGCTTTGTCAACACTTTGAGATATTTTTATATGTTTTCTGGGACTAACCTATTAACAAGATGCCACAGTGCCAATTGCCTATTTTCTTCTGCTTTTGGTTCCAGAAAAGCCATAAAATGAATATTCTCAGAATTGGACGGGACAAAAGCCAAAGTCCATATTTCACCGAGGGGAACACAGAGACAAAAGATGAGACGGAGAAGGGCCTCGAGGGGGCCACACCCCCTAGCCACACGACCTGGCCTGGCCTGCGCCTGGAGGGTGCAGCCGCCTCGGGCACCCCCTCGGCCTTCCCTTTCGCCTATAAGAAGCCTCCGATGCAGAAACCCTAAATAATCTAGGAGAAAGCCAGGAAAACCTCTACAACGCCACCACCACCGAAGGAGAGATTCGGGGGGACAGAAGTCTCTGTTCCGGCACCCTTCTGGGACGGGGAAGTGCCCCTGGATCCATCTCCATTGACTCCACCACCATCTCCATCACCGTTGCTGATTCCCATGATGAGGAGGGAGTAGTTCTCTCTCGATGCTAAGGGCTCTACCGATAGATATGTGTTCATCTCTCTCTCTATGCGTGATCTTATGAGATCATGAGCTTTGTAATCTATAGATCTATTCTGCTACTCAAGTGCTTTAATGAATCTCTGCTTATCCCCACGTGTGTGAAGTTGACAGTGTGCACACCGTGTGGCACTTTGGCTAAGGTTACATAAATACTTATCATGAGTATAATTTGAGTTGGATGTCTCTATGAGATTGTGGTGTTTGTTGGAACCATCTAGCGCTCAAGGTGACAGTGAGGGGTTATCTAGATGGGGAATACGAACTTTAAGGTGTGCTGTTATAGCCCTACATCATCCAACCGGAGAGTAGTTCAGGGTAGCATCATAAAGAGAAGATATTTATATGAGAGTGTCCACTAGTGAAAGTATGATCCCTAGGTCTTGTTTCTAATCATTGAAACACCATTTGCAACTAGATCTGTTACATGTTTGCTTGCTTCCATCTTTATTTCAGATTGCCTTTAGTCTCTTCCTACCCGTCAAGCTCTTTCTGGCACCGTTACCACTTATAATTATCTATACCACTTGTATTTCATTATCTCTTCGCCGAACTAGTGCACCTATACACCTGACAAGTGTATTGGGTGTGTTGGGGACACAAGAGACTTCTTGTATCTTGATTGTAGGGTTGCTTGAGAGGGATACCTTTGACCACTTCCTCCTTGAGTTCGATAAACCTTGGGTAATCCACTTAAGGGAAACTTGATGCTGTTCTACAAACCTCTTCACTTGGAGGCCCAACAACTGTCTACAAAAATAGAAGTGCGTAGACATCAAGCACCTACGCATAGATCAGGCTCTGATACCACTGAAGGGTTCGCAGCATAGAAAACAAAAAATTTCCTATGATGGGAACTATTATACGCCAAGATCTATCTATTAGATACAAGCAACTGGTGGATATACATCCATAGAGAACATACCCTCGAAGACAACAAGCTTTTTTAACGAGATGGAACTCGTGGATGATGTAGTTGTACACTTGCCGATCTCAAGATCGTGATGAAGTCCAGCAGGTCCAGCTCCAGCACGTCCATCCGATCCAGCTCCAGCAAATCCAGCACCACCAAGTCCAGCATCGCAAAGCAGCGATGCATCCGTGATCGCACACATGTTCGGTACCCTGACAACCTTCGTCCCTTGCTCCAGCAAAGCAGCGAAAGCAACAACTCCTTTCCATATAAAGCCACCGGAAACATGTATCTTGCTAATCTGAGACCATGGGGGAAAAATACTAGAGGGGGAGAGAGATCCTTCACGAGTAGGTGTGAGTATGAAGGTGTGAGAGGGGGGCCTTTTATAGGAGGAGGGGGTGCCCCTCCCCATGGCCGGTGCCCAAGGGGTGACCCTTCACCTCCTTATTCATGTGGTGGTAACTCCCTCCACATAAATTTGCCCCTTCACATTCTCCACTTTAAATGCATTAAATTTCTCCAAATTTAATGCTCTCTAATTTAATAAAACTCTTTTATTAATTTTATTAAGAATTTTGTTAATTACTTTAATTAACAAACATTCATATAAAACCCCCTGCAACATTTCAATATTACATGCAGAACCAATTTCAACAATTTCACTCGAAACAGTTTCGGTGTCTATTGAAATAATTCCAACGCTTTCTTAATTCTTTATCTGAAACATATTTGCTCCAAATGGTGTCGGTATCCCTTAAGTGTGTCACCCTACGGTTCGTGAATAATGCAGACATGATCAAGACCCCTCTCCGATCAATAATCAGCAGCGGGACCTGGAGATCCGTACTGAATCCCACATATTCAACGATGACTCTTGTGATCGTGTGAACCTTTAACGTTGTAACTAAATCCCTTTGTCTCGCGATATATTACATGTCCAAGATTCGATCATGGTATCTCCATGCCTAGTTTGATCTCGTTACCGACATGTACTCTTTTCTTGTTCTCGCGATATAACATTCTACTGATCTCATCAATTGCTTGCAAGCTAACCAATGTGATATCACCGAGAGGGCCCAGAGTATATCTATCCGTCATTAGGATGGACAAATACCACTCTTGATCCATGAGCCTCTACATAACACTTCCATAGTACTGAACCCACCTTTATAATCACCCTTTCACGGTGTGACGTTTGATGTTATCAAGATATTCTTCCAGTGTTAGTGATTGACATGATCTCATGGTCTAAGGACTAGGATTACTTCGTATGATGTTATATCAATATAAACACAATGACTTTGATCATAATGCTATACTTTGGATGAATATTCATCACATCATTTCACTAATGTTGTGACCTCGTTATTAACAACATCCAATGTCCATGATCAGAAAACCTTGATCATCCTGTTAATCAACGAGCTAGTTTATAAGAGAGGCATAACTAGGAACTTTCCTTTTGTTTATTAAACACACATGTATTAACGTTTCCAAATTAATACAATTATAGCATGCAAAATAAATATTTATCATAAACAAGGAATAAGATAATAACCACTTTATTATTGCCTTTCGGGCATATTCCCTTCAAAACATATCATCTAGCTTAGGTGGAAGCTTATCATTTAGTTTCTTATACTCCATTTCTATTTCACGAACTTCAGATGCTACTTCTTTTATAAATTGTTGGGATGTATCATTGTTACCTTGTTCTATACCTAGATTCTTTATAGTGATCATCTTCAATAGATCTTCCACGGTATAATCTGGTGATGGTGCATTGCTATAATCTAGCTCTTCAGGCTTTTCATCTTTATTTTCCATCCTAATCATCTTGAGGTGTTCTACCAGGTTCGGCTTGGGCTTTCTAGTGAATTTTGCAAGTATGAGAGCTTGGCTCTGAGCTACTTTGCCCAACCGTGCCTCCATGGTCTTGGTTCTTTCCTTTAGAGTCTGCACATCATTCCTAATTGCAACAGTCTGGTTAGATAATTTTCCAATACTAGTGATGATTCCAAATTTGAAGCATATTTAAGTATATAATTATTCATATTGTCACTCATTACATGCTACATCTAGGTACAACTATGCCTATTATGTATGACTAGCAAAAGTGCACATGTGTTGCATCGGGAGAAAGAAATTCTTCATATACACTCAATTTCACTATAGTTGAGACGCCCTCCGGTTGTCCCCTATCTCGTCGACAAAAGTAGATGCATGGTTGCTAGCGGCTAGCTGGATAGGTACTTGGCAATCTTTTACCTAGAGGTTGGATGCGGATACGCACATGTCGTAGTCGCTGTCGACAGCCACGCTTAATGAATTGAAACGGCAACGGCGTAGTTGCTATCTGATGAGATCGAAATGCCGGCGGCTTCTGTTGCGGGAGAGGCAAATGAGATGCTATATGAGAGGGCTGTCTAATTTTTCTTTCCGCATATATGTATTGGTATGTCAATACCACAAATATGATACGACAATATACATGTGTTCAATTTAGTAAAAAGCATAATAGAAATAGATTCATAAAATCTCACAAGCAATATAAATTCAATGACCTTGTTCCTCTTCATGCTTAAATAGTCTCCACTAAAAAATGAACCCATTTATCGATTCTCTAATTGCATTGAATCAGTTTCAATATCCAAACATAACTAACGCGAATTGATATTGAAATTTTAGTATTCTAGATTTAAAATATACTCATAATGAAAGAACAATTAGAGAGGAGATAGAGGGAGATGGAGCTAAAAAGTAACGCTGCACAAAGACACACCCGCAATGTCGCCGACCTCCATGCTGGTCTTGCTTGCTGCTACAACCGCCTTCTTCGAGTGAATTGAATCAGCCTCGTCTTTATTGCGATAGGTGAATTGAATCGGCCTCGTGCGTGTTGGGATAGATGTTTTTGAAGGAAATAAGGAATCAAGATCGATATGGCCATGTTGTGAAGTTTGCCAAAGTAAGATGTCTTTGAAAATTAATGTCCCATGAGCACACTGCAGGCCAAAGCCACCAAATAGATATTCGTGGATGAAGCTGCAGTGTGCAAGCACCTTCCACGAGAGTAGACGTGAGATTAATTAGGCAAGGTGCTTAATTAATCGCTGGCAAATTGATGAACCGATCGAGACAGGTAGCTATGATCTTGGTTTTGGGATTTGGGAAAGAGAAGGAGGGGATCACTAACCATGGTGGACATAGATGTAGGCGGACCTCCACGGGAAGATGTGATCCGGTTTTCTGGATTTGACATCATTATTATCATCTTCGTCGGGCGGACCTCTCCATGGAGTCCTTCTTTGCTTGGTGTATCAAGCTGCAGTAAGAGGAAAAATACCATGCCTCCGTGTACGACCTGGTGTGGCGGCGCTCTTCATGGCCGTCGGTCTCAGCTCTTCCGCGTTGGGCGCATGCCCCTCGTCGGAGCATCGGTCTCAGCGAGCAGGAACATGCGAAGCCGGACGCTAGCCCGCTCCTCTCCTCAAACGCAACGGCATAGTCAAATACGATTGAATCAACCAGCGTTGGCTAGGAATTGGGGACGGAGACGAACATGCCAATTGGGATTTTTTTAAGCTGTGGGGGCATATGGCGGACGTGGAGGGGGACAGGTCCGTTTTGGTCGGCGAACCGGTATTTCCACTTGTGGCGTTGGGTGAACCGGTATACCGTGGCGACAATGGGTAATTTTTATACAGAGGGAGGGCAAATCAGTCTAGAAAAGTGTAAGAACAGTGAGAAACGCTCCTTTCTTTATTATTTGGTATAGAATTACTAGTTCTCATTCATTTTCATATGGACTTTGCACAACTAGTAGTTTTATTAGGATTTTATTACTTTTTGTCTTTGACTTGTGTGTAGGTGTTGTGTTAGATTATGAATAAAGCAAGGCAAAAGAAACCAAGAAGATGCAATATGGAGGAGCTACAAGCACCGGACTTAGCCATTTCAGAGGTGGAAAAGGTGGATTTTCCCATAAACCCCAAATACCAAGGCCATGGTTTTGTATCCCTTGTCCATACGATTCCAACGAGCCAAAGGCCACCCAAATCGGAGATCGTATGAATAAATAACAGCCAAAATACGAACGCATACTGAAGGTTTAACGACCACTAGTATGGGCGGGTACGGTCGTACCGTTCGCCCGTACCACGGGTCTGGATGCACAGAAACAACTATTCTGGACGCGTTTCTTCATATAATCTGTCTCCGTTTGTTTCTAGACCCTCCTTAGGTCAAAAGGAACATATAGGGGATATTGGGGGCTCTCCTAGGCCTATATAAAGAGGCAAGGAGCCAAGGGAGAAGGATTCCTCTCCACATACCTCCACGGCAGAACCCTGCTGCCTTGCAAACTCCATAGCCACCGCCTCCATAATATCTTCACCATCACCATTGCTCAAGAGGAGAAGGGGACTTGGATCTTGAAGGCCTCAACACCGATCTACATCACCATCATCATCACCAACATCACCAACACCGATCCCCTTTGTCTACTTGGTTGAAATCCAAACTCTAGTGTGGATCTTCACTTGTATTCGATTTTAATATCATATCCCATCCATAGTATTGCCATGATATTGATTGCCTTATATGTGAGTAGTTCCTTTGTTCTTGGAGAGATGGAGAAATCCTAGTATTATTATGAAATAAAATAAAGATGATCTATTACCTGTGTCCATGATCTATTGATCGATGATGTGTGTTTGATCTCTCTATTTAGATGGTATGTATAGTTGGCCACATATCATTTGACTTTGGGTCTAAAGAAAAGAGTAAAATCCTTTGGACGTGTTTGGAAGTATACCTAGGGATATTTTTGGCTAGAAGCACTGGATTATAACCTGCACGATCAAAGGAGGAATAAAGGAAGATTCACTAAGCTAATTACGGTATCCATGGAGAGACCCTTAATTGCGGTGGTTTGTATAGGTGACTACTCTCATACATCGTGGTGGTTATTTAGAGATGACCTCATTCCTTAGCTCAACAAAGTGACTGCCTATGAGCCTTGTGGTGAACATCTTATGACGGAGTTCTATCCACACATGTCATGACATAAGAAATAGGTTATCCTAATTATTAGTAATTGTCCCATGCTAGTGGCGTATCCTGCACTCCCCAAGAACTCCGTAACCATATTGTTACCACCACAACCATACTCGCATCTTCTCGTTTACTTTAGCAATTTACTTTGTTCTTGTTTACTTTAGAATTTATTCAAATACACTCTTTATACACCATTACTTGGAATTAGAGATAACCTACAAGTATTCTCTAGTGAATAGTAACAAGGGGAATAAATACCTCTACCAATAGCTCTCTGTGGGATCAATACTCTTATTTCAAAACTAGCTACAATTGATCTATGCACTTGCAGTCATCAAGCTATTTTCTGGCGCCGTTGTCAGGGAGCTAAGCGCTTTTGGTCTTTGTTCTTAGTTACTAATTTATTGTTGTCGTACTAAAGTTGTTTACGAGTTTTAAGTTATTTCTGTTTATTTCTTTTTATCTTTTTTCCTTTTACTTATTTGAAAAGAACAAAAAAATTACAATTTTTTTATAAAAATTGTTGTTACTAATCATGTCTTCCGAGATGACTATCTTTCAACAGATGAAATTTGTAATGGAGGAGTCAAAGGGAGAGATTATGGGAAATGTGATCAAGAGGCATGGCATATTGAAAGAATGGCTGACTTGGGTGGACAAGTATTCATCCATACTATGTGCCTCTTATCAATTATAGTGTGATTGTTGCGAATCTCTAGGTCACCTCAATTATCAATGTGAGTATAATTCGGTACCGAACTAGCAAACTATAATAGTGATGAGTTTAAATGCCATGATAGAGAGGATAGATTACAATTTGTGCTTTTTACCGGTTGCCAAGAGTTGTTATTTCGATTGGGATATATACACACAAATAGTATGCATGCAAATGATATCTCATTATCTAGTAATGATTCTGATGCTGATTGGCCTGAGGAGGACATGTACCTAGCTACTTATCCTAGGAACTTTGGCGAGGAACTAGAGAAGGAATATTTCTATGAATATTGCGATGCAGCTTTGCAACAGGAATCCTCAATAGAGGAGAATGAAGAATGGTACAAAGAATATATTACTTATGGTGATATGATAGAGGTACGTGATGAAATGATGGAAAAAGCCCATTTTGGAATTGAACTTAATAAACATGATCCTATAGATGTCGTCGGATTGATGACATGTACGCCATGAGGGGGTCCTCGAAGCGTGTGGAAGAGATGGGTATGAGACGTACGGTATTCCGAGACGGTGAGCACACAAGTTTACCCAGGTTCGAGTCCGCCGGATTTGGACGGATCCTACTCCTGCTAGCAATCCTGTAATACGGCAGAGCCGGAATATGGGTTACAAGGGTTTCTCCTGTGCGAGTTGAGATTGTAGACTATTGTGAGGGTAGGTTCCCTAAAGGCTCTCCCTAGGACAGCTTATATAGATATCCGGCCTAGGTTTTATAGGAGAGATCTATCCGGCTACGACTAAGAGTCGGTTACAGAGTACATCTTGAACTACAAGTAACACTATGGACCTATGCCGGTAAGTCTTTTGGGCCTTCTCGTAGCCGAACTGGACTCCGTATCTTCTCCCTGACTGGGCCACCCATGAAGCAAAGCTCTAACCCAAAGTGGGCCACCCTGGTCAGCAAGGAACTATGAGGATACCCGGAAAGTATATCCCCAACAGCAGCCCCCGGAAGTCTCCAAGATCCAAAGTCGGATTCATCATCATCTAGCTTAATCTTCGGCTTGCAGAATCTTGAAGGGTTCCTGAAACTTCAAAACAAAAGATATGATCTGGGTCTTAAAAATAAGTCGAACCTATGAGTGAGTTTATTCGTGTTTTCAGCTCGAAATTCAAACTAAGCCAGAACTTGGTCTCTGACATAATCTGACAACAGTCATGGTCAAGTTACGTCACTGACAGACATTTCCTGTCAGCACGACCGTTGGTGGGTCCGCCTTTCATGGAACCGAGGCACTGTTTCAATGCGTGCGTGGAGATCGAGACAGCATAATCATCGCACGGAGGTTTCCCCGTCCTTTCCACGACACGTGGCACGTTCACTGTAGCGTTTACACTAATCTTGACGTGCCTGGCGGAAGTGGCGTGGATTCTTTCCCCCATCTTCTCACCAGTTCTCAACGCTGTTTCCTTCTCTTCTACGCCTCCCACGCACTTAGCGCTCCTCTGCCTCCAGAAAAAACCTCCAGCACCGCCCATCCAAGGTCACCGGCGTACCGGAAAGAATGGCTTCTTCATCATCCTCTGGCTTGGTAGTGGCAGCAGCGGCGGCGGCGACGGCGCAGCAGCAGAGAAGGAGAGCCACCGTGGAGTTTGGATCTCATGCTTCCTTGACGATCCCAAACTCCAAGTCGTTGAAGACGAAGGGCTCCTCCGTGTCGGCGACTGGCGGAGCGGCTTCGGCGAAACCGTCCCCAACCCCCGCGACGACGAGCGAGTGCATTTCGGCACTCACCTTGACAAAGGTATTTCCTTTCCTCCCTCAGATTTCTTTTCCGAGGTGATGGATCATTATGGTGTTCATCTTCACCATCTCCCCCGAACTCCATCTTAGAGATGAGTGCGTACGCCTCTTTGTGCGAGGGGTATCTCGGCATTAGGCCGAGCCTTACTCTTTTCCGGTACTATTTTCATGCCCGGAGAAATTCCATCACTGCCGGTAATCCTTATATTACCGGTACCATTAGTTTTTTGGTTAGATGTGAGCGCGTTTATCCCCGGATTATGGCAAGTGAGACGGTCAAACAATGGCCATCCACCTTTTTCTATCATAAGGATATCCTCGCTCCTAGCAAAGATCATGCTTTGCCAGCTTTCGTCGATGGAGCCGCCACGCCCCAAGAGTCCTAGGACAAGGTCGCTCCGACTATCAGTGACGATCTGTTTCTCGCCAAGAGACGGATCGAATATCTGATGAAGCACAAGGGCCTGAAAGTGTCCAACTTGGTTCAATGCTGGGTGTCATGCCGGATCCAGCCTCTTCAACATCATGGAGATCGACTGATGTGTTCCATCATATCGTCAAAGAAGGATTCCCTCCGCATCAGCTCCAAGACCTTAAAGCCGAAAGATTATATATGCCAAGTCAAATGGCTGATATGGGAGCGGATTGAATGGAAAATTCCGGAGCTGTCCCTGGACATGCATACAGCGGAAGATCCTGTTGTGCCGGTAAACTTCAGCAGTAACTCTTTTTATGTGCTCATCTTTATGTTATTTTTGCAATACTAAGATACTTTTCCTTTTCAGCTTGCTGACCTCCCTGAGTTGGAGTTTGCTCCTATCGAGGGATATCCTCCTGAGTTTTCTCAGGACGAAGGTGAATTGGTCCCAATGCCGGATGTCGTTCCTCGGAAATGCAAAGCTCCGACATTGGCCATTGGCAACAAAGAAGTGCCTGTTGTGAAGAGGTAATCTTTCCTCACAGGGTCTTTGTATTTTACTCGTAATTTCTTCTGAGATGTAATGTTCTTTATTCTATTATCTTCTCAGAGCTAAACAGCTCATCAAGGGCAAAGGGAAGGAAACTGCCCCGAAGCCTCTGCGCCAGTTGAAACTCAAATTGGCTTCTCCTGCCGTAGCTCCTCCGACTCCTATCCCTTAGCCTTCTACAGCGTCGGAGATTATTCCATCTCCGACTATTGTAGAAGATCCGGCTCAACCATCAGAGCTAGCGATCCTTGAGTCGCAAACTGATGTCACCATGAGTGACTCAGGTGTTGATAAGGGTGAACCCTCTTCGGGTAATGATCCCTCGGCAGAGACGTTTGCCGATAATCTCCTGGACAATCCGGGACTTGCCAAGCTTGGCCTATCTCGGAAGTCTGTGGAGGAGATTCAACGGCTGGCCCGGGAATGTCTAGAGAGGCGGACTCTCTCAGCCAAAGAAGAAGCGCAAGAAGCAGAGGATATCAAACACTCTGATCTTCTTGAACAAGTTCATCTTCGTGACGAGAAGATAAGGTCCGGCGTGCTTCCAACTGCGCCGTTGATCCCCCTAACTTTTGCCGAGAAGGTTGCCACCGAGGTGAATTCGAGTTTAGACAAACTCATTCGCAAACAATATGTAAGTTGGAATTCCAACTCCCATTTTCCTTATTTCATATCATATCCTCTAGCCCCCAAGTATGAAGCTGGAAAATTAAATCCGGTTTTATGCTTCCTTAGGATGCCAAAGAATGAACTAGTGTAGCCCCCAAGGCTCGTGCTAATATTAGTATAAATATTAGCTAGAGTCTTTATAGACTTCTGACTTACAGAAAGTATATTCCTATAACCAGGATTTGCTGAAGAATGTTTGCAACAAGCGGAAATAGATCAAAGCTCTCCGGCTTGAAAATGCACAGCTAAAGGTTTCCAAGGATGAGGCCGAAGGTAAACATTCAGAAACTCAAACCTTGTCTTTTATTTCATAGTCGAATTTTTGTTGAACTATCTGTTCTTTTAACTTACAACACTGGTAAAACAGTCATGCGCTATGATCGAAGAGGCCGAGAATCTTAAGACCTTGGTGGTGGAAAACAAAGAACTTCACCAAGAGCTGGATAAGCTTAAGGCAGATCATGAGAAGAGCATTGCTCAAATTCTCAAATCCACCTCCATGGCCACTGACGAGCGTGATTGCAAGATTACGCTTCAAGATAAGAAAATCTAGGATCTCAGCAATGAGCTATTCAGAGAAAAGGACATTTCCGAGGCACTCCGGGCTGAACTCTAGAGTCTTCGTGAAGAGAAGGCCAAAGTCGACGATGTCATCTTTGGTATGTTTCCCTTTTTCTGACTTATCTGCATCTTCAGACTCTTTGGAGTCCTGGTTTTCTCGACTTACCCTTTGCATTATATGCGCAGGTCCTCTAAACTTGATGGACTCAGCCTGTACTGAGTCTCGCACCAGTCGGCTTTCTCAAGTCGGTGATTTGCTGCATGACTTCCGCCAATCCCTCGAAGATATTGGCAAAGTTCTCAAGGTTCCGGATATGCATAACATGTCCGGTTTTGAGGTGCGAGACAAGGCCAAGGATATGCCACAACTTGTTCAGGACTGGAACATGTCCTACGCGCGAACTGCAGCGCAAAACGCTCTCACCATGGTTATGAGCCACCATGGAAACATGGAGATTTGGCAAGTAACCAGAGGGTACTGCAAAATGGATGAAGACGGATAGGAGTAAGACATTAAGGCCATCATGGACTCCTGCGTCGGATATGGGTGCCACATAGCTGATTTGACCAGCTACGACACTCCCTTCTTCACCCGCGTGGACATGTCGCCTCCGCCTTCTGAAGAAACAGCTGAAGTTTCCAATGATGATCAAACCATACCGGATTTGAACATCTCGGAACGTTATCAAGCCGAGGCCGATGTATCCAGTGAGCCGACAACTCCTACCTCTCCTCCTGCATCATAGAGTGTCAGAAGAACAATATGTTATTTTGAAAAACAATTTGAGTTTGTAATAAGTAGTACAATACTTTTGCTAGTGCTAAGTTTTAATTTATCTATTCAGCACTTTTGGCTTTGATATTATGTGCTTGAAATGTTTGCATAAGAACTTGCCTTTTTTGTGTGCACTTATCGTTTATCTGGCTTTCTGCCTCGTCCCTTTCGTGAGCCGGCCAACTTTCAGCACGTAAACTTTGCCGAGCAACGGAGCTCAATTGCTAAACCAGTTTAAACTCGGAAAACAAAGCCGGCTTCCAGTACCAACAATTCACTACTCAGAAAATGCCCGCATCTAGCAATCAGATAACTAACCAAAGTATAGACTAGAAAATTTAGATTTATACCCGAAGGTATCAATTTTAGAGTTGGAAATCTAAACTAGAAAAAACATGAGCATAAAGTACTTTCAAGTATTATGGGATTTTCGACTACGACATGATCATTCGGAAATAAGATGGTACAAACTTCTCAAAAAGATTTTGAGGGAACCAAGACCTTATTTCTCATTGAACATGTACACATATATGTTTACAAAGAAAAGTAAACTAAGAATAAAAGGGACGTAGCTGAGCAATATTCCATGGTCTGTCTAACTCATCCGGATTTGTACTGCCTCCATCTCTCTTTCTCTTCTTAGTAGCAGGTCTTTCTTTGACTGGCCGCATATCAGTTAGGTATTATGAACCATTGTGCAATACTCGACTAACTAAAAATGGCCCTTCCCATATTAGGGAAAGTTTGTGCTTTCTTTGCTACACAAGCCGGAGAACCAAATCACCCTTATTGAAAGACCGGTTTCTGACTCTCTAGCTATGATACTTGTGTAACTTCTGCTGATAGGCTATTGATCTCATCTCAGCAATGACGCGAACTTCTTCGACTAAGTCGAGATCATTTTGTCAAGAAATTTCGGCATCCTCTTCAATATACGTGGCCACTCTAGGAGAAGTGTGAATCAAATCACTAGGAAGAACTACTTCTGCGCCATAGACCAAGAATAAAGGTGTGTATCTGGTTGACCTATTTGGAGTTGTTCGCAAAATCCATATTACATAAGGTAATTCCTCTGCCCAAGCCCCCGCAGCACGTCGTAGTGGTGCTTCGACTCTCGGTTTTAGGCCCTGTAAGATTAAACCATTTGCTCTTTCGACTTGTCCATTAGCTTGTAGGTGTGCGACTGGCGCAATGTCAAGCCGGATATTTTGTGTATTGCAGAATTCGACAAGCTCTCCCATATAAAAGTTACTTCCATTGTCCGTGATAATGCTATGCGTAACCGTATCGGATTATAACATCCTCAACAAATCTTCTGGCTGTTGCTCCATCACAACTAGTGACGGGTTTAGCCTCAATCCATTTGGTGAATTTATCCACCATCACTAAGTGGTGTGTAAATCCACTTGGAGCCCGTTTAAATGGTCCTACCATGTCAAGCCCCAGACCGCAAAAGGCCATGTTATAGGTATTGTTCGCAGCTGATCAGCCGGAACGTGATCTTGTTTGGCGTACTTTTGGCAGCCCTTGCATGTCTTGACCAGTCGTTCGGCATCTGCCTTGGCTGTAAGCCAGAAAAAACCGTGTCGAAAAGCTTTTGCCACTAAAGATTTGGCTGCAGCATGGTGACCACACTCGCCTTCGTGGATCTCTCGTAATATTTTCCACTCCTTCTTCCGGAGATACACAGCGCTGAAAGACCCTAGTTGCACTCCGCTTATAGATCTCACCACTAATTATAGTATAGGCTTTTGCTCATCGGACGATCTGCCGGCTCAGAACTTCGTCTTCGGGTAATTTTCCGTCTATCAAGAAATTAAGATAGGGTTGAGTCCAGCTGGGAATCACATCCAGAACTACTACTAAAGGTGAGTCGGATTTGGTCGGATATTTCTCATCTACTCCTTTTATAGTGGAAACTTTGAGGTGCTCTAAGAAAGCGCCATCCGGAACCTTTTTCCGGGCAGAGCCTATTCGAGATAGTGCATCTGCTTCCTCATTTTCTGTTCGGGGGATGTGTTGAACTTCAAACCCTTCAAACGATTTAGATAATTCATCCATGACAGCTCTATATGCCACCATGTGCTTGTTTGCCTTACAGATACCCGACACTTGTTGAGCAACAAGATCCGAATGTCCATAACACATTAATCGTCAGATGCCGATGTCCTTAGCAATCCAGATTCCATGTAGTAGTGCTTCATATTCGGCAATGTTGTTTGTCGCCATGAAGTGTATCTACAATACATAGAAAAGTTTATCACCATGGGGTGACTTGAGCACCACGCCAGCCCTCGAGCCCCCGAGCGCTTTAGACCCGTCAAAATGCAAGGTCCAGTATTCTGACTCTGGTAGGGTCATACTCTCCGTTGTCTCTATCCAATCAGCGACAAAGTCAGCGAGGATTTGGGATTTGATTACTGTACGAGGTTTGTACTCAATATCGAAAGCTGAAATCTCTATGCCCCATTTGGCGACACGTCCTGTGGCGTCACTATTGTTGATTATATCTCTCATGGGAGCTGTGCTCACTACGGTAATTGGATGTTCCTGAAAATAATGCCGTAGCTTACGAGATGTTAAGGACACACCGTAAGCCAGGTTTTGATAATGCGGATACCGCTGTTTTGATTCCGTTAAGACCTCGCTGAGATAGTAAGTTGGACGCTGCACCAAGTGTTCCTGATTTTCCTCCAGTCTCTCCACCAGCATGACAATACTGATGACTTTGTTTGTTGCAGCAAGATAGAGCAACATCGGTTCTTGTGGTTCTGGTGTTGCAAGGATGGGAGCAGATGAGAGTACTGCTTTCAAGTATTATAGTGCGGCTTCAGCTTCGTCGGTCCAAACAAAATTCTTGGTCTTTTTCAGGAGCTTGTATAGTGGTGTCGCTCTTTCACTGAGCCATCTTACAAACCGACTGACTTGGGCAATCCTACCAGTTAGTCTTTGTACGTCCTTCAGGCGAGTTGGCCT
This sequence comes from Avena insularis, assembly GCA_023614405.1. Classification (NCBI taxonomy): domain Eukaryota; kingdom Viridiplantae; phylum Streptophyta; class Magnoliopsida; order Poales; family Poaceae; genus Avena; species Avena insularis. Next base: position 185,897,175 of record CM042692.1, read on the forward strand.
GGAAATATTGAGTATAGCCTTGATTTTGTCCCGGTTTACCTCTATGCCTCTTTGAGACACGATAAAACCTAACAATTTTCCAGCTGAGATTCCAAAGAAACATTTCTTCGGGTTAAGCATTATGTTGTATTTTCGTAGATTGGGGAACGTTTCCTCCAAGTTAGAAATCAGGGTTTCCTTCTTTTTGGACATCACCGCAATATCATCCACATATGCATGTACATTGCGTCTGATTTGATCGTGGAGGCAACGCTGCATTGTGCGTTGGTACGTAGCTCCTGCGTTTTTCAGCCCAAAAGGCATCGTAATGAAACAGAAGGTTCCGAAGGGGGTTATGAATGAAGTTTTGACTTTTTCAGATTCCTTCATCCGGATTTGGTGATAACCGGAATATGCGTCGAGAAAACATAGGAGTTCCAAGCCTGCCATAGAATCGATAACTTGATGAATCCTAGGCAGAGCGAACGGATCTTTGGGACAAGCCTTGTTCAAGGCAGTATAATCAACACACATCCTTAAATCAGTGGTGTCCTTTTTAGGGACCATTACAGGATTGGCCGACCACTCAGTGTGGATGACCTCTTCTATGAATCCGGTTAACTTGAGTCGTGCTAGTTCCTTAGCTATTTCCTTACACTTTTCATCGCCAAAACATCGTAGGGACTGTTTGACGGGTTTAGCATTCGGGTGTACATTTAAAGAGTGCTCGGCAAGTTCCCTAGGTACTCCGGTCATGTCAGATGGCTGCCATGCGAAGATATCTTTTGATTTGCTTGGAGGAACTTGACGAGCGCGCTTTCCTATGTGCTATCTAGGCCTACACCTATCTGGGTCACCTTGGAGGGGTCATCATCCTTCAATGGCGTCTTCTTCGTCTCTTCTGATGCCTTGAACTCTGGATTCGGCTTTGTCACCTCCTTCTTTGTCGCGGGCATCTCGAACGGATCTATGGTCTTCTTGATCTCCTGGTACTCCTGGGCATGCAACACGGCTTCAGCAAAGGCGGCATTTCCATCCTCGCACTCTCGCGCTTTCTTCGGGTCTCCCCTGATGGTGATCATGCCATTGGGACCTGGAATTTTCATCATATTGTAAATGTAACACAGATGAGCCATAAAATCCCAATAAGCCGGATGTCCGAATATAGCGTGGTAAGCGCTCTTGAATGGGACCACTTCGAAGCAAAGTGCTTCCGTCCGGTAGTTCTTTGGAGTTCCAAAGGTAACATCCAAAGTGATTTCTCCCAGGGAATTTGCTTGTCTTCCTGGGACAACTCCGTGAAAAATCACCGAGCTATAGTTCAGCTGGGTCTCCGAGATCTTCATCCGGCGTAGCGTTTCGACATACAGAATATTAATGCTGCTGCCGCCATCCATGAGAGTCTTGGAGAAACCATAGCCGTCAATAAGTGGATTAACGACTAAGGCGTATTTTCCTCGCCTGTGCAACTTAGGCGGATGATCAACGCGGTCAAAGGTGATTGCCACTTCCGACTAGTCCAGGAACTAAGGGATAGCCGGAACTATTGCATTGAGCTCATGTAGAACTGCTTTCTTGACCTTTGCTGGTTGAGATCCGAGGAAGGTGACGTAAGTGTCTTTCTTTGTCGGGAAATTCTTTTTCCCTTCCGGCTTGGGATTTGAAGCATCGGCTTCCTCCATGTCGGAATCATCCTTGGTCTCTTTACCCTTTTCGGGTTTCTTCTTTCCCTTCTTCCCCTTAGCCCTGTAGCCAGCGGTATCGTCTTTCTTGATGTCGTCATTGAAACGACACTCGGAGTTTGTGTGGGACGAGCCCCCATTGGCATCTAAGTGATGCACACATGGGTTATTGGCAATGTTGGCCCAGGAGTAGGTTTTGCTGGGTTGTTGGTCTCCTCTACCTTGGACTCTTGATGTCCCGTGACCGCGTCCACGGCCACCACCGTGCCCTCCTCGTCCTCCAGACCCGAAAGTAGCAGTGACCATTGCCGTTTCTGCATTGGGCTTTTCTTCCGAGGTGTTCTTGCGCTTCTGAGCTTGCTACTTTGGTTGTTTTGCCGACTGTGGCACAACTAGGGCATTAAGTAATCCCTCCGCATCGTCGTCAGCATCTGCATACTTGCTTGCTGTTTCTATCATTTCTCCCAAATCAGTGACCTTGTCACACTTCAAGCGATGACGTAGTAAACCAATTGGGAGTCCTGCAATGAAAGCTTCAATCGTAGTTTGGTCATTTACTCCTTCACAGGAGTTCTTGGTGTCGATCCATTGTCTGAGATAATCCCGACAAGTTTCTCCGGCTTCCTGGGTGCAACGCTATAGGTCTCCTACCGTACAGGAGAATATCATTTTGCGGCCCGAAAGTTGGGGTGTCCAGGCAACGCGGTACCCAAGTTCCCTGAAATCATCCACGATGACTACAGTTGGTGTGCCAAATACTCAAAGGGTCTTTTTCGGCACGAATTCAACTTTATGTTTCAATACAAAAAATCAGGCTAACGACCGTCAAGTTGGTCCCCCCTGTCAGTTCTTGCCGTTATGTCGCTCCTGTCGCTCCCGTCGCTTAGGTGTCAATTAGGCTTGCAGCGTTGGCGCCTGCATCCATTATGCGTCTTCTTCTTACCCGGAGTGGCAATCTGTGGGGCGTCGCAGCCATGGCGCGGAGCTAGGACATGGACGAACCTGCTCGGCCAGCTCTCCTCCCTGTAGGCTTGCAGCGTTGGTGCCTCCATCCATTACGCATCTTCTTCCCCGGAGCGGCAATCTGTGGTCGCGGCCATGGCGCAGAGCTGGGAAGTGATGAAGCTGCTCGGCCCCGCTCTCCTCCCCATCCTGAGTCAGAGCTCACCCTCACCATGGACGCACCCATGGCACGGTCAGGGACGAGAATTGGTTCCCGGTGAGATCTATCACCTTGTCGACCATGCTCGGTTCTGTTTTCCTCCTCTAGAATCTGAGCTCGCCGTCGCCGTGGTTACACCCGCACCAATTCTGCCACCTCTGCCGAGGTCTCTATGGTAGCTCAAGTTCTGGGGCTCTCCAAGTTCCGCCATGTTGGGCCTGTAAGTGTTGTTGTATGTTAAACTAGCAAATCTCTTTTGTTCAAATCTCTTGGGCTGTACCAACTTCATTGTGTTTATTTATGAAAGACAAAATATAAATGACTTCTCTCAATTTCTCGCATAGAAAAATGCACCAGCTAATTTCATATTCTCGCAGGAACTGGCCCCACTTGTTGAACCGGCGGCACTGCCACGATCTCCACATAACCACGGTGAGTTCTCGAACCGAAAGTTGCAGTTACCACATTTCTTCTGCAGTCATTCCTCTGCAGTTTTTCCTGGGTGCTTCTTCTTCCTCTGTTCTGGAACCGTCGGTTCATCTTATTCTTCCTCTCGCAGGCAGTTCCTTGCAGGCATTTCCTTTCACCCATTTCCTTGCAGGCATGGACGATGGAAAACGCACAACAAAGACCCACTTGGTCCCTGCCCATGGCACCACGACTTTGACAGTGGTGTACACAAATGATGAAGCGACTGGGGAGACAACTCTCGCCAGGTTTGAGCAATTGCTTGAGAAAGAGAAGCACAAGTTTGTGGGGCTAGACTTGGAGTACACCCGTGCAAATAAGCGAAAAAATCCTCCATAAGAGATCGCTGTCGTGCAAATCGCCATACATGAGGAGGTCCTCGTTTACCACTTCTGCAGGTATGTGAAATTTAAATTTGAGATCACCACTTCTACATCCCTTGTTCCCTTACATCCCTAGAACCATCTAAGTGTAGGAGTAAACCAACTGAGATGCGTTGTCCGGCTCTGGTCGAGTTCTTGTGTAGGAAAGGGATAACTTTCACTAGCGTGGATATCACAAATGACACAATTATGCTTTCTCGTGCGTTGATAAAAATCCTAGAGGGGCACCACATCAACATCCAAAATCTGTACAAGATCAAATCATACCCAACGAAGGATGGCATGGGTGATCTGGCAGCGGAAATCATCGATAAATCCTATGAAAAACTGAAGAAATTGAAGCGACTCGATCACGACTACTGGGAGTGGAAGCCGATGAGCCAGGTGTGCCTCGAGTATGCAGCCAGAGACGCCTACATGGCGTACGAGTTGTACAGTAAGCTCATTACCATGAAAGATGGGATGGTTAAGGCGGGGTTTTTCGCGAGAGAGCTATGCCCTGGTTGCAAGCTAGCCCAGGAGAAGAAGCGCGAGGAGGATGAGCGATTTCGGAGCAGGATCTTGGGACGGTGGCGACATCAAGCGGCTGAAGGGGAAGCAAGTCAAGGACGACAACAAGTGGTGGTGATACATTATGTGTTTGAACTAGATTTTAGTTTCTAGTTTATTATGTGTGTGATACATTTAGTTACTTCAATACAAAATTTCGACCAATTTAACTTGTTGATGTATTTCTTGACAATTATAATATAATTGAGCACTAGAAATATTTTGTAGTGTGCATGAGCATGATCAGTAAATATAATTGAACACTAGAAACTTTAAGGCACTCCATATAAAGGAGTAGATTAATATAGAAGGTTCACCAGAGACACCACGGATATATTGTCTTACATGCCACACACAGGTAATAATTAACTAGAACAAAATAAAAGCAGGGGCTATAGCAAGGGGCCGGGACACGGAGACGCCTAGCAAGGCAGGGGTTTATCAGCAGGAGGCAGCGACAGCCTAGTCGATGGGATACAGGCCAGTCCTCACATACTCCTGGAGGAATTTGCCGTAGGCTGCGTGCCGTGCCAAGGTAATCGGCCTATGGCTTCTGCCTCCGCCTCTGTCAACGCCCTCCGCGTGCTGGATCATGCTATTGAGGTCCACGTTGATTGCTCTGCCACAAAATGGGCAAAACAGTCCCCCCCTACGGTGGAAACGGATTAGCCCACACCGTAACCACCTCAGCATGTAGCGGCTCTTGTTGTCCCTGGATACCTTGCTATCGTCCACTTCATCATCATCCTCCTATTGATTTTTAAGAACATGACTTAGAACTCATACATATGATTGAATTGTATTACAACTCAAGAATTGACAACATGTATGTGTAAGACAATATATCCGTGGATATCAAAGATAAAGCATCTCAGCAATAGTTTGATCGGTTCATATATCATTTCATCTCAACACAATGACAAATAATTGCATCAGAGTGAATGTAGGATAAAGATTGCGGCCTCATAAGTTTCTTCAGAGATGGAGTCAGCGAACCAAGTAACAATTGCACAACCTGTAATGTTGTTGTACATCGCCCCAGGTTCACTAACTCATCCCTGAAAAAATCTGACACCAATGTGTCTGCCTCTCTTTTGGGACAAATTTGAATCATTGGCCGCAATAAGAAATTGAAATGTAATCGTACAAAACATTATTTCAGGGATATACATAGTCAGGTACAAAAACAAGCCTCAATATTGTAATTATAAATAAAAAACCAAACAATTAATCTTCAGGTGCATGTTAAAAATACTTATGATCAAAACCATTCATATACATATGCATCATACCAATCATTAAAAGGTCAGAAACAATTCAAGGATCATATATGTAGTTCCATATGAGAATAAATCTAGGGCCTCATAATTTGTTTCAGAGATGGAGTTGGCGAACCAAAGTACCAACAACATAACCTATATTGTTTGTGTGCATTGCTGCCTTAGGTTCACCAACCCATCTCTAAAACACGACACCATCATACGTGTCTCCCCTTGAACTCTTTTGGGGCTAATTTCAATCATCGGCCTCGGTGACAAACTAAAATGTAATTCTTATACACTATGAATGCATGGAATAGATAATTCGAATATCATAGTTCTATGAATGTAGAATAAAGATTGCGGCCTCATAAGTTTATTCAGGGACGGCGTGAGTGAACCAAGTAACAATTGCACAGCCTATATTGTTGTTGTACATCGCCCCCGGTTCACTAACTCGTCCCTGAAAAAATCTGACACCAATGTGTCTGCCTCTCTTTTGGGGCAAATTTGAATCATTGGCCACAATAAGAAATTGAAATGTAATCGTACAAAAAATTATTCAGGGATATACATAGTCAGGTACAAAAACAAGGCTAAATATTATAATTATAAATAAAAAACCAAACAATTAATCTTCAGGTGCATGTTAAAAATACTTATGATCAAAACCATTCATATACATATGCATCATACCAATCATTAAAAGATCAGAAACAATTCAAGGATCATATATGTAGTTCCATATGAGAATAAATCTAGGGCCTCATAATTTTTTTCAGAGATGGAGTTGGCGAACCAAAGTACCAACAACACAACCTATATTGTTTGTGTGCATGGCTGCCTCAGGTTCACCAACCCATCCCTAAAACACGACACCGTCATACGTGTCTCCCCTTGAACTCTTTTGGGGCAAATTTCAATCATCGGCCTCGGTGACAAACTAAAATGTAATTCTTATACACTAAATGCATGGAATAGGTAATTCGAATATCATAGTTCTATGATGTAGAATAAAGATTAAGGCCTCATAAGTTTCTACAGGGACGACGTAAGTGAACCAAGTAACAATTGCACAACCTATATTATTCTTATACATTGCCCCAGGTTCACTAACTCGTCCCTGAAAAAATCTGACATCAATGTGTCTGCCTCTCTTTTGGGACAAATTTGAATCATTGGCCACAATAAGAAATTGAAATGTAATCGTACAAAACATTATTCAGGGATATACATAGTCAGGTACAAAAACAAGGCTAAATATTATAATTATAAATAAAAAACCAAACAATTAATCTTCAGGTACATATTAAAAATACTTATGATCAAAACCATTCATATAAATATGCATCATACCAATCATTAAAAGATCAGAAACAAATCAAGAATCATATATGTAGTTCCATATGAGAATAAATCAAGGGCCTCATAGTTTGTTTCAGAAATGGAGTTGGAGAACCAAAGTACCAACAACACAACCTATATTGTTTGTGTGCATTGCTGCCTCGGGTTTACCAACCCATCCCTAAAACACGACGCCATCATACGTGTCTCCCCTTGAAAAAATTTGGGGCAAATTTCAATCATCGGCCTCAGTGACAAACTAAAATGTAATTCTTATACACTATGAATGCATGCAATAGATAATTCAAATATCATAGTTCTATGAATGTAGAATAAAGATTGCGGCATCATAAGTTTCTACAGAGATGGCGTAAGCGAACCAAGTAACAATTGCACAGCTTATATTGATCTTGTACATGGCCCCAGGTTCACTCACTCATCCCTGTAAAAATTTGACACCAATGTGTCTGCCTCTCTTTGGGGCAAATTTGAATCATTGGCTAGGGCCTCATTTTTTTCAGCGATGGAGTCGGAGAACCAAAATACCAACATCACAACCTATATTGTTTATGTGCATTGCTGCCTCAGGGCCACTAACCATCCCTAAGAAAACGAGACCATCAGATGCCCTTGCACTATTTTGGGGCAAAATTGAATCATTGGGCTCACTAAGGAATTGAAATGTAATGTTATAGGCCTGCTGTGTATCGAAATCAACACTCAACTAGCAAACTCAACTAGATGGCAGATGAGCAGATTGGGGTTTTGTGACTAGACGGATTGGGGTTTTGTGACTAGATGGCAGATGCATCAATCAACCGATCGAATCATATATATACTACCCTACTTCAAGAGCAAAAGAATCTGTACACGATTGAGAAAATCCTATGTATGAACAGTGAAAACTACGGCTGTGACTAGAGAAGCTAGCAATGTAGTACCTCGGACTCCTCATCAGGGACCTCCTCCTCGAACTCATCATTCTCCGCGATTGCGTCGAAGATTTCTTGAACGGTGATGGGGTCGTCGATGTAGATCACCGGATTGCCTCCGCATGCCGCCTACCCCCATCCAGATCTACCGCTGGCACCACGATGTTGTCGGCCACCTGCTGCTCGGCGGCGACGGCTACTACCTGCTGCTCGGCGGCGACGGCTACCAACTGCTACTCGGCACCGACGGCTACCACCTGCTGCTCGGCGGTGATGGCTACTGGCTGGACGGATGAGTTCGCACCCTCGACGACGCAACGACGAGCGGCGTTCGTGCCCGGAGAAGACGCCTCCACCTGCTTGGCAACGACCGAGCCATCTGCTACTGCGCCTTCAACTGGCTTCACCCCCGGATCGTCTCCACGCGTATGCTTCATGGCGCACAAGGGAAGGAGGTAGTGCAAACGAGGGAGCTTCGGCGCGTGCGACAGGTGTAGATTGGGGTCTTGGGACTAGACAGACTGGGGGAAATGACACGAGCTCATGGAAGAAGAAGGTCGAGGGGGGTTATAAACACTAGACCGTTTGTAGTCCTCGAGTGGACACGTGTGGTGGGCGGGGGGGGGGGGGGGCTACCACGATCTCCACCCTTTTTTCGGTTCCCTTTTTTTGAAATAGTCACGGTCTCCACTTTAGAGCTGCATTGAAAACACACTCATGGCAGACCTCGATTCCACTGCATGCAAGTGGCGCGGAACTAATTTCTAGCAACGTTAGATCTACTCGAGGGGGGCCCTTGACTCATGGAATTTACTAGAGGTAGGGCCTAGTTGGAAGTGAGATTGAGAGCGCTGCGTAAAAATGGGATATATCTGATTAAAATCAAGTGGCAATAAATAGCAGCGTCCCGTCAACAACCGTGCACTCAGTGACCCCGTTTCCCTGTGCATGAGTTGTAGTAGCAGTAGTAGGCTTTTCAGGCTTGATTAAACTTGACATGACCGCTCGATGACTTTTTCCATGGACGGCATCATGTTCCTTCCTTTAGAAGTCTCGCGGAGGGAGACGTCCATGCTGTCTCACGCTGTACTATGAAGGGCACGACGTGTGCAACGATCATCGTTGGATCGCACAGAATCAACGGTTGGTGCGCACGATCCGCGTGACAACTGTGACAACCAATCAGGGAGTAGCAGACAGGGTGAGCACAGGTTTGGGCTTCTACAAAAGATAGAGAGGGGGGGCAAAACTAAGTAGTAACACATAAAACCAAGGGCAAAACAGAGTAGTATAAAAATGGCAAGTGTCTTGTACAATGAAATACATCGTGGAATACATCAAATTATGCCAAGCTAGATCCACTAGAGTTCATTGGATGTGTGTTCTTCTCATAAACCACACATGGATCCACCGGTGTCATTGCATGTGTGTTCTTCTAAACAAACCACATAAGGATCCACCAGTGTCATTGCATGTCAGTTCTTTTCATGAACCACATAAGGATCTACCAATGTCATTGGATGTGTGTTCTTCTCATGAACCACATGTGGATCCACCGGTGTCATTGCATGTCTGTTCCTCTAAACAAACCACATAAGGATCCACCAGTGTCATTGCATGTCTGTTCTTTTCATGAACCACACCCAGTGTCATTGCATGTGTGTCCTTCTAAACAAAACACATAAGGATCCACCAGTGTCATTGCCTGTATGTTCTTTTCATGAACCACACCCAGTGTCATTGCATGTGTGTTCTTCTAAACAAACCACATAAGGATCCACCAGTGTCATTGCATGTGTGTTCTTTTCATGAACCACACATAAGGATCCACCAGTGTCATTGCATGTCTGTTCTTTTCATAAACCACACCCAATGTCATTGCATGTGTGTTCTCCTGACAAACCACATATGGATCCACCAATGTCATTGCATGTCTATTCTTTTCATGAACCACAACTAGAGTCCACCAGTGTCATTGGATGTGTGTTCTTGCCATGAACCACACATGGATCCACCAGTGTCATTGCATGTCTGTTCTTTTCATGAATCACAGCTAGAGTCATTTCATGTCTGTTACTTCCATAAACCACATATGGATCCACCTAGTGTGATTGCATGTATGTTCCTCTAAACAAACCACATAACGATCCACCAGTGTCATTGGTTGTGTGTTCTTCTCATGAACCACACATGGATCCACCAGTGTCAATGCATGTTTGTTCCTCTAAACAAACCACATAAGGAGCCACCAGTGTCATTGCATGTATGTTCTTTTCATGAGCCACACATAAGGATCCACCAGTGTCATTGCATGTCTGTTCTGTTCATGAACCACACCCAGTGTCATTGCATGTCTGTTCTTTTCATGAAACACACATGGATCACTGCATGTCTGTTCTTTTCATGAACCACATAAGGATATACCAGTGCATTGGGTGTGTGTTCTTATCATGAACCACACGTGGATCCACTGGTGTAATTGCATGTCTGTTCCTCTAAACAAACCACATAAGGATCCACCAGTGTCATTGCATGTCTGTTCTTTTGATGAACCACACCCAGTGTCATTGCATGTGTGTTCTTATAAACAAACCACATAAGGATCCACTAGTGTAATTGCCTGTCTGTTCTTCCCATGAACCACACATGGATCCACCAGTGTTATTGCATGTCTGTTCTTTTCATGAATCACAGCTAGAGTCATTGCATGTCTGTTACTTCCATAAACCACATATGGAACCACCTAGTGTGATTGCATGTCTGTTCCTCTAAACATACCACATAAGGATCCACCCGTGTCATTGGATGTGTGTTCTTCTCATGAACCACACGTGGATCCACTAGTGTTATTGCATGTGTGTTCTTCTAAACAAACCACATAAGGATCCACCCGTGTCATTGCATGTCTGTTCTTTTCATGAACCACACATAAGGATCCACCAGTGTCATTGGATGTCTGTTCTTTTCATGAACCACATAAGGATCCATCAGTGTCATTGCATGTCTGTTCTTTTCATGAACCACATAAGGATCCACCAGTGTCATTGCATGTCTGTTCTTTTCATGAACCACACCCAGTGTCATTGCATGCGTGTTCTTTTCGTTAACCACAGCTAGAGTCATTGCATGTCTATTACTTCCATAAACCACACATGGATCCACCGATGTCATTGCATGTCTGTTCTTTTCATGAACCACACCCACTGTCACTACATGTCTGTTCTTTTCATGAACCACATAAGGATCTACCAGTGTCATTGGATGTGTGTTCTTCTCATGAACCACACATGGATCCACCGGTGTCATTGCATGTTTGTTCCTCTAAACAAACCACATAAGGATCCACTAGTGTCATTGCGTGTCTGTTCTTTTCATGAACCACACCCAGTGTCATTGCATGTGTGCTCTTCTAAACAAACCACATAAGGATCCACGAGTGTCATTGCCTATCTGTTCTTTTCATGAACCACACCCAGTGTCATTGCATGCGTGTTCTTTTCATTAACCACAGCTAGAGTCATTGCATGTATGTTACTTACATAAACCACACATGGATCCACCGATGCCATTGCATGTCAGTTCTTTTCATGAACCACACCAAGTGTCACTGCATGTCAGTTCTTTTCATGAACCACATAAGGATCCACCTAGTGTCATTGGATGTGTGTTCTTCTCATGAACCACACGTGGATCCACTGGTGTCATTGCATGTCTGTTCCTCTAAACAAACCACATAAGTATCCACCAGTGTCATTGCATGTCTGTTCTTTTCATAAACCACACCCAGTGTCATTGCATGTGTGTTCTTCTAAACAAACCACATAAGGATCCACCAGTATCATTGCATGTCTGTTCTTTTCATGAACCACACCCAATGTCATTGCATGTGTGTTCTTCTAAACAAACCACATAAGGATCCACCTGTGTCATTGCATGTCTGTTCTTTTCATGAACCACACCCAATGTCATTGCATGTTTGTTCTTCTAAACAAACCACATAAGGATCCACCAGTGTGATTGCATGTCTGTTCTTTTCATGAACCACACATATGGATCCACCAGTGTCATTGCATGTCTGTTATTTTCATGAACCACACCCAATGTCATTGCATGTCTGTTCTTTTCATGAACCACATAAGGATCTACTAGTGTCATTGGATGCCTGTTCTTTTCATGAACCACATAAGGATCCACCAGTGTCATTGCATGTCTGTTCTTTTCATGAACCACATAATGATCCACCAGTGTCATTGCATGTCTGTTCTTTTCATGAACCACACCCAGTGTCATTGCATGTCTGTTCTTTTCATGAAACACACCCGGTGTCACTGCATGTCTATTCTTTTCATGAACCACATAAGGATCCACCAGTGTCATTGGATGTGTGTTCTTCTCATGAACCACACGTGGATCCACCGGTGTCATTGCATGTCTGTTCCTCTAAACAAACCATATAAGGATCCACCAGTGTCATTGCATGTCTGTTCTTTTCATGAACCACACCCAGTGTCATTGCATGTGTATTCTTCTAAACAAACCACATAAGGATCCACCAGTGTCATTGCATGTATGTTCTTTTCATGAACCACACATAAGGATCCAATAGTGTCATTGCATGTCTGTTCTTTTCATGAACCACACCCAATGTCATTGCATGTCTGTTCTTTTCATGAACTACATAAGGATCTACCAGTGTCATTGGATGTATGTTCTTTTCATGAACCTCATAAGGATCCACCAGTGTCATTGCATGTCTGTTCTTTCATGAACCACATAAGGATCCACCAGTATCATTGCATGTCTGTTCTTTTCATGAACCACACCTAGCGTCATTGCATGTCTGTTCTTTTCATAAAACACACCCGGTGTCACTGCATGTCTATTCTTTTCATGAACCACATAAGGATCCACCAGTGTCATTGGATTTTTGTTCTTCTCACGAACCACACGTGGATCCACTAGTGTCATTGCATGTCTGTTCCTCTAAACAAACGACATAAGGATCCACCAGTGTCATTGCATGTGTGTTCTTCCCATGAACCACACATGGATCCACCAGTGCCATTGCATGTCTGTTCTTTTCATGAATCACAGCTTGAGTCATTGCATGTCTATTACTTCCATAAACCACATATGGATCCACCTAGTGTCATTGGATGTGTGTTCTTCTCATGAACCACACATGGATCCACCAGTGTCATTGCATGTTTGTTCCTCTAAACAAACCACATAAGGATCCACCGGTGTCATTGCATGTCTGTTCTTTTCATGAACCACACATAAGGATCCACCAGTGTCATTGCATGTCTGTTCTTTTCATGAACCACATAAGGATCCACCAGTGTTATTGCATGTCTGTTCTTTTCATGAACCACATAAGGATCCACCAGTGTCATTGCATGTCTGTTCTTTTCATGAACCACACCTAATGCCATTGCATGCGTGTTCTTTTCATTAACCACAGCTAGAGTCATTGCATTTCTGTTACTTCCATAAACCACACATGGATCCACCGATGTCATTGCATGTCTGTTCTTTTCATGAACCACACCCAGTGTCACTGCATGTCTGTTCTTTTCATGAACCACATAAGGGTCTACCAGTGTCATTGGATGTGTGTTCTTATCATGAACCACACGTGGATCCACCGGTGTCATTGCATGTCTGTTCCTCTAAACAAACCACATCTAGAGTCATTGCATGTGTGTACTTCTCCCAAACCACAGCTAGAGTCATTGCATGTTTGTTCTTTCAATAAACCACACAAGGATCCACCAGAGTCATTGCATCTCTATTCTTTTCATTAACCACAACAAGTGTCATTGCATGTGTGTTCTTCTCAACAACCACATCTAGAGTCATTGCATGTGTGTTCTTCTCACTAACCACATATGGATCCACCAGAGTTCATTGCATGTCTGTTCTTTTCACAAACCATAGCTAGACTCATTGCATGTCTGTTCTTCTCACAAACCACACATGGATCCACCAGTGTCATTGCATGTCTGTTCTTTTCACAGACCACAACTAGAGTCATTGGATGTATGTTCTTTTCATAAACCCCATATTGATCCACAAGTGTCATTGCATTTGTGTTCTTTTCACAAACCACATCTAGAGTCATTGCATTGGTGTTCTTTTCACAAACCACATCTAGAGTCATTGCATGTGTGTTCTTTTCACAAACCACATCTAGAGTCATTGCATGTATGTGATTTTCACAAACCACATATGGATCCACCAGTGTCATTGCATGTGTGTTCATTTCATTAACCACGGCTAGAGTCATTGCATGTATGTTCTTTTCACAAAACCACATATGGATCCACCAGAGTCATTGCATGTATGTTCTTTTCACAAACCACATCTAGAGTCACTACATGTGTGTTCTTCTCACAAACCACAACTAGAGTCATTGCATGTATGTTCTTTCAATAAACCACACAAGAATCCACGAGAGTAATTGCATCTCTATTCTTTTCATTAACCATAGCTAGAGTCATTGCATGTGTGTTCTTCTCACAAACCACATCTAGAGTCATTGCATGTGTGTTGTTCTCACAAACCATATATGGATCCACCAGAGTTCATTGCATGCTCGTTCTTTTTACAAGCCACAGCTAGAATCATTGCATGTCTATTCTTCTCACAAACCACACATGGATCTACCAGTGTCATTGCATGCGTGTTCTTTTCACAAACCATAGCTAGAGTCATTGGATGTCTGTTCTTTTCATGAACCACACATAAGGATCCACTAGTGTCATTGCATGTCTGTTCTTTTCATGAACCACACCCAATGTCATTGCATGTCGGTTCTTTTCATGAACCACATAATGATCTACCAGTGTCATTGCATGTATGTTCTTTCATGAACCACATAAGGATCCACCAGTGTCATTGCATGTCTGTTCTTTTCATGAACCACACCCAGTGTCATTGCATGTCTGTTCTTTTCATGAAACACACCTGGTGTCACTGCATGTCTGTTCTTTTCATGAACCACACTAATGTCATTGCATGTGTGTTCTTCTAAACAAACCACATAAGGATCCACCAGTATGATTGCATGTCTGTTCTTTTCATGAACCACACATAAGGATCCACCAGTGTCATTGCATGTCTATTATTTTCATGAACCACATAAGGATCCACTAGTGTCATTGCATGTCTGTTATTTTCATGAACCACACCTAGTGTCACTGCATGTCTGTTCTTTTCATGAACCACATAAGGATCTACCAGTGTCATTGGATATGTGTTCTTCTCATGAACCACACGTGGATCCACCAGTGTCATTGCATGTCTGTTCTTTTCATGAACCACACCCAGTGTCACTGCATGTCAGTTCTTTTCATGAACCACATAAGGATCCACCGAGTGTCATTGGATGTGTGTTCTTCTCATGAACCACACGTGTGGCATCCCGCAAAAACCACCACTAGAAAATCGCTGAGTTTTTGTGCATTGCATCATCGTGACCGCATGCTCATGTCATCATGCCACATTGCATTTGACCATCGTCATGTCATCTTGCATTTGTTTGCATAAAACTATTTTCAAAAAGTCTAGTTTTGGTTTTCTAAATACCCCGAATTTATTTCAAATCAAAACGCCGGGCTTTTCCGGGTCTTTTATTTGTCTAAAAACTAATTGCAAAAGTCTATTCAAAATTAAATAAAATTTTATATTATTTTTAGGAGGCAGCCCGCCAGGCCCGAAAGCTCGGCCGACCACCTCCAAATAAAATCCTAGCCTAACCAAAACCCTATCTAGTTCCTCCCCTAACCCTAATCCTAATCCCTCTCACCCAGCCTAACCCCCACCCCACCTATTTTTCCCTACCACCGCCGTCATAGCACACCACACACCCTCCACCACACGCCACGCACGCACCACCCTGCCGCCGCCAGACCCACACCGCACCAGCACTCCACCCGCCAGCCACCAACCGCGCACCACCCAACTCGCCACCACCCCGCTCCCGCTCCCTGTCAACCGGTCCCACCTCCCTGGTCCCACCACCTGGGCGCGCAGCCCCAGGCCCCCCACCGACCACCCGCACCTGCATGTCGCCACCTACCGCCCACGCTCCCCCTGTCGCCTCCCTCGATCCCCTCCCCCGCGGGCCCACCCCTACCGACGCACCCCGCGCCTCCTTCTCTCTCCCCACCCTCTCTCTCCAACTCCCGATGTATGTTGACGAATGGTACTCCTCGTGTACCTAGATGAGGTGGTAGTGCGGTGAGTTTGGCTAAATCGGCTAATGAAACCTCGTCCAGTAATCCGAAAAATCGGTGATGCTGTCTGAAGACCACGCAGCCATGTGTAGACCCCTGTCGCCACGCCAAGATCTACTTCCGAACGCGTTGACCGATGCCGGCAACCGGTGATCAACATGACACACCAAGCTCTTCTTCACGGAACCACAAGTACTCCTTCACGGACCGCAAGACCGATCCCGTCGAACCCGAAGACCCCGAAGCCGATCTGAAGACCGATCCCGGCGAGACCAAACCCGAACCCCTTCGAACCAAGATCTTCGACCCTAGATGTGTGACCCGTACCTATCCCTATTTTATAAATGCTATATATAATGGTTGCATATTAATTTGTTCATGCTCGCATACATGTTGTGGTTCGGGGGTATTTTAGTCGATTCACCTCATAATTAAATATGGAGTCTATATGCGGGCTATTCTAGTCTTATCCTGGACTCCATTTAAATTGGTGTAGCGAACCGATGCCATGATTTGCCTTGTTAATAGAACATTTAAACTGCGGGGTTTCTAAATAACTTGAACCACATAATTAATTGTCGGGACCCCGGTTCCGCTTAATACTGCCTAATTGCACCGCATCTGCATCATATCATAATCATGCCAGATCTTCTGCCATAGTATTAAATATTGCATCCGGTGTTTCTTTTAGTGCTTTGCTTCTTCGCGGATTAGGCCGATGAGTTGATGCGAGTATCGACAAGTTCTCCAGATATGATCCTTCGGCAGTGTTTTCCCAGGCGAGCATCTCTCCCCCTTCTACCTATTTTGCATTTATAGTCTTTATTTCATCCTGTTGATCTATTGCTATCCGTGTTGCGATGCTTTAGTTTCCGTGCACCAGTGATATCCCGTGCAGCCTCTATATTGCCATGGACACCTCCTAATACCTGTTGTTTGGTAGATAGCTGGCCTTGCGAGTCGTAGTTGCTTGCTCAGGTGCGATCTTGTGTTGTCGAGTACCACAGTTGTTGGTATGCCGACAGATGTTTATGGTGGAGATGCTTACTGGTGGATAGGATCATGAATTTAAATACAACTATTAAAATGCTAGATATAACTAATGCAGAGGCATCGGTGGGCAATAGATGTTATTTGGTTCTTCCACGCTCACTTGTGTCCCGTAGGACCCCGAGTACTTGATACCTGTTCCTTGATTTTTCGCACTATCCACATCCGGGAGGCCTTATGGACCCCCCCCCTGAGCCAGAGCTTGATTCATTTCTATTTCTTGGGGCCACAAAGTAGTTTGGGGCTTTATTACTATCCTGTACCTATGCCATGCTTTACTGCTTTATTTAAGATTGTGCGTGGAGCACCTGTACTGTTTTGGAACGTGGAATGTTTTCGCGGTATCGATAAGCCCAGTCACACTTTCGGGTTCCCAGTCGTTTACAGCCATTGTCACAAACCCTGGGTCCGTTCCGGAGCTGGCCAACTTCGTTGCGGGTAGCTTAGTGGGGTGGCCCCCTAAAATATTTTATGAATCCTGTGATCGCTTTGTCGTGAATGCCTCGTTGGGTTTTGAGTTGGTTTTTCCGAGGTTGATCGAGTGTGTGTTGCTATTTGTGCACCCCTGCAGGGTAAAACTTTCTGAAAGCCGTGTCCGTGGTTATGGACGACTTGGAGCACAGTATCTCGATCATAGACAAGCATAACTAAAGTAGTGCTATAAATTTGACTTAATATATCTGACTAGTAATCAGCTTCACTATAATGGAATGGATATTTAAAATGCCAACCACTGGTGGATCTGGGTTGTTTTGTGACATGCTATACCTGCCTAGTAAGTATCGAACTCCAATGGAATGTGATAAAAGTGCCAACAATTGCTGGGTTTTGGGATTCCTCAGGACAATTATATCTGACTAGTAAATGTCCCAACTATAACGGAATTCATTTTTAGGGATTGGGAGGCCTGCATCCTCCATGAGGACATTATGAAATTCTCACCTCACTACCATCTTTAAGTTTGATGATCATCACTACAAACACGACACTCTTGTTCAATTTCTCGACAGATCGTTGCTTGATATGCACAAAATATATATTTAATCTTTATCGTGTATTTATACTAAACATGTTTCCTTTCTTATACGTATATGTTGTCACTAAATGTGTGTTATTTTTAATACAATATTAGCTACTACCTTCTATATTATTTTTGGTGACTAAAACTGCCCACTACTTATGCTTCAGGATGACTCATGCTATCTATATGTGATTAGTAATTGCTACAACTATAACAGAATGAGTAAAATTGCAACTGTGTGAGTTCCTTGGTCCGACTTCCTCGTTTGGTCTTGAGGGGGGAAATACCAGGATGGGTTTGTTTGGTGTTAGCTTCAGGTTGGATCCGAATAGGTCCTCCTTATCCCTCTCTGATTACCGCCAGTTGTATCGAGTCTCTATAGGTTGTTTAGTGCCGCTGCGCTGCCGCTTCAGCCTACCATACCTATGTAGGCAAGAGCCGACGAATTCTAGCCTCGCCTCACAGATCGACGCCTCGTCCTCTTTTTCCTTTGCCCTTTGTCGGCACCCCTTTTGTTTTAGCAGGTTTGTGATCGACGTTGTTGGCAGGGTTACCCTTCCAGCTTGGCCTGGGCAGGGCTATGGACGCCATTGGTTATTCTTCAGGGCTCTTAGCCCCATTTGCATCTTGTCCGTACTCGAACGCTCTATTGTTTTCAAGGTGTTTTGGATCTTGGTATTGTATATCTGTATTTTTGACTCATGGAGTCGTTGTTGTATATATATGTTTCTGTGGGTTCCATCGAGAACTATTGTGTAATGGTATTACTTCGTTCTCCACCCGCACGCAAGTGCCTGGTGGGCGTCCTTGAATCGTTTCTATGCGGGTTTGGCGGGAAGGGCTAAAACTTGCATAGGGCCGATTTGAGGGTGTTACAACACGTGGATCCACCGGTGTCATTGCATGTTTGTTCCTCTAAACAAACCACATCTAGAGTCATTGCATGTGTGTACTTCTCACAAACCACAGCTAGAGTCATTGCATGTTTGTTCTTTCAATAAACCACACAAGGATCTACCAGTGTCATTGCATGTCTGTTCTTTTCATGAACCACATAAGGATCCACCAGTTTCATTGCATGTCTGATCTTTTCATGAACCACACCTAGTGTCATTGCATGTGTGTTCTTCTAAACAAACCACATAAGGATCCACCAGTGTCATTGCATGTATGTTCTTTTCATGAACCACACCCAGTGTTAGTGCATGTGTGTTCTTCTAAACAAACCACATAAGGATCCACCAGTGTCATTGCATGTCTGTTCCTCTAAACAAACCACATAAGGATCCACCGGTGTCATTGCATGTATGTTCTTTTCATGAACCACACATAAGGATCCACCAGTGTCATTGCATGTCTGTTCTTTTCATGAACAACACCTAGTGTCATTGCATGTGTGTTCTTTTCATGAACCACAACAAGAGTCATTGGATGTCTATTCTTTTCATGAACCACACCCAGTATCATTGCATGTCTGTTCTTTTCATGAACCACACCCGGTGTCATTGCATGTCTGTTCTTTTCATGAACCACATAAGGATCTACTAGTGTCATTGGATGTGTGTTCTTCTCATGAACCACATGTGGATCCACCGGTGTCATCGCATGTCCGTTCCTCTAAACAAACCACATAAGGATCCACTAGTGTCATTGGATGTGTGTTCATTAAACAAACCACATAAGGATCCACCAGTGTCAATGCATGTATGTTCTTTTCATGAACCACATAAGGATCCACCAGTGTCATTGCATGCTGTTCTTTTCATGCACCACACCCAGTGTCATTGCATGTCTGTTCTTTTCATGAAACACACCCGGTGTCACTGCATGTTTGTTCTTTTCATGAACCACATAGGGATCTACTCGTGTCATTGGATGTGTGTTCTTCTCATGAACCACACGTGGATCCACCGGTGTCATTGCATGTCTGTTCCTCTAAACAAACCACATAAGGATCCACCAGTGTCATTGCATGTCTATTATTTTCATGAACCACACCCAGTCTCATTGCATGTGTGTTCTTCTAAACAAACCACATAAGGATCCTCCAGTGTCATTGCCTGTCTGTTCTTTTCATGAACCACAGATAAGGATCCACCATTGTCATTGCATGTCTATTATTTTCAAGAACCACACCCAATGTCATTGCATGTGTGTTCCTCTAAACAATCCACATAAGGATCCACCAGTGTCATTGCATGTCTGTTCTTTTCATGAACTACACCCAGTGTCATTGCATGTGTGTTCTTCAAAACAAACCACATAAGGATCCACCAGTGTCATTGCATGACGTGGTGGTGTCACGGCAGATGCCATGGATAGGCTAAAGGTGGGGACTAAATTCACTAGGGGAATCCAGGGAGGGATAATGTGGTGATTCCACACACAGTAGCTTTGTATTTGATTCAATTTCACAGATTACACGTGCTCCTTGAGCTGTATTGGAGAGAGGAGGAAGAAGGAACTCTCTTACTCTCACCTCTAGCTAGCCCTCAGGAACCAAGCCTTCTACATAGGCCCTAGCCCTCCTTATATAGGGGTGGCTAGGTCTCCAATTAGGGCATACGTGGAGGCATATTCCAAGTAATATGCCTCCTCCCAAAATAGTAAGCCGACCGGGTTACTTTAACCTAGCGTCATCCATGCAGAGGCTACGTGAGCCTCTGCGGCGCTCGCGTCATCCGCCACAGGCTTCGTCACCTTTGTCGTCCATGCCTCGGTGGTCCTGGCCTCTGTCCGCTTCGCTCACACTCTGTGTACAGTGGTCACCCTTTGACCAGTGAGATTCCTTCCTTCTCTTGTAAGCTTGCTATAACCCGAATCGTACCTAGTCGATCTGGCCATACCTGTTCCTGCATACAAGTTAGATACATCTCACCGACTTACGATATAAGTCGGCTGAGACCCAGTTAGGTGGACATCCCCTGGTCCGGGTTACCCCGTGATTCGGCCTGCCTTGAGGTGACTCGGCCAGCATCCACTTTGACCTTGCCGTACCTCGGCTAACTCGGCCTTTATACCCTGGCGTGACCCTACCCGGGGGTATCCCCCCAACATTAGATCCGAAGCTGGTGCGGTCTTAGATACCTTAGCTGCTAAGGCCACAGCAGGTTCAATTTTATCGAGCCTCTGGCTCCCTTTCCGAGTTACCTCATAGTCCGGATTTTATAGGTTTAATTTCCCTTGGCACATTCCGAGTTTTCACTCGCTGGCCGGGTCACCTTATATTCATCCGGGTCATTCTTCCTTTTGTTGTACGCTTCCCCACGTGGAGGTTAATCATTACCCTTGCCTCATTTTAAGGGCCTGCGCCAGTAACCGCCGCAGTAATTGTCAGTTATTACTATAGCACACGTCACATCGTGCCTGCCTCCTTGTTAACCGCATCATAACGTCACGACATGGGATCTGCTGCGCCCTGTGGTCTTCCCTGTGGCTCGCTGCTGATTGGTTGATCCGGGTTATACACGGCCACACCGTGTGGCCCGGCCGCACATTGCGATCCCACTACCCCTTAAGGGTGTGGTTAAATAGGGGAGGGGTGCGCCCCTTGGGTTCTTTCCCCACTTCCGCGCCCCTCTGCCTCTGCTTCTTCTTCTTCCTCTTCAGCGACAGCGCCGCCCATCAAGATTCGAGTAGCGCCGCCGCCTGCTTCCACGCAGCGCACCGCCGCCACCACCTCCCCGCATCTCTTCCGCCACGGGTCCTCGCCTATCCAGGCCACTATAACCCACCGCCGCTAGCGCCAGTGAGGGCAGTGATCTCGAGATGACAGAGGAGGATCTCACCGTCGCAGAGCAGAAGATGGAGGAAGACACGGCGAACACCGACCGCGGCGCGTGGGCTAGATCCTAGGTTTGCCAGGATGACCTGGACTGGCTGTATCGCACCAGGCGCATCTCGGAGGGCGTCACCGCACGTCTTCCCGCTGTGGAGCTTGCCCCCTCTCCCAATCCGGGTGAGTATGTGGTATTCCTCTCCCACTTCCAACGTGGATTCAGGCTCCCAGCAAGCGATTTCTTCAACGACTGGCTCAACACATATGAGCTTCAGCCGCACCATCTTCAGGCTAACGCCATCACCTCTCTCTGCCTTCGCCTCCACCATTGAAGGCTACGCCGGACTATGGCCCATGAAGGAGCTCTGGATCCGGTTCTTTGGCCTTCACCGGAACGTGATTCCGAACATCCAGCTTGACCCGGAAGACAAGCAGCTCACATAGTTCGGCGCAACTTCCATCTCCCCCCGGAGACAGTCTATCTTCCCCTGAGTCACGGGGCTTGACTCTTGCAAGGGATGGGCCCGGACTTTCTTCTACGTCCGGAACAACACCACTGAGGATCTGATCTGGCTGTGCCCTTACGCTCCAGGTCCTCCTAACCCGGATCTGTGGGACAAGATCCCCAAGAAGCCCACTGTCCTGGCGAACCAAGTCAACAAGAGGTTCCAGGAGCTGAAGGATCTCGGATTGCGCAATGAGGACGCCATGATTATGTTCGTCCGGAATCCGGTGATCTCCCCCTCCAGAAACGTACACATAAAGTTTGTCACATGAGCTGGGGCCGCGACCCCAACCGGACCTCCTCGTTCGAGTTAAATAACACCGAGATCTACCGCCGGGTCAAGGCCCTCTTCACCACCCACAAGGACTTCTCTTCTGAGTGGACGTGGGGGATCGAACATTTCTGCCGAGATAGGCTTCCCCCCGCGGTAAGTCTCGTGCCCAGACTTTCTCCGAATTGTATCATATGTCGGTTTCTGTTGTAGGTTTAATCCCTTTGTCTTTTCTTTCCCTTAGTTGTTTCTTCAGCAAACCATTGAGGATGGCACCGAGCCTTCTCTCAAATGGGCACCTGATCGAGACACCTCGGATGTGGAGGAGCCGGATCAGGAGATGTTCCTGCCGATGGCGGACGCGACCAAGCGACCCACAGGTAAACTCTCTTCCATTAGAGATTGGCCCGACGCTGAAGATGATTCGGATGTTGAGGTGATGGAGGCATTTGAAGCTGTCCCCCTTTGTTATGCTTTTCCGACATCTACTAACCTTGGTGGGCAGATCCATGAAGATCCTCCCCTTGCCATGGGTGAGCCTGTCCCGGTCGCACCAAAGAAGAGGGGGGGCGCATCTGCTTCTTCCTCCGGACCTTCTCAGCCAGCTAAGAGGCGAAAGAAGTCCGCGGACAAAGCTGCCACCAAGGCCACGACTAAGGCTGTGGCCCAGAGAGCTCGCAAGCCGAAGGAGCCCCTGACTTCGGATGAGTAAGTCGTTTCTCCCTTTGATATTCACTTGTTCTTCTTTTGTTATAGTTTCTCATCATACATTATTTGATTTGGCAGGGCGGCGGTGGAGGTCCCACAGAGTGGATCCGACATTGCCTCGTCGCTCCGACACAGCCCTTCTCCCCCTCGTGGCGACGATTCACACCCGTTGAGCCCCATTCTGGAGGGTTCAGCGGCTGCTCTGGGTTCTAGCCCACCTCGTCAAGAGGAGGGCAACCTCGGAGCGGGGGAAACTGGCTCTGCTGAGGCAGCAACAACCACCACTTCAGCTCCGCCGCAACCAGCTTCATCCGAGTTACCTTCAGCACCTCCGCCGAAGCAGAAATCAGCACCAGCACCAACTCCAGCACCAGCAGCAACAACAAAAGCACCAACAGTAGCACCAAGCCCCTCCGCCTCGTCCGAGTCTTCCAAGACTCGGCGAGAAGACACCAGCAGTGCCAAGGCTAGCACCAAAGCAGCTCCCAAGGGAAAATCCGCTGCAGCAACCTCGACTTCTCAGCAGCAGCCCAAAGGCAAAAAGGCTCCTGACGCCACCAGGGCAGCGTCTATCGAGGCTGGACAGCGTACACTTGCGTCCATGCTCACGAAGAAGACTCCACTGCCGAAGGACGCCCCTGCCGAGCCAGCTGATGCGCAACTTGTTTTGCACACCAGCCCCGCCGTTGCCCAGGTTGAGAGAAGGGAAGCGCATGCCAAGGGTCTAGTAGTGCCCCACATGCCTAGCGGCGAACGGTACCCTCCGACCTTGATCGAGTTTGTAAATAACTGGAACAAGGCGGAGTTGTCCATAATGACGATCTTCCGGAGAAGTTCGGTCCCGCCGAATTTGCTGCAGAGATGAATACTGCTACCAAGGCAATTAACCTTGCGGGTCAGATGATGGAGGTACGTTACTTCGTCTTTTCCTTAACATGTTGTAGATATTAGTGATATAGCCATTAGTCCCCGAGCCTCCGGGGGAGTAACTTGTTACTCAGGCGGATGCTCCTTAGAAAACTAACATAGCTCCTTAATGACTTCGAATATGCACACACCTAGAGCCGGGTTAAGTTCCACTTGGCCCGGATCTTCTACACTTCGAATATGCACACACCTAGAGCCGGGTTAAGTTCCACTTGGCCCAGATCTTGTACACTTCAGATATGCACACACCTAGAGCCGGGTTAAGTTCCACTTGGCCTGGATCTTGTATACTTCGAATATGCACACACCTAGAGCCGGGTTCAGTTCCACTTGGCCCGGATTTTGTACACTTCGAATATGCACACACCTAGAGCCGGGTTAAGTTCCACTTTTCCCGGATCTTGTACACTTTGAATATGCACACACCTAGAGCCGGGTTAAGTTCCACTTGGCCCGGATCTTGTACACTTCGAATATGCACACACCTAGAGCCGGGTTAAGTTCCACTTGGCTCGGATCTTGTACACTTCGAATATGCACACACCTAGAGCCGGGTTAAGTTCCACTTGGCCCGGATCTTGTACACTTCGAATATGCACACACCTAGAGCCGGGTTAAGTTCCACTTGGCCCAGATCTTGTACACTTCAGATATGCACACACCTAGAGCCAGGTTAAGTTCCACTTGGCCCTTTGTACACTTCGAATATGCACAAGACTAATCTATCCTTTTATACTTTTTTTAGGTGACTACCAATCGCTGGAGCGCTGAGTTTCAGCGTCTCCTGGATACTCACAAGATGCTGCGCGCAAAACATAGTGCCCTTCTTGCTGAACACGAGAAAAAGGGTAAGTTTCTTCCTTGGTATTTTTCCATTTTTATTCACCTTTTTCCACCGAACTAACCCATCATTCGGATTTCGCAGCTGGGGTGGAGGCTAAGAATACCATTATGAGGAAAAACTTGGAGCAAATCATGGGTAAGTCATTTTTTCTCAATCTCTCTCTACGCCCTATCCTCTTTTCTTCTTGGCTCAGCAAATACTCATACCTCGGCTTTGTCGGGTCAACAAACTATTTCAGCATTTCTTGAAGATAGTGTGCCCGTGCCTGATATGATGCTGCATTTTCTCGAACAAGCAGGGCAGCATCAGGCCGAACTCAAAAAGAAAGATGATGAGCTTGCCCTCCTCCGAACCAAAGATGATGAGATTGCCAAGCACCAAACCGAACTTCAAAAAGCTGGCCAAGACTTTACTGAAGAGCGCGAGCGCCTCAACCTCCAGATTGCCAAGGACCAAGAATTGCTTAGGGAGGCCAACGTCAAGCTTGAGTCAGCGAATGCTGAACTTGTGCAACTCCAGGAGAGGCGCGACAACTGCACCGAGGAGCTGACCCGGGTTCATAGCCATATTTCTGGTAAGCTTTTTTTTCTTCAACCGACATTGATCTTTCCGGGTTTACTTCCTTTACTTACTCCACCTGTCTTATTTTCTCAGGCAAATTCCTAGAGAGCGATGTCATTGCATCCAATGCTGTTACCAAGTTCTGCAGGCAGAGGGGTACTCCATCTGGTCCTGACACCATTCCTCTCGATCTCGAGGACTTGATAGTCAGCTTGTCCTCCCGAGTCGAGATCATGAAGAACTACGGCAAGGATATCTTGGACGTAGTAATCCGGATCTTCAACGCCTTTTGGCCTGAAGAAGATACTCCGGAGAATATGGCTGTTCTTTTTGCTAGGCTTATGGAATGCGAGACTCAGCTCGATCTCTGGAGAGAATCAGCTGGACGCGCCGGAGCTGAGATCGTTCTTTACTACGTGCTTACGTGGTACGAGAAGATTGACCTCAAACTCCTTGAGAGCATGTGCACCGGATCAAGGTGGTCTACTGACCCGGATTGGGTAGCTTGGCGCAAGGCTTGCGCTCATAGCTTCATCCAATACACCCCCATTCATCAATGGAACGAGGGACCAAGCTTCCTAGATGCCGCCGATGATGAAAATGTTGAAAATGTTGAAGATGATTCGGATGAGGACGAAGAGGACGAAGCCTCGGACATCGAGGAAAATGCAGATGACTCTGAAGCCGAGGCTGGGGCTGCACCCGCTGGCACCGAATTACCTCCTCCTGCTGCTCCTTGATTATAAACACTTTAAATGTCATCAGATCCCCGGTATGCCGGGTGCAATTGTATCAAGCACACAAGCGATATTTTGCTACTAAGTTTTTATGCTGGATTGACTTGGGTGTAGTCCCTGAGTTTCATTTTCTTGTTCATCCAATCTCTTGGCTCGGCTCGTGTCTACCTTGGTTCGGTTTTATGACTTACGAGTCCGAGCTTCAAAAATTGTCTTAACAATACTTGGAAACTTTAGGATTAGCTCAAAATAATTCAGCATAATAAATCGAAAGTAAACATAAGGTTAGTCCGAAAAACAAACGTCGGCTCGATTAAGTTCCTTTCCTTAGTCGTTTTTCATGTGCTACACAATTCCAAACTTGTTCTCTTGCTTGCCATGAAGCCAAATCTTGTTGGACAACAGCAAGTCGAAGAGTTGGGTTCTTGGTGCTCACACACTACTAATCCGGCTTAAGTGGAAAAACTTACACCAGCCGACGTATAAATAATAAATACAGAAGACGACAAATATTTTCAAGGCAGTCCCCGAGTTACTGCTCGAGGTGCCCAAATTTCATTGATAGACTCATTGCCGGCATACACACCGACATATGAGAGATTTAGATACATACACTTCTCTGCTAATTGTAGAAAGGACAAAGTAGAGCTACATTCCATGGACGCTTAGATTCCTCGCCAGACCTGTCCGCCTTGTTCTTCTCCTATGGTTTTGCATCGATAAGATAATAAGAATCATTGTGCAATGCTTTGCTCATAATGGATGGCCCTTCCCATGGGGGGGATAACTTGTGCATGCCAGCAGTACGTTGTACCAACCGGAGTACCAGATCACCTTTTCCCGGAAGACTCGGGGGTTTACTTTCCAGCTATGATAGCGTCGGAGATTTTGCTGATACATGGCGGATCTGGACAATGCTAATTCTCTCGCTTCTTCTAGCAGATCAACATCATTTTGCCGGGCTTCTTGCACTTCGGCTTCTGTGTATTGGGTGACCCTAGGCGAGTCATGCTCTATGTCGGCTGGTAATACAGCTTCTTCCCCATATACCAGAAAGAATGGCGTATAGCTTGTTGATCGATTCAGAGTTGTTCTTAAACTCCATAGTACTGCTGGTAGTTCTTCTATCCAGCACCCTACTGATCTTTGCAGCGGCTCAATGAGCCGGGGTTTTATCCCGGATAATACTAATCCGTTGGATCTTTCCACTTTTCCGTTCGATGCGGGGTGAGCTACCGAGGCAACGTCTAGCCAGATCTTCTTATCTCGGCAGAATCACGCAAATGCTCCTTCAGCAAAATTTGTGCCATTATCTATTATGATACTGTGAGGATAACTGTATTTCAAGATGATGTCTTTGAGAAATGTCACGGCCGTAGCTCCATCACATTTTCTTATTGGCTTTACTTCAATCCACTTTGTAAATTTATCAACCATGACCAAAATGTGAGTCATATTTCCCCTCGCTGGTTTGAACGGGCCAACCATGTCCAAACAACATACGGCAAATGGCCAGGTGATTGGTATGGTCTTGAGCTCCGACATTGGCATATATGTCTTGGTAGCATACCTCTGACAACCATTGCATTTTCTTACCAAGTCCTCTGCTTGTTCTAAGGCACTTGGCCGAGAATCCATCTTGGAAGCTTTTGCTACCAAGGCTCTGGCCGAGGCATGATGCCCACATTCCCCTTGATGTATATTTCGGAGAATGTCAAGCCCTTCTTCCGGGTCAACACATCGCTGGAGGACATTAGTCACACTCCTTTTGTATAGCTTGGAATTGATGATCGTGTATGCCTTTGCTCTCCTCTGAGTTTTCCTGGACAACACCTCCTCAGCGGGTAAGGTTCCATCTTTCAGGAATTGAAATATGGGCAACGCCCAAGCTGGTACAGCTTGCACTGGGAACACATCCTCATCAATTTCCATCTGATCCACCGGCATAACCTCAATCGGATCATGCTGAGCAGTCCCTAGGTCTTGCGAAGCAGTCCCCGAGTTCGCCGAGGCAGTCCCCGGGTTTCGTGTACCACCTCCCATGTCAATGTCCATGGGTACAACTCCATACTACGGATCTTTCGGGACATAAATTGAGTCGGTTTCTGGGGACGGCCTGATAGATGGTTTTCTGAGGTGTTCTAATGCTACACCCGGTGGAATTGCTTGTCGGGTTGATCTGAGCTTCGACAATACGTCGGCAGCCTCATTTTCCACCCGGGGTACATGGCGAAATTCGCATCCCTCAAAATAACCAGATATCTTCTGTACATGGAATCTGTATAATGCCATGTTTGGATCAAGAGCGTCCCACAGCCCCGACACTTGCTGAACTACCAAATCCGAGTCGCCAAAGCATTGGATCCGACGTATCCCAATTTCTTTTGCCACTTTGAGCCCATGCACAAGTGCTCATATTCGGCGACATTGTTTGATGCTGCGAAATGGATGTGCAGCACATACTTCAGTTGGTCATTCTTTGGCGAGGTAAGCACAACTCTGGCGCCTAACCCGGTTTTTGTTTTTGACCCGTCAAAGTGCATTCTCCAATAATTCGGATCTGGTAATGGTGGTTCATATTGCACCTCGGCCCAGTCCACAAAAAAGTCGGCCACAGCCTGAGACTTGATTGCTTCTCTTCTGTCATACTGTGGCGCATAGGGGGCTAGTTCAATTGCCCATTTTGCAATTCTGCCACTTGCATCCTTGTTACTCATTATCTCGGATGGGAGCTTCACATATTACTTTGATGGGATGCTCCTCAAAATAGTGTTTCATCTTCTTAGCCGACATGTACACACCATATGCCACTTTTTGATAATGCGGATAATTTTGCTTTGAGGCAGATAATACCTCACTTAGGTAATATACTGGCCTCTGCACTGACTTACCCTCTACGTCGCGCTCTACCACAATTACTGCACTTACAACTCGGTTGGTTACGGCTATATAGAGCAACATTGGCTCCTTTGATAGTGGAGAGGCTAACACTGGTGCAGTGGCTAACATTTTCTTTAATTGGATAAAGTCTTCATTGGCCTGCGGCGTCCAAATGAACTTGTTCGACTTTTTCATGAGTTGATAGAGAGGCAGTGCCTTTTCTCCCAACCGACATACAAACCAACTTAACGATTCCAGGCAACCAGTGAACTTCTGGACATCGTTAAGGCACTTCGGCAGTTCCATTCGCTCTATGGCCTGGATTTTAGTTGGATTAACTTCAATACCTCGGCTGGAGACGAGGAATCCAAGTACTTTTCCAGCCGGGACACCGAAGGTACATTTTTCTGGGTTAAGCTTCATCCGGAACCTCCTTAGGTTCGCGAATGTCTACTTGATATCGTCAAGGAGCGTTTTGCTTTCCTTAGTCTTGATAACAACATCATCCACATACACCTGCACATTTTGACCAATTTGGTCGTGCAAACATTTCTGCATACATCTTTGGTACGTTGCCCCTGCATTACGTAAACCAAATGGAATGGTGCGATAGCAATAAGCCCCATACGGGGTGATAAATGCAGTCTTTATTTGATCATCCGGATTCAGGGGTATTTGGTGGAAACCAGAATATGCATCAATGAATGACAACAGTTCACACCCAGTAGTTGAATCTATGACTTGATCTATCCTTGGCAGTGGAAATGGATCTTTCGGACACGCCTTGTTCAGGTTCGTGTAGTCGATACACATGCGCCAAATCACTACCACATTCGGATCATCCTTCTTCTTCTCCACCAGCACTGGATTAGATAGCCAATCCGGGTAAAGAACTTCCATGATAAATCCAGCTGCTAGTAACCGAGCTATCTCATCTCCAATGACTTTTCTCCTATCTTTGGCGAAGCGGCGGAGAGGTTGCTTCACCGGCCTTGCTCCGGGTCTCACATTCAAAGAGTGCTCGGCCAACTCCCTTGGAACACCTTGCAAGTCCTGTGTGGACCAAGCAAAAATATCCCGATTCTCACGAAGGAAATTGATGAGCTCGCTTTCCTATTTATCATTTAACCCAGCACCAACTGTTACGGTGCGCTCTGGGAACATATCATCAACAAGCACTTTGGTATCTTTTATCGCTTGGAATGAGACACTACCATGCGGATTACTCAGCGCCGGCATATACTGCTGCGCGGACTGAGCCAATGCCGCCACTTCCTGTATCTTTCTTTTCTCTTGCGCAATCACGAGTGACTCGACTAGGTTAGACCCGGCTGACGCACACTCAATGGAACGTCGGAAATCTCCAGCTATGATAATTACTCCATTTGGCCCAGGCAACTTCATCTTTAGATAACTGATGTGACAACTTGCCATGAACTTGTTAAGTGCTGGCCTGCCGAGTAATGCGTGATATGCACTTTCTAAGTTCACCACTTCAAACTCCAAATTCTTAGTTCAGCAGTTATCTCGCGTGCCGAACAATACGTCAACCCGGACCTTGCCTATGGGCTCACAAGAAATGCCTGGCACAATGCCATGGAAAGTCGTTCTGGTAGCCTGCAGCATGTTCTCCGAGATACCCAGCTTGCGCATCGTATCAGCATACATGATATTGATGCTACTGCCATTGCCTATCAGCACCTTGGAGAATCTCACATTGATATTTGGCCCTATGAATGTTGGGTCCAGCACTAACGCATAGGAACCGGGGCTTGGCATAAGCTTGGGGTGATCCTTGATACACCAGGTGATTTCCTGATCCGACCATGGCATATACCTCGTCACTACAGGCATTACCGCATTCACCTCCATGTGTCGGCGCTGCAAGCTCTTTCTATCTGTTTCCTCTGTGGTAAACACACAGTAACTCTGATGATGTTCTCTGTACTCATTCCTTCCCTTGTTTCCGGGGTACCTCTGATCCGGTTGATACTGGTCTTCCACTTGATGCACTGCATCCCTACTCTCATGGTTGTCATACCTCGGCAGAGGGGGAGGCAACATTAACTGTTGCGTGTTCGCTCCGGAGAGCAATTGTTGCCGGGGTAACTACTGCCAAGGTTGATCATTTCGAGGTGCCTAAGAATTCCTCGAACCACCTTGTTCTATCTTCCTCATCCACTCACATTGCCGAGTCGTGTGACCCGCCGGGTTACTCGGATTTGGCGTGTGAAATTTACACGGTTGATCCAGCATTGACTCATAAGTATACCTCAGACGGTCCTTCTTTTCCTGCCACTGTTTCTTTTGCTCTGGCGTCCAAGTTTTCTTGCCATCATTTCTTGGAGTCCATTGCTGTCCTCCAGTTTTCTGACGTTGATTGGTTCCTGCACCAGATGGATCTTGATTCACAGCAGCAACTTGTTGCGAACTGTACTGGTAATCCGATCTGTCGTCTCTTCTTTTACCTCGGTAATCATTCCTCCGGGATGACCCGGCTCCATCTCTCTGGTAGTATTCCTCGTTTGACTCACTTGGCATTAACCTGGGTTGAGTCGGATCACCCAAGGCATACGAATCAGCGATCCGGATTGTCTCTGCCAATGTAGTTGGCATATCTCTTTGCAATCTTTGCCACAACATGCTTGCATATCTGTATCCTTGCGCAAACCATGCTATGGCCTGTGACTCAATTACGCCCTCACAGGAGTTTCGCACGGTACACCACCGAGTGAGGAACTCCCGGTCTGTCTCATTGGTTTCTTCTGTGGCCTATTCGGCCTCTGATACGTGCTCGAGAAGTTGCTGACAAACATTTCCTCGAAATCGATCCAACAGTTAATACTTCCGGGCGGCAAATTGTTTAGCCATACCCTCGTTGGCCCCTCCAACATCTGGGGTACGTATCTCACTGCCCATCTCAAGTTGCCTATAGCAATTTTTACAATTGTAGCATAGTTGATCAACCAATCCTCCGGCTTAGTGCTGCCGGCATACGTTTTTGTGCCTCTAGGTAACTGGAAGTTAGGTACCAGAGGCTCCTTCATGATTCGGGGTCCAAAACATGCAGGACCCGGGGGGACCCTGACCTTCAATTTGCTCCGACCTATACAGCCGATCTAGTTTTAATCTGGCATCGTCAGGCATCAAATCCCTGCTTCCCAATCTTGACCCTATCACATGATAGTCCGGCCTTGGGTATCCTGCATTCACCATTTCCGAATCACCATCATTATATCTGTCTTGCTCTCGCGGAGCACGTCTCTGTAGCATACCTCGGCCGGCACTTTGCTCTTGCCTTGGTATATTCCGCTGCTGCGATTGTCCTGCTCCTGCCGAGTTGCACTGTCTGGCATTGCCATTAACAGCATTCCCTTGACCGGCATTGCCTTGGTCGCGGTTACCTCGGTCAGCTTCTCCTCGGCTCACACTTCGTCGATCCTCATTTCTCTACACTTCTTTTCCTTTCCCTGCCCTTTCCGGGTCATACGGGACTATCTGTTTGTTTCTCCTGGCCTAGGTTACTACCTCTTCTCTCCTAGGACCACCATGAGGAGACGATGCAGCTCCAGCGGATTTCTCCGGGTTACCCACCGCCGAATGAATGATCTTGGAGGCCCCATCTCTCTCCGGGTTAGCCCTGAGCAATTCCTCATTTTGCCTGTTCGCGATCCGAACCAGCTCATTGACCCTATCTTGCTGTCTCTGACGGGCTTCACCCGTCAGACCCTCTAACTCGGATGCAGCTGCATCTGCTGCTCTAAGTTTTTTGGCCGGGGTACTATACTTCGGCAGCCCCATGGATAAACAGTTTTCTGACTCCTCAATCCTAGTATCACCCTCTTTGTTCATTTCACTCATGAGGTTTCTCCCCTTTACTTTTATAGCATCTACATTATTTGCCTTTGCGTACTCACGCAGTGTCATGTTCAACGACTGCTGAGCCGCGGCTATCTTTTTCGCACCCTCTAGTATTTTTTGCATAGTTTCCTCTAGCTCGGCCTATGCCTGAGCCGGATCTACCGCTGCTGCTACTGGGTTTGCCAAACTATTCATCGCTTGCTGCAGCACATTCTCTGGCCTCTCTAGTGGAGGACCTCTACTTTTCCTCGGTGCCTTAGGCGTTACCTCCGGATCTAGTGCCGGATCCTTGCTTGCGCCAGCGCCAGGAGCAGTCATCATCACCTCGGCACGGTCCGGGGAGCGAGTGATACGCGCCCCGTGAACCATGCTAAGGGGTGGCTCGCCTCCTTCGACGACGTGCCACGGGTGAACGCATGACACATCGACAGGAACATAGATCTTGTGCGCGCCGAGCTTGACGAAGAGGCCGTTGCACGGAATAGGATGCTTGCCGAAGCAGCCAGCGTTGTCGCTGACAAAGTCCAGCGCTCCAAAGCACTAGACGAGCCCGGAGACAATGCGTTCGCCGGTGCCGATGAGGTTTCCCGTCCAGATCTTCACCCCTGCTAGCGCCGCTAGCCCCACGGTGGGCGCCAACTGTCGTGGTGGTGTCACGGCAGATGCCATGGATAGGCTAAAGGTGGGGACTAAATGAACTAGGAGAATCCAGGGAGGGATAGTGTGGTGATTCCACACACAGTAGCTTTGTATTTGATTCACTTTCACAGATTACAAGTGCTCCTTGAGCTGTATTGGAGAGAGGAGGAAGAAGGAACTCTCTTACTCTCACCTCTAGCTAGCCGTCAGGAACCAAGTAAAACTCAACCCCTTCTATAGAGGCCCTAGCCCTCCTTATATAGGGGTGGCTAGGTCTCCAATTAGGGCACACGTGGAGGCATATTCCAAGGAATATGCCTCCTCCCAAAATAGTAAGCCGACCGGGTTACTTTAACCTAGCGTCATCCATGCAGAGGCTACGTGAGCCTCTGCGGCGCTCGCGTCATCTGACACAGGCTTCGTCACCTTTGTTGGCCACGCCTCGGTTGTCCTGGCCTCTATCCGCTTTGCTCACGCTCTTCGTATAGTGGTCACCCTTTGACCAGCGAGATTCCTTCCTTCTCTTGTAAGCTTGCTATAACCCGGATCGTACCTAGTCGATCCGGCCATACCTGTTCCTGCATACAAGTTAGATACATCTCACCGACTTACGATATAAGTCGGCTGAGATCTAGTTAGGTGGACATCCCCTGGTCCGGGTTACCCCGTGATTCGGCCTGCCTTGAGGTGACTCGGCCAGCATCCACTTTGACCTTGCCGTACCTCGGCTAACTCGGCCTTTATACCCCGGCGTGACCCTACCTAGGGGTATCCCCCAACATTGCATGTCTGTTCTTTTCATGAACCACACATAAGGATCCACCAATGTCATTGCATATCTGTTCTTTTCATGAACCACACCCAATGCCATTGCATGTCTATTCTTTTCATGAACCACATAAGGATCTACCAGTGTCATTGCATGTCTGTTCTTTTCATGAACCACATAAGGATCCACCAGTGTCATTGCATGTTTGTTCTTTTCATGAACCACATAAGGATCCACCAGTGTCATTGCATGTCTGTTCTTTTCATGAACCACACCCAGTGTCATTGCATGTCTGTTCTTTTCATGAAACACACCCAGTGTCACTGCATGTCTGTTCTTTTTCATGAACCACATAAGGATCCACCAGTGTCATTGGATGTGTGTTCTTCTCATGAACCACACGCGGATCCACCGGTGTCATTGCATGTCTGTTCCTCTAAACAAACCACATAAGGATCCACCAGTGTCATTGCATGTTTGTTCTTTTCATGAACCACACCCAATGTCATTGCATGTGTGTTCTTTTAAACAAACCACATAAGGATCCACTAGTGTCATTGCATGTATGTTCTTTTCATGAACCACATAAGGATCCACAAATGTCATTGCATGTCTGTTCTTTTCATGAATCACAGCTAGAGTCATTGCATGTCTGTTACTTCCATAAACCACATATGGATCCACCTAATGTGATTGCATGTCTGTTCCTCTAAACAAACCACATAAGGATCCACCAGTGTCATTGGATGTGTGTTCTTCTCATGAACCACACGTGGATCCACCGGTGTCATTGCATGTCTGTTCGTCTAAACAAACCACATAAGGATCCACCAGTGTCATTGCATGTCTGTTCTTTTCATGAATCACAACTAGAGTCATTGGATGTCTATTACTTACATAAACCACAGATGGATCCAGCTAGTGTGATTGCATGTCTGTTCCTCTAAACAAACCAAATAAAGATCCACCAGTGTCATTGGATGTGTGTTCTTATCATGAACCACACGTGGATCCACCGGTGTCATTGCATGTCTGTTCCTCTAAACAAACCATATAAGGATCCACAAGTGTCATTGCATGTCTGTTCTTTTCATGAACCAAACCCAGTGTCATTGCATGTGTGTTCTTCTAAACAAACCACATAAGGATCCACCAGTGTGATTGCATGTCTGTTATTTTCATGAACCACACATAAGGATCCACCAGTGTCATTGCATGTCTGTTCTTTTCATGAACCACATAAGGATCCACCAGTGTCATTGCATGTCTGTTCTTTTCATGAATCACACCCAGTGTTAGTGCATGTATGTTCTTTTCATGAACCACACCCAGTGTCACTGCATGTCTGTTCTTTTCATGAACCACATAAGGATCTACCAGTGTCATTGGATGTGTGTTCTTCTCATGAACGACACGTGGATCCACCGGTGTCATTGCATGTCTGTTCTTTTCATGAACCACACCCACTATCACTGCATGTCAGTTCTTTTCATGAACCACATAAGGATCCACCCAGTGTCATTGGATGTGTGTTTTTCTCATGAACCACACGTGGATCCACCAGTGTCATTGCATGTCTGTTCCTCTAAACAAAAAACATAAGGATCCACCAGTGTCATTGCATGTCTGTTCTTTTCATGAACCACACCCAGTGTCATTGCATGTGTGTTCTTCTAAACAAACCACATAAGGATCCACCAGTGTCATTGCATGTATGTTCTTTTCATGAACCACACCCAGTGTCAGTGCATGTGTGTTCTTCTTAACAAACCACATAAGGATCCACCAGTGTCATTGCATGTCTGTTCTTTTCATGAAACACACATAAGGAACCACTAGTGTCATTGCATGTCTGTTCTTTTTATGAACCACACCCAATGTCATTGCATGTGTGTTCTCCTGAAAAACCACATATGGATCGACTAGTGTTATTGCATGTCTGTTCTTTTCATGAACCACAGCTAGAGTCTACCAGTGTCATTGGATGTGTGTTCTTCCCATGAACCACACATGGATCCACCAGTGTCATTGCATGTCTGTTCTTTTCATGAATCACAGCTAGAGTCATTGCATGTCTGTTACTTCCGTAAACCACATATGGATCCACCTAGTGTGATTGCATGTATGTTCCTCTAAACAAACCACATAAGGATACACCAGTGTCATTGGATGTGTGTTCTTCTCATGAACCACACATGGATCCACCAGTGTCATTGCATGTTTGTTCTTTTCATGAACCACACCCAATGTCATTGCATGTGTGTTCTTCTAAACAAACCACATAAGGATCCACTAGTGTCATTGCATGTATGTTCTTTTCATGAACCACATAAGGATCCACCAATGTCATTGCATGTCTGTTCTTTTCATGAATCATAGCTAGAGTCATTGCATGTCTGTTACTTCCATAAACCACATATGGATCCACCTAATGTGATTGCATGTCTGTTCCTCTAAACAAACCACATAAGGATCCACCAGTGTCATTGGATGTGTGTTCTTCTCATGAACCACACGTGGATCCACCGGTGTCATTGCATGTCTGTTCGTCTAAACAAACCACATAAGGATCCACCAGTGTCATTGCATGTCTGTTCTTTTCATGAATCACAACTAGTCATTGGATGTCTATTACTTCCATAAACCACAGATGGATCCAGCTAGTGTGATTGCATGTCTGTTCCTCTAAACAAACCACATAAAGATCCACCAGTGTCATTGGATGTGTGTTCTTATCATGAACCACACGTGGATCCACCGGTGTCATTGCATGTCTGTTCCTCTAAACAAACCATATAAGGATCCACCAGTGTCATTGCATGTCTGTTCTTTTCATGAACCAAACCCAGTGTCATTGCATGTGTGTTCTTCTAAACAAACCACATAAGGATCCACCAGTGTTATTGCATGTCTGTTATTTTCATGAATCACACATAAGGATCCACTAGTGTCATTGCATGTCTGTTCTTTTCATGAACCACATAAGTATCCACCAGTGTCATTGCATGTCTGTTCTTTTCATGAACCACACCCAGTGTTAGTGCATGTATGTTCTTTTCATGAACCACACCCAGTGTCACTGCATGTCTGTTCTTTTCATGAACCACATAAGGATCTACCAGTGTCATTGGATGTGTGTTCTTCTCATGAACGACACGTGGATCCACCGGTGTCATTGCATGTCTGTTCTTTTCATGAACCACACCCACTATCACTGCATGTCAGTTCTTTTCATGAACCACATAAGGATCCACCCAGTGTCATTGGATGTGTGTTTTTCTCATGAACCACACGTGGATCCACCAGTGTCATTGCATGTCTGTTCCTCTAAACAAAAAACATAAGGATCCACCAGTGTCATTGCATGTCTGTTCTTTTCATGAACCACACCCAGTGTCATTGCATGTGTGTTCTTCTAAACAAACCACATAAGGATCCACCAGTGTCATTGCATGTATGTTCTTTTCATGAACCACACCCAGTGTCAGTGCATGTGTGTTCTTCTTAACAAACCACATAAGGATCCACCAGTGTCATTGCATGTCTGTTCTTTTCATGAAACACACATAAGGAACCACTAGTGTCATTGCATGTCTGTTCTTTTCATGAACCACACCCAATGTCATTGCATGTATGTTCTCCTGAAAAACCACATATGGATCGACTAGTGTTATTGCATGTCTGTTCTTTTCATGAACCACAGCTAGAGTCTACCAGTGTCATTGGATGTGTGTTCTTCCCATGAACCACACATGGATCCACCAGTGTCATTGCATGTCTGTTCTTTTCATGAATCACAGCTAGAGTCATTGCATGTCAGTTACTTCCATAAACCACATATGGATCCACCTAGTGTGATTGCATGTATGTTCCTCTAAACAAACCACATAAGGATCCACCAGTGTCATTGGATGTGTGTTTTTCTCATGAACCACACATGGATCCACCAGTGTCGTTGCATGTTTTTTCCGCTAAACAAACATCATAAGGATCCACTAGTGTCATTGCATGTATGTTTTTTTCATGAACCACACCCAATGTCATTGCATGTGTGTTCTTCTAAACAAACCACATAAGGATCCACCAGTGTCATTGCATGTCTGTTCTTTTCATGAACCACATAAGGATCCACCAATGTCATTGCATGTCTGTTCTTTTCATGAATCAAAGCTAGAGTCATTGCATGTCTGTTACTTCCATAAACCATATATGGATCCACCTAATGTGATTGCATGTCTGTTCCTCTAAACAAACCACATAAGGATCCACCAGTGTCATTGGATGTGTGTTCTTTTCATGAACCACACGTGGATCCACCGGTGTCATTGCATGTCTGTTCCTCTAAACAAACCACAGAAGGATCCACCAGTGTCATTGCATGTCTGTTCTTTTCATGAATCACAACTAGAGTCATTGCATGTCTGTTACTTCCATAAATCACAGATGGATCCACCTAGTGTGATTGCATGTCCGTTCCTCTAAACAAACCACATAAGGATCCACTAGTGTCATTGGATGTGTGTTCTTCTCATGAACCACACGTGGATCCACCGGTGTCATTGCATGTTTGTTCCTCTAAACAAACCATATAAGGATCCATAAGTGTCATTGCATGTCTGTTCTTTTCATGAACCACACCCAGTGTCATTGCATGTGTGTTCTTCTAAACAAACCACATAAGGATCCACCAGTGTGATTGCATGTCTGTTCTTTTCATGAACCACACATAAGGATCCACCAGTGTCATTGCATGTCTGTTATTTTCATGAACCACATAAGGATCCACCAGTGTCATTGCATGTTTGTTCTTTTCATGAACCACACCCAGTGTTAGTGCATGTCTGTTCTTTTCATGAACCACACCCAGTGTCACTGCATGTCTGTTCTTTTCATGAACCACATAAGGATCTACTAGTGTCATTGGATGTGTGTTCTTCTCATGAATGACACGTGGATCCACCGGTGTCATTGCATGTCTGTTCTTTTCATGAACCACACCCAGTGTCACTGCATGTCAGTTCTTTTCATGAACCACATAAGGATCCACCCAGTGTCATTGGATGTGTGTTCTTCTCATGAACCACACGTGGATCCACCGGTGTCATTGCATGTCTGTTCCTCTAAACAAAAAACATAAGGATCCACCAGTGTCATTACATGTCTGTTCTTTTCATGAACCACACCCAGTGTCATTGCATGTGTGTTCTTATAAACAAACCACATAAGGATCCACCAGTGTCATTGCATGTATGTTCTTTTCATGAACCACACCTAGTGTCAGTGCATGTCTGTTCCTCTAAACAAACCAGATAAGGATCCACCAGTGTCATTGCATGTATGTTCTTTTCATGAACCACACATAAGGATCCACCAGTGTCATTGCATGTCTGTTCTTTTCATGAACCACACCCAATGTCATTGCATGTGTGTTCTCCTGACAAACCACATATGGATCGACTAGTGTCATTGCATGTCTGTTCTTTTCATGAACCACTGCTAGAGTCCACCAGTGTCATTGGATGTGTGTTCTTCCCATGAACCACACATGGATCCACCAGTGTCATTGCATGTCTGTTCTTTTCATGAATCACAGCTAGAGTCATTGCATGTCTGTTACTTCCATAAACCACATATGGATCCACCTAGTGTGATTGCATGTATGTTCCTCTAAACAAACCACATAAGGATACACCAGTGTCATTGGATGTGTGTTCTTCTCATGAACCACACATGGATCCACCAGTGTCATTGCATGTTTGTTCCTCTAAACAAACCACATAAGGATCCACCAGTGCCATTCCATGTATGTTCTTTTCATGAACCACGCATAAGGATCCACCAGTGTCATTGCATGTCTGTTCTTTTCATGAACCACACCCAGTGTCATTGCATGTGTGTTCTTTTCATGAACCACAACTAGAGTCATTGGATGTCTATTCTTTTCATGAACCACACCCAGTGTCATTGCATGTCTGTTCTTTTCATGAACCACACCCGGTGTCACTGCATGTGTGTTCCTCTAGACAGACCACATAAGGATCCACCGGTGTCATTACATGTCTGTTCCTCTAACAAACCACATAAGGATCTACCAGTGTCATTGGATGTGTGTTCTTCTCATGAACCACACATGGATCCACCAGTGTCATTGCATGTCTGTTCCTCTAAACTAACCACATAAGGATCCACCAGTGTCATTGCGTGTCTGTTATTTTCATGAACCACACCCAGTGTCATTGCATGCGTTTTCTTTTCATTAACCACAGCTAGAGTCATTGCATGTCTGTTACTTCCATAAACCACACATGGATCCATCGATGTCATTGCTTGTCTGTTCTTTTCATGAACCACACCCAGTGTCACTGCATGTCAGTTCTTTTCATGAATCATAGCTAGAGTCATTACATGTCTGTTACTTCCATAAACCACATATGGATCCACCTACTGTGATTGCATGTCTGTTCTTTTCACAAACCACACATGGATACACCAGTGTCATTGCATGGGTAGCCGTTAGACCGAGTCTTCTAGAAGGCATGCCCTAACACAGTTGTTCTGCTTGACTATTGTTACATACCGTTCGATTGGGGCGCTTGGACGATTGGGATGGTCTTCTTGAGAGTGATCCGCGAGTAGGCTGTTCTGCGGCATGATTGGCCACGCTTGCTCTGGACAAACTGGCAACACCGGGCACTCCCCTGTTGCGAGTGTCACGTCTCACGAGTTCAGTGGGCCACATCCTAGTGTCATGTCCCCATTACTTCTCTTCCTCCCCATACTTCTCTTCCTTACCCTCGAAGCCACTTTCCCCACTTCACTCCCATCCTGCCGTAGCCGCAAGCTAATGGCGCCTCCATCCCAATCCCCTCTCCGGCATCCACCCCCCTCCCCTCTCGCCATGGTTTCAAGGGGAGATAGCGAGGAAACGCGTCGTGACGACAGGGACGGTGATTTCGATGTGAGTCGTCTCATCTCTATTTCTATCATCTGTGGCCAGTTATCTATCTTTTGAGCTAGATCTAATCTGTTTACTCATGCGCGTATGATGTGTTAGGCCAACCAGACGATGTATGACTCCGACTATCATGGTTTAGAGGATGAAGACAGTCCTCTGGTATGTAAACATGGATATGTGCCCGCTAAATTGGTAGCCTTTGAAGGACGAAACACAGGAAGAAGGTTTCTACGGTGTCAAGGACATTGTGCAATGATGCAAGGCGGAAGTTGCGGTGTTGTCAAATGGGTAGATCTAGAGTGGCCCAAATCGATGCAGAAAACGCTGGACAAACTATGGGAAATGACTGTCGAGTTGAAAGAATCCGTATTCAGCTCACTTCTTGACAGTGTTGAGACAAAGCTATGGGAACCAGTTGACACGACCAAGCATAAGCGAGATCTCAGGTGGGTGCAAGACAAGGTTATCAAAGTCGAGAAGGAGAGGGACGCGGCGTTGGCCCTGAAGGCTAAAGCAGAGCAAGAACTGACTCAAGCAAGGAATGATCTCCACCATGCCAAAGTCCTGCAGTACACAACTACGAGTATTGACAAGTGCATGAGGAAAAATGCAGAGAAACAATTGAAGCTGTGCAAGGAAGATGCTAAAAGGAAGGAGCAAACAATTCAATCCTTGCTCTCGCAGGAAGATGCGCATCGGGCCAAGATTAGGAAGATCAAGGAGATGTGTGATAACTAGTTCTATTTAGCTTAAGCTCCGTGCCTTTTTAAGTTGTAATATCTGTACTTGTTGACCTAGCGGTCTGAACTATTGGTCCCGGATTCGAGGGAGGAAACAAATTGCTCTGACCCTGCATTACTTCTTTTGTCTGACCCTGCATTACTTCTTTTTTCTGACCGTCGCTTCATCGTCCTCGTGTACAAATAGGAGGCGCCATAGCGCGTTGCTTCGTCGTCCATCCCCTCGTCCTCTCCAATCTCCACCGCGCCGCCATGGAGATGCCCGATCTGAACTTGTACGAGGCGGTGATGTTCGCGAACTTTGACATCCTCGCGCCGCCAGCCGCGAAGGTGCCCCATGGATGGCGCATCAGCTCTGCGTGGGTGCCGGTGGCTCCGCTACCTGGCCGAGCCAAGATGGAGAGCGAAATCACGGCGCGCCGCCGCCAGATGCCCGCGTGGAAGAGCGCGCTGCCCCGGTACGCGGCGGCCAGCCCGTACTGGCCGGCGCTGTTCAAGAAGGAGCGGAAGGCCAAGATTGGCAACCACATCGTTGATGGGCGCGTGTTGCACCGGGATCTCTGCAACCGAGAAGGGCGGGAGAGGTTCTGGTCCGTCCCTGGACGGACCAAGTACACCTTCATCGCCGTCTCTCGACGCGAAGAGGTGCTCCGTCTTGCGAACAATGCGGACATCGTGGAGGTTCCGTCCGACAGCAACGAGGAAGCCGGTGGCTCAGAGGACAGTAGCAGCAGAAGTGAAATTGTTTACTAGTGGTTGAATTAATGTAGGATATGAAATCGCACTT
This sequence comes from Avena insularis, assembly GCA_023614405.1. NCBI lineage: Eukaryota > Viridiplantae > Streptophyta > Magnoliopsida > Poales > Poaceae > Avena > Avena insularis. The sequence goes on from CM042692.1 coordinate 185,940,206, forward strand.
TGTTTAGAAGAATTTGTGGTTGAAGTAATGAAATGCCTCGATTTAGATCTCTGTCTCGATTAATTTGTGTAAGAATTTGTGATTAAGATCAATTTCTACCTCGATTTAGATCTCTGTCTCGGATTGGGAACATGACCATGGACCAACGACACCTTTTCTACTAGTGTATTCTGACATTGGTGGTTTGTTTAAATGTAATCTACATGGATTGTGCTGCATGCAAATGGCACAACCACAATCTATAAAGTGGAAGCACGTACACCCGGTTACTGGAGATCCGGGAGCTTCGCCAGATGCAGGGGATGCAGGAGCAGAGAGGCGGTGAGATAGACGGGATCAAGATTAGGCCAGAAAGTGGTACCCATTTCCTCCTCATCTAGGCATTATCGGTGAGAACATTGTTGTTTATGTTGCCACGTCGTTGTGCAGCATCTGAAATAAGTTGCTGCTTCGTGGAGTGTGGCAGCTTGAATAATTTATTTATGTGCAACTTACATTCCGTCGTATTTGGAGACCTCCTGCCCCTCAGCAATCGTGGAACCGGTGGATCCTTGTTTTTAGATAGCAGTGGCACAATCACAATTTCGGATTCAACTACTGACTCGGGCGTTTCCAAACCCTAAGTCGCGGTACATTTTACTCAGAGAACATGGGTAGATTGTTTCGCCCAGCAACGTGCCACACACAGAGCGATCAGAATTTAATAGAATTACATATATAGGTTCAAGTTCAACACATTACTATGCATCTTCATTGCCAGCAGGCTTCTTCCGCAGCCTGGGTGCCAAGCCTTCACGTCCAATGGCTTCTTCATTTCCTGCCTTCTTCCTCTCCTCGGTGCCAGTTTTCTTAGCTTCATGTACTCTGCATCGCCGGGACAACGGGCACCAGAATCGTGTCCAGCATCATCTTTCTACTCGTTTTTAATTTCTTCGGGCAGTAAAATGACATCTTTCCACTCGTTTTTAATTTCTTCCGGCAGCAAAATGACTGACCCGGCAGTCATGTTTCTAACCTTGCGGCGCTTCCTGTCAAAGAAACAAGACTGTTGCATAACTGCCCAATATCTACAGAGTAAATAAAATAAAAATTACAATTCAGCACAAACATGCGAACCCCAAGAGACCTTTGCTTACCAGGAGCTAATTGGGTTCAAGCAACCACCCTGTCCAAGAATAGAAGGGCGACTCCCAGTTGCAGCAACTTCCATGTCCAGTACATGACATCTCAGGTCAAACATGGCAGCCGAAGCATACCTTTTCATCAACCCAATTAGCTGACTGTCACACGTTATAGGAACCATGATGCCACGTTCATCCATGAAGCTGAACTTTGCTGTCTGCTTCGGCCATAATTCAACATGATTATGCAGAGCATCAACCATACCAGATATAGTGTAGATCTGCGCAGGCGCTTCTTCCATCGTGAAACAATGGCTGCCATACCACTTGCCCTTAGAGTCGTACCTGTGGAGGACTACCGTAACCAGGTAAGGGGGGGTCCGCGTAGACCCACTTGATAGAAAACTATGGACACAATATGTTTGTTAGCGTTGGGCTAACAAGCAATTTGAGGTTTAGTAGTCAGCTAGCAGTTGTAACTAGTGCGAATAGCAAAGAGAAGGATAGATCACCCGCTTGTAGACAGAACTTCTTCTTTCTTGATAGTAGGATCTGCCATCCTCCGAGCTGCTCGGCTCGTCGGCGGCGGAGGCGGGCTATAGCCTCGCAACGGTGGCTACGACATGCGCCATTGGAGCTCGAGATCAGCGACTGGGTGCAGCAACTTGGCGCTGGAAGTCAAATGTCCGAAGGGATCGTCCTGCCTGGAGGGTGGATTCCGACGCTGCCGGTGCTAGGGGAAAGCTGGGAATGGATTTGTGAAATTGGTCAACGCATCCAATCCACTTAGCTGCTCGATTTGCCTAAGAGGTTGCCGCATTGGCGCCCGCGTCACGGACAGATGACCGACATGAGGGTCCCGACCATCTACTTCACGGGGCAGTTTAATGGAATGTTTGAATTTGGCAGGGGTGAGATGAGTTTGCCTCGAAATGGCCCCTCTCAGTAGTTGGCGGCCCAACATTTCGAAACGCGGTAATTTCAGGCAACTTAGGTACCGCCATGCACTGGCCTACCAACTTTGGTACCGTAGATGAACAAGCCCACCGTACAAGGCCTCCGATATGTGCCTTCGAAATTCCGAAAGAACACACTTTGCATATCATACCAGTTGTGGATGGTGTTCTCCGGAAGTTCATTGAGCCATGATCGCGCTGTCTTCCGCAACATGAGTGGGAGATATCGGGTCGCGACCAGGCTGTTTCCGCCTTTGGCGATACAACAAGCCTGGAAAAAATCCTGGAGCAAAGTATCTGGCTGAGCTATACCGTCGTAGGCTTGAATATGTCTTGAGATAGCAAATCCTTCCGGGAATTTTGTAGGTCTTATGCATGGTCCAAAGCACTTTGGGCCCACGTATATATCGTCATTTTCGTAGTGCCGCGCCTCTATGTTGGAGTTAATCCTGTGCCTTGCGTCACTTGGGGATAAAGATCGTCCCGAATGACGGCTGTGGCTGCGGTGCCTTGGAGCTAGACTTCGGCTTCTGCCACCACCTCCTCCACCACGACGCCCTCCTTGGCCTCCTTGGGAGCCGTTGTGATGGCTACTTGGTGGAGAGGGTGGAGCAGCTAGATGGTTTCCGACTGATCGCCGGCCTCCGTCCGGAGCGTCGTTATTCCGGTTCCGGGGAGGATCTTCATTACGACGAGCCTCCTGCTAGCTTGACTCAGCACGGTATCCGTCGTTCCTTCGTCCATTACCCGGACGGCTCGTGTGTCTAGGAGGTGGCATTCTTTGGTGATCCTCCTCCCGACGTTTCTATTTATCTTCTTCCCTACGATCGTTCGACTCTCACCACGGAGGATTCTTCGGATTCAGTGCAGCAATTGCCTCTTGCTCTGCAGCTGGGGCAACGTTGCGCCAGTCACGTGCAGCTTTGTGGTGCTGTGCTGAAGATCCGGTTCTTGAGTAGTTGTCTTCCCGACAGTCGGAGCAGTGATGCTGCTCCGGAACATGTTGGGGTCTTACATCATTCCATGTCGGATCCATGCAGCATTGGTCAGATTGGGAGACCAGTTTTCCGCCTCCGGACAGGGCGACCTTCTGCTGCTCTAGACCCTTGTTGAGTAGTTTAATGCCCAATCGAATCTGCTCCGGGCCTGGATTACTTGATAGGATTTCTCGAGCAAGAACGGTGTTTTGCAGTGTTGATACACCTACCGTGTTGTCGCCGCACCGAGGCATCCCATGGTCTCCTCCAAAGAGGACTTTGTGAATCTGCGGGAATTGGTCGTCATGAGTATGACGCTTCCTGGTCTTCTGATGCTGCCGAGAGTTGTACTTCTCCGTAGTTGCCATGCGTTTCTTTTCTTCCTCAAGGTTTTTAGCTTCATCGAGGAGTACTTGGTGACGCGCTTCTAGGGCCTGGGCCCTTTTGTCCAGCTCTTCAGTAGTAAGTTCTACAGCTGTAGGAATAGGTGTGGTTAATGCAGCATCGATGAGTTTACATGCACCTTCGGTGATCACGTGTCCATCCACCGATTCTTCTTTGGGCTCTTCTGGGATCAATGCTCCATCCGAGTCTTCCTCATATTCCTTGGCAATCACTTCCTCCACCGGAGGATCTTTTGCCGGGGTCTTGTTCTTCTTGTTCTTCTTCTTTGCCTTCTTGGCAGTGCCGGTAGCAAAGATGGCTTTGGGTCCGTTTCCCGGGGTCAAGCTCTAATCGGTACTTTCGGACTTCTGGACCTCGGGATTATCTCTGATATCCATGTCATCCTGCGCTTTGGGAGAGCTTTCTCCGGATCCTTCATCCATGGCTTCTCCTTCCTCTACAGCTCTGGAGTTATACTCCTCTTCATACTCCGCGGAGAACTTTCGGAAATCTGCCGACTTCATCGAGTCATCCGAGGATGCGGGTAAGTCGGTGTTTGTTCTGGTCGCCTCCAGCACTGAGTCAGTGTTTTCTCCAGCATCGGTAGAGCCGGATCCGGATCCAACGTATCCGACGAAGTGTGACGTGTGGGTCCTGAGGTAGTTGCGGCTTTCCTCGTGGGCTTCCTCGAAGATCCTGATAGTCTCGAGAACTTCATCCATGTTTGCGTCTTGCATCATCATACGCCTCAACGTGTGCCTCAGGAACGGTTGATCTGTTCCGGCGTTGGCAGGGCCAGAACCAAGGTTGTTGCTGTGATCCTCCTAGATTTTGACCTCAGCGGATGAATTGATCTAGGATTCGGCCTCGCTAGGGAGATCCACTCCAGATTCGACTTGGACCACCAGGTCTGCTTCAGGCTCGAATTTCTCCACTGTCTCCGCCACTGGTGCGGGCTGGGTGGGATTAGGGATTTTTGAGATCCGGAACTCTGCTGCCTCCACGGACAAAGGGGACCCAGAAATTTCTTGAATTTATAAATAATAAATAAGTAGGTTTTACAAGAATTTTTCTGAATAAATAATAAATAAATATTATTCGAAAATTTCTAAATTATAAATAATTAATTGTTGAATTTACAAGATTATATCAATTTCTGAAATTATTAAAACAATTTAAGTAGGTTTATTGCATCAGCATGACGTCAGCAAAGCAAACCGATTCTTTTTACACCGGGCTAACCCTAGCCAGTGTTACTGACTGACGGGCCCATGGACACATTAGCACACACGCCAGCAGGTGGGACCTGGCCTAGGTTTGACTAGGGCTTGACCTGCGCGCTGATGTTAGCGTGACGTCAAGGTGACATCAGTCGGCGGTGGCCTCCCAGGTGGACGACATGGACGATGGCAGGGGGCTCGCGGGATAGCGAGGAAGGCTGGCTTCGACATGGAGTGCACTGAGGCAGAATCTGGTGGTGCCGCTTGAGGAAAGTCGCCAGAGGCATGGCTGTGACGGTGGTATGCGGCGGCGAGCGGCAGCAAACGACACAGGGACAACACAGGCAACACCAGGAAGCGCAGAAGGGACGAGGAGACACGGGGGCTCACCGTGAAGCTGCTGAAGGGGTCAAGAAAGGCAGGCGAGGTCGAAGACGAACTAATCGATGTCGGTGAGCTTTGTTGAGATCAGGGAAGACGAGACCAGCGGCGACGATTAAGGGCGCCCCTCCTTGATTCCTTTGGCGGGGAAGTAGAGCGTGGTGAGGCAGAGCTTCCTGCACACTCGGGTGGTCTGGGGAGCTACGGAGCGACGGTGATTCATCGATGAGCACGACTAGGGTTTGGTGCCTAGTAGAGAGAGAGGTAGAGAGAGATCGCGAAGAGGAAGAGAGGGACATGGGAAGAAGGTCACATCTCAGCAGGGTCACTTCTAATATCTCCAGGTCTTGTCACCAAAAAACATTCCCCGATTGACAGAACGTCCCGCTACTGACACTTGAAAACTTTCACGGTCTCGTCGCTTCGGTGAATCACTTGAGCCCTGAGACATTTTTGGTGCCATGGAGCTAGACCAATGAGCTATTATGCTTTCTTCAAAGGATGGCTAGCCTGCTGAGCCCGCTTAGCCGCCTACTCAGCCTGCTCCGCCGCTCGCTCCCCCTGATGGGGATACAGAGAGTGACCCAGAAAGCTTCTCATCCCCTAGTAGGGATGATGTAAGCGGAGGAGAGATATCGGAGAACCCAGAAAAGAGCTCCGCCGGTCTTCATTTCCAACACCACGATCGAGATAGATGACAATGCCTTTTTATCCTCTTCCTTACCGGGAAGGCGCACTTCTCTTCTTCTTCTAGGCTTCACCTCCTGCCTGGCCCGGAAATAGAACCCAGCCCCCTTTCTGATCCATTCATTTGTGCAAGCAGACACAAAAGAGGTGAAAAATCACGCCCCTTCTACGCGATACCTTTGATTTCAAAACTAGATTGCGCTTTCAGGACCTACACCTACATTATAACTAATGCACGGGACAGTCATTTTTCTCGATCGAGAATGTCTTAATGAAACGAGTTGGAATCCCATTCTAAGGATTCTTGTTGTTCCGGGGAATCCAGCTACAGGAGAACTAGGAACGGGGGGCTCTCCCCTTTTTCCGCCCAACTATTTGAACTCCGCCTAGGGAGTACGGTCACAAGACCGAACCTCAAAGGAATTGACAGGGGACTGCACAAGCGGTGTAGCATGTGGTTTAATTCGATACGATGTGCAAAACCTTACCAGCCCTCGCCAAAATGGGATGAATCTTCTCATGCAGCTTTTTTCTTATTCAGGGCGGGCCTAATAGGTGGTAGTATCACACCCTTCTCAAAGGAACCGTACTTGAGACTCTCGCCTCATACGGCTCTGTCCTGGAATCTGGACCCCCCGGGTTCTCGTGGTTCCTATGCTACCGCGTTTCTCGGTCCTTTTCTTTTAGTGCTTCAACCCGAAGCGATAGCTTGACGCGTTTTCCGTGGATAAGATGGCAGAACTCCAGCTCACTAAAGAATGGGATGGTAGTGGTCCGCCGACAAGCTCGTTCTGATCTTGGATGCAGTACATTGGAATCCTGAAGCACCAGCACGAATGCTACCATGCGTGCGCCTTTGGTCTAAGGCCAAAAGGAATATTTCCCTGGATTGACTAGTCATGGAGAAGGCTTATAAACCATCGGTGCGCCCCTTGACCCGAGGAATTCAGCGGGCGGGGATCTTGGCGCGTCGGCCGGCGGACGGCATCGGGCTTGTCAGCGAGGTGCTTCTCCTTCGACGCGAGGAAGAAGAAAGAAGGAGCACGCCTAAAGAGGTACGGGCCGGCTGGGCCAAGTTTGGTCTGGGGTGGGCTGTTGCTGGGCCGGCTGCGGGGTTGCAGGCTGCATCTGAGTGGCAGATAGAGAGAAGAGGGGGTGGGCTAGCTGGGCTACGGCCTGAGTAGATAGGTTTTCTTTTATCCCTTTTGTAAATCAAATTCAAAAACTATTTTGAATAATTTGAAAATACCAGAGCAGTTTATAAAATATGAAAAACACTCTCGGGCCCTTCATACTATTTGGGCTCCATAACTTTTGGTACTTGTCAAAATATAAAAGCATTTAAATCAATTTCAGAGGAGGGAAATTAGTGTTTAGTGTTTTATTTCTTTTCCTTTTATGCAACATTTCTTCAGTCAAAAGGATGCATGCAATGCTTATGATGCACAAACAAACCCTAATTAACAACTACTAAAACTAGGGGTGTTACAGTTATATCGCCCTTAACAGAATCTCGTCCCAAGATTCCTAGGTAGGAAGATACAAGGAATATGGTTACACTGAACTTCGATGATTTTCTCGAAGAGGTTGATCCATGCCACCATTATTGAATGAATGAAGCGCTTCATTTTCTTCGAGGTAGCTGCACACACTAAAGAATAGAGGGAAAGACACAAACCACAAACATAGTATCTCATGGTCAACTCATGGATAGACGTTTCATAACATCTCTGGATCCAACGAGCATGAAACACGTCAAGGTAACGGAGGAAACAAAAGGAGATGGGTTTTAGGGTGTTAGACAAGTGGTATTCATAAGGATTGAGACCATGGAACTTCAGAAGAGTTTGAGCTTCTGAAGAGGAGAGCATACAACGGAAAGAACACGGCCACAAACTTCGATAGGTGAACCTCTACTAACGAAATAAGTAGAGCTTCCAAGGTATAGAGATACGGAGAACCAAGTTGTTGAAATACTTTTGATACAGAAGGATCACTCTTTGGTTCAATAGATGGTCGAGATATAAAGGTGTGTTATGGGGAGGACTCATAAGAGTCACAATGAACATGTAACAAAGGAAACTGATGATTACCAAAATCATAGTCGCTCTTCGAACATGTTAGACAAACCGAAGGAAACTTTTTATTCATCCAGGTTTATCAAAATATTTGCCAAATATCATGATACTTCTTTACACCACTAAGATGAATACATAGGAATATTTCTGATGACACGAGAAAAACAAAACTTCATTCTCAGATTCCAAATATTTGGCACAACGGAACGCTTGCCAACATAAGAGGGTCTGGAGGATTGATCGAGAAACATTTAGCAACACTACTTTAAATGTTCTCCTTGATGCTTGAGGCACCAACATCAGACACCAAGTAAAGGTCAGACTTCGGTACAAAGGAAACCATAAGCACAAATAATATAATAAATCATAGAAGATGCCTCCTGAGGAGTGGTTGTTATTGCTGAATCAAGATAATGTGGCAATAGGTCTTCCAGCTAAGTGTGTCAACCACTACATCAACCTTACCAGGTTTTCGAAGGACCTACATCAAGAACCTTGATGAACACTAACCATCATATCTACTTGAGATTCAGATTTGGTTAAGTGGAAAGATACTTCAGACTTAGCATGTCTAAACAGAAAGTTTGCAACCTTTAACACAAAGGTAAAGTTACTAGATTCTCAAGACATGGACTACATTGTCAAGCTCCAAAAGAATGATCTAGGTTGCAAAACCCATGTATTAGCAAGTTATCCAAAAGATAATTACTCATGCATAAAGTGTTTGCAATAGAACACAACTGAATCCTTGTTGGGTAACATTTAGGGGGATTCTGAAGTTTGTAGGACTTCTTCTCTTCCAAGACAAATCAGTTAGTGGCTTTGAGTGTGTAAACAATCTTCTCGAGATGTGAAGGTATCAACCTACCATATCAAGAATTTCTTCACACATGCTTAACTAACTTGAAACAATTCCCGAGGAAATAAAGATAACTCTTCTAAAATCCACAGCGACATCTTTCAGAAATTGCACATGAACTAGAGAAGGTTACTTCTAACATCCAGAACACATACTTCGAGATAACTCAAAGAAGGTTTTTCAAAAGTTTCCAACATTGATGCCAACTATTCCATATGAGTCTAGTATAGCATGGAGAAGATAAGGTTGTCATCGATGGGCTCAATAACAAACTTATCATGATACTCCAAGAAGATAGACTCGCATGTGGTATGAACAAACACCAATATTGGTCAGACCAAAGGACATGAAGATGTACCCAGATGAAACATCACAAATAGATACACCGTCAGGATAGTCCCTAGGACTGAGTTTGATTTGATGATAGCCCAAATCAAATCAAAGATGGGGATGATAACATTTCAATGAAGGAAACACTTTATTTCTTCAATTCGAACAAAACTAGACATGCCTTTAGGTGGAATAAGTCTGTTAGAACTTTTGTCTTACAAATCTCCAAGTTGTTGTTTAAGCTCAACCAACTAGTTCAGGATTATCCAGTGCAGATCCTTGGAGAAAGGAGCAGTTTAGTGAACTAGCTTGTTCAAGAACTTGACAAAACGGTCATGTGGCAACATGGCGATACTTCTAGTAGACACCTAGAATATCATGAACCACCATTATGTTACTTGGTTCGAGAGGAAACTTGCTTGGTATGGAAAGAAGACCTAGTCTTAGAGCTTCGGTATAAACCAAACTCTTTAACCGAAGAGGGTGTACCAGAAACACGGACTTGGTAGCACAGTCAAACTTCGCTTAGTGATAGGTCAACCACCACGCTAAGAATGATAGAAATGTCCTTATTGAGGTCCAAAGCATTAATGGTTGCTAAGAATATCAGATGGCCACATTGTTACGCACACACATCATTCACGAGCACGAAATCTCGGAGGAAGGGTGGGTAAGAATATGTAAGAGCATCACTTCATTAAGGGAATCATGAACTAAACACGACCTCTTAGTATATAAGAGTGTGATACTTTAAGGTAGAATATATCAGAAGCTAATCAATGCTTATTGATCTACATATTACAACATTTTAACCTGGTCCTAGAAATGACAAGGTACTGGAGTTTGTTTCTCCTGACATCCCGGAATGGTTTGTCATGACGGACCACAAGAGTATCTTGCACCGGAATACACCAATGCACATTACTACTTAGCTACCAACCCGTAGACAAAGGTCAGAAAACAACAAGGGAAAAAGGAACATGCTCAGGGTATAATCCCGAGATGTGGATGCATAGATTAACAATCTTCCGGGGACCAATGCATAAATGAAGGAATATGTGGCAGAGTCACAAGTATAGAAGTGAGACTCACGAGGAGTACTCTTGTCCTGATCTATTTGGTTCCATTAAAGAACATCTGCTATAGCTAGTGGTAGGGGAAGTCCTTTGTTTGTCACAACCAAATCATGACAATAACCACAAGCTTGAAGGCTATACTAGAAGATACTATCCATCCATAGGTAATGTTTAAACATTAACAACAAGGATCAATGAAATGGATCTTGGGTTAAAGGTTAGCTTCATGTACAAGATTCTCAACACCAGAATCCAATACAATTAGGGATCTTTGGTTCAAGTCCAAGGGTTAAAACCTGGGAAAGAAGTAATTACTAATTAGTAGTATAGAGGATACTACAAGGTAGTAACCACGAGGTAGCTTCCAAGAGAAGAAACAACTTATGAAGCACCCAAACAAATGAAAAGGAGGCACATGAGGCGAAAGGAAACTTCGAGGCCTAGAATAGATCACAATGGAACCATCAACATGATGTTGTGGGACCAAAATATAGAGAGATTATGATGGAAAGGAATCTCTCAACTGAATAAGAGAAAAGGGAAAAAAGGAACACACACAACTGACTCTGTAACTCAACACTAGGTCAACTGGTTGAGAAACGACATGCCAAAAAGGCACCTAGGCTTTTAAAGACGATACGAGATAGCAAAACTTTTCCAAACCAACACAAGATAAGATGACCTAGAGGTAGAGTGAAACTGGATAAGGAGAAAAAGAAGCATACTAGAGTTTTCGCAAATACTTTTCATCTTTAAAGTAGTTTTCACAAGTACTAGACTTAACATCGACCAATAGCAAGGCTTTCCTATGGTCGGTACTACTCTGATACCAAAACCTATAGCACCCCCGGGATCAAGGCTAGACAAATCCCAGACCTCTATCTGATATAAGCCCCTAAATCTCAGAAGCGTCCAGAGAGAGAATCGGTAACACAACAGTGACCCTACGACTCAAAAATTATTACAGCAAGACAATCAAATGTCACTAACCACAAACATCAAATAACGGAAGGAAAATTATGCTATTAAGTATACCAAACTTAACAAATGGCCTAAGAGGCCTGAAGCATAATGATGACGTCCCAATCCATAGATTCCAGGCTGTCGACCGGGAACCCCAAACTACTCGTCGATGTCAATGTCGTAAAGAACTCATCTTCTATGGTAACACTTACCTGCTACAAAAGTATCAACAAAGCAAGGTTGAGTACAGGGTGTACTCCACAAGACTTATGGCTGGTGGTGTTATTTTGCATAAAGCTAACCCTTTTTGAAAAAGAGGTAGGAGAAGTTCGTCTAATAGAACCTTTTAAAAGGGGGTAAGAAAACGATATCACTAGCTTTGATCTTCTTTTAATATCCACCAAATCTTTATCAGCTAAACCTACCAACTACGATCACCCCCTCGATCCCCGAGGAAGCATCCTTAAGCATACCTCACTTCTCTTGACAAGTTTCACGATTAGGTTATTCTTCTCTATGATCTTTGAATTCGTTCCCAAGTCGTCCATAACCATGGACACGGCTTTTCAAAAAGATTATTAACCCTGCAGGGGTGCACAACTTTACCCGCACATACCAACCGACTCTTAATGCCACTAGATAAGCCCTCTTCCTTGGAAGGCCGCCAGAGGGTGGTTAGACATGACCTTTACCTTGCTTTCGGTGAGACCATGAGTCACGCCCTAAGGAGATGCCGCTGTAACAGGTCAAGTCCTGAAGTCGGTCCCTATAGATGTGCGCAGGGATCAAGATTATGGAGGTCGTGACTCTCTTGTTCCCGGCCACACTTACCTACCTGTATGAATGCACCTCCTTCATGAACAACCATAATGCATATGCTGAATGGAACACCTGAACTATGTGACTCATGGAATCTACTAGGCAAGTTAGTTGGTCGAGGGGGTTTCCAGGCCCCCGTGTGGTTGTACGCTCGTCTTGTTTCAAGAGGCAAGCTCAGATCCTAGTGGTGGCAAGTATGGGACTGCAAAAACCACAACCCGACATGGCCTCCCATACAAGCCTTAGCATGTTTAACTTCAATCTCTGATCATACCACGTCATCCTGTCCAACTAGGTTCATTCGTAGCTCTTATTCATCAGCTGGATGGACCATTGGTAACAACTAAGCATGGCTAAGCACTACAGACATAACAGCTCTAGCGAAGCTCATATGCCAAACCCTAGGTATGCTAGGAGTAGTGAATCAGGGAGTATAGACTAAAAAGGTAACATGCATTAGATAGGATTGCTCTATCTATTAATAAAACACTTTAGAATCGTATGCACATGGCAAGAATGAAATACTTTGAAAGCATAGGATTTTATCATGTGTGGGGTTTTTCTTGCCTTTACCTGTTGATACTCAGATATAGAACTTCAGGTTCATCTACTTGGCATCGTTCGTCGATAGCCTTCGATGGTGTTGATCTCGGTCTTCAATGTTGGAATCGATATCGTTGCTCACATCAACTCTGAGGTCTATCGAGAAGAAGCAGAAACACCGGAAAGGAAGCAAAAATCAACACATGGCATCGATGCAATTCTCAAGCAACGATGATGATATGACAAGTTGAATAACATTGAATTGAAACCCTAGAACATGCTTGGTCATTTTAAATAGGGTCCGAGGATACAAACCCTATAATCGGGGAAACCTCAAAATCACCTATGGGGTTTGATTAATTCTTTGAATTAAACTTGTTGAATAATGCATGATTTTAATGATATGAGATAGATCACATTTTTCTAAACATTTTTATATATTATTTGTATTTTTCTAAATTATAAATAATTAGTTATTGAATTTACAAGATTATATCAATTTTTGAAATTATTAAAACAAGTTAAATAGGTTTATTGCATCGGCATGACGTTAGAAAAGTGAACAGATTCTTTTTACACCGGGCTAACCCTAGACAGTGTGATTGACTGACGGGCCCAAGGCCACATCAACAGACACGTTAGTAGGTGGGACCTGGTCTAGGTTTGATCATGGTTTGACCCGCGCGCTGACATCAGCGTGACGTTGAGGTGACGTCAGCCGACGGTGGCCTCCCAGGTGGACGACGGGGACGGTGATAGGGGTCTCGCGGGATAACGAGGAAGGCTAGGTTTGATGCGGGCGAGTGCGCTGAGCCAGAATCTGGCAGCACCGCTTGAGGAAAGTTGCCGGAGCAATGGCTGCGACGATGGTCTGCAGCAGCGAGCGCTGGCGCACGATGCAGGGACAGCACAGGCACCGCCAGGAAGCGCGAAATGAATGGGGAGACACGGGGGCTCACCATGAAGCTGCTGAAGGGGTCAGGAAAGGCAAGCGAGGTCAGAGACGAACTAATCGATGTCGGCGAGCTTTGTCAGGGTCAGGGAAGACGGGACCAACGGCGGTGATTAAGGGCGCCCCTCCTCGATTCCTTTTGCGGGGAAGTAGAGGGTGGTGAGGCGGAGCTTCCTGCATGCTCGGGTGGTCTCAGGGCTGTGGAGCAGCGGCCATTCGTCGGCGAGCACTGCTAGGGTTCAGTGCCTAGCAGAGAGAGGCAGAGAGAGCTCGTGAAGAGGAAGAGAGGGACAGGGGAAGAATGTCACGTCTCAGCGGGGTCTTATCCTCTCCTTCAGGGCAGCGGGTGGGGATCTTGGCGCGTCGGCCAGCGGATGGCATCGGGCGCGCCAGCGAGGTGCTTCTCCTTCGGCGCAAGGAAGAAGAAAGAAAGAGCACGCCTGAAGAGGTACGGGCCGGTTAGGCCAAGTTTGGGCTGGGGTGGGCTGTTGCTGGGCCGACTACAGGGTTGCAGGCTACACGCGAGCGGCAGATAGAGAGAAGAGGGGGTGGGCTAGCTTGGTTGCGACATGAGTAGCTAGGTTTTCTTTTATCCCTTTTGTTAATCAAATTCAAAAACTGTTTTCAATAATTTTAAAATACCAGAGTAGTTTATAAAATATGAAAAACACTCTGGGGCCCTTCATACTATTTGGGATCCATAACTTTTGGTACTTTTCAAAATATAAAAGCATTTAAATGAATTTCAGAGGAGGGAAATTAGTGATTAGGGTTTTATTTCTTTTCCTTTTATGCAACATTTCTTCAGTCAAAAGGATGCATGCAATGCTTATGATGCACAAACAAACCCTAATTAACAACTACTAAAACTAGGGGTGTTACATTTTGTTTCAATTTTTGCCTCATTTGAGGTATCAAATCGTGCCTCATGAACATGATGACCTTGTCCATAAGCCACCAGATATTGCTCAGGAAAGAGCAAGAGCCTATCTTGGGGAAGTCGATGAGTCCAAATTTGAAGTATATTTAAGTATATAAATTATTCATATTGTCACCCATTATATGCTACATCTAGCTACAACTATGCCTATTATGTATGATTACTAGTTCTCATTCATTTTCACATGGACTTTGCATAACTAGTAGTTTTATTAGGATTTTATTACTTTTTCTTGTATTTGACTTGTGTGTAGGTGTTGTGTTAGATTATGGATAACGCAAGGCAAAAGAAACCAAGAAGATACAATATGGAGGTGGAAAAGGTGGATTTTTCCACAAACTCCAAATAAAGATCCAAGGCCAAATAAAGGTGGATTTTTCCATAAGCAGTGGCTTATAATCTACACGATCAAAGGAGGAACAAAAAGAGATTCACTAAGCTAATTATGATATCCATGGGGAGACCCTTAATTGCGATGGTCCGTATGGGTGACTGCTCTCAAACATCGTGGTGGTTATTTAGAGATGACCTCATTCCTTGGCTAAACAAAGTGACTTCCTACGAGCCTTATGGTGAACATCTTATTACGGAGCTCTCTCCGCACATGTCATGACATACGAAATAGGTTATCCTAATTATGGGTAATTGTCCCATGCTAGTGGTGTATCCTACACTCCCCAAGAACTCCTTAACCATATTGTTACCACCAAAACCATACTCGCATATTCTTGTTTACTTCAGCAATTTACTTTGTTCTTGTTTACTTTAGCATTTATTCAAACACACTCTTTATACAGCATTACTTGGAATTAGAGATAACCTACAAGTACTCTCTAGTGAATAGTAACAAGGGGCATAAAGACCTCTACCAATAGCTCTCTGTGGATCGATACTCTTATTTCAAAACTATCTACAATCGATCTATGCACTTGCAGTCATGAACTAGTCTCATGGTTCTCCATGATTTTAATAAGCATATTATTTTGCTTGGTTTGAGCTTGCATGAAATTTATAACAGTATTTCAAAAAGAGAGATTGACATGATTTCCTCCACTATGGTTATCATAATTGTTATTATAAGGAGCACCTGCAGGATTAGAATATTGTTTTCGAAAGTTTGAGCAAAAGTTTTGACTCTTCCAAGCAGGATTATAAGGATTACAAGCTATAAAATTAACTTCATTAGTATTGGTAGTGATAGCATTAATTTGGGTATCTTCCTTACCCTTCAGAATATTAAGTAACTCATCTACCTTTGCAGTAAGCTCTTCATTGTGTTCCTCAGTGATTGAATTCACCCTTTCTGGGGATCTTTCTGCATGCCATTGTGCATGGTTGTTTTGCATATCATCAAGTAATTCTTTGCAACACTCACTTGCTTTCCCATGATGGTTCCTCCTACTGTGGTATCTAGCATAGACTTAGACATTGGGTTAAGACCATTATAAAATAAATGTAATATAAGCCATTCTTCCATCCCATTACTAGGACAATTTATTTACAGTTCTTTCATCCTTTCCAAGCAAGCGCTAGTGGGTCGCGGTCTTCTTGTCTAAAGCTTGTAATGTTGGACCTTAGCTACATAGTCTTAGCTGGAGGGAAAAATTTAGTCATAAAGAGATTAGTGCATTCCTCCCAAGATGAAATAGTGCCTTTAGGAAAAGCAAGCAAACAGTCCTTAGCCTTTCCTCTTAGAGAGAAAGTAAATAAACTTAATTTAATCACATTTGGGTCAACATCTTTAATGTGCATCATGTCGCAAATCTCAGTAGAAGTATTTAGGTGCAAACCTGAGTCCTCGGCGGATGAGCCTCCAAACTGGTTCTATTGAACCAAACTCAAAAGGATAGACTTAATTTCACAAGTTTCCACATCCACAGCGGGCTGAGTAATAGGTGCACGAATAAAATCATCAGTGGGAGTAGCATACTCCCAAGTTTCTTTTGAACCATGTCTCTTTTATTTTTGGTGTTTTTGAATCAGATAAACAAATAAACAAGTAACTAATTTTTTGGGTTTTCAATAGATAAGAAAACATAAAATAATAACAAGAAATAAACTATAAATAAAACTAAAACTAAAAATAAGGTCTCTAGTGACCTCACCAGGATATCGAATTGCTTCTCCGACAATGGTGCTAGAAAAAGGGTTGATACCTTTGATCCGGATTTACGGATGCAGTATAGTAGATTTTTCCCTAGTACAAATAGGTTTAATCGAACCTTGGAAAAAATGATAAAAGGAAATTAAATAAGGCACGTCTACAAGACTTGTTTGTTGGTTTTACCTTCGTTTACTGGACCTTTCTAGTGTACTTTAGAACGTGGGTTGTTTCAATGGATGGAGATAGGCCAGGGTTGAAGATTCACCTACAGCTGCACATCATATGGGATACAGATAGTAATATGCATATTCATGTGTAATGATTTAATAAAAATAAAATTTGTGGGCAACACATCCTGATATACTAGAGCCCCTGCGAGTCAGAGGCATAACAATAGTATTTTGATCCAACCATTGCACCGTGAAATACCGGGCTACAATAATTATTAAGTGAAAACACAAATCAAAGCCTTAACAAGTGATGTTGCCGTTGTTCCCAAATGGACCCTTAAACAAAGGTCGTACTCCCCTTTCTGTCACTAGGTTTCCTACGAGATCGTCGCTCACCAAGTATCTCACCTCAAGCCTTTATCAATCTTTATGATCTTGGGTACCTACAAGTCCATAGGTCAAGACAAGAGACAAAGAAACAAAGATATAAATCTCTATTCAATCAATACACAATACTCCCATGGATTAGTTGCTAATCGCTGCGAGGTTTCTAAAAGGGATATTCCCTAGAGGCAAATAATAAATATGTTTATTATCATATCCCAAATTAGTTTATAATAGTTTCATACTATGTTATAACTATATCAAGAGGAAACATTGATATAGGTGTGGTATGTAAACAAACCAGGTCCCTAATAGCCTCTATTCAACTAGTTCGTTGGGCAACCGATGATCAAGGTTTCCTGATCATGGAGCATTTATGTCGGTTGACAACAGAGTCATATCATTAGAGAATGATATGATGGACCTTACCCACCTATAGTATTGCAGTGAGATCAAGTCACATGGTTTATCACTGCAATCCTCTAAAACTAAGTGACCTTATCCTTAGACCGTGAGATCACATTAATCACTGTCTCCCACGGCTGCTTTGATTACATCAACCGTCTTGTCCGTAACTAGGTGACCATAAAGGTGTGCATCAGGTATTCTAGAGGAACAGTTGAGGCCTTTGAATCAAGATCGGATTTGTTCACCCGCGTGATGCGAAGATACACTAGGCCATCTCAGTGAGACTGTATCCAATAGGTTGCAATCATTGACTATGTCAGGGGATACAATATCACGATAACGAGTTAAGTGGACTTGTCAGTAACGAGGTATGTCGATACTGAAAGGGAAATGGACGTCGCCTAGAGGGGGGGGTGTATATGCGTTTTAAAATTATTACGGTTTAGGCTCTAATAAATGCAGAATAAAACTTAACATTTAATTTATCAAGCCAAAACCTATATCCACTAGGTTCACTAAGTGCACCAACAACCTATGCTAAGCAAGACAAGCAACAAGGTGATAACAAGATATAATACTTCAAGCACGATGGCTATCACAATGTAAATTGCATAAGTAAAGGGCTCGGTTGAGAGATAACCGATGGATGCGGAGGCGATGATTTTTATCACGAAGTTCACTTCCAAGGAAGCTATGTCTATGTTGCAGAGGTGCGATGGTGCAATGTACTTCGAACGCCACAAATGGCTCACCTTGAGGTGTGGTGGCTCGATGCTCACCCAATGCCACAAAAGGCCTCACCCCAAGATGCGAAGGCACACAACTCGCCGATGCCACAACAGGCTCACCCCTATTCTACCTTGAGGTCGCCACAAAGGCCTACTCACGATCCACTATGGGACACTTGAGGGCGGTCACCGAACCGGTACAAGGCTTGGGGCAAACTCCACAACTCAATTGGAGGGCTCCCAGGAAACACCACTAATTTCACAAACTTTAGGAATCTCTACAACAATTGGAGGCCCCAAGAACAATGCCACAATAGGCCAACAAGCTTGAGGAATGTTCACAACTCAATTGGAGGCCCCAAGAACTCAACACAACTCCACACAACCATCTAGGGATCCAAGAACCCAAGAGTAACAAGCCCAAGAGCTTGAACTCACCAAATCTCCGAGGAGAACTCAAACCTATGCACCAAATGTAAGAGGCAAGTCATTCACTCTCAAATTCCACTAAATTAACAAAAGCTATTGGGAGAATAAGAGAGGAAGAACACAAAACTCTCCAAGATCTAGATCCCAAAGATTCCTTTACAAAAAAGGGATTTTGTTTGGTGGGGTTGTAGATCTAGATATCCTCTCTCAAATACCTCAAAAAGATGCAAGAAACATAGGAGGGGGAAGGGGAGAGGGAAAGCTCTTCAAGGTCAATAATGGAGGAGATTGAGAGTGAAAGCGGACCAAAATAACTAACTACACGAAGGGAAGAGGAGCCCCTTTTAAAGGGCTCCCAGATCTGCATGTTACGCACATATCCGTGCACGACCGGTAGTACCGGTGGGGGGGGCAGTACTACTGCTGGCACCCAGCCAACAAACAAAAGAACATCGATGCAAGAGACAGAAAAGTGAGCATGGCCGATACTACCGTTGGTTCACCGGTACTACCGCCTAGGACGGTACTACCACCCAAACTTCCGATCGAAGGTCCGTCAAATAGCACACTCCAGACAAAAGTTATACTGATCATGACCAGAATTTCGGTCGGTACAAGAGCCGGTACTACCAGCGGCAAACATTCCCTAGCGGTAATACCGGTGACGTGCCAGAACTTCCGGCCAAGGAAACTTCAGAACCAAAATTACAAGAACTTTCACATCCGAACTCCAAACGAGATGAAACCAATTTTGTTGGAAATATAACAAAGAATAGAATCCCAAGGGAGTAAATACCATGAATATATATGTGATATATCTCCCAAGGTTTGGAGCCAGAAAACCTGCAAGATAAAAAACGCAATAAGATATGAAAGGAAATCTGTTTTTGATGAACCAGAGCTTGTTACAAAGTTAACCACAAGCTCTAGATCCTCACATGGACAAGATCCAAATAACAACCAAGAAAGATGATGCTATGTATGCAAAGGTTTGAGTTCTCTCTGAAAGATATGAATGAGCTACTCACTCGAGATCCCTCTTGATAGTACGCCTATCTATCCTAAAACCAGTCTCCCAAACAACAAGAGACCGGTAAAATAGAAAACCTAACAAGATCATACCTTTGCCTTGAGCATCCCACTTGAGCTTGATGTAGACGATATTGTCACCTTTGAGATGGAACACCTTTCTTGATTGCTCTTGCTAGCGCATTTCTTGATGAAGACTTGCGACTTGCTCCCCATACCCCATGGGGAAACCACGTCTTTGAGCTTGTCTTCATCACTCCATGATCACTGAGGATGGAAAGCTTCAAGCATGAGATCTTCGTGAGATGGCGCATCTTGAGCTTGCACATCATCATTCCTTCTTGAGTGTTGATCCATCTTGATTCCACTCTTTGCGCTTGTCTTGATCAACCTTCAAGCTTCTTCTTTATTCATGATTCCAAAGGGCACAAAGCCCTTGGACATTTCTTCTTCTCCTTCTTCATTTCTTCACCTTTCAACCTTGAGACTAACAAATGGCTCACACGATGCCAATGGACAAAACCTACAAGTGAAACTCAATTTACACATTACTCCATAGAGATTGTCATCAATTACCAAAACCACACATATGGCATACATGCCCTTTCAGATACCATAAATCGAATCTCAAATAATTCATGTATCGAAGAGACAAAGGGATAGGACATAGAGTTTATGGTCTGACACGGCAAAGTCTCTTGAATGCATGGGGATCATTATGGGCATCCCGGTTCCGCTTGATATCAATAATGTCTATGACATTCCCGAACCGTAGGGTAACACACTTAAGGGTCCGTCGATGTTCTGAGTTCGATATGGAAATGAGAGATCATAGATGAGAAAGAATAGGATCTGAATTGTTCTGATAAGTCAATGTCGGAAAATATTACGAAGAGGATTCGAAGTTGTATCGGAAGAAAGGAATGAGCCGAAAAGTGGTTTCGAATTAATGGGGATTTCAATATACATTTATATATTAATTCGTATATTAATATGAATTATGAATTAATATTATGAATATGTTAAGTCAATTATGAATTAATATATTAAATAAAATATATAAAATTAATTATTAGGGGCAACCTCCACTAGTGGGTCGATTCCCTGGAGGGAACCATCCCAAAGGGAGGACACCCCGGGGAACCATCCCAAAGGGAGGCCACCCCGGGGAACAAAGCGGCGCCACCGCTGCTAGGCCTCGCCGACTCGGCCCATCGGGCAAGCCCGAGTGAGAGGCGGCTGGCAGGCACACGCGTAGCATGCAGCAGGTTGCCGCCGCTGTAGCTAGCGGGCCAGCCCAACACAAGCCGCCAGCACCTGCAGGCGGCGAGAGCGGGTGGCGGATCTGGATGGCTGCCCCCGGCCACCGCCTCGGCCACGTGAGCTAGTGATACCTTCGACCCGTATAACAGATGTAGTATAGCTCTTTTTCCCTAGTAGACCTTGGTTTATCGAATCCTGGGGAAGTAGAAAGCATAGTGAAGTTACTTTAACGGACCTTCGGGAGTTTTAGAATTCTTTTTGTGTTTTACTGGACCAAAAGTTTGCTGTCTTTTGTTGTTGTCGATGATGGAGACAGAGGGCCTAGGGCATTCGGTTTCACCTGTAGCTGTGCAAAACATCTGATGGGAATAAAAGATAATAATAAAGTATGCATGTAATTGTTAGAGCAAGATAATTATATGTGGGAAGTGCATCCATAATTGCTATTGCCTCTGCAACCGCTTATAGTAATAACCTACTAGTCTCATCCATAGAAGAAAGAGAACTAATGATATGCATCGTGACATCACCGTTAATCCCAAATAAATCCCTCACATACAGCCGTACTACCCCTTCTATCACTGGGGTTCCCAACCTGTAGATTAGTCATTACTCATACTCCCTATACCTGGCTCAATCCTCGTGGTCTTGGGTACCTGACAAGTCCTTATATTGAGGCAAGAGAGGATACAATAATTATCATGTCATACAAACTAATACATGATCCCATCTATGATAAATAACATGCACAAAAGCTACATGGCTAGGCTGAAGCCCTTAGCCCAAAGAGAATTACTCATGCATAGAGATGAAATCAACTATCATAAACATTGCAATGGAAATCATGAGATTGATAGTAAATGTCAACACCCGGATTTTTAATCCCATATGCCTGTTATGCCATACCTCGCAATTCCAGGATTACCATTTTTGCGAGACATAATAGATTGGATATCACAGTACATCATCCATTACAAACCATAAATAAGGTCTTACACAAATAAGGATCTCATGATCCAGTCTTAGTACAATCAAGTAGCAGAATAAATAGCATAGCGGTGGGGTCCATCTTCAGAGTCACAATGACGATGGGAGATAGTCCTAGTTATCATAGCCGTCCTGCTGTCCTTCATCTTGGTAATCTCCTTCATAGTCTGGCCATAGGAATAGCCAGGGACAAAAGCCATGAGTACTCTTTAAGTACTCGCAAAGTACCACTAACAAGTAAGAGAGTTCTAGTAGGAATGCTAACTCTAAGTTTACTTGTAAAGTTAAGTTTGAAACCTAAGCTGAGTTCAGAAACAAAGAAAGATAAAAGAAGTTTGAAAACACCTAAGTGGGAACTTAATCATCATAGTCACAACTCTGTTGTGGTCAAGTCATGTCATAATTCATTTCATAAGTTGTTTTGAAAACATCTGACAATGGAACGATGGCCATCCAAGCTATTCATAACTGAAGACGCGCTATTAGAATAGTTTGACACTCTGCGGAGGTGGTACACTTTCACCACAAGATTCGATACATCATGTAGGATAACCCTGAATCGTCATACTTAGTATGCAGATAATCAAACATAACCTTTCCTTTACACACCCTAGTATAAGCACCTCTCCTATGAGCATGGCCTCCCAACCATGACCATCTGTCATCTTGGGCAC
Source organism: Avena insularis (assembly GCA_023614405.1). Classification (NCBI taxonomy): domain Eukaryota; kingdom Viridiplantae; phylum Streptophyta; class Magnoliopsida; order Poales; family Poaceae; genus Avena; species Avena insularis. The sequence continues at coordinate 185,962,668 of CM042692.1, forward strand.
TGCATAGGTGGACAACATTGAGAGGTAGCCTCAGCTCAAACCTTTCCCGCGAGGGAACTAATACTAATGCATATAAACTTCCGGCTAAGCCTTACCCAATTCAGGTATTGTGGTTGTACGGTAAAATTGGAATGGTATCGCATCCGAACCCAACCATCAGTTTTGTAAAAGGACTAAGGCTCATGCCTCACATTTTCATCATCATAAACCATTTGTGTTTCTCAACACATGTCAAAATTTCTCAATAGAATGACTCATCATCCCAAGGTTTTCACAATTCATTTTCACCAAGTATTCCCATCTAAAGTGAATCAAGTTTTGAGTTTTGTTCCAACTACTAAGTTAAGAGTGTTCACTAAGGTGGAAGGATAATCTCAATATCATGCCATAGAATGACATCTAAGTATAACTAGATAGGTCAAGTTTTATACTCTTTATGCTACCTTCAAACAAGTAAAGGACTTTAGTAAAGTAAAGAAAGTAAAACTTTGTAAATAAAACTAGGAGTAGGTATAAGTCAACATGGTATAACCAAAGCATGCCTAATGCATCTTGCTTAGGTTATCTTGTTTTAATTCTAGCTTGCTAACAATAGCTTGCAAGTGTTAGCTTGCATTGTTAATGGTGGCTTGCCTTGGTTGGTGCCGTGATTGAAGTTTTCTTCCTCCTCCTCTTGGTAGAACTCCTCCTCGTAATCTTGGTCGGTACTATCGTCTATAAATACATACGGAGTACACAATCACCAAACCATTCTTAACTAGTCTACTTAGCACACTAAGGCACACATTTGATGATCTATTATCATCACAAGCATCACAAGGTTTAAGGAACTAGTTTCATTTATTTTATTTGAGAAAAGTAATTTCTACTCATTGAAATTAACTAAGATTTAATATTCTATAATTAAAATATGGGATCATGTGGACACATGTCAGCACCACATATTCTAACATATGGGAATGTGATTTCAAGGTTGGATCACATCTTAATAAGTTTAAGTTTAATATTTAATGATTTAAAGTGACTAGAAATGCCTATATAGCATTATTTTAGTACTAGTCCAAGTCACTGCATGCAAACCCTAATATTATTACATATTCATATAGGTATGGTTAAATGTGATTTTTGAGAGTTGGAATCAACTCAAAAGCTATTATGGTTGATTTTATAAAAATGTTTGAATGTGCAAATGCTTTTGTCTTGTTATTTTTACTAGGAGAGATCTCTAACTCTAAATGAATTAAATCCAACGGGCTTGGATAGATCTTTTCAGAGGCTTTCCAACAAAACTGGAATCACTCAATTTGGTTCAATAGATCTTCCTGAATTGATTTTTAAACTAAGGGATAGAATTGAGTTTAAGCCTAAATAGAAAAAATCCTTATTTGAATTACTGGGTCAGTGCGGGAAATGAAATGGGTCGGCCCAGTGACGCTCAGCGGCACAGAGGACGGCTGACAGGTTGGTCCCGCTTGTCAGCGACACATAAAACCCGAAACGGTATTTAGCAATCTAGACCACACGATTATAACGCAGATCTACGACTCATAGTCGTCGTCAACGATGGACTCGTCGCCAGCAAGACTGAACCCTAAATGGCCAGTGGGGGTCTACTGGGGACGTACCAGGGCTCCAGCTAGTGTGGCGAGGCGGGCGATCAAACTGGACGGTGACGGTGGACTCAGGCAAGGTAGCGACAGGGGCTAAGGTGGACGAAATCGACGGCAGCGTCTCCTCCTCTGCAGCGGCCTCCTTCGGTGCAATTTCGGCGAACAGTGGGTCGAGTGGCTCCGGCAAGAGAGGGGAAATGTTCAGGGGAGAGAGGGGAGTGGAATGGTGTGAGGAGATGCTGCTGGGGAGGCCTACTTATATAGGCGCGATGGTGAGACCAAAAGGCATGGGCGCGGCTTGTCGGTGACGGCGAAACAGAGGGGCTACCGGAGTGGCGAGGTAGGCGGACGGTGGCCAGTCTACTGGTGGTGCTCTACGGCTTAATGGCGATGCTAGGGGCGGTGGGTGGTGGTGGGGAGCGTCTCGCGCTCTGAGGGACAGAGGCGGTGCTCGACGGCGATCATGATATGGCGTCAAGGGGCGGTCTACTGCGTGTTGGCGACAATCATGCTCTGGCGCGCTCTAGCTGGCTTGCAGAGAGAAAGGGAAGCGATGCCAGGGAGTGGTCCAGGGGCTGAGGTTGATCGAGGGGTGGACCGTGGGCGGCGGTACGGTTGGGCGGAGCTAGTGGGCATGCTGGTTTGGCGCGGCGCGGTCTCTGGCATGCTACCCGCTTCTGGCCGGCGGTGACCATCATGTGGCGGCGCTCCACTACTGCTCCAGGCTTAGGGGTAGGCCGGTGAGGGTCTGGTTGGACCCAGGGGGGCAGAGGAGAGTAGAGAGGGTGTAATGGGGGACAATGGCTTAACTAGCAACAGTATAAGTTAGGCTAGATGATTTCTGTCTACCACCTGTTCGACATAATGGCTGCATGAAGAAAGTTTTTGAATTTTGAGTTGATTTTTGGTGGATGCTTTGATCTGATGCTTGGTAGACTATGGTTGCTAGGATTTGTTAAATGGAATTCATTTGAGTGGTTTTTGAATAAGTGTGATCTATACATATGAACTACATTCAATTTTCAAATGTCATTTAAATTTAGTGTTTGAAAGTTTTTGGGATGAAACAAAGTGAGCCTTGGTACATCACTACTTGTACTAGCAAGGGGTGCAAAGAACCATAATTATTTCTGTTAAGATTTGAGTTCTAGGAATAGCCAAAGTAGGCTATGTGATTAAAATGGCACAAATGACCATTTCCTTATTTTATTCTTTTTTGATTTCTTTTTCTTTGGGATTTGCTTGGGAATGATCTAGATGATGTTTAATTCATCTTAGAATCATTTTACAATGAGTGGATCACTCAAACATGGCAATTCAAAACAACTCCTATTTAAATGCATACACATATGAATGCTTAAAGATTTTTAAATAGAAAAAGGTTTTGTTAACCCTAAATTGGGTGGATTGGATCTTGATCACTTGGATTAGAGTTTTGGGATGTTACAAACCTTCCCCCCTTAAACAAAAATATCGTCCCGAGATTTACGAAAGAAAACTAGGAACTAAAGAGATCTGGGAACTCAGTCCTAATGTAATCTTCGCGCTCCCAAGTGGCTTCTTCTTCGGTATGGTTGCTCCAGTGAATCTTGAGAAACTTGATACTCCTGGTCCTGGTGGTTCTATAGGCTTCCTCCAAGATATGGATGGGCACTTCACGATACGTCAGATCCTTGTTGATATCAATCGCTCGGTGATCGATGTTCTTGAAAACTTCGGTCTTCTCTGCCACTGCTAAGCATTTGCGAAGTAACGAGATATGGAACACACTATGGATGGCAGACATCTCTTCAGGCAGTTCCAGTTGATAAGATACTTCTCCTCGACGATTCAGAATCTTGAAGGGTCCGATATATCTGGAGGCTAGCTTTCCTTTCAGGCTAAAACGTTGGGTTCCCTTCAATGGCGAAACCTTGAGATATACAAAATCTCCGACATTGAAAGTCAGATCTCTCCTTCTCTTGTTAGTGTAACTCTTCTGTCTGGATTGGGCGGTCTTGAGGTGCTCACGGACTTTGTGAACATTCTCTTCGGCTTCTCGGAGAATGTCGGGTCCAAAGATCTGACTCTCTCCTACTTGCAACCAATTCAAGGGGGTGCGACACATTCTTCCGTATAGGAACTCAAATGGTGCCATTTGCAAACTGGCTTGATAACTGTTGTTATATGAGAATTCTGCGAAAGGCAGGCAGTCTTCCCATTTTGATCCGTACTCTAACACACGAGCTCTCAACATATGTTCTAGAATTTGGTTGACTCTCTCAGTCTGTCCATCAGTTTGCAGGTGATAAGCGGTGCTGAAGTTCAACTTGGTTCCTAATCCTTCTTGGACTTTCTGCCAAAATCTCGAGGTAAATTGAGTTCCTCGATCTAATACTATGGTCTTGGCGGTTCCATGCAGACTAATAATTCTAGCAATGTACAACCCTGCTAGCTTCGAACTCTGGTAGGTGGTTTTGACAGGTATAAAGTGAGCGACCTTGGACAGTCTATCAACAATGACCCAAATTGAGTCATTTCCCCTACTCGAAGTAGGCAATCCGGTGATAAAGTCCATTCCGACGGAATCCCATTTCCATTCCGGAATCTGCAATGGTTACAACAGTCCTGCGGGTCTCTGATGTTCCGCTTTGACTCTTTGACAGATATCACACTTGGCGATGTAGCTCCCGATTTCTCTCTTCATCTTATGCCACCAAAATTGCTCTTTCAAATCTTGATACATCTTCGTTCCTCCAGGGTGGATAGAATAAAGGGTATCATGAGCTTCTTGCATGATAACTTGCTTCAGCTCCGAATCTGCTGGCACACAGATACGGCCTTTGTACCACAGAACTCCTTCTTCGTCTTCGGTGAATCCAGGTACCTTTCCTCTACCAATACGACGTTTGATTCTGTCGATACTTTCATTTCCCTTCTGGGCTTCCTTGATTTGGCTAATAAAAGTGGGTTGAAGTTCAATGCTAGCTAAGAATCCTTTGCTAACTAGTTTAGTTCTGAACTGCTCCAACTCCTCATACAAACTTGGTTGCTTCTCCTTGATCATAGTGTTTAGCCTACACGACAATCTGCTAAGAGCATCCGCTACCACATTGGCTTTGCCGGGGTGATAGTGAATGTCAAGGTCATAATCCTTGATTAACTCTATCCATCTCCTTTGCCTCATATTCAGCTCCTTCTGAGTGAAAATATACTTCAATCTTTTGTGATCTGAGTAGGGGAGTGGAATGGTGTGAGGAGATGCTGCTGGGGAGCGGACGGTGTCCGGTCTGCTGGTGGTGCTCTACGGCTTAATGGCGATGCTAGGGGCGGTGGATGGTGGTCGCGAGTGTCTCGCGCTCTGAGGGACAGAGGCGGTGCTCAACGGCGATCACGGCGACTGTGGGTCGCTCGGCGATGCACGGCCGTGTCTGGCAGGGTGCTGGTGTCGAGGCAGAGCGGTGTGCACGATATGGCATCAAGGGGCGGTCTTCTGCGTGCTGGCGGCAATCGTGCTCTAGCACGCTCTGGATGGCTCGCAGAGAGAAAGGGCGGCGATGCCAGGGAGTGATCCAGGGGCTGAGGTTGATCGAGGGGTGGACCGTGGGTGGCGGTAGGGTTGGGCGGAGCTAGTGGGCATGCTGGTTTGGCGCGGCGCGGTCTCTGGCGTGCTACCCGCTTCTGGCCGGCGGTGACCATAATGTGGCGGCGCTCCACTACTGCTCCAGGCTTAGGGGTAGGCCGGTGAGGGTCTGGTTGGACTCAGGGGGGACAGAGGAGAGTAGAGCGGGTCCAATGGGGGACAATGGCTTAACTAGCAATAGTATAAGTTAGGCTAGATGATTTTTGTCTGCCGCCTGTTCGACACAATGGCTGCAAGAAGAAAGTTTTTGAATTTTGAGTTGATTTTTGGTGGATGCTTTGATCTGATGCTTGGTAGACTGTGGTTGCTAGGATTTGTTAAATGGAATTCATTTGAGTGGTTTTTGAATAAGTGTGATCTATACATATGAACTACATTCAATTTTCAAATGTCATTTAAATTTAGTGTTTGAAAGTTTTTGGGATGAAACAAAGTGAGCCTTGGTACATCACTACTTGTACTAGCAAGGGGTGCAAAGAACCATAATTATTTCTGTTAAGATTTGAGTTCTAGGAATAGCCAAAGTAGGCTATGTGATTAAAATGGAACAAATGACCATTTCCTTATTTTATTCTTTTTTATTTCTTTTTCTTTGGGATTTGCTTGGGAATGATCTAGATGATGTTTAATTCATCTTAGAATCATTTTACAATGAGTGGATCACTTAAACATGGAAATTCAAAACAACTCCTATTTAAATGCACACACATATGAATGCTTAAAGATTTTTAAATAGAAAAAGGTTTTGTTAACCCTAAATTGGGTGGATTGGATCTTGATCACTTGGATTAGAGTTTTGGGATGTTACAGTAAATAGTCTTACAATGTCACCAATCGAAGATGAGATCTACTATTACAAGTGGTGGAATATGGCTATGATGGTGGAGAAGGGTTTGGATATTAGATCTATGTCTATTCCTCTGGTGGCTCTTCGATGTTGCGGATGGAGTTCTGGGGGCGGCTAATGATCGAAAAGAGCTCATGTTTCTCGTTGCCCGAGGCCTCTTTATATAGGGGTCCCTTCATGAAAGTTGTTCTGTTTGACCTAGAGGTGTCAATGGCAACTAAATGATAGGAACTATACGGCTGGAATTTTATTCCCGCCGTATAGTTGGTCGTTAAACCGTCTGTCTCCACTTCACGACTCCTGGTTTCTTTGGGTTGTTGGAAATCTCGTATCTTTGACTTTAATGTTGTGATTCCCATCATTAAACGTCATTATCTGTGCAGGGAAAAATAGAAAGAAATGATTGCATACCCCTTTGATCATTAGGCATTAGTGGCAGGGTTTTAGAGAGATATTTCTTCAAAAATATGAATAATATCCAGTTTAAATATGGACGTAGATGGCTATATTTCAGAGCCATCACCCAGCAGGCCATGGGCGGGCCATGCTTGCGGGCAGGCCTAGCCGATGCTGGCTGGCTGCCCCTGTCCCCTCTTTTCTCTTATTTCCTTTAGTCCCATATGGGGACTTGAGGAAAGGGAGCCCTACTTTTCTGCCTATATAAAGGGGTCTATATTGGAGGAAAAAGATATAACACAAATAAAAGGGGATTTCCTAAGGACTATTCCTTAGGAATTTTTCCCTCCTCTTTCTTAGTTGATTCTCGAGAGTGCGGTTCCACGAAGAACTGCACACAAGAGATTCGACAACACCGGCACACCGGCGCGCTGCTGGATCCTCGTTCTAGAGGGTCTACTTCCGCATCCCGACTAGATAAAGGAGAACATGATTCATCGTCGAACACCGTACATGTGTGAGTACTCGGATGGAACCATCAATAGTGGGGCCGTGGCTGTCAAGCAAGGACTAGGAGGAGAAGGCAAGGAGCTTCGTGACCTCGAGGTTAGCTACGAGTTTGAATACTTCAACCATGTTCCCCGCAGGACATTAACCGTGTTCAGTCTTCAAGGGTATGTCACCAAACCTATATTCCCGTTGCTGCATTAACTCATAGATAGATCTGGGCATTCAGGTAGTTCTACCATGGATTTTTTTTGTTTTCTACTACGAATACCCTTTAGTGGTATCAAAGCCAATCTATGCTTAGTTATGCTAGTACGGGTAGACCACATGGTGATTGTGGGGCATTGATCACATAGTTGTCACCTTCCCACATGTACTTGTTCATATTTCGGTATCATGAGATGAAGCGTCCCAGACCGACCTTACACGTAATCCTACGTGAGACTAGTTTCACACTCGACATACGGCTTGTACCGTATAAGTGGCTAGCGGGTGTATGTCTCTCCAAAAATAGTTAATATGACATTTACAAAGGAAGGCCCCGAGAGGGGAGTAATAAGACACCTATTAGATCAATGTTGTGGTTGATGATCGTAGGTATGAACTGTTCTATCTCGGTAGCCCTAGCAGCCACGTAAAATATGTAATTGATAAAGTAGGAGATTTATGTTGTGGGGAGGGGCTAGTAATGTGATGCGATCATAAAACTTCATGTAAAGAGACCATATGGTAGCGCCACAACAATGGCGTAATACTGGTGGCATGTGATGATGATCATCGGCAAACATGAAATACCACGTCACATCAAAGTTATAAAATTGCATATCATGTTATTTTGTATATCTTGTTTTGATTAGTTGTATTAGATATGCGACGGTAGTAGAACATGATAATCCCTAAATAATACCAACTTTAGTGTTCTCCCATTAGTGCGCAACCATCAAGAAAGTCTGCAGTTATGAAGCAGGCCATGATGATCGGGTGCTAGACATCTATGCTTTCGCATACAGTGGGTGCAATCCATTTATGCACAATGAATACACAATTGTTGAATTAGTGAGCCTAGCTTGTACAAACATGGCCTCAGAACACGGTAGATCTAAAGATCGAGCATGAGTCGCATGAATGATGTGATCGACGGATATAGTCCACCCTGGTAGCTGCATCAAAGGTCGTGATGAACGGGGATGATATAGTGTAAAGGGATCGTGTGATTGCTATAATCATTTTAGGTATGATGATTTTAATGTGAGTTCTTGTGTTTATTTAATTATAAAATTAGAACCCATAATTATGAACTTAGTCTTATGTCTTTGCAAATATCCTTGTAGATCATGGCAAATAGAATTCTTCCATTCAACCTCAGGTCTCTATTCTATGATGAGTTGCTTAGAGTAGACGGGTCCAACTTCATAGACTGGTTTCAATGCTTAAAGGATGTTGAAAGGATATTGTTTTTATCTCCGTGTTTTGGTGTTGAGGACAACTTCATTTGTGGTTTAACCATGTGCCTAAGTGATGGCTCTGAAATATAGCCATCTACGTCCACATTTAAACTGGATATTATTCATAATTTTGATGATTTATCTCTCTAAACCCTGCCACTAATGCCTAATATTCAGAGAGGTACGCAATCCTTTCTTTTATATTTTTCCTGCGCAGATAATGTCGTTTGATGATGGGAATAACTACATTAAAGTTAACGATACGAGATTTCCAACAACTAGAAGAAACCAGGAGCCGTAAAGCGGAGACAAACGCTTTAACAACCAACTATACGACCAGAGCAAAAATTCCGTCCATTTAGCTCTGGTCGTATAGTTGGCAACGCCACTGTTAGGTCAAACAGAACAACTTTCGTGAAGGGACCCCTATATAAAGAAGCCTTGGGCGATAAGAAAACAGGCCAAAACTCGATAAAAATTCTCTGCCACAGATCACCAGCTGCCTCCAGATCTCAAAACCCTTCTCCATCTCCATAGCCATATTCCACCACTTGTAATAGAAGAACTCTTCTTCAATTGGCGACATTGTAAGACTATTGCTATCAATCTTATGATTTTCATTACAATGTTTGTGATTGTTGTTCTCATCTCTATGTGTGAGTAATTCTCCTTGGGATAAGGGCTTCGAACTAGCCATGTATTAGTTTGTATGGCATGATAATTATTGTATCTTCTCTTGCCTCAATCCAAGGACTTGTCAGGTACCCAAGACCCCGAGGGTTGATCCAGGTATAGGGAGTATGAGTTGATCTGCAGGTTGGGAACCCCAGTGACAGAAGGGGTAGTACGGCTGTGTGTGCGGGATTTGCTTGGGATTAACAGTGACATCGCTATGCATATCATTAGTTCCCTTTCTTCTATGGATGAGACTAGTAGGTTATTGCTATAAGCGGTTGCAAAGGCAATAGCAATTATGGATGCACTACCCACATATAATTTATCTTGCTCTAACAAGTACATGCATACTTTATTTCTATCTTTTATTCCCATCAGATGTTTTGCACAACTACAGGTGAAACCAAACACCCTAGGCCCTCTCTATCCATCATCGACAACAACAAAGAGACGCAAGCTATTGGTCCGGTAAAAACACAAAAGGAATTCTAAAACTCCCGAAGGTCCGTTAAAGTAACTTCACTACGCATTCGCTTCCCGAGGATTCAATAACCTAGGTCTACTAGGGAAAAAGAAGCTATACTACATCTGTAATCTGGATCGAAGGTACCAACCCTTTTTCTGGCGCTGTTGCCGGGGAAGCAATAGCTACCCTGGTGAGACTATTAGGAACCTTGCTAGTTTTAATTCTTGTTTTTAATTTTGTTAGTTAGCTTTCAGTCTTTATTTGATAAACCAGAAAATTAGTTAGCCTTTAAATTCTTGTTTTTACTATTATAATTCTTTGTTTAAGAAAACCCAAAACATAGGAAATATGGCTGAAAAGAAGCTTGGGGAGTTTGCTACTCCTAACAATGATTATTTGCATACTCCTATTACTCAGCCAGTAATTGCTGCTGATGACTATAAAATTAAGCCCCATTATTTAAGCTTGGTTCAACAGAATCAATTTGGAGGCTCTTCTATTGAAGACACAAGTATGCACTTTAATACTTTCACTAAAATATGTGATATGATGTGTATAAAATACATTGACCCTGATGCGGTCAAATTACGTCTATTTCCTTTTTCTCTAAGGGGGAGAGCAAAAGAATGGTTGTTATCTTTGCCTAGAAATACCATTACATTATGGGTGGGATGTACTTCTTTATTTATGACTAAAATTTTCCCACCTGCAAAGACTATGCAACTCCGGTCTAATATTACTGGCTTTAGACAGGAAGAGCCTGAGCCACTAGCGCGTGCATGGGAGAGGATGAAAGAATGCTTAAGAAACTGTCCTAGTCATGGGATGGAAGATTGGTTAATCCTCCATTTATTTTATAATGTTCTTAATCATGTGTCTAAGTCTATGATTGATACTGCAGCTGGATGAATGTTTATGGGTAAACATATTACCGAAGAAAAGCAACTGTTAGACAATATGCAAGACAACCATGCTCAATGGCATGTGGATAGATCAAACACGAAGAAGGTTAACTCCATCTCACCACAAGAAAATGAAGAACTCAATGCTAAGTTGGATGAGCTCATATTAGCCGTAAAAGGAAAGGAAAGCTAGGTAAGAGCCACCCCTGAAACGAATATTGAAAAATAGATTTTATAGCTCGTAATGATTATAACCCTGCTTGGAAGAAGAGTTACAATCCTAACTTTCAGAAACATTATTCTAGTCCTGCAGGTAATTCTAATAATAATATGGGAACTAGTAATGGTAGTCTCCAAGAAACATTTAAGTCTTTTATAGACTCACAAAACAAACAAAACAATATTCTTGTTAAAATAACGGAGAACCATGATGCCATGCTTGGTAAATTATCTAACCAAGCTATTAGTTTGAGAAATGATTTGCATGCCCTCCAAGAAAGAAAGAGTATCGTTGAGGCATAGCTAGGTAAGATAACCGAGAGTCAAACTCTCATTCTAGCTAAATTTGCAGGTAAAGCTGAGGCCAATCCTGTTGAAGAACTCAAAATGGTGAGGATCCAAAGGGAGGAGCCTGAAGAACTTCATTATAGTAATGCCCCTTCACCAAGCTACACCATCAAAGACCTCGTAAAGAGGATCAACGTCAAAATTCTAGTAAGTGAAGGTAACGATGAAGCCATGTATCAACTCTTTGTTGATCAAGTAGCAATTAAGGTACGCAAGCTTGAAGAGGAATACAAGAAAATCGCTGAAAAGTTACCTGTTAAACTAGATGACATATTTGAGCCTATTATTAAGATAAAAATTGGAACCAATGAGATAGCTGCACTTTGTGATCTAGGTGCAAGCGTCTCAACAATTCCAAAGAGTGTTTTTAACAATTTAAATCTTGGCTCCTTTGAAATTACTGTATTAAAATTGCATCTAGCAGATTATACCTACAAACAAGTTGTAGGAATTAAGGAGAACACTTTAGTTTACATGAAAGGCCGTCCTACTCTAATTAACTTCGTTATTGTTGACATGCCTGAAGATACTGTTGCTCCTATAATAGTAGGCCATCCTTTCTTGAGAACTATAAAGGCTTTAATTAACCTCCATGAAGGGAACGTGAAGCTGCAATTGCCTTTTTGGGATCCTTTTGTTATCCATTTCCCCAGGAAGAACAAAGCCAAACATGACGGAAAGGAGTCCATCACTTTGAAGGCCAATTACTTTGGAGTTGGTGTTCCACTCATCTGGCCCAAGTGAGTATCGTCAAGGGTCAAGCTATTGACCATAAAAGAGTGCTCCATGGGAGGAAACCCATGTTAAATAAAGGTTTGAGTTAAGTTTTTAGTTTTTAGTTTAAGTTTATGTTTAATAAAGAGTGCTAGAAAACTCCATTTGAGGAGAAGAAGTTCGGTAGTACTTAAAATTCTATTATATACATGTTGTTGTTGGTCGACAATATTTACTGTCAATTTTCTATCATAAACAAGGTATATCACTAAGTTACAGGAAAATAAGCAATTCTCGAAGAAACAGAATTTTTTGATGCACACAGAGAGTTTAACGACCAACTATACAGCGGGAAATAAAATTCTGGCCGTATAGTTCCGGTCGTATAGATATCTTTGCCATCGACAATTTTTCTTTCATATGTACAGAGAATTTAACGACCAACTATATGGCGGGAATAAAAATTCCGGTCGTATAGCTCCGGTCCTATAGATACCGATGCCTCCGTACAAATTATTTTCTAATATACTGAGAGTTTAACGACCAACTATACGACGGGAATAAAAATTCCGGATGTATAGTTCTGGTCATATAGATATCTATGCCTTTGTATATTTTCTTTCGCAGGGACAGACAGTTTAATGACCAACTATATGGCGTGAATATTTTATTCTGGCCGTATAGTTGCACCCGTATAGCTGCACCGCCAGGAGGAAACCCTAAATTATTGATAGAAGGCCAATTATACGGCGGGAACACAATGTTCTGGCCGTATAGTTGCGCCCGGGAAGGTACATCCAACTCCAAAAATTCAATCCTTTTTCTCTCTTCTACCTCCAAACTCTCTCAAAACCTCAAGAGATCTTCATCTCTAATCAATTTTGTTCGATTTCCTAGCACACGAGTGATCTACGGTATGTTTCTCCTTCGATCCTCCAATTAATTTTTGCAAATTCATCTTTGATCTATTGTCATTATCAATCTAGGGTGAGACCTACTATGAACCAATTGCCATGATTTTCTTGCCTGGATTATTATTTTTGAGGATATTCTTTAGTGTGCTATGATGAGGAACATATTGCACTTATTGTTGTTGGATCAAAAAGTTTTATTTTTGTCTTTCTTCAATGTTTTAGATGATGAACACAAGGAGCCAAACTCGTGCTCGTGCCACCGCTAGCGCTTCTCGGGTTGCCGCTCAAGAATGCATGGGGATCAAGTTCAAGGATGAGCCCCAGCGTGATCGCTTCAACAGGATCAAGAACCGCGAAGTGAAGGCTACCAAGTGGGCTTGCCCCATTATATTGAACGAACTCGGTATTTCTGATGACTTCAATTTACTTTGCAATAGAGCTGGCCTGCAAAACTTTGTGTACCGTGATGTACCTACTTATCGCCACTTAACCATTGATTTTTTAAGTTTGTTGCAAAGCCCCGTTAAACAATGGCAAGGAGATGACACTATTTCTTTCTGATTGATGAACAACAACTACACTTTAACATTAGATGAATGGTTTGTATGTTTTAGTTTGCCAAACAATGATGTTAATGCCTTACGCATATCCTTTACTGGCTTAATTCCTTCCCCTGAATAATACTATAATGGAATGAGTTTCACTAGTAGATTGAACAAGGGGAAAAAATTCAACATCCTGCAATTCGCTATTTGTTCTATGTTATTGCTAACACCTTACAGGCACGTAATGAGTTCACGAGACTCAACAAGGAGGACATCCTAGTCCTTGCAAAGGCTGCTTACATCAACTGCGGCTTGTCACTCAACTTGGGCGCCATCCTTGTGCGCTACCTGGAGCACCAAGCCTCCCAAAGCCAAGGACCAATCATAGGTGGAGGCGTCATCACCGTGCTTGCCACTCCCCTAGGCATCAACCTAGGTGAGTTGCAACCCATGCTAGGTGATCACGTGTTGGTTTCTCCACCTTGAGAGCATGTGGAATGCTCACTAGGAGAGGTGTTATTTATTATCTCCATATTGCTGGAGCTGGGCGTCTCTACCCCGCTCCTATGCCTAATGGTCATTTCTCTATCGAGGAAGGACGTTTGCTATATGACTTGCAGGTTGAGCAACACCAACCCGAGGAGGAGATTCTAGAAGAGGATGAAGACCAAGAGGAGGAGAAAGAAGTTCCTTACCAAGAGGAGTAGCCACAAACCCGGTTCGCCACATACCAAGATTTCCAAGGACTTGGAGGGACTGTGGAGAGCATGCATAACCTCTCTTTGAACCTCCGAGAATCAATTAGTAACCTCTCAACTCAATTTGCAAACTGGAGTAATGACTTTTTCCCACCACCACAATGATTTGAAGGGCTTGCAAAAGCCTAAGCTTGGGGAAGTTTCCTCAAGTATCTTTATTTGGCGTTTATTTACTTTCATTTATTTCGAGGTCATGTTTTTATTTGAGTTTATAAGCACTCATGTTGGTTTCCCCAACACTTTATTTTCTAGTTCTTTCTATTTGCTTTCAAAATTTTCTAGCCGAGCTTTGCCGCCAATTTTCTATTCTTTAAATTCCCTCTCTTAAAAATCACAAAAGGATTTCTCCATTTTCCCTCATTTTCCCTCTTTCTTTTCTTTCCACCTTGAGGTCTTCATATGTTTGCAGGAGAGTGATAAACTTCGAGTTTCCAAGAAAACAAATAAAAAAGGAAGAGAGAAGTGGAACTAAACATGAGAGGTATGCCTGACACCCCACTTTTGATGTTTGAGAAACCCATGCTAGTTAGTAGTAAATGTTGAGATATTATATTGGTGGAGTGAGTCTTTGTATTGTAGTAAGATTTTTCATTTGCATTGGTATTTAATTGGGTACATTTTGTTCCAGCTCTCGTAATTAACCAAGTCTTGCCTAAAAAATTTGCTAAACAATTGTAATAATAAAAAGTCTCACAATTGCAGGCTTGGGTGTTGTAGTGCTTAGTATTGAAGGTTTATTTCTAGATACACTCAACACCACTAAAAATGTTGATTGACTTGATAGCTCTCTTTGAAAGGATTTGTTCGATTGAATTAATGTTTAGCGGTTTTTGTGAGCATGCCAAAGTTTGACTTGTTAATCATAAGAATGATATAGCTTTATGAGTGTCAAACTTCATGTGATGCCAACAACTCCGCTGGCCTATAAATGATCTTCATTGAGGAAACTCCTAGATTTTGGCTATGAGTTGATTAAACACTTGTAGCAGCAATGCTATAGTGGGTAAGATTCTTGGCACTCCCGGGTAGCTGTAATCATGATGGAATCACTCCTCTTGCTATTATGAGTAATCATTATGCAAAAGGAACAAAAACCTTAGTGATGCCATGAGTGTCCATCATAGCCCGATAAACTAATAAAAATCTTTGGCATGCTCTCAATTACTTAAAAACAGAAATTCTTGAAGGACAATGAATAGAAAAGTAGTGCTTGAAAAGACTTGATCTATTTGATGTGGGAGAATTGAGATACTCTAGTGTATAAGCTTTTCGTGACAACTCTCACACTCATAATTTACATGATTATACTTTATTGTTCAAAGGCAAGCCTATGAGTTGATTACATGACATGGAATAAAGTTTACTCATTTGAATCATCCATTCTAACAATAATTTTGCTGCACTATAAGGATGCATAAAACCCGTATTATATGCTTGCCATTACTCCATCTATGCTGAAGTTTTTCAGATTTATGAAGTGGAGGAAACATGAGTCTACCAATCATGAGTAAGATCACCATCTCGTTATTTTAGTTTAAATGTTGAGTTCCTTTTTGATTTTGGTTTTCTTGCTCGGGGACGATCAAGTTTAAGCTTGGGGAGGTTGATGGATCTAAAATATAGCCATCTATGTCCACATTTAAACTGGATATTATTCATATTTTTGATGAAATGTCTCTCTAAACCCTGCCACTACTGCCTAATATTCAGAGGGGTATGCAATCCTTTCTTTTATATTTTTTCTTCGCAGATAATGTCATTTGAAGATGGGAATCACTACATTAAAGTCAAAGATACGAGATTTCCAACAACTAGAAGAAACCAGGAGCCGTAAAGCAGAGGCAGATGCTTTAATGACCAACTATACGATCGGAGCAAAAATTCCGGCCGTATAGCTCCGGTCATATAGTTGGCGCTGCCACCATTAGGTCAAACAGAACAACTTTCATGAAGGGACCCCTATATAAAGAAGCCTCGGGCAACGAGAAAATAGGCCAGACCTCGCCAAAAAGTCTATGCCACAGATCACCAGCCGCCTCCAGATCTCAAAACCCTTCTCCATCTACATAGCCATATTCCACCACTTGTAATAGTAGATCTCTTCTTCGATTAGCGACATTGTAAGACTATTGCTATCAATCTTATGATTTTCATTACAATGTTTGTGATTGTTGATCTCATCTCTACGTGTGAGTAATTCTCCTTGGGCTAAGGGCTTCGGCTTAGCCATGTAGCGATTGTGCATGTTATTTATCATAGATGGGATCGTGTATTAGTTTATATGACATGATGATTATTGTATCTTCTCTTTCCTCAATCCAAGGACTTGTCAGGTACCCAAGACCCCGAGGGTAGATCCAGGTATAGGGAGTATAAGTAATGACTGATCTGCAGGTTGGGATCCCCAGTGATAGAAGGGGTAGTAAGGCTATATGTGAGGGATTTGCTTGGGATTAACGGTGACATCACTATGCATATCATTAGTTCTCTTTATTCTATGGATGAGACTAGTAGGTTATTGCTATAAGTGGTTGCGGAGGCAATAGCAATTATGGATGCACTACCCACATATAATTTATCTTGCTCTAACAAGTACATGCATACTTTATTTCTATCTTTTATTGCCATCAGATGTTTTGCACAGCTACAGGAATTCTAAAACTCCCGAAGGTCCGTTAAACTAACTTCACTATGCATTCTCTTCCCGAGGATTCAATAACCTAGGTCTACTAGGGAAAAAGAAGCTATACTACATCTGTAATCCTGATCAAAGGTATCACTAAGTTGCGGGTTTTATTTATGGACGGTTTAGTTGGTGGACTCAACTCTTGAAGGGGCGTGAAGACGGTGTCTCTTATTTGCACTTTCTTTTCCTTTCTGTTTTAGGAGACCGTACTATCAAGAGGGGGTCCACCTAGGAAGGTTGTGGGAAATCACGCTTTCATGAACATACCATATTTGCACATCCACAGCCTTCCCAGTTTTCAGCAAGAGAGCAATCTTTGGAGGTGGTAGAGTGTTTTCTATCTTGACCAGAAGTACCTGCCAGGCATCGGTAGTACCGCCCAAGGGGTTGTTGTGGGGGCTGGCTCAGTGCTATTTCTGATGCTAGTTCCGCTTCAGATTCTGGCTGGCCATTTTTCAGGTCAGTACACTTCTATTTCGAAGTGTCATATTTACAGGAATCTCGATCAGAACTTGTGTGTGGGCCCCCAGATTAATCCTCCGAGAATCCATGTTATGCATACACCACGGTCCCATGATCAGTAAGTTGTGGCACATAACTGACAAGTATCAAAGTAAACATCCATTACTTAAGTGGATACATGGCATACCTTATTTGCCATTATGGCTACATCAACCATCATCGGCGGAACTTCATCATGTGTAGCACCAGAGCCATGCCTTAACCTACAAGCAACTGACTGGGAGAACGTCCTAGCTCGCATATTCGTCAACGTTACCTTCTTCTTCACCTTACTTCTTGGGATCTGACCAAGTTAATAGCCAAGGACAATGCCAATGAGTACTTTGAATGTACTCGCAAACCACCTTAAGAGAGTAATAAAAGTAAGAGGATATGCAATATGGTTGTGGTAGTAGGAGAGCTCCAAGAGAGGTTCTTTTCTCAAATAGTTTCTCTTGTCGATATAGCATCTACATATATATGTTGAAAACTTTTGTAAAACCTCTTTGAAAAGTTTTGGAAAATACTAGGACTAGGTCACCCATTTGTTTCTTCCTTCTGGTCATCTCATGACCAAACTCCTTTCCTTCCTTTCCGACCATCCCATGGTCAAATCATTTCCAAAGCCTTTGCTTTTCCGAAGTCATTTTTTGAAATCAAAACTAGCACCGCTCTACAGTAGTTTGTCCAACTGTCTGATACATTGCAAATGTATCTATAATTTTTGATGTTCCATGCTTGGTTTTATCCACTCTCTTGTGTTTTGTTCCAACTTTGGAGTACTTTTCGTATGATTTCTTGGACTAACCTATTAACAAGAGCCATAGTGCCAGCTGCCTGTTTTTTGCTGTTTTTGGTTCCAGGAAAGTCAAAAAATGAATATTCTCGGAATTGGACGGGACAAAAGCCAAAGTGCCTATTTTTCCGGATGTCATCAAGTGCCAGAATACGAGACGGAGAGGGGCCAGGGGGCCACCACACCACCTGGCCACGCGACCGGGCCTGGCCCGCGCCAGGGGGTGGTGTGGCCGCTCCTGGCACCCCCTCGGCCTCTCCGTCCGCCTATATATTGCCCTTAGGACGAAAACCCTAAGTACCCGATCAAAAATCCACGAAAGAGTCTATAGCCGCTGTCATCTCCATCCCTAGATCGGGAGGGATCTGAAGCTCTTTCTGGCACCCTGCCCAAGAGGGGAATTCACCCTGGAGGCCTTCTTCATCACCATGCAAGCCTCCGGTGTGATGCGTGAGTAGTTCATCCTTAGACTACGGATCCATGTAGTAGCTAGATGGCTGGTTCTCCTCCTTTGTGCTTTCATGTCTAGATCTTGTGAGCTCCGTTCATGATCAAGATCATCTATTTGTAATTCTGCATGTTGTGTTTGCGGGGATCCGATGGATATTGAGATGCTATTTCAGATTGATTATTGATTCTATCATGTCTTTGTTATTTGTGATCTTGCATGCTTTCCGTTGTTAGTAGCTATCTTGGCCAAGTAGATGCTAGCAACTCCAAGAGTTAGTATTTATGCTCGATAGTGGGTTCATGCCTCTGGTAATCTGGGGAAGAGATAGAAATCTCTAAGGTACTAGATGTGTTGTTGCTACTAGGGAGTGTTGGGGATATACTTTCCGGGTATCCTCACAGTTCTCACCCACTGTGGTGGCCACTTGAGTTAGAGCATTGCTTCACAGGCCCGATCGGGGAGAAAGACGGAGTCCAATCCGGCTACGGGAAGGCCCAGAAGACTTACCGACTTAGGCCCACAATGTTACTTGTAGTTCAAGATGTACTCTGTAACCGAATCTCAGTCGTAGCCGGATTGATCTCTCCTGTAAACCCTAGGCCGGATATCTATATAAGCCATCCTAGGGAGAGCCTTTAGGGCACACCTCAATAGTCTACAATCTCAACTCGCACAGGCGAAACCCTTGTAACCCATATTCCGGCTCTGCCATATTACTGGATTGCTAGCAGGAGTAGGATCCGTCCAAAAGCGTGATTGAACACAGGTAAACTTGTGTGCTCACCGTCCCGAAACATCGTACGTCTCACACCCCTCTCTTCCGCACGCCTCGAGGACCCCCTCATGGCGTACTTGTCATCAATCCGATGACAGTTGGCGCCCACCGTGGGGCAAGTGAGCTTCAGATCTGCGTTCCGAGCGGAATCTGCAAGAATCGGAATCGGCGAGACCATCGCCGTCGGTCGCATCCTCTACGCCAGCGACATCCCTCTCATCGTTCTCGACGAGACTTGAATTCCGGCTAGGGAGGCCGTGACTGCCTACAAAATCATGTCTTTTGCCGAGATCGATGTTTACATCGGTTATTTGAAGCCCCAACCACCCAGGTGATGATAGAGGCGGAAGAATCTTACGGGTCCCCTTTGTCTGGGCGGCGAGAGTTCGGATCTCGAAAACCCTAATCCCACACAGCACCAATTGCGGACATAGTGGAGAAATCTGAGCTGAAGAAGACCTAGCGGTCCGTCGAATCTAGAGTGGATCTCCTGGAGGAGCGGATCCCGATCGACCCACCCGCGGAAGTCGAAATCCAGGAGGAGCACACCAGTAACACTGATTCCGGCTCTAATGATGCCGGGACAGACAGACCTTTCCTAAGGTACACATTACGACGTATGATACTGCAAGGAGAAAGCGCAAATGCAATTCTCGAGACCATCAAAAGTTTCGACATGGCTGATCGTGAAAGCCGTAGGTACCTTAGGAAGCACGCGTCGCACTTTGTCGGCTACGTGGGATTGATGCAGCTCTGCCGATCTGGAGAAAACACCGACTTCGGTCTTTGGAGGTAATTGGAACAAACGCCGACGTACCGCATCCTCGGATGAATCGATAACGTCGAGATTTCTGAAAGTTCTCCGGAATATGAAGAGGTACAACTCAAAGCTGCGAAGAAGGAGAAGCCATGGATGAAGGATCCGGGGAACACTCTCCCAAAACGCAGGATGACATGGACGTCGGAGATAATCCCAAAGTCCAGATGTCCGAAAGAACCGATCAGAGCTTGACTCCGGGAAACGGACCCAAAGCCATCTTTCCTACGGGCGCAGCCAAGAAGGCAAAGAAGAAGAACAAGAAAAACAAGACCCCGGTAAAAGACCCTCTGACAGAGGAGGTGATTGCCGAGGAATACAAAGAGGACTCGGATGGAGCACTTATCCCAGACGAGCCGAAAAAAGAAGCATCGATGGATGGACACGTGATCACCGAGGGTGCACGTAAGCTCATCGATGCCGCATTAACTACACCTATCCCTACAGCCGCAAAACTTCTGCGCGAAATTGGACGAAAAGGGCGAGCCCTAGAAGCGCGCCGTCAACAACTCCTCGATGAAGCCAAAATATCGAGGTGGAAAAAGCATGTCAAACAAGGAATACATGTCTCGTTTGCATCGAGAAGACCAAGGCGTCACATAGAAGACAACCAATTCCCACGTGTCCGTGCCGTTCTTTTTGGAGATGAGATGGGGAAGCCACGGAAAGATAGCAACGGAGATTGGGTATACCCAACACCAGTACAGAATACCGTGGCAGCCCAAGAAATTCTATCGGCTAATCCAGGACCGGAGGAGATCCGCTTGGGTATCAAACTACTCAACAAGGGACTGGAGCAGCAAAAGGTCGCCCTGTCCGGAAGTCAAAAACTGGTCTCAGATTCTGACCAATGTCGCACAGATCTAGCATGGGCTAGCATAAGATCCCATTACGTCCAGGCGCAGTATCATCACCCCAAACGCCGGGAAGACAACTATTCAAGAACCAGATCTTCAGGACAGCATCACAAAACTTCGCGTAACTGGAGCAACGTCGCCCCTGCGGCCGAGAAAGACGACATTGCTGCCCTGAATCCGATGAACCCTCCCCGAAGAGAATCTAACGACAGAAGGGGAGAAGATAAAGAGAATTGACGGGAGGAGGATCGCCAAAAGATGCCACCTCCTAAACACACAAGCCGTCCGGCTGAGCCTCACCATGGTGGGAACGATGGACGAAGAAACGACAAACCATGCTGGTACAAGCCGGCAGGAGGCTCGTCGCAGTCAAGCTGCTCCACTCTCTCCACCACACAGTCATCACAACGGCTCCCATGGAGGGCAAGGAGGACGACATGGCGGAGGAGGTGGTGGCAGAAGCCGAAGTCCGGCTCCACGGCACCGCAGCCACAGCCGGCATTCGGGACGATCTCTATCCCCAAACGACGCAAGGCACGGGATTAATTCCAATATAGAGGCTCGGCGCTATGACAACGATGATTTCTACATGGGCCCAAAGTGCTTCAGACCACGCATCAGAGCTACAAAATTCCCGGAAGGATTTGCTATCTCAAGACATATCCAAGCCTACGATGGCATTGCTCGGCCAAATACCTGGCTACAGGACTTCTTCCAAGCTTGCTGCATCGCCAAAGGCGGAAACAGCTGGTCACAACCCGATATCTCCCACTTATGTTGCGGAAGACGGCGCGATCATGGCTCAATGAACTTCCGGAGAACACCATCCATAACTGGTATGACATGCAAAGTGCGTTCTTTCGTAATTTCGAAGGCACATATCAGAGGCCCTGTTCGGTCGGAGACCTACAACGTTGCACCCAGAAAGCCGGAGAAACTTGCCGGGACTACCTCGGACGATGGATCGACACCAAGAACTCCTGTGAAGGAGTAAATGATCAAACTGCGATTGAAGCTTTCATTGCAGGTCTCCCAATTGGTCTACTGCGTCATCGTTTGAAGTGTGATAAGGTCACTGATTTGGGAGAGATGATAGAAACAGCGAGCAGATATGCAGATGCTGACGACGATGCAGAGGGATTACTCAACGTCCTAGCTATACCTCAGTCAGCAAAAACAAAGCAACAGGCTCAGAAACGTAAGAACACCTCGGAGGAAAAGCCCAACACGGAAACAGCGGTGGTTACTACTGTTTCCGGGTCTGGAGGACGAGGAGGACGTGGCAGAGGCCGCGGGCGTGGCCGTGGGACTTCAAGATTCCAAGGTAGAGGAGAACAGCAACCAGGCAAAACCTACTCTTGGGCCGACATTGCCAATAACCCATGTGTGCATCACCTAGACGCTAATGGGGGCTCGTCCCACACCAACGCTGAATGTCGTTTCAATGACGACATCAAAAGAGATGACACCGCGGGCTACAAAGCTAAGCGGAAGAAGGGAAAGAAAAATCTCGAAAAAGACAAGGAGACCAAGGAAGATTCCGACATGGAGGAAGCTGATGCTTCAAATCCCAAGTCAGAATGGAAGAAGACTTTTCCCACCAAAAAGGACACTTATGTCACTTTCCTCGGATCTCAACCAGCAAAGGTCAAGAAAGCAGTTCTACACGAGCTCAATGCAACAGTTCCGGCTGTCCCACAGTATCTGGACTGGTCGGAAGTGGCAATCAGATTTGACCACGATGATCATCCGCCTAAATTACACAGGCGAGGAAAATACGCCTTAATCGTCAACCCACTTATTGACGGTTATAGTTTCTCCAAGACCCTCATGGACGGTGGTAGCAGCATCAATATTCTCTATGTCGAAACGCTACGCCGGATGAAGATCTCGGAGACCCAGCTGAACCATAGCTCTGTGATTTTTCACGGAGTTGTCCCAGGAAGACAAGCTAATTCCCTGGGAGAGATCACTTTGGATGTTACCTTTGGAACTCCAAAGAATTATCGGACGGATGCACTTTCCTTTGAAGTGGTCCCGTTCAAGAGCGCATACCACGCTATATTCGGATGTCCGGCTTACTGGGCTTTTATGGCTCATCCGTGTTACATTTACAATCTGATGAAAATTCCAGGTACCAACGGCGTGATCACCATCACGGGAGACCCGAAGAAAGTGCGAGAGTGCGAGGATGGAAATGCCGCCTTTGTCGAAGCCGTGCTGCACGCCCAGGAGTACCAGGAGATCAAGAAGAGCATAGATCCGTCCGAGATGCCCGCAACAAAGAAGGAGGTGACCAAGCCAAATCCGGAGTTCAAGGCATCAGAAGAGATGAAGAAAGCGCCATTGAAGGATGATGACCCCTCCAAGGTGACCCAGATAGGCGTAGGCCTAGATAGCGCATAGGAAAGCACGCTCATCAAGTTCCTCTAGGCAAATCTAGATATCTTCGCATGGCAGCCATCTGACATGACCGGAGTACCTAGGGAACTTGCCGAGCACTCTCTAAATGTAAACCCGAACGCTAAACCCGTCAAACAGTCCTTACGACAGTTTGGCGATGAAAAGCGTAAGGCAATAGCTAAGGAACTAGCACGGCTCGAGTTAGCCGGATTCATAGAAGAGGTCATCCACACTGAGTGGTCGGCCAATCCTGTAATGGTCCCTAAAAAGGACACCACTGATTTAAGGATGTGTGTTGATTATACTGCCTTGAACAAGGCTTGTCCAAAAGATCCGTTCGCTCTGCCTAGAATTGATCAAGTTATCGATTCTACGGCAGGCTCGGAACTCCTCTGTTTTCTCGACGCATATTCCGGTTATCACCAAATCCGGATGAAGGAATATGACAAAGTCAAAACTTCATTCATAACTCCTTTCGGAACCTTCTGTTTTGTTACGATGCCCTTTGGGCTGAAGAGCGCAGGAGCTACGTACCAGCGCACGATGCAACGTTGCCTCCATGACCAACTCCGACGCAATGTACATGCATACGTGGATGATATCGCGGTGATGTCCAAAAAGAAGGAAACACTAATTTCCGACTTGGAGGAAACGTTCGCCAATCTACGAAAATACAACATCATGCTTAACCCGAAGAAATGCTTCTTTGGAATACCAGCCGGAAAATTGTTAGGTTTTATTGTGTCTCAAAGAGGCATAGAGGTGAACCGAGACAAAATCAAGGCTATACTCAATATTTCCAGGCTAACTCTTTGAAGGGCGACATAAAGATTAACTGGTTGCATCGCTGCGGTCAGTCGATTTGTTAGCCGGCTTGGTGAAAGAGCCGCACCATTATACAAACTCCTAAAAAAGACCAAGGATTTTGTTTGGACTGACGAAGCTGAAGCTGCACTACAAGACCTGAAGAAAGTACTCTCATCTGCTCCTATCCTTGCAGCGCCGGAACCTCAGGAACCGATGTTGCTTTATATTGCTGCGATAAATAAGGTCGTTAGTATCGTCATGGTTGTGGAGAGACCAGAGGAAAATCAGGAACACAGTGCGATGTCCAGCTTACTTTGTCGGGTCCGAGGTCAGAATCAAAACAGCGATATCCGCACTATCAAAAGTTGGCTTACGGTGTTTTTCTAGCATCTCGTAAGTTGCAGCACTATTTTCAGGAGCATCCAATTACCATGGTGAGCAAAGCTGCCATGAGAGATATAATCAACAACAGTGACGCCACAAGACGCATCGCCAAATGGGGCATAGAGCTCTCAGCTTTCGATATCGATTACAAACCTCGGACAGCAATAAAATCCCAGATCCTTGCTGACTTTGTCGCTGATTGGACAGAGACGAAGGAGAATATGATACTCCCTGGGTCAGAATATTGGACCCTCTTTTTCAACGGGTCTAAGGCTCGAGGGGGCTCGGGGGCTGGCGTGGTGCTCAAATCACCCCAAGGAGATAAACTTTTATACGTGTTGCAGATCCACTTCACAGTGACAAACAATATTGCCGAGTATGAAGCACTGCTACATGGAATCCGGATTGCTAAGGATATTGGCATCCGATGTTTGATGTGTTACAGAGATTCGGATCTTGTTGCTCAGCAAGTCCCGGATATTTGTAATGAAAATAAGCACATGGCAGCATATAAAGTTGTCGTGGATGATCTATCTAAATCGTTCGAAGGTTTTGAAGTTCAACACATCCCTCGAGCAGAAAATAAGGAAGCAGATGCACTATCTCGGATAGGTTCTACGCGGAAAGAGGTCCCGGATGGCGCTTTTTTAGAGCACCTCAAAGTCCCCTCAATAAAGGGAGTAGATGAGGAATATCCGACCAAATCCGACTCACCTTTAATAGCAGTTCTGGCTGTAATTCCCAGCTGGACTCAACCCTACCTCGATTATTTGGTAGATGGCAAATTACCCGAAGATGAGGTGCTGAGCCGGTAGATTATCCAATGAGCAAAAGCCTATACTATTGTTAAAGGTGAGCTCCATAAACGGAGTGTTTCTAGGGTTTTTTAGCGTTGTGTATCTCCGGAAGAGGGAGTGGAAATATTAAGGGAAATCCACGAAGGCAAGTGTGGTTACCACGCTGCAGCCAAATCTTTAGTGCCAAAAGCTTTTCGACACGGATTTTTCTGGCTTACAGCTCAGGCAGATGCCGAACGATTAGTCAAGACGTGCAAAGGCTGCCAAAAGTACGCCAAGCAAGCTCATGTTCCGGCTGATCAGTTGTGAACAATACCTATAACATGGCCCTTTGAGGTCTGGGGGCTTGATATGGTAGGACCTTTTAAACGAGCTCCAAGTGGATTTACTCACCTCTTAGTGATGGTGGATAAATTCACCAAATGGATTGAGGCTAAACCTGTCACAAGTTGTGATGGAGCAACAACCAAAAGATTTGTCGAGGATGTTATAATCCGATACGGTTATCCGCATAGCATTATCACGGATAATGGGAGTAACTTTTCTATGGGAGAATTGGCTGAATTCTGCGACGAGCAAAATATCCGGCTTGACATTGCGTCAGTCGCACATCCACAGGCTAACGGACAAGTCGAAAGAGCAAATGGTTTAATCCTACAAGGGCTAAAACCGAGACTCGAAGCACCACTGCGACGTGCTGCGGGGGCTTGGGCAGAGGAACTACCCTCTGTAATTTTGAGTTTACGAACAACTCCAAACAGGTCAACAGGATACACACCTTTCTTCTTGGTCTATGGCGCAGAAGCAGTTCTTCCTAGTGATTTGATTCATACTTCTCCTAGAGTGTCCACGTATATTGAAGAGGATGCTGAGATTTCTCGACAAAATGATCTCGACTTAGTCGAAGAAGTTCGCGACGTTGCTGAAATGAGATCTACAAACTATCAACAGAAGTTACGCAACTATCATAGCCAGAGAGTCTGAAATAGATCTTTCTATAAAGGTGATTTGGTTCTCCGGCTTGTGCAACACAGAAAGCACAAACGTTCCCCAGTATGGGAAGGGCCCTTTTTAGTTAGTCGAGTATTGCACAATGGATCGTACTACTTAACTGACATGAGGCCAGTCAAAGAAAGACATGCTACTAAGAAGAGAAAGAGAGCTGGAGGCACTACAAATCCGGATGAGTTAGACAGACCGTGGAATATTGCTCAGCTACGTCCCTTTTATTCTTAGTTTATCCTTCTTTGTAATCATACACATGTACATGTTCTGTGAGAAATAAAAGTTTTGGTTGCCTCAAAGTTTTTCTGAGAAGTTTTTACCATCTTATTTCCTAATGATCATGTCTTAGTCGAAAATCCCAAAATGCTTGAAAGTACTTTATGCTCATATTCGTTCTGGTTTAGATTTCCGATTCTAAAACTGCTACCCTCGGGTATAACTCTAAAGTTTCTAGTCTTTACTTTGGTTATTTGTCTGATTGCTGGATGCGGCCATTTTCCGAGTAGTGAATTGTTGGTACTAGAAGCCGGCTTTGTTTTCGAGTTTAAACTCGTTTAGCAATTGAGCTCCGTTGCTCGGCAAAGTTTCTGGCGGAAGGTTTAGCCGGCTCATGAAAGGGACGAAGCGGAAAGCCAGATAAGCGATAAGTAGAGGCGAAAAAGTATAAGTGCTTGTATAAACATTTCAGGCACGCAAAAATTTCAAAAGTCAAAAGTGCTGAATAGATCAAAAGCTTAGCACTAGCAAGATAAATAGTACTTAATATTTACAATCGCATCAGGTTTTTTCCGGAATAATACATAAATTTCTGGTCTATGATGCAGGAGGAGATGAAGGAGCTGCCGGCTCGCTGGTTACTCCGCCTTGGTATCTTATCGAGATGTTCGCATCCGAGTTGGTGCTTTCATTGTCGGAAACTTCTTCGTTTTCTTCTGCAGGAGGAGGCGGAGTATCCACGCGGGTGAAGAAGGGGACCTCGTAGCTGGTCAGATCAGCTACGTGGCACCCATATCTGGTGCAGGAGTGCATGATGGCTTGAAGGTCCTGCTCCTGGCCGTCTTCGTCTACCTTGCAGTACCCTCTGGTCACTTGCCATATCTCCATGTTTCCATGGTGGCTCATGACCATGGTGAGAGGGTTCTACGCAGCAGTCCGCGCGTAGGACATGTTCCAGTCCTGAACAAGTTGCGGCATCTCCTTGGCCTTGTCCCACACATAAAAATCCGACATGCTTGGCATGTCCGGAATCCTGAGAGACTCGCCAATATCCTCAAGGGATTGGCGGTAGTCATGAAGAAGATCACCGACTTGGGTAAGCCGGTGGGTGCGGGGCTCGGATGAGGAAGAGTCAGTCAAGTTCAGAGGACCTATACACAAAACAAGTTAAGAGAAATCTGACATTGGTAAAAGTCGAAGAAAAAGATAAGTCAGATAGATGGAACATACCAAAAATGACGTCGTCAATTTTGGTCTTCTCCTCCCGGAGATTCTGGAGTTCAGCCTGGAGCGCCTGGGACATATCCTTTTCTCTGCGAAGCTCATTTTTGAGATCCGAGATTACTTTATCTTGAGAAGCGATCTTGCGATCATGCTCATCAGTGGCCATGGAGGAGGATTCAAGGACTTGAGCTATGCTCCTTTCATGATCCGCCTTAAGCTTATCCAGCTCTTGGCGAAGTCCCTTGTTCTCCACCACCAGGGTCTTGAGGTTCTCGGCCTCTTCAATCATGGCGATGGATTGTTTCACCAGCGCTATAAGTCAAAAAGAACAAAAGTTCAGAAAAATTCGACATTGAAAATAACAAAGACAAGGTTTGAGTCTCGGAATGTTCACCTTCGGCTTCATCCTTGGCGACTTTGAGCTCAGCATTTTTAAGCCGAAGAGCTTTGATCTCTCCGCTTATCGCAGACATTTGTCAATAATTCCTGGTTATAGGAACATACTTTCTGTAAGTCAGAATACCCAAAGTCAGAAAGCTACTTAAGACTCGCGCTAATATTTTTGCTAAATATCAGCACGAGCCTTGGAGGCTATACTAGTTCATTCTTTGGCATCCTAATAAAGCATAAACTCGGATTCTATATCCTACTTCATGCTTGGGGGCTAGAGGATATGATATAACATAATGGAAAAAACAAGAGTTGGAATTCCGACTTACATATTGCTCGCGGGTGAGTTTATCTAAACCCGCGTTCACTTCAGTGGCCACCTTCTCGGCAAGAGTAAGAGGAATCACTGGGGCTGTTGGAAGTTCGCCAGTCCTAATCCTCTCGTCGCGAAGGCGGACTTGAGAAAGAAGGTTAGAGAACTTGACGTCCTCTGCTTCTTCGCTTCCTCCTCGGGGGATAAATGGCTTTTATCTAGGACTTGCCTGGCTAGCCGTTGGATCTCCTCTACAGATTTCCGAGACAGGCCAAACTTGGCAAGTCCTGGATTGCTGAGGAGGTTTTTGGCGAAGACTTCAGCCGAGGGATCATTAACCGAAGAGGGTTCACCCTTATCTTGATCTAACGCACCCGTGGTGACGTCAGTTTGTGATCCAAGGTTCGCAGGCCCCGTTGAAGGAGCCGGATCTTCTGCAGCATCCGGCGAGATAACCGGCGTTGTAGAAGGATGAGGGGCAGGAGTCGGAGGAGCCACGACAGGGGAAGCTATGGTAAGCTTCGTCTACCATAGAGGCTTCAAAGAAATCCCTTTCCCCTTGGCCTTGATGAGCGGTTTTGCTCTAAGAATGTAGTGAAGTCAGAAACATTACATCTTGGAAAGAAATTTGAGTAAAGTACAAAGGCAGAAAGTTGTGACGGAAAGTTACCTCTTCACGACAGGCACCTCCTTTGTGCCAACGGCCACTGTCGAGCTTTGCGCTTCTTGAGCGCAAGGTCCGGCAATGGGACCACTTCTACCTCCTGAGAGAACTCCGGAGGGTATCCTTTGAGCAGAGCAAGTTCCGACTCGGGGATGTCAGCAAGCTGAAAAGAAGAAAACATATCAGTATTGCAGTAAAACTCGAAGATTGAAACACATAGAAGGTGTGATGATGGAAGCTTACCGACACCACGGGTTTTCTGCCGTGTGCATGTCCAGAGAAACCTCCGGAATTTTCCTCTCGATCCGCTCCTTGATCAGCCACTTGATTTGGCTTATGTAGCCTTGAGTGGTGTAGGCTTTGGAGCTGATGCGGAGGGAGTCGGTTGGAGACGACGTGATGGAGTGCATCAGTCGGGTTCCGTGGTACTGAAGTGGCTGGATCCGACGTGAGACCCAGCACTGGACCAAGTCGGATCCCTTCAGACCATCGTGCTTAATCAAATATTCGATCCGCCTCTTAGCGAGGATTAGATCGTCGGAAAGAGCCGGAGCAGCCTCGTCCCAGGAAGGCTGGGCCATGGCAGCTCCGTCAATAAAAACCGGCAAAGCAGTAGCTTTGTCGGGAGTCGGAATATCCCTATGATAGAAAAAAGTGGCCGGCCATTGTTTGACTGAATCACTAGCTAGAATCTTGGGATAAGCCCGGTCGCGTCTAAGTGAAAAGCTGATAGTGCCGGTGATGTAAGGAACACCGGCAGTGATGGAATTCCTCCGGACATGGAAATAGTACCGAAAGAGAGTCAAACTCGGTCTAATGCCGAGAAAGCCCTCGCAAAGCGAAGCATACGCACTCATCTCTAAGAGAGAGTTGGGAGGAAGATTGTGGAGTTGAACTCCGAAATGATCTATCACCTCGGAGAAGAACTCCGAGGGAGGAAAAGACAGACCTCAATCAAGATGGGTGCCGAAGTGGACCCGCTCGCCGTCACGCGGGTTGGGGACGGTTTCCCCGAAGCCGCTTCGCCAGTCACCGGCGGCGAGAAGCCCCTCCTTCTCCACGTTCCTAAGGCCCTCCTCGTTGAGGGCGCAGGGGATCCAGATTCCCCGGAAGCTCTCCTTCTCTGCTGCTGCTTCCGCCGTCGCCGCCGCTGCCGCCAAACCAGAGGAAGAAGATGAAGCCATTTCTCCGGTGAGAAAATGACCTGAAGGGGGCGGCGCTAGGAGTTTCTGTGGGGGAAGGCCGAGGAGGCTCTATGCACGCAGGAGGATTGGGAAGGAAGGAAACAACAAGGGACTGGTGGAAAGGAGAAGGAGAAATCCAAACCCCTTATATCCACCTACTTGCGCCAAGATTCGTGAAAATGCTACAGTGCAACCGCCACGCATCGTGGAAAGAACTGGGAAGGACCCACGCGATGATTGCGTCGCCTCGATCTCCACGCATGCATTGAAACGGTGCCTCGGTTCCGCAAACCGCGGACCCACCAAACGGTCGTGCTGACGGAATGCCTATCAGATGACGAGACTTGACCATGCTTGTGTCAGGTGGCGTTAGAGACCAAGTTCCAGCTTAGTTTAAAATCAAGCTGGAAAATCCGAGTAACCTACTGATAGGTCCGACTTATTTTTAAGACCCGGATCGTATTTTTTTTATGAAGTTTCAGGAACCCTTCAAGATTCTGCAAGCCGAAGATCAAGCTAGACGATGATAAATCCAACTTTGGATCTTGGAGGCCTCCGGGGGCTGCTGTTGGGGATATACTTTCCGGGTATCCTCACAGTTCCTCATTGACCAGGGTGGCCCACTTCGGGTTAGAGCATTGCTTCACGGGCGGCCCAGTCAGGGAGAAAGACGGAGTCCAATCCGGCTACGGGAAGGCCCGGAAGACTTACTGACTTAGGCGCACAATGTTACTTGTAGTTCAAGATGTACTCTGTAACTGACTCTCAGTCGTAGCCGGATTGATCTCTCCTGTAAACCCTAGGCTGGATATCTATATAAGCCGTCCTAGGGAGAGCCTTTAGGGCACACCTCAATAGTCTACAATCTCAACTCGCACAGGCGAAACCCTTGTAACCCATATTCCGGCTCTGCCGTATTACTGGATTGCTAGCAGGAGTAGGATCCGTCCAAAGCCGGCGGATTCGAACCTGGGTAAACTTGTGTGCTCACCGTCCCGAAACATCATACGTCTCACACCCCTCTCTTCTGCACGCCTCGAGGACCCCCTCATGGCGTACTTGTCATCAATCCGACGACAGGGAGAAAACAACAATCCTTTGTTCATAGAACAATCGTGTTGTTTACTTTACACGCAGTTCGTAAAGCAATAATCTGTTGCTTGCAACTTAATACTGGAGGGGGTTCGGATGATAACCTGAAGGTGGATTATTAGTCATAGATGCAGTTGGATGGCGGTCTATGTATAATGTTGTAATGCCCAATTAAGTCTCAAAGGAGTCAAGATGATTAGTAAATGCATGTATTTCTTTCTCGATGTTTGTCAATTGCCCCGCTGTAATTTGTTCACCCAGCATGTTATCTATCTTAAGGAGAGCCACCTCTACTGAACTATGTATCCGGATCCTCTTTCTTTACATACAATCTACAATCTTTTAGTGCTTTGTGTTTAGTTTCTACAAACTTTTACTTCTTTCCATTCGATACATTTAATCCTTTGTTTTCCGCAAAACACGGTGCGATTGACAACCTCATCGCAAGTTGGGGACAAAGTTCTGTGGTTGTGTTGTGCAGGTCTCCATGTTGCTACTAGCACCGGTAGTGCACCCTGCCAAAGCTCAGCTAGTAAAACCTTTGGGGTGTTTCCTTGCTCCTACTGGTTCGATTTGGTTTCATACTGAGGGAAACTTGCTGCTGTGCTCATCATACCTTCCTCTTGGGGTGCCCAACAAGCTCTACATCATCATTGCTCCAGCATTTTTCTGGGCGCCATACACAGAGCCATCAAGCATTTTTGTGGCGCCGTTGCCGGGGAGTCAAGGACATCTTCACAAGGGGAGTCCCTCATAACTAATCTCTTTACTTTGTTATTTTTGTTTTGCTTAGTTTCTTTTTGCTTTGTTTGCTTGTTTTGTTTTCAAAACCACAAAAAAATTAGTTTTACAAGTTTGCTTTCTTATTTGAAAAACACAAAAAAACTAGTTCCTTTCTTAAGTTGCCACTATGTCTAGCCTTGCTCTAGTCACTATGTCACCCAAGGAAATGATTTTCACTTTTAAACAAGGAATTGAGGAATGTTTTAAGGAAGCTTGGTCTAGAATCTCGGATCTACATGAAAAAACTGAGCCTAAAATGACTCAACGATTGTTCCTTAGCAGTTTTTACCTTGGGATTGCTCTTTGCTATAGATATGCTTTACATGCTGTTGTGGGAGGAGATTTCCTCCAATGTAATGAGGATGATGCTATTAATTCTATAAAGAAATTGATCCTCACTTACAACATGCCTAGCCAAACTGATATTTCTTTCGCAAAAATATTTGCTAGGTTGAACACTCTTGAGACTAGCACTACTAGCTTAGAAAGTTGCTATAATACACTTAGGGAGCATCACAATTATGTTCCAATAAACTCTGAACCATCAAAATGGTTCCCTACAGTAAAGATTGAGTTGAACACTGAAACTTTTCAAGCTCGCTGTGATATCATGTCTAAATTTTGTCTTATGCCCAAAGATATTTATAAATCTCTGAATACTTGGGGGCTCACTGAAGGAGGAAAAGAAATATCTCTTGCTAATAATACTACCATATTACCTCTTGGAATAGCTAAAGGAGTGTTTACAAAGATCCTTGGGAAAATGATTTCTATTGATTATCTTGTTATTGAATGTGCAGGAAAAGGACAAATTACACTTGGAAGGTCCCTATTAGAACTCCTTGGAGAAATAATAGATGCACCTTTCATCTCCACCAAACAATCATATTTTCCCCAAGGTTAAGAATAAAAGTAAGAGAGGTAAGGGCAAGAAATTTGGTCTTAATGCTTCTTCATTTGAGAACACTTGATTCTTTCTTTGCTTCTTATGCCTAACTTAAAGGCGTTAAAGAAAAGTACTTATTGGGAGATAACCCAAAAGTTTTAGATAAGTCTTGGAAGTTATTACTTCAGTGATAACTGATCCTTATCCTTTTTATTTGCTTTTTTGTGCCAATAGTAACCTCTAATGAGAGAGAAGTAATGATTGGGAAAGTTGTTGTCCCGAAACAGATTTCTGTGCTTCACCGTAAAAATTCGTGTAAAATCGCTGAACGTCTTTTTGAGGCGTGAACTTTTGTGCTTCTGCCCCAGGTTGTTATCTAACTTTCGTTAGTTCAACACTTTTTGATTGGAGCAACAGAAGGTCTTCGAAAAAAATCGTCTTTACCTACTGGTCTATTTTGACAGATTTCTGCCATTTTCTGCATTTGCTTCTTGTTGGTTCCTTTTTGAATTCTTTTGGGGAATTGAGCTTTTTGAGGGAAGTGCTACAGTTTGCTTTGGTTTGCTTAGTTTGCTGAATAAATTGGTTGGACCCCCTCTTTCATACATTGGTTTGCAAATAGTTTGGTTTGGTTTGGAAAAGAGTAGGAAAGTTCATTCTTATGTGGTAAAAAGAGCTCGTTTTTGACTGTGGCCTATGCTTTGTCATGCCATGCTTGATATTGTTTTGGATTTATGCTTAGTATTATTTTCTGTAGCATGACTTGTTATAAACAATTGAGATTGCTTAATGTGCCTTGTATGAATCATGCGTTGTTTTAGCATATTAAAGCATAGTATAGTGGTATTCTCCTTTGATGCTTTATTTGGGTTGACTTGGCGCATGCTCACACCATGTTATGACTATCCAAAGTCACCATAGCCTTTATGATCCTTTAGTTTTCAACTTGTAGTATCCCTTTATGCTTTGATCAATGATGTTTTGTCGCTCTGCATGATTATGGCCATTATTGCTCTCTTAGTTTGTCGCTCCCAGTCTTTTGCTAGCCTCCACAACAAAGTATGAGTTCCGCTCATGCATCCAACTCCCTAAACCAAGTTATTCCAAAGAGTCCACCATACCTACCTACTAGCTTATGCTACTCCAAGTATATTCATGCTTTTGTTTACCTTCCAAATTAAACTTGTTATGAGAAAACTAGTGATTAAAGCTCTCACGAACTTGATGGCACACTTTACTTTTCTTGCCCTTAATAAACTTGAACCATTGTGTCGTCTATGTTGTATATGCTTGCACTTATTTGTTGGGAATTAGCAGAACCATGCTTTCATGGGGAACGCTTTCAACATTGCACGGGTACTTGTACCTAGTTGATATCATGCTCTTTTGTATATGGATGTCATCGGTGTGAAATGAAAGGGGAGCTTGTAAGTCCATGGAGTTATGTATATGTGTTAGAGAAACGCCTGGGCCGCTGGTCTAATCCATGCTGACATGGTGGAAACCTGCAGCGTAACCATAATGAGCTGTCTATGAAGCATTCTTCTTATAAAAAAGAGTCCTATGTTGAGAAAAAAGAGAAAAGAGAAAAAAAGGAGATACTATGAAAATAGGAAAGAGAGAAAAAAGCACCATATTCTGTGGGTAAATAAGAAGAATGCTGAGATGCTCGTTGTCTGCTTGCCTTGTCATTTTGATATGGGGATTCTTCCGTATCATCGGGCAAGGGGTACCCCGTTGGTGGTTCTCTATGATACACATGTACTTACAATTACAAGAACTTACCGGTGACTAAACATGAGTAGCATGAGGAGCAGCCCTCGTATACAAGGGACATGAGATTTCTGACTTATACTTCGTCAAGCATGTACACCATAGTTTGTTCACTTTAACCTTAATCACTTCAAGATACTTATGGTAGGGGCAATGAGAGCTGAAAGCTATAAGTACCATAATTTTTGGAAGCTCTTTATGAGACTTGAATCCCTACTTCCTTTTACAAAGGCCTTTCTTCCACCATTATATTGAGTCTGCACCTTCTATCTTTATGCACCTACTTTGAGAGCATAGTGGCCATTCTTAGTTCTATGTGCATTGTCCCAAGACTAGTTGATTGATGCATATCTTGTTATTGCTTGTTTTAAACTATTGTATCTAGTCACTCTTATGAACTTTGAAGGTGTCCTATGCATTTATATTTGATACTCTATTGAGGGACAAGCTGAATACTTTTATGCTATGTTTTCTTTATGTGAAACAAACAAACGTCTTGCAAAGCATTGTTATTCATGAATCTTTTGTTTGTGACTTTCATGTTGCATCATAGTTTCTTTGTCTTATTGCTAGAACTTTGTCTTTCATGTTATGATTGAAGTACTATGATCCTAGCTTTGAATGTTTTACAAATACTTTGATCAAGTCTTTGATGGTGCATGTCACCTCAAAAATTATTCTTTCTTTTTTATCACTTACCTACTCGAGGACGAGCAGGAGTTAAGCTTGGGGATGTTGATACATTGCAAATGTATCTATAATTTTTGATGTTCCATGCTTGGTTTTATCCACTGTCTTGTGTTTTGTTCCAACTTTGGAGTACTTTTCGTATGATTTCTTGGACTAACCTATTAACAAGAGCCATAGTGCCAGCTGCCTGTTTTCTGCTGTTTTTGGTTCCAGGAAAGTCAGAAAATGAATATTCTCGGAATTGGATGAGACAAAAGCCAAAGTGCCTATTTTTTCGGATGTCATCAAGTGCCAGAAGACGAGACGGAGAGGGGCTAGGGGGCCACCACACCACCTGGCCACGCGGCCAGGCCTGGCCCACGCCAGGGGGTGGTGTGGCCGCTCCCGGCACCCCCTCGGCCTCTCCTTCCGCCTATATATTGCCCTCGGGACGAAAACCCTAAGTACTCGATCAAAAATCCACGAAAGAGTCTGTAGCCACTGTCATCTCCGTCCCTAGATCGGGAGGGATCTGAAGCTCTTTCCGGCACCCTGCCGGAGAGGGGAATTCACCCTGGAGGCCTTCTTCATCACCATGCAAGCCTCCGGTGTGATGCGTGAGTAGTTCATCCTTGGACTATGGATCCATGTAGTAGCTAGATGGCTGGTTCTCCTCCTTTGTGCTTTCATGTCTAGATCTTGTGAGCTCCGTTCATGATCAAGATCATCTATTTGTAATTCCGCATGTTGTGTTTGCAGGGATCCGGTGGATATTGAGATGCTATTTCAGATTGATTATTGATTCTATCATGTCTTTGTTATTTGTGATCTTGCATGCTTTCCGTTGTTAGTAGCTATCTTGGCCAAGTAGATGCTAGCAACTCCAAGAGTTAGTATTTATGCTCGATAGTGGGTTCATGCCTCTAGTAATCTGGGGAAGTGACAGAAATCTCTAAGGTACTAGATGTGTTGTTGCTACTACGGAGAAAACAACAATCCTTTGTTCATAGAAGATACGTAAAACAATAAACTGTTTACTACTTTGTGTTTACTTTCTGCAAACTTTTACTTCTTTCCATTCGATACGTTTAATACTTTGTTTTCCACAAAACACGGTGAGATTGACAACCTCATCGCAAGTTAGGGACAAAGTTCTGTGGTTGTGTTGTGCAGGTCTCCACGTTGCTACTAGCACTGGTAGTGCGCCCTGCCAAAGCTCAGCTAGTAACACCTTTGGGGTGTTTCCTAGCTCCTACTGGTTCGATTAAACCTTGGTTTCATACTGAGGGAAACTTGCTGTTGTGCTCATCATACCTTCCTCTTGGGGTTCCCAACGAGCTCTACATCATCATTGCTCTAGCATTTTTCTGGGCGCTATACACAAAGCCATCACCGTCCATAACCGTGCACATGGCTATTCGTATAGATTTACACTCTACAGAGGTTGTGCACTTTACCCACAACATTCGATACATCCGCCGCGGTTCACCGCGAATCGTCATACACCAGTATGCGTGGTTCGGATAATCAAACATAACCCTTGGAAAGTCCACTCCGACACGGGCCCTACCCTATGAGTTGTTCCCCTCAAGACCGGGACGTCTGGATCCACAAACCAACCGGAGCACCCCACTCAGACCTGGCGGGGGCACTTTCAGTGAAGGGCTCATAGTTCACCCGGTCACTCACATGGGTGACTCTGCTTCCTCCAGGTGACCGTCTAACAGTTGACCCTTTTTGTAAAGGTAAGCCTGGATTTTGAGGGAGATGATCCCCCATACGTAGCAGTGAGAATACCCATATCAGAGTGAACAACTTTGAGTTAAGCCCCGTCCCATTCCAGGGTAATGTGGTTGCACGGATGAGTTGTTATAGGTAAGCTACAAAGAACTGGCTGCGTTTTTGTAAACATTTTCTCCTCCTCCTTTCCAACCTCATTTGTAAAACCAAAACATTTTTCCTTTCTCAAACTTCTCTTGGTAGGTCAAACCCCACCAAGGTTTTGCCATAAACATTTTGTAAAACTTTTCCGGGGGTCTTCCCATCCTAAGTTTTGTTTCGGCTAAAATGGGGTCTCCAAAGGGGTATGGTGTTATACACCAACTATTATACTAGGGACCAGTAGGTGTAATCAAGGGGGGGGTGTACTTAATAGTACATAATGGTTTGGAGGAGCCAAGCCACTACCAGGTATGGATCATTAAATAATAAAACAATGCAGTTTTAATAAAATAGAAGGTAAAACATGCATAACTAAAACCGTAGGACAAGGCTTATGAGCAAGAAGGTGGCTTGCCTGAGATCAGCAAACTGGCAATATATGTCCCTGGACTTCTTCTGAGAATACCATAATAATTCAGTAATAACCACTTCTTCCGCTCTCAGATATAATCGCAACTATCGTCGTCAAAGATAGCACATGCAAGTAGACAAAGCCACAATCAACACAAGGCATACAAGCATTGCTACAATACAGCAAACAAACATTCAACATATTACTATCTTCAGTAGGTTTTGGATAAATAGAGATCATATCATTTGGAATTACTTAAATTGCCTTTGTAAATAGAGATCATATGGTTTATTTGCCAAATACCACATAATGAAGAATGTTTTGAACTAAGGCTTGGGTCTGAGTGATATCAATGTACAAAATGATATCAACAGATAGTTATTGATATAACAACTCCAACAAAAGTGGTTTCATGATTTTATCAATCTTCTATATTTAGTTATGATTTTTCTATTGAAATAACCTCTAGTTTAGGTGAAAAATTCACCAGAAAATCTCTGTAGTTCCAAAAATTATTTCCTTGGATGTTTGAGTAGGAGGTGATGGACTAGTTCAGTGATAGTTGGAATAACTTCAAAATATTTACCATAATGCCATTGGGAAATTCCCAAAGTCAGTTCTGTAGTATATTTGTCCTTTTAACCACATTTATTCTATAGGTCCAAATGATATGAGGTAAGGGACAATGGATAGGTATTGCAAAGG
The DNA here is from genome assembly GCA_023614405.1 of Avena insularis. NCBI lineage: Eukaryota > Viridiplantae > Streptophyta > Magnoliopsida > Poales > Poaceae > Avena > Avena insularis. The sequence goes on from CM042692.1 coordinate 186,001,107, forward strand.
CCCTTCCAATACAAATTGGAATCATCATTTTTTGGAGATGTATAACTTCTGTTAGGATTTATCTAATGCTAATACCATATATAGAAGTGTTTAAATCATTAAAAATACTCAGAAGCGCAATAAATCTTGAACTCCTGGATTCTGGTAGTTTTAGATGTATGTTATCCATGAGAGTTTAAATGAGGTAAAAACATTTCATAGATTGGCCTAGGGAATTTTCTAAATTCAGATAAGGCTTGTTTTTATTATGGACAAACCAGGAAGCAAGTTAGTGAGGGGCCAAGTTAACCTGAAAGATACATGTGTTACCTTTCAGCACACAGAGTTTTCAATCCATTTGGAGTTCTAAAACTACCACTAGGATTTAAGGAGTGTTTTAGATAGTTTCTCATAATTGATTTTATATATATTTAACCTATACATGATATAAGCTAACCAAGGGTAATGTGTGTTAGTGAAAACATACCTGTATCTAGGAAAATTTAGATCTAGGCATTTTGTGTCGATTTCCATTATCAAATCGATTTAAACGGGAGGGCAACATTCTGGATCTAGGAAAATATAAATAAAACAGAGCGGGTTCGCGGGCTGTGATCTGAGGTTAACTGGGCCGGCCAGAGGAGTTTCAGCCCACGGTGCGCGAGGCTCGCGCGGGAGGAGAGTTTGAACTCCCGCGGGGTGGGGCCCGGCTGTTGGCGACCTGGGGCTGGCGAAGGGGTATCGACGGCGGTGGGCCATTGAATTAGATGGGGATCGACGGCGCGTGGCCGTCGTCTTCCTGGGCGCGGAGGCAATGGGTAGAAACCCTTGAGGGGATGCGGGGAGGAGCGGGGAGGCTCACCGGGGGCTTAGGAGGCGTCGACAGGGCCGCATGCGGATGCGGCGCACCACGACGAGCCTAGAGAGGGGTGGTATGGGGGTGCTTGCTTCCAGAAGGGAGCTCGCGCGACGGCGGCCAAGAGGGGCTCATCAGAGCTCGATTGAGGAGCACCCAGGATCTGCTCCATGTCGAAAATAAGGGCATGGTTAGATGCAGGGGGTTGAGGAGAGTCCAGGAGGGAGACATGCAAAGGAAGGGGAGCAGGGGAGAGAGCTACGCCTCAACTCTTTGCCATGGCCGAGAGGCTATCTTTCTCCTCCTACGAGCAGGGCCAGAGCAGGGAGAGGTTGTGGGTCTCGGGGATGGTATATGGGAGTGTGGTGGAGCAAATGAGGGGCAGAGGGGTGTTGTGGTGACCTCTGGCCATATAAACCGAAGGGGGTGCATTATGGAGTTGGTCTATGAGAGTAAGAGGGAGGAGATGAGGGTCGTCCATTGGCTGGCGTGGGAGATGGGAGGTAGTGGTGTGAGAGCTCTCGAACGAGCAGGGAGGCAGAGAGGAGGTAGGGTGGCTACTGCAAGTTTTTAAAGAAGCTAGACAATATATCTCACTTGTCCCTTTCCCCTCCAAAAGCAAAAGGACAAAGAGAGAGTGAAGCTACAGTGCAGCTACAGTGATTTCGACCAGAGAAGGAGTGCTAGTTGTTGTGGAGTAGTTCTTGACAAGCTTTGAGATGGTTTTGATGGGGTTTATCTCTATGTTTTGAATAAGTTCAAAACTTGAAAAAAGTAGTGGTTATAAAGGAAGTCTAGAAACTTGTATTGGACAAGATGATGAAATGGTACTGGGATCTAGAAGAGGTTAATACAATATTCCTGGATTTATTTGAGATTTTTCAAAGGATTTAAAGTCCACTTAAGACCGTTTATTCAAATAGTGCAGAAATGGTTTCTAGAAGCTCATTTGATATTTTCCCATTGGACAAGATTGGATTGTGATGTGAGATGGTCTTAGATATGAATCCATTTCTGTCATTTTCCCATGAATTATTGGGGATTAAAAGTATTTAAAACAATTATTATTCCATTTCTGCCATTTAAGAAAAATGGTAAAAATAAATAATAAAGCTCTTCAAAAATATTTATTTTTGAAGTTGGAGAATAGGGTAGAATATAAAGGCATCAAAAGTGACCTAATTTGGAAAAGTGATGTGGAGAAAGTTCAACTTTCTTTTATATGGGGAGGTTTGGAATTTTTTGTCCATTAAAGGAATTAAATAGATTTTGAGCCATAATAATTATGGATAATATTTGATAAATCTTTATCTTCAAAGTAGATGACGTAAACAAGTTGTAGCTAGAATTTTCCAACTTGGGTGTTGAGAAACCAACTTGATTTTGATGGGAAACAAGGGATAAAGGATCTAGGGTGATGTTATTTTCATACTATCAAAACTTAGTTATATCTTGGAGCTCAAAGCTCCCCTTGGGTCATGGGCTATATGGATAGACAGTCCAAGTGATGTGTGTCACCATGGTACAGAGGTTTGAGGTTTATCATGACTGAGCTCTCCAAAGATTGATTCCAGACTGTGAATAAAATTAAGGTGCCAAAGCAAGTTATTAAGTAGCCTTCAAAACCTTGTGGGTCTTGGAAGCACAAGGATCCATTTGGAACAAGTGAAGTAGGTATTGATAGTCCTTTATGAGTAGAACATAATCATGCAAAGATTTGGTCCAAATAGGATAGTATGAAGGTGTGAGCTTCTGACCAAGTAGGCTAGTTGATTAGATTTGCAAAAAAAGTTATTTTCTTGCCTGCAAAACCATCAAGAACAAGTGGTTTAAAAGGTGATCTATCCAAGGTCAAGAGTGGGATCTGGTAGTCCTTATGATGGTTTACAAGATGGTTCAAGTGAATTACCGAAAATGCACAAGGTTGAGAAAGAGAGGCATTCAAAGAAGTGATGTTGAAACAATTTCCAGACTTGGTCAAATTTAGCAGATTTAGGGTTTTTAACTAGAATATGAGCGGGGGAAGTTTCTAATGGTTTGCAAGGTACCAAAGCATCATCAAGTGGATGATGTTGAAGTGTATATTGAGTAGAATAGATCCATGCTTCATATTGATCTTCATTGACTTGGAAACTTCTAGAATGGATCACTTTAGAATTGATCTGGTTAAGGGTTTTAGATGATCACCTAGTGGCTAGAGATCAGATTCAGCTTGGTTAACTCGTTTAGGGTTGACACTCTTGGAGTATATAGATGCTAGATGATGAGATCCTTGCGTAGCTCATACTACTTCTAAGCAATCAAGTCAAGCAACAGATCAAGGGAGCTCATCTTACAAACAGAACAAATCTACTACCATGGGTACCTCCAAGCATAGCTTGAGGTAGGGATGGGTATTTTTAAAGGGTGGAGTTTGAATAAGGTGAGAGTCCTTGGTATCTCTACCAAGAATAGAATTCAAAAGCTTTATAAAAGGTTTTGGAAATTCCTAGAGGTAAGAGTAGTTGGAGGTTCTGTCTTGAAAATATAAGGAGATTGTAGCTGTCCATAGTTTTGTTAATAGAAGTTACTAAAATAGTTTTGGTTACATAAGCATCTTGGCTCATGTTTTGAAATGCCAGAACAATTGAGAATATGTAAGAAAGAGCCAAGGCCATTTTGTTAAATAGCTTTTGTAAACTGAGGGTGAGGTAAGGATTATATCATAAGTTACACATTTAGTTGCACAAGCACAAGCAAACAAAAAACAAGCACTGCATTATTAGACAAGAAAAAGTTTTTGTTTCCCCCTGATTTTTGCATTCTGGACAACTAATCAGGGTTGCCGAAATTGGGATGTTACAGACCTTTCCCCCTTAAAAGAATCTCGTCCCGAGATTTGGGAGAGTAGGACTAGGGGATTTTGGGTCACGGTTAGTGATATGGTCTCAATCGTACTGACTTACAGACTTTGTACTTGTAGCAGCAAATATTTATGAGTTTGTCTCGAGGGGAGATCGACGAACGGAAACAACACGACCCCGCAACCACATTGTCAATGCGGCCACGTTTCACACTCAAACCGTGGTTTGGAAATAGCCTATTCTATAAGTTACTAGAACAACAATAATATAGAGAGGTTTAAAATATATAATAACAAAGAACTTTTAACAAGAACAAAATAAACAAAGATGGAAAGTAAACAGGAATATGAACTGAATTAAAGAGATTCTAGTTGTAGGATTGAATGGAATGAGAGAGGGCTTCTAGGCTTCGGTCTCACTAGTACTAAATGGGCTAATATATATGTGATCTATAAGAGATTTCTGAGACAAATAAACGTTCCCCAATTGATTACCGGGTTGTCACACTATGTGCACTATGCATGGTTCTCACGCATCACCACAAGGCAAAAGGCACTTCCGGACCAAAGGATCAGATAAACTCATCTTAGATCACAATAAATTCTAATTTAGCACACTAGATCATACCTCAACCTAGAATTGAATCAATCAATCACACATGGATGAACAACAAAACATATATAAATATATAATGATATCACAACCGTGTTCAATCTTACAATTACTAAACACAAGAGAGAGAGAGAGATGGAGATGATGATGGAGATGGAGATCGATGTGTGGTGGTGGTGATGTCTTCCTTCTCCTCCCCTTCTTCTTGCTTGGATGCCTTGATGGTGATGGTGTTGAGGGAGATATAGATCTCAGAGGTGTGGTTGAGGCATAGCTCCGCTGCAATGGAGCTCAGATGGGTGGCGGCGGCAGGGCTCCGCCCCCTGAAGGGTTATGGCTTCGTGGCTCTTTCTTGGGTCCTCCCTACTTTATATAGGCCTTGGGGGTGCCCTCGGGTTCTCCCAATATCGTCATATGACTTAGGGAAGGTTCTGGAGCTTTTCTAGGGCGAAATCCTGTTGTTTCCGACCCTTTTTACAACTATACGGGCGCAACTATACAGCCAGAATTATTACTCCGGTTGTATAGTTGCTCGTTAAACCATCTATGTGCTATATTTTGGTCGCTATTTCTTCATAAGAACTCCGTTTTGGGTGTTCTTGGGCTCGTTGAGTTCGTATCATCAAGGGATACAACCCTGTGGTATTGGATCTTTTTATGAGAAGTTGGAAAATTCACTTTTCCAACACCTCGAATGGCTAAGTCTAGTCCCTACAGCTCCTCCATACTATGCTCTCTTTGTTCCTTTTGCCTTTGTTTTGTCCATAATCATCATCAACACCTACACACATGTCAAATACAAGGAAGAGGGATAAAAATCCACCTAAACTACTAAATGTCCAAAGCTCATATTGAATTTAATAAAAACAAGTAATCATGCATATCAGGCATAGCAATAGTTAGATGGAGCATGATATGATAAGCAAATGACACAATTTATATTGCTAAAAAGTGTTGTATATCATCATAGCCATCAACTTCCCCAAGCTAGATCGTGCTCGTCCTCGAGCAAAAGGGATCGATAACTTAATGTATGTGATCTTGCTTATCATTGGAAATAAATGCACCGTATCCTTGTTTTTCCTACAAGCTCAAAGTAAGAGAGCACATAATCATACAAGGCAATATAATCTCAGTTATATTATTCCAAACCACTAGAGATTAGTTAAAAACTTTTATGCCCCGTGTCAAAGTTAAATCTAGCTTGCAAGTAAACTTGTGATCCTTCTATACGCACTTTATTGTATTTTTGTATTTTTATTTGTATAAGGAAAAGTTGAATACGGTTAGTTGTCAATCATAAATACAAATAGAGTTTTTAAATGCTGACCACTCATGCCATCTATTAAAGTCTGTCCAAACTTCGATTGTTGAGCTCATAGAAAATATATTTTTAGTAACGAGACCATGCCAAAAGAGTGGTATATGTTCAATCGAGATTGTGCAGGCTAGGAAGGACACTCGTGACCATTACCAAGGTTTCCATTTTCGGTATAATGATTTCTCATAATGGTCAGAGGAGTATTCCGACTTTTGATTTTAACTTAGGCTCATGAGAATACCAATGCATACCCAAATATAGCATTTTTTGCTACATATGCGGGGAAACTCATAGCCAAACTCCAAGAGTTTCCTCTTTTTGGATTATCCAAAGGCCAGCGGAGTTGTTAGCATCCCATGTCGTGCGACAGTGGCGCAAGACACGCATAAAGCAATAACTCACTTTGATTTCCAAGACAAAATTTTGGCATATGTAATCTCGAAACTTTGAAACATCATTTCTTATTTTCCAACTCAGTTAGTAAGCACCTATTAAGACCATCCAACACTATGGGGTCATGCTACTCCATAACCATTCACTTAAGACAATTCTGAACAGTGTCAACTAGCAAGTTTCGAAGAACTTCTTTATTTTTTCTTTTCAAAATGTAGAGAAAATGGCAATGTATATTTAGAGGATCACAATATTTTTCACAAGCTAGATAAAGGTTGAACAAGGTGCATCAAAGCTATGGCTTGTCTCCTATGGGGCCTAACATGAGCAAGTATATCCCTTATATAAATATGAACAAAATCTCACCTAAGCAAACATTCAAAAATAGAGAGATACACAATAGCATGAAAACTTTTTAAGATAAAGAACTTTGCACAAGACTATACGCATGCAAAATAACTTCCCCAAGCTAAACTTGAGAAGATCATGAAAACAAAAGAGAAAATGCAGTTATCAAAAGAGAGTATAAGAAGTGGTTACCTCCCCAAGCTTAAGTTAAAGCAAGGGTGACACACTTTACTGTTGAGGTGCTTTTAACCTCTCTTTTGATGGACAAGGAAACTTTGCTTTAACGTATAATTCTTGATATAGCCTGGTGGTTGCCTTCCTCGTGAACCTGCTTGGAAACTAAGAACAAAATAAAACACTTTGTGTTTTTTGAAGGCACGGGGATTAGCTCAAAGTGATAAAATACAAGTCCCACTAAGTCGGTTCATCAACCTAAGCACCACGCTTAAGTCAACAAACTAAGTCCAAGAGTTGTACATACTCCCAAATTTTGATGAAGTGCAAGTGAGACAAAATATGAAACACGAGTGTGCATCCCCTACGTGCTTAATTGGGAGAGGTTCGAGTTTGGAAGGTGATACATTGCAAATGTATCTATAATTTTTGATGTTCCATGCTTGGTTTTATCCACTTTCTTGTGTTTTGTCCACACTTTGGAGTACTTTTCATATGATTTCTTGGACTAACCTATTATCAAGAGCCACAGTGCCAGCTGCCTGTTTTCTGCTATTTTTGGTTCCAGGAAAGTCAGAAAATGAATATTCTCGGAATTGGACGGGACAAAAGCCAAAGTGCCTATTTTTCCAGAAGTCAGATGCGAATCACGAGACGGAAAAGGAGCTGGGGCACCACACCACCTGGCATGGCTGACTGGCCAGCGCCAGGTGGTGTGTGGCGCCTCGGCACCCCTCGGCCTCCCCTTCCGCCTATAAGGCCCTCGGGACGAAAACCCTAAGTACCCGATCAAAAACTACGAAGAGTGCATGGCGTCATCTCCATCCCTAGATCGGGAGGGATCTAAAGCTCTTCCCGGCACCCTGGAGGAGAGGGGAATTCACCCTGGAGGCCTTCTTCATCATCATGCAAGCCTCCGGTGTGATGCGTGAGTAGTTCATCCTTGGACTACGGATCCATGTAGTAGCTAGATGGCTGGTTCTCCTCATTTGTGCTTTCATGTCTAGATCTTGTCAACTCCGTTCATGATCAAGATCATCTATTTGTAATTCTGCATGTTGTGTTTGCGGGGATCCAATGGATATTGAGATGCTATTTCAAATTGATTATTGATTCTATCATGTCTTTGTTATTTGTGATCTTGCATGCTTTCCGTTGTTAGTAGCTATCTTGGCCGAGTAAATACTAGCAACTCCAAGAGTTAGTATTTATGCACGATAGTGGGTTCATGCCTCTGGTAATCTAGGGAAGTGATAGAAATCTCTAAGGCACTAGATGTGTTGTTGCTACTAGGGAGAAAACAACAATCCTTTGTTCATAGAACAATCATATTGTTTACTTTACACGCAATTCGTAAAACAATAATCTGTTGCTTTTAACTTAATACTGGAGGGGGTTCGGATGATAACCTGAATGTGGATTATTAGTCATAGATGAAGTTGGATGGCGGTCTATGTATAATGTTGTAATTCCCAATCAAGTTCCAAAGGAGTCAAGATGATTAGTATATGCATGTATTGCTTTGTCGATGTTTGTCAATTGCCCCGCTGTAATTTGTTCACCCAGTATGTTTTCTATCTTAAGGAGAGCCACCTCTAGTGAACTATGGATCCCGGTCCTTTCTTTTGCATACAATCTATAAACTGTTTACTGCTTTGTGTTAACTTTCTGCAAACTATTACTTCTTTCCATTCGATACGTTTAATCCTTTGGTTTCAGCAAAACACGGTGAGATTGACAACCTCATCGCAAGTTGGGGACAAAGTTCTATGGTTGTGTTGTGCAGGTCTCCACGTTGCTACTAGCACCAGTAGTGCGCCCTGCCAAGGCTCAGCTAGCAACACCTTTGGGGTGTTTCCTTTCTCCTACTGGTTCGATTAAACCTTGGTTTCATAACTGAGGGAAACTTGCTCTTGTGCTCATCATACCTTCCTCTTGGGGTTCCCAACGAGCTCTACATCAACACTGAGCCATCAGAAGGTTTTACCGGTCATTAATATGTAAGCATTTTGATTTGAAGCAACCAAGTGGCTCATGTGAGTGTTTGCACGGTTGGCACTACCGTACACGTCGTCACACAAGGTTCAAGTCCCTTCCCATAGCGATTTTGTGGTCGGACGCAACTATACGGGTGAAACTATACGACCGGAACAATGTGGTCCCTCCGTATAGTTGGCCTGCTGTCAAATTTTAGGGTTTCCACCTGGCGGCGCAGCTATATGGCCAGAACTATACGGCCGAAACAATTTGTTCCCGCCGTATAGTTGGTCGTCAAACCCTCTGCACCTGGAAAAGAAATTGTACGAAAGCATCGATATCTATACAACCAGAACTATACAGCCAGAATTTATATTCCTGTCGTATAGGTAGTCGTTAAACCATCAGTACTTATGAAAGAAAAAGTGTCGATGGAAAAAATATCTATATGACTGGAATTTTTATTCCCGCTGTATAGTTGGTCGTTAAACTCTCTGTAGCCATAAAAAAATTCCGTTTCTTCGTGAATTATTTCTTAACCTGAAACTTAGCGAACACCATGTTTTGATAGAAAAATGACAGATTAAATTTTCGACCAACATTTAGCATGTATAAAATGGGATTTAAGTACAACCGAGTTTATGCAACACATAGTAACAATAAATTCTAGCTTTTGAAATTTTCAACAAGATTACTCTAATAGCAAGACATGCGAAGAATAAAAGTGCCAATGCAACATGAATGCAACTAGACTCAAGACGCAAAACTAAGAAAGACGCATAATGACTTCCGGGTTGCCTCCTGGGAAGCGCTCTCTTTAAAGCCATAAAGCCAGGCTAGGATGATCCATACAATACCCACCTGGATCCCAAGGGATATCGACTCGAGGTGCGGTTGTAGATACCTGCTTGGAGCATCTTGAAGTAGAGTTCGGTCGGAGTCGTACCCGCTTACGATGCATCGGCATGATGTAGATGAACAAGTTCTCGCTTTCAAGCGACTGTTGATGCACCAAGCTTGGTGAACATGCCTCCGTGTATAACTGCAATGAGAGGATTTGAGATTCATATAAAATTCTGAAATCTTTACCTTGGTTACCTTTGTAGGGGAACACTTCATAGTATTCTTCCTTCAAAGCAGGGAGTTCAGGACCCTTCATGTTAGTATAGCAAGGTTCTATCTCTAGTTCATTATTACTAATGCTCTCCATATGAGTGTCTAGGCACAAGGGCTCCGCGGAACAATTATCAACAGTTTTAGCATCATAAAAATCACTACTAGAGTGAGAGGCATCACAAACAAAAGTTGTAGTGTGACTCTCTTTGTCAACCTCACATTTTTGTTCCTCCTTTTCATCGACTAGTGTTTTAATAGCAATGATAGAATCAAAAGTAGGAGTTGAAGGTGTGAGCGGGTGATCAATCCGTTCTTCCTCCTCTTCCGTATGCTCCTTTTCCTCTCCACTTAAATTATTTTTGCAAAAGAGGAATATGAGGTCTACTAAATTAAAAACTCCATCAAGTGCTTCACTTTCAACATCAATACTTCCTAGTCTAAATACCATTTCAGATGCACCTTTGAAAAGGAAGTATGCTAGTACTTCCAAACTAGCATAGGATTTATCTCTATTACAACTTTCTAGAGTAGGATTGTTGGAATACTTACATTGAAAATTAAGGTGGTCATCTGTAATACAAATTGTGCAATAAGATCCATCATTAGCACGCAACCATAATAAATGCGTTTCCAATTGGTCCACCAATTTCTTTATCAGCTCATATCTAGCACCCAGGCTTGATGAACATGAATCCTTTATCTCCTCCAATGCTTGTATTATCTTTTGAACGAAATTTATCTCGGAAGACATGATTAGTATCAATAGTTTTTATAAATTTTTGGTTTTGTAATTTTTTTATTGTTTTCAATATAAAAGAAAGCAGTAAGATAATAGCAACAAATGGAAATAAACTATGTGCGAGTAGGAAGGTAATAACCGAACGCTTATCTCCCTGGGAACGGTGCTAATTTGATGAATGCATTCCTGCACAAACAACAGGGTTATTGCAGTACTTGTAGTAGCAAATATTTAAGAGTTTGTACCGATGGGAGATCGACGAACGGAAACAACACGAGCCCGCAGCCACGTTGTCAATGCGGCCACGTTTCGCACCCAAAGCGTGGTTTGGAATAGCCTATTCTATAAGTTACTAGAACAACGATAACTAAGAGAGATTTAGAATATCTAATAACAAAGAACTTTTAACAGAACAAAATAAACTAAGACAAAAAATAAACAGGAATATGAACTGAATTAAAGAGATTGTAGTTGTAGGATTGAATGGAATGAGAGAGGGCTTCTAGGCATTGGTCTCACTAGTACTAGATGGGCAAATATATGTGTGATCTATAAGAGATTTCTTAGACAAATAAACATTCCCCAATTGATTACCGGGCTGTCACACTGTGTGCACTATGCATGGTTCTCGCGCGTCACCGCAAGGCAAAAGGCACTTCCGGACCAAATGATCACATATCATCTTAGATCACAATAAATTCTAACTTAGCGCACTAGATCATACCTCAACCTAGAATTGAATCAATCACTCACACATAGATGAACAGTAAAACATATATAAATATATAATGATATCACAACTGTGTTCAATCTTACAATTAGTAAACATAAGAGAGAGAGGGAGATGGAGATGATGATGGAGATGGAGATCGATGCGTGGTGGTGGTGATGTCTTCCTTCTCCTCCCCTTCTTCTTGCTTGGATGCCTTGATGGTGATGGTGTTGAGGGAGATATAGATCTCAGAGGTGTGGTTGAAGCAGAGCTCCGCCGCAATGGAGCTCGGATGGGTGGCGGCGGCGGCGGCAGGGCTCCGCCCCTTGAAGGGCTATGGCTTCGTGGCTCTTTCTTGGGTCCTCCCTCCTTTATATAGGCCTTGGGGGTGCCCTAGGGTTCCCCCAATACCGTCATATGACTTAGGGAAGGTTCTAGAGCTTTTCTAGGGTGAAATCCCGTTGTTTCCGACCCTTTTTACAACTATACGGGCGCAACTATACGGCCGGAATTATTGCTCCGGTCGTATAGTTGCTCATTAAACCATCTGTATGCTTTAGTATTTTGGTCACCATTTCTTCATACGAACTATGTTTTGGGTGTTCTTGGGCTCGTTGAGTTCATATCATCGAGGGCTACAACTATGTGGTCTTGGATCTTTATTTTGAGAAGTTGGAAAATTTCACTTTTCCAATACCTCAAATGGCTAAGTCTAGTCCCTACAGCTCCTACATACTATGCTCTCTTTGTTTATTTTTCCTTTGTTTTGTCCATAATCATCATAAAAACCTACACGTATGTCAAAGACAAGGAAGAGGAATAAAATTATACCTAAACTACTAAATGTCCAAAGCTCATATTGAATTTAATAAAAACAAGCAATCATGCATAGCAATAGTTAGATGGAGCATGATATGATAAGCAAATGACACAATTTATATTGCCAAAAGTGCTGTATATCGTCACAGCCATCATTCATCTAGTTACATATCTAGATAACTTACTTTTGAGCAAAGCCTAAATTTGTAAGAAAAGACTAAAAATCGGTAGTCTCCTATTCACCCCCCCTCCCCTCTAGTCGACCAAAGTTGGGCCTTTCAATTGGTATCATAGCCTCGGCTCTTACTTCGGGATTTACTGCCTAAGAGACGATGGCCGATGAAGAGGGTAGTGGGGTAGAAACCACCAAGAACTTGGCCTCCATGGATGACCTCAATCGATTAGAGTCATCCATGATGACCAAGTTTGATGAAATGATGACCCTTTTGCAGTCATTTAAGCCTAACCCCATAATTGCCACTCCTCATACCACCGAGCCTCCTCCCGTTCTCGAGGATCCCCTCGTGGGTAACCCCGTGGGCCCCTCCACTCACTTGGGATTAGGATTCGTCGCTAAAACTCACAAGCACCCAAGCGAGAGTACCGAGGGGCTAGGTGACTCATCCTTGGCATTGATGAGCATTGTGAAAGAAGGATTCTCTCCATATGATGCAAAGAAGTTGACGCGGGCCAAGGTTTTGGACAAGCAGCTCAATGCCACCACCTTGGCATGATCCAAAAGGCATTGACCCCCAAGGACTTTGCTCACATTCGGCAATTCTCCACCACCAAAGAAGCGTGTGATCATCTCACCAAGTTGTATGTCGGAAATGCTAGCATTGAAAGCTCCAAGTTTGATGAAGTCAACAATGATTCCGATGGCTTTGCTATGCAAGATGATGAGACTCCCGAAGACATGTATCGTCGTCTCAAGGTTCTCTGCTGCATTATGAGGGACCTTGGTGCTACCTATGTTGATGACAATCATGAAGAGGAAGTTTGTTCAAGCCGTTCTTCCCTTTGAGGAGAAAAAACTCAATTCTATCAAGGGGAGAAGCAACTATCACATCATGTCTTCCCAAGACGTGCTGAGTGAAGTTATTACCATGACTATTTCCAAGAAGAATGTGGAGTCTGCTCGTGCTCGTGCTTATGGATCTCAAAAGGTGAATCTAGCCTTGAAGGCTCAAGTGGTGGAAGTTGATGAAGATGAAGATACTACTGAGTGGTCTCAAGAAGACACCAAGTGTCCTTTCAATGAGCATTTGGCTCTCGCATCAAGAGATTTTTGGAACAAGCTGGGCATGAAGTCAAGGTCAAGGGACAACTCAAGATTCAACACCACCATGAAGGCTCCTAAGGCAAGATCTTGCTACAATTGCAATGACAAGAGTCATTTGATTGCCCAATGTCCCTTCAAAAATAGAGAAGACAATGGGGCACGTCTTATCCACAAGAGCAAGCCAAGACCTCCTCATCCAATGAACAAGAACTTCCAACACAAGAACATTGCTAACAAGGAAAGAGCAATGGTGGTCCATGAAGAGTACTTCTCGGGAGCGGATGATGATGACAATAGTGAAGGTCAAGGTGGAGAGATTGTGAGATTTGCCGCTATTGCTATTTATTCTTCCCCACAGTATCTCTCTTTGACTCGCTGAACGGGAAAATCATCCAATCAAACCAAAAGTGTCTCATGGCTAAGGCCACCAAGGTAACACCTGCTTCCAAGTCTCCCTCCAATGAACTTCCTTTGCATGATATAGATGGTCTAGAGGTAAAGAAAGAGATGGTGAGCATGTGTGAATTCATAGAGCACCTATATGATGATACTAGAATGTGTTTTGAAACACTTACAAACCAACTTGACCATGCTAGGGAAATGCTAGATGAAAAGGAAGAACTAATTGATATGCTTGGTAAAAATGAAAGAGATGCTGCTGATGAAATTGCCTCTCTCTCACAATCTCTTGAAGATGAACATAATATGAGAATAACTCTTGAGGAGAGTGTTGTTAAGCTTGTAGATGACCATAATGCTTCCATGTCTCAACTTGTTAAAGAACGAGATCGTGCTCTTGCTTCATTGAATGCCCTTAAAAATGAAAAGGTTGAGTTTGGTGTTGGTCATGAATGTCTAAAAGACTTTGAGAAACTCAAAGAGGAACATCACGCCTTGGAGAGCAAATTCTCAAGTCTTTTTTAGGCTCATGAGCGACTTCAAACTCAATTGAACAATGAATAATCAAAGTCTTCCGCTATGCCTATTATACATCTGCCTTGTTCTTCTAACCCTTGTTGCAAGCATGTGAATCTTGTTGAGGAAAACAAGGAGTTGAAAGAATAACTTGCAAAAGGGCAAGTTGACAAGAAGGGTATTGGGTACACCCCTAGGCCAAATAAGAAGAAGAAGAATAAAAATAAGAAGGGCAAGAGCTTAGCTCAAGGACCCGCTCATGGTTCTACCTTTGTCCAAAATGATAACTTTGTCGGGAAGAACAACCCTTCCTACATTCTTTGCAAATCTTTTGATGGTCATGTTTATGCAAAATACATTGCGACTTCTTATACTCATGATTATCATTAAACTATTCGGGTACCAAAGACCCTTGTGACTAACAAAAGGGGACCCATTGCAAAATGGGTACCTAAAACCAAAGCTTGATTTTCTTGTAGGACTTTGCTTCCGGTGGAGCTAAATGGGTGCTTGATAGTGGAGCTACAAGCCATATGACCGGAAGCAAGTCTATCATGTCGGATATTAGGCCTAATTTTGCCAATACTATGGTATCCTACGGTGATAAAACAAGTTCTCAGGTATTGGGTTTTGGTAAGGTGGTAGTAACCCGGGATGTTTCCTTGGTTAATTTCATGCTTGTCAAAACCCTCGGGTATAATCTCCTTTCTGTTCGTGCTTTAGCCATTATGGGTCTTTCGTCCTTCTTTAATGAGCATTATGTGGTCCTCATGTGGAGCAAGACTCTCATGGTAGCTTTTGTTGGATACGTAGAGCATGACTTGTACGTGGTGGATTTCTCCGGAAAACCCTCTACACATGCTATATGTCTCTATGCAAAAGACGATGTGGGCTAGTTGTGGGATCTCCGCTTGGCCCATGTAAACATGAAGTATTTGCAAAGTCTCTACATGGGGGGCACATCCTTGGACTAAAAGACATTTCCTTTGTCAAAGATCGTGTGTGCAGGGCTTGTATTGAAGGGAAGATGCATGAGAAGCCTCACAAGATCCTCAATCAAATAACCACCAAACGTTGCTTGGAACTTCTTCACATGGATCTCTTTGGGTCTCCTTATCATGATAGTCTTGGAGGGAATAAGTATTGTTTGGTGATTATATATGACTTCTCGAGATACACATGGGTTTACTTCTTCAAGTTCAAGAGTGAGACTCAACAAACCATCATCGACTTTGCTAATCAAGTTCAACAGAAACACAATGCTACAATCCTTACCATCTAAAGTGACAATGGGACCGAGTTCAAGAACTACAACTTGGATGAATTCCTTAGTAATGAGGGGATAAAGCATAAATACTCAACTCCTTACATCCCTCAACAAAATGGTGTAGCCGAGAGGAAGAACCACACCTTGATGGATGCGGCCCGGACCATGTTGGTGGAATTCAAGTCACCATATAACTTTTGGGCCGAAGCCATCTCTACCTCTTTCCATGCCACCAACCACCTCTACCTACACAAGAAGAAGAACAATACTCCATATAAGCTTCTCACCGGAAACAAGCCAAATGTCAAATACTTCCGGGTGTTTGGGTGTAGATGTTTCATTCTCAAGAAGGGTGTTTGCTTGTCAAAGTTTGAGTCTAGAGCTCAAGAAGGGATCTTCGCTAGCTACTCCACTCAATCTCATGCCTATAGAGTCTACAGTAAATCAAATGGAAGAGTTGAAGGATCTAGCAATGCTGAGTTTGATGAAGAACATGAGTCCCTCGTGAGGAAAGATGGTGTTCGAGATCCAAGTGATGAAATTCCTCCCGAAGCCATAAGAAGAATGGGTGTGGGATTCTTCGACCCTGTTGAGGAACCCCTTATGGATGAAGGAGAAGGACCAAGCTCTACTAAAGTGGAGCCCTCACTTTCGCAATACCATCTTGTCTATCAAGGACAACTTATTGCTTCTCAAGGTTCTCCAAGCTCTTCGCAAGATCATCATTGCCATGAATCTCCAAGCTCAAGTCAACCTCAATAGGATCAAGCTCTATCTCTCCAATATGGTGAAACTCCTCAAGACAATGTTGATCAAGGTCAAGTTAACAATTACCAAGGCCAAGATAGTGTCTCTCCACCCATTCATGATGACTCTCCTATGGTTGATATTGATGAAGATAGTGATCAAGATCGTGCATATAGTCAAGGCGAGGACTCGAACCATGGTGATGATCAAGTGGTTGCTCAAGAATCTCGTCTTGAGACCTAAGCTCGCCGTCAAGCATACCATCTCTTCAAGGACATCAAAGATGGCCATATCCTTGATAATGTTTATGGAGACTTTAATAGGGGTTCTACTACTAGAAGGCAACTAACCTCTTTTAGTTCTCATCATGCTTTTATTTCTCATGTTGAGCCCCAAAAGATCTTCGAAGCACTTGAAGATGATGATTGGCTTGATGCTATGAATGAAGAACTTCACAACTTCAAGAGGAACAAGTTGTGGACACTAGTGAAGCGGCCAAGAGATTGTGATTGGGCCAAGTGGATTTTCAAGAACAAGAGGTATGCCAATGAGATAGATGTATGCAACAAGGCAAGGTTAGTTACCCAAGGATACTCTCAACTTGAGGGCATTGACTATGGTGAAACTTATGCCCCAGTTTCTCGTCTAGAATCCATTCGCATGCTCCTTGCTTATGCTACCCATCATAACTTTAAATTGCAACAAATGGATGTCAAGAGTGCATTTCTTAATGGTCCCTTAAAGGAATTGGTCTATGTCAAGCAACATCTGGGCTTTGAGGATCCCCGCTTCCCGGACAATGTCTACAAACTTGATAAGGCACTATATGGTTTCAAACAAGCCCCATGTGCATGGTATGAGTGCCTTAGATAGCTTTTGTTAGACCATGGTTTTGAAGTAGGCCCCATTGATCCCACTCTTTTTACTAAGAAAGTTGGAGGGAACTTGTTCATTCGCCAAATCTATGTTGATGGCATTATTTTTGGTTCTACTAACAAAGCTTTCAATGAGGATTTTGCCAATCTCATGACCGACCGCTTCGAGATGTCTATGATGGGGGAGTTGGAATTCTTTCTAGGATTTGAAGTCAAGCAATTGAGAAATGGCACCTTCATCAACCAAGCCAAATATATTCAAGATATGCTCAAGAAGTTCAATTTTGATCAAGTTAATGGAGCCAAAACTCCCATGCCCACAAAGGTTAATCTTGATCTTGATCCGAAGGGTAAGGATGTGGATCAAAAGCTTTATCGCTCGATGATTGGTTCCTTGCTTTACCTTTGTGCATCTCGTCCAGATATCATGTTGAGCGTGGGTATGTGTGCAAAATTCCAAGCCGCACCAAAAGAGAGCCACATGGTGGCGGTCAAAAGAATCTTTCGATATTTGGTTCATACTCCAAACTTTGGGCTATGGTACCCCAAGGGAGCTAAGTTTGACCTCATTGGATACACGGATTCGGATTGGGCAGGTGACAAGGTGGAAAGGAAGTCAACCTCTGGTGCTTGTCAATTTCTTGGAAGATCCTTGGTGTGTTGGTCGTCAAAGAAGCAAAACTGCGTGTCTATGTCCATCGCCAAAGCTGAGTACATCTCTGCCACAAGTTGTTGTGCTCAATTGCTATGGATGAAGTAAACTTTGAAGGACCTTGGACTTTCTTTCAACAAGGTTCCCCTTCTTTGTGACAATGAGAGCGCCATCACTATTGCTGACAACCCGGTGCAACACAATCTAACCAAGCACATTGAGATTCTTCATCATTTCATTCGGGACCATGTTGCAAGAGGAGACATTTCATTGGAGTATGTTGCTACCAAGGCCAATCTAGCGGATCTCTTCACGAAGCCTCTTGATGAAGCAAGGTTCCGAGAGTTAAGGCATGGGTTAAATTACACAGATTCGAGCAATGTGGCTTGAGTGACTTGCACACCTACCGATGTCTCAAAGGATATCTTGTTTAGATGTACGCATGCATTTAGGGGGAGTGTAGTTCCTCTCATGAATCAACACTCTCCTTATTATGCACACATTAATGCATTCATTCTCTACGGTCTCTTAAGGAAACAAAATGAGCTTCAATTATGAGTTTTGGTAATGAACCCAAGATATATCTTCGCGGTATCAAGCCAAATATACTCATATATGGTGGCCTAGGACACCGACCTTTTGTGTGTTTTTCGTGTGTTATTTTTCTTCTTTTTGGTGTTTTTGGTTGTTTTTGGATCTTCATTTGGTTCTACCTAGTTTTTGCATTCTATCCCAAGCCTTTGTTCCTCCCCAAGAATCCCTCTATCTTGCACAAGGTCATTCCATGCCATTCCAAATCTGGGATTTTCTTTGGGCGTCACCGGTAGTTCCGGCTAGCGCCGGTAGTACCGATCCTGGCTCAACTTCCCCGGAAGTTCTTCCTGGACCGGTACTACCACCCAGGTCTGCACTACCCGTGTCACCGGTAGTTCCGGCCCCTGGCCGGTACTACCGGTCGAGTGTTCGACCTATAAGTTGCGGGCCAGGGAGCCCACGGGGTATTCTTCCCCATTTGCCTCCCTGACCCACATCTTATAGAAACAGACGCCCGAGGAAGTTCCCCACAGTGGCGGCATCGGCCCACCAATTCTGACCGCCCCTCTCTAGATCTGCTCCGTGGGAACCTTCCCTACCTTGATCTCCTACCATGGACCCTGGTATTTTCCCCTCTCTCCCTTCGTCCATGGAGATCTGGCCATTTTCGTGCTTGAGTTAGGGCTTGCCATGTCTAGGGCTCTTCTTTGGCTAGAACTATTAGGGAGATCATGGTAGGCCTAGGATCCGTTGGTTGGATAGCTAGCCTCTATACATTGCTTAGATTCCATGAGTTTGTGCCCTTAGATCTGCCGACCTACTCTGTTCGTGCTTGCACCAGTACTACTAGTGGAGCACGATCGGTACTTCCGGTGGGCTCCGCACCACCGGTAGTTTCGGTAGCTTAGCGGAACTACCGCTGCACCCACTTTTGGACTCCAACTCTGTATTCTATCAATCTATCTTCATTTGTTTTTCTTTCGACCTTGTGCACTTATCCTCCTTTCCCTCCCTACTCTTTGCTTTCTTCTCAAGACAAGGTGGTTCCTGTGGTGGCCCCAAGCGGTCTCGTGCTTCCTCTCGTGGTCCTCCGGAAGTGGATGAAGAAGATCTTGAGGTTGTCTATCCGACTGCTCAGACTTCCTGTCAGAGAGATTCTACTGAGCGTCGCACTGCAGTGGTTGAAGGAAAGAGGCCTTCTCTGGCTAGCCAGGAGAAAACCACCTCTGGGCCCGACACCAACAAGAAAAAGATCTCTTCCTGGTCTCAAGCAACGTATGAGCAGTTTCGCAAGTTGGATCCCTATGCTGTTCCCCGTGATCGTCTGGCTCAAGACCCTTTCTTTCATACAAAGAGCCAAGAACAGATCTATCTCAAGGTGTATGCTTCCAAGAAGAAGGATGTGGTAGCCCCCCAGAAACATATCAATGTGGCTCACATGGAAAGCAAGCCAGGTTTATTTGGTGAGGCTCATGATATGTGCAGAAGGTTTGGGCTCATCAAGCTTATGGAGCATCGCCGGGATTATGATGAGAGGGCCATTACGCAGTTCTACACCACTCTTCTCATTGATGTTGATCTTTAGGATAGAACTATGAAGTGGATGACTCAAAACAGGTTTCTGACTGCCAAGTGGTCTGAGTTTGCCGGTCTCCTTGGGTATCCCATTCTGCCAGGCAAGCGCGCTAATGGGTGGTGCATCCGCAAGTCTAGAGCCTCCGCTCCTAAATTATTGGACCCTTGTACATTGAGGGCTGGGGTGTCAATGGTCAAGTGGCTCACCTCCTTCCTATCTATGACATCATGCACTGGGTCTACTAGAACACCATTGCTCCCAAGGCCGGTAACTTCGATTAACTTCATGCTTTCCAGATTGACCTCATGTATCAGACTTTTCACCACAAGGATTCTCAGGAACATATTGACATTATGCGCTATCTATTTGAAGAGATATGGTCTGCCCTGATTGATAAGCGTTCTTTCCCTTATGCCCCATACATTCAGACTTATCAATGCCAAGTGGCTAGAGGCCACCAACTCTCCCTATCCTTAGGATGCCTGCACTGTTCATGAGGAGAAGACCCTCCGTGTGATGAAACATGAGAAGCCTCGTTCTCAAGCTGAGAAGGAAGCTGCTACTTTGCAGGCTACCAGGGACAATGTTGAGGCTTCAGGCCATGCTAGTGATGAGGACCGTGCTGAGGCTTCTCCTCCACCCCGACTTGAGAGGCAGCCATCTTGGGCTAAGAAGCTGCTGAAGAAAGTGAAGAAGACCTTCTACTTTATTCAGGACCAGGAGTATCAGTCCTATGCTGCTCAGAGGCACAGTGTCAAGAGGGAGAAGGCAATCATGAGGAAGATTGATATTGAGGTATCTCCTGACTCCAGCTCCATCACCATGCCCAAGGATCAGTGGATCAATGCTCATTGCAGGTGGACTGACAGTGATGATGAGTCTGAGGTCACCGGTCCGTATCCGCCAGCTTGGAACAATGCCACATGGGACCCCGAGCCTTCTCCTTTGTTTGTTGGTGGTTGGGGCGCTTAGTTTGTCTACTTTGTCCCTTTTTGGCATCTTGATGCCAAAGGGGGAGAAAGTGTTCCCATAGGGCTACGGGATTTGCATGGGTTATGTCATGATCTCGTTCTTTCTTTGATCCTTCTATGCTCATGCACACTTTTATCTCCTTATGTATGTTGTGGACCTCCGTTATCTATTTATCTGTGGACCTTTGTTATGTATGCTATTATGTGGGTGAGACTATGTATTGTGATGTCTATGTGATATTCTAGTGGCTATATGGGTGGAATTATCTCCTTATATCTTATATTGTCTCACCACATGGTTGTTGGTGCAAAGGTATGATTCTCTCACTTTTGTATCTTTTCCCTTGCATTTTTGTTGTTGGTGGATTGAAAGGGGAGCTCTCCCATATGTGTGCTTGTTGTATTCCATAAGCAATCTTTCATATCTTGCACACATCTAGGGGGAGGTACTCCTTTCTTTCTTTAGTTTGTCCCTCTATGCTATTGTTCTATGCAAATCATATGGGGTTGTCATCAAACACCAAAAAGGGGGGATTGAAAGGATATTGTTTTTCTCTCCATGTTTTGGTGTTGATGACAACTTCATTTGTGGTTTAACTATGTGCCTAAGTTGCAGGTTTTATTTATGGATAGTTTATATGGTGGATTCAACTCTTGAAGGGGCATGAAGATGGTGTCTCTTATTTGCACTCTCTTTTCCTTTCTGTTTTAGGAGACCATACTATCAAGAGGGGGTCCACCTAGGAAGGTTGTGGCAAATCACGCTTTCATGCACAAACCATATTTGCACATCCATAGCCTTCCCAGTTTTCAGTGAGAGAGCAATCTTTGGAGGTGATAGAGTGTTTTCTGTCCTGACCGGAAGTAGCGGCCAAGCATCGGTAGTATCGCCCAAGGGGATGTTGTGGGGGATGGCTCAGTGCTATTTCCGACACTAGTTCTGCTTCAAATTCCAGCTGGCCATTTTTCAGGTCAATACACTTTTGTTTCGAAGTGTCATATTTACCGGAATCTAGACCAGAACTTGTGCCGGTAGTACCGGCTAGAAGTTGTGGTCCTTTGGATCAGAACATTCGGCCAGCGCTACCAGGCCCCACCTCCCCTTGAGTGGTAGTACCGCTGTGGCCCGGTAGTACCACTCAGGACCTCATGGCCCTGTACTTCTGGCGCTAGTTCTGCTCTAGCTTCGGGCCAGCAAATCTTCACTTTAGTACATGTCTGTCTCGAAGTGAAATATTTGCCAGAATCTGGACCGGAACTTGTGGCGGTAGTACAGGTCAGAAAGTGGTGCTCGCTGAGTTGGCTTGCTAACCATTCCGAGGAGCGGCTCTGGACCATTGGATTCCTGCTCACCGTAAGTACCGGCCCGCCACTGGTACTACTGATGGTGTCGCGGGGGGCATAAAACTGCTCGTTTTGAAGGGGCCTATTTAAGGCATCCTTCTTCCTCCTCTCTTTTTATCTCTTCGTTTTCTCTCTCCTCCATTAATACAAGAGCTTCATCTGCCTAGATCTCTCTCCTTACCCACTCAAACCTCTTGATCTTTGAGGATTGGGAGAGGTGACCTAGATCTACACTTCCACCAAAGGAATCGTGATTTCCCCCACCCATCCTTAGTGGATCTTGTTACTCTTGGGTTCTTGGAACCCTAGACGGTGTAGGGCATCCTCAGAGCTGGGGCATTCATTGTAAAGCTTCATGGTGTCGTTGAGGCCTCCAATTGAGTTGTGGAGTCTCCCCTCAACCTTGTTGTAAAGGTTTCGGTTGGTGCCTTCAAGGTCACCGGTTAGTGGATTGTGAGGCTGCCTTTGTGGTGGTGCTCACCGGAGAAGAAGGTGAGGCCTTTGTGGTGCTCGGGTGACCTTGTGTGGCCCCGACAACTCTCCAACATAGACATAGCTTCTTTGGAAGTGAACTACGAGAATTACATCTCCGTGTCCCCTCGCTGGCTTACTCGTTCCTCTCCTTTACTACTTGCAATCACCGTCTTGTTTACTTGTTGTATCGTTTGGCATATAGGTTGTTCATCTAGTTACATATCTAGCTAACTTACTTTTGAGCAAAGCCTAAATTTGTAAGAAAAGACTAAAAATTGGTAGTCTCCTATTCACCTCCCTCTAGTCGACCAAAGTTGGGCCTTTCAATTGGTATTAGTGATATACAGTTTATAAATGTGTTTCTCACATAACACTATTGCAGTTTTGCCAAGTATACTGATACTTGTTCTTGTTTTATTGAAAATATCACCATTTGCATGGGTGTTGTGTGGAGAAGACGAGGAGACAAGGCGTGTTGATGACACTCAAGATGTTGATGACCGATGACATTTCTCCTTTTGCATTTCTTGTCAGGATTAGTTGAGATTAGAGTAGTTTGTAATCGATTTAAGAATGTGAACTTATTAGTGTGTCTTACTTCTCGCGAGACGGTTATTCATAATGGATTTGTAACAAACTAGTTGTTCGATTATTATGAGTAATTTCTATTATGATCACATTGTTCGATTATGAATGTGCTATTCTCATAATAGTGCTTATGATAATGCCTTATGCATTTATAAAATACTAAAGCTAAAAGATATCCAAACTTAATAATGAATAACACTATAGTTTAAGTCATTATAGTGTTGTAAGAATTCGTGTGTTGAAAACATGAAGTCATGGGATGTTCATAAATCCTCTGATATTACAAACTAGGCCATCTGGAAAGGATGACTAAAACTAATACGTTCTGGTAAAACAGAATGTATAAAATTGATGGAAACTGTGCATAGTGATGTATTGTTCATCAATATGGTGGAAATCATTATTTCGTAGAAACAATTGGAGAATTAGATGAATAACAGTATTGACATGATAAAACAAGGGTAGAAAACAATTTGAGATGTTCAAATGTCTCCGGATTAAAGGTGGATATAACATTAATAATAAAATGAAGGTCTCTATGATTTGATCAAAAGAGAATGGAATTTGAGTTAAAGATTTTAGTGCATGAAAGACTTGTGAAAACTATTTCACAAATTATGTGGACTAGATATATCAAAGTGTATTGATATACCTCATGCATCATAATCATAGTGTATTAGATACATATGGTCAAAAGAGTATCTCTGAATAGGTTATCGTATAAAGCTAGAACTATAACCCATAAGATTAGCAAACACTCATCAAATTAGGAACTCATCTAGATTTGCAGAAACAACCACAAGCGTTGTGGCACGTTCGAGATATCTAGAGACTTTGATAAAGTTGTTGTGAATAAGTCTTTGTACATATATTCATAAATTGTTGTGAATACAAGCCTTCCATAAAACAAGGTTGTTCAAAGAATCCTTATCAAGAAAAGTGTTCTCGATAACAATTTCATAAAAGAAAGTAAAAACTTTGAAATCAAGATATTCAATCTTACCAAATTAGAGTCGCACAACAGAATGTGTTTCGTGAGACGAAGCTCTACAAAGAAGGGTGAAACTAATGATTATGATCATAATGTTTTCATTGAAGACTTTACTTACAAATAGTAGGATTCAATGGTACATTTCCAAGTTGATGGAAATACATTGATTCACTTGACATGTTAGTCGAACATGACATACCTACGAATTGTAAAGAAGCGATGGTGGACCTAAGTGCAAGAAAATATTTAAGGATAATGAAATCCAAAAGCAAATTACATTTGAAGATTGCTAAGTAATGTGGTTACTTCGTAGTTATCAATGTAAGTGGTTACTTGATAAATTCCTGAATAACTTAGAGTTATAAGGAGTAAATGCAACTTTAAAAGAAGGCCTGAAAGCTCGATTTGTGTTGACAAATTTAATAAGTTAACTACAACAATATAGTGAAGCTTAAAATCCCGGTGGATTTAATTAGCAATTAGATTGCAATTATGAATTGCTGATTGTTTTAACAAAACTAGAAATTCTCAATTGAAGAAAAAATGTAATTAGTACAACATGCAAAGGGGGCTGTTAAAACACATGGATGCTAAAACATCTTGTAATGGAAGATCTTGATTTGATTGTATCAACTGATTTTGGGGGTTACCAAAACATCGAGAAATCCCATACTTGTGAAGTATTTGAGTGGGACCTATAGGGATATCGAAAGAGGACTCATATGTGATGACATTTTGAGTGAGAGCATAACATCACTTTATATGTTTGACATATATATAGATGATGTGATTAGTAATATTTAAAGGTTAAATAGTTTGTGAATGAAGTTGAAATCAATTGAGATAGACATCAATACCAAAATGTTTCTGATAGGATTATGAAACAAGTTCAGTATATATTAGATTAGATTCTGAAGAGGTTTTTAGAATTGAATAAGCAAAGCTATTTTGCATGTTAATCTAAGTGGAACATTTGATAAGCAACAACTGTTGATTTGAAAAAGGAGGATGATGCTCATCCTATATGAATTTGTCATATGTCTCTTCCACGAAATCACCATGTTGTGTATTTGACTAGGATGTGACCCTTGGTTCTTAATAAAGGGTAGATTCTGAGATGGTTCAGGAAATCACTGAACCAGTAATAAGCAGATCATCAAGATTTAGAAAAATATCTACATTACTACATAGATATTGGAGTAGTAACTAAAGGTATGACTAGTTTGGTTTAGGAAGTTTGACTTCAGCCAAGTGTGTTCTAGTATAATGACAATAGTGAAAGTCCTTGTGATTGATCGATCGTCATTGGAAATACTAAGAAACAGAAGTCTCACTTCATCACCAAACAAACTAGGAAACATTATGAGATAATGTGGTAAGTGTAAAATTAGGATACACTTAACGATTTGCAAAAGACATACTGATCTAGTGAAATAGATAAGGGGCAGAAAGGTTTCCTATAAGCAAGCATGATCAAAAGATTGTGTTTGTGATAAGAAAATATGCAACTAGATTATTTGTACCCTAGTGCAAGTGGGAGATTGAAAGGAATATGCCCTAGAGGCAAATAATAAATAGCTTTATTATCATATCCCAAATTAGTTTATAATAGTTTCATATTGTGCTATAACTTTATCAAGAGGAAACATTGATACATGTGTGGTATGTAAACAAACCAGGTCCCTAGTAGCCTCTATCAACTAATTCGTTGGGCAACCGATGATCAAGGTTTCCTGATCATGGAGCATTTATGCCGGTTGATAACGGAGTCATATAATTAGAGAATGATATGATGGACATTACCCACCTATAGTATTGCAGTGAGATCAATTCACATGGTTTATCGCTGCAATCCTCTAAAACTAAGTGACCTTCTCCTTAGACCGGGAGATCACATTAATCACTGTCTCCCGTGGCTATTTTGATTGCATCAACTGTCAAGTCCATAACTAGATGACTGATACATTGCAAATGTATCTATAATTTTTGATGTTCCATGCTTGGTTTTATCCACTTTCTTGTGTTTTGTTCCAACTTTGGAGTACTTTTCACATGATTTCTTGGACTAACCTATTAACAAGAGCCACAGTGCCAGCTGCCTGTTTTCTGCTGTTTTTGGTTCCAGGAAAGTCAAAAAATGAATATTCTCGGAATTGGACGGGACAAAAGCCAAAGTGCCTATTTTTTCGAATGTCATCAAGTGCCAGAATACGAGACGGAGAGGGGCCGGGAGCGGCCACACCACCCCCTGGCGCGGGCCAGGCCACTCGGCCTCTCCTTCCGCCTATATATTGCCCTCCGGACGAAAACCCTAAGACCCGATCAAAAATCCACGAAAGAGTCTGTAGCCGCCGTCATCTTCATCCCTAGATCGGGAGGGATATGAAGCTATTCCCGGCACCGGAGAGGGAATTCACCACGAGGCCTTCTTCATCACCATGCAAGCCTCTGGTGTGATGCGTGAGTAGTTCATCCTTGGACTACGGATCCATGTAGTAGCTAGATGGCTGGTTCTCCTCCTTTGTGCTTTCATGTTTAGATCTTATGAGCTCCGTTCATGATCAAGATCATCTATTTGTAATCATGCATGTTGTGTTTGCGGGGATCCGATGGATATTGAGATGCTATTTTAGATTAATTATTGATTCTATCATGTCTTTGTTATTTGTGATCTCGTATGCTTTCCGTTGTTAGTAGCTATTTTGGCAAGTAGATGCTAGCAACTCCAAGAGTTAGTATTTATGCACGATAGTCGGTTCATGCCTCTGGTAATCTAGGGAAGTGACAGAAATCTCTAAGGTACTAGATGTGTTGTTGCTACTAGGGAGAAAACGACAATCCTTTGTTCATAGAACAATCATATTGTTTACTTTACACGCAGTTCGTAAAGCAATAATTTGTTGCTTGCAACTTAATACTGGAGGGCGTTCGGATGATAACCTGAAGGTGGATTATTAGTCATAGATGTAGTTGGATGGCGGTCTATGTATTATGTTGTAATGCCCAATTAAGTCTCAAAGGAGTCAAGATGATTAGTATATGCATGTATTGCTTTCTCGATGTTTGTCAATTGCCCCGCTGTAATTTGTTCACCTAGCATGTTATCTATCTTAAGGAGAAGCCACCCCTAGTGAATTATGGATCCCGGTCCTCTTTCTTTACATACAATCTATAAACTGTTTACTACTTTGTGTTTACTTTCTGCAAACTTTTACTTCTTTCCATTCGATATGTTTAATCCTTTGTTTTCCACAAAACACGGTGAGATTGACAACCTCATCGCAAGTTGGGGACAAGTTCTGTGGTTGTGTTGTGCAGGTCTCCACGTTGCTACTAGCACCGGTAGTGCGCCCTAGCAAAGCTCAGCTAGTGACACCTTTGGGGTGTTTCCT
This sequence comes from Avena insularis, assembly GCA_023614405.1. NCBI lineage: Eukaryota > Viridiplantae > Streptophyta > Magnoliopsida > Poales > Poaceae > Avena > Avena insularis. Next base: position 186,028,604 of record CM042692.1, read on the forward strand.
TGCTCCTACTGGTTCGATTAAACCTTGGTTTCATAACTGAGGGAAACTTGCTGCTGTGCTCATCATACCTTCCTCTTGGGGTTCCCAACGAGCTCTACATCAACACCGCCATCAAGCATTTTTCTGGGTGCCATGCATTGAGCCATCAATGACCATAAATGTGTGCATCAGGTATTCTAGAGGAACAATTGAGTCATGTGAATCAAGATCGGTATTTGTTCACCTGCGTGATGAGAAGATACACTGGGCCCACTCGGTAAGACTGTATCCAGTAGGTTGTAACCATTGACTAGGTCAGGGGATACAATATCACGATAATGAGTTTAGTGGACTTGTTGATAACAACAAAGGTATGTCGATACCATAGATCGAATCTCGGATAGGTCATGTATCGAAGAGACAAAGGTATAGGACACAAAGTTTATGGTTCGACACGACAGTCTCGTGAATGCATGGGGGTCATTATGGGCATCCCGGTCCCACTAATGATCATTGATCGAGAGTGTCCTCGATCATGTCTGTCACATTCCCAAATCGTAGGGTAACACAATTAAGGGTTGATACCTTCGATCTAGATTACGGATGTTGTATAGCTCTTTTTCCCTAGTAGACCTAGGTTATCGAATCCTCGAGAAGCAGAAAGTGTAGTGAAATTACTTTAATGGACCTTCGGGAGTTTGAGAATTATTTTTGTGTTTTATCGGACCAAGAGTTTGCTATCTTTTTTTGTTGTCAATGATGGAGAGAGAGGGCCTAGGGCTTTCGGTTTCACCTATAGTTGTGCAAAACATCTGATGGGAATAAAATATAATAATAAAGTATGTATGTAATTGTTAGAGCAAGATAATTATATGTGGGTAGTGCATCCATAATTGCTATTGCCTCCGCAACCGCTTATAGCAATAACATACTAGTCTCATCCATACAAGAAAGAGAACTAATGATATGCATAGTGACCTCACCGTTAATCCCAAGTAAATCCCTCACATACAGTCGTACTACCCCTTCTATCACTAGGGTTCCCAACCTGCAGATTAGTCATTACTCATACTCCCAATACCTGGCTCAATCCCCGGGGTCTTGGGTACCTGACAAGTCCTTGGATTGAGGCAAGAGAGTATACAATAATCATCATGCCATACAAACTAATACATGATCCCATCTATGATAAATAACATGCACAAAAGCTACATGGCTAGGCCGAAGCCCTTATCCCAAAGAGAATTACTCACACATATAGATGAAATCCACGATCATAAACATTGCAATGGGAATCATGAGATTGATAGAAAATAGTCTTACAATGTCGCCAATCGAAGATGAGATCTACTATTACAAGTGGTGGAATATGGCTATGATGGTGGAGAAGGGTTTGGAGATTAGATCTAAGTCTATTCCTTCGGTGGCTCTTCGGTGTTGTGGATGCAGGTTTCTGGGGGCGGCTGGCGACTCTATTTCTTGTTGCTCGAAGCCTCATTATATAGGGGTCCCTTCATGAAAGTTGTTCTGTTTGACCTAGCAGTGTCAATGGCAACTATACGACCAGAACTATATGGCCGGAATTTTATTCCCGCCGTATAGTTAGTCGTTAAAGCGTCTGTCTTCACTTCACGACCCCTGGTTTCTTCGGGTTGTTGTAAATCTCGTATCTTCGACTTTAATGCTGTGATTCCTATCATCAAGCGTTATTATCTGTGCAGAAAAAATAGAAGGAAAGGATTGCATACCCCTTTGATCATTAGGCATTAGTGGTAGGGTTTAGAGAGATATTTCATCAAGAATATGAATAATATCCAGTTTAAATGTGGATGTAGATGACTATATTTCAGAGCCATCAATGGTCTGATGATGTTTTGAGATCAACATGGAAAGGACGGATCAGAAATGAGAAAGAAGAGGATCAGAATTGTTCTGATAAGTCAATGATGGAAATGTTCCGAAGAGGATCCGAAGTTGTATCGGAAGAAAGGAATGAGCCAAAAAGTGGTTTCAGATTAATGGGGATTTAAATATACATTTATATATTAATTATGAATTAATATATTAAATAAAATATGTAAATTTATTTATTAGGGGAAACCTTTGCTAGTGGGCCTATTCCCTAGAGGGAACCAGCCCAAAGGGAGGCTAGGCAACAAAGCGGCGCCGTCGCTGCCGGGCCTCATCGACTCGGCCCATCGGGCAAGCCCGAGCGGGAGGCGGCTGGCGAACGCACACGCAGGATGCAGCAGGCTGCCACCACAGCTAGCGGGCCGGCCTAGCATGGGCGGTCGTGCACAGCGCGCGGGCGAGCAGGCCAAGCGGCTAGCGGGCCATGCTGGCCAGGCCCACACCGGACACCACCTCAGCCACGCGAGCCAGCAGGCCGTGGGCGTGACATGCGTGCGGGCAGGCTCAGCCGGCGCCGGCCGGCTGCCCCTCTCCCCTCTTTTCTCTTATTTCCTTTAGTCCCACATGGGGACTTGAGGGAAGAGAGTCCTACTTTTCGACCTATATAAAGGGGTCTGTCTATATTGGAGGAAAAGGACACAAAAAGGGGATTTCCTAAGGACTATTCCTTAGGGATTTTTCCCTCCTCTTTCTCAATTGATTCTCGAGAGTGCGGTTCCATGAAGAACTGCGCACAAGAGAGTCGACAACATCGGCACGCCATCGCGCTACTGGATCCTGATTCCAAAGGGTCTACTTCCGGATCTCGGCTGGATCAAGGAGAACCGGAGTCGTTGTCGGACACCGTACGTGTGCGAGTACTCGGATAGAACCACCAATAGTGGGGCTGTGGCTGTCAAGCAAGGACCAGGAGGATAAGGCGAGGATCTTCGCGACCTCGAGGTGGGCTACGAGTTCGACTACTTCAACCATGTTCCTCGCGGGACGTTAACCGTGTTCAGCCTTCAAGGGTATGTCATCGAACCTCTATCCCTGTTGCTGCATTAACTCGTAGATGGATCTAGGCATTTGAGTAGTTCTACCATGGATTTTTTGCTTTCTGCTGCGAATACCCTTCAGTTTCACCCCAACCTACATTCCGTGAGGACTACTCACTCATACCAATAAGATCAAGGATAGAAAATATTGTGCAAAATACTTAGCTTGAAATCAAATATTCTAACAATGGTCGCCAAATCACAAGGAGATCTCAAGTACAAGCTAATGGCTATGACTATGGAGAGGATGGAGGGTGGGAAGGATTAACTATGGTGGTGAATCCCCTATGGTGTTGTTGTGATGCAATCTGATAATGGTGGCCCTCTGCACGGCTGGGACCTCGAAATATATAGGTGCCTACATGAAATTCGTAGGGTTTGATGAGACAAGGCCAACGCCACCTGGTACGAGCGGGTCTTGCCCGTACCAGTGGTCGTTAAGGCCTCTGTCGACTAGTTTTTTCTCCAGGATTGCTTGGCCATGTTAACTTCCTCAAAATCTTCATTAGTAGCTCTTGATTTCGCCTTAAAAGTATAATTTCCTACACAACACAATTCAAAGAAAGGGATTGCACATCTTTGCAATAATAGTCATTAGTAGCAAGGCTAAAGATATTTTTGGTCAATTACTTGACTAAAAATGAAGTTTAAACGCGGAGAAAGATGTCTATTTTCATAGCCATCAATAATCAATACCAAGATAAACATAGCGCAAGAGTTTGTGCTCAACATTGAGCACGAACAAGTGTTGCTAGGAACCTAGGGTTCCTAGTAGAGTAGAGAGGGAGAGGAAGAAGAAGAGGGAGCAAAGCACGTACCTGGGGTCCTCGCTCAAGATCTAAGAAGAGTAAGCGGTGCCGAAATCGATGATGGCCGACAGAGGCAACAAAGTCACAAGGAGCTCCGAGACACTTCAACCTGCACTAGGCCGCACTAGCACGAGCGGTGAGTCGAGGAGCAACATCGAGAGAGGTTGAGACCATCGCCGATGACCGGTGGCGCCAAGGCGACTAAACCCTATCACCAGCTAATCGAAGGGGCGAGCTCGATAGGGCCCCATGTTCAAATCGAATTGGATGGTGTTGTAGACCTGAGGACGACAGAGCTTAAATGACCGACGGCAGCCGTAGCTACCTGTGCCACCGGAATCGGGCAGGTGATGGCATCGAGCAGAGCCAGAAAGGGAGTGAGAGTGCATGTGTGTTCTCCTATGTGCGTGCATGGTGTGTGTGGTGGGCTGTATCAGCCCGTGGGTCAGGTGGGCTCATGGTTCAGGCCTAGAAGAAAAAACTAAAATAAATAAAGAAGTAAAATGGGAAATTACCAAAAATCCCCTAAGATTATCTTAGCTCTAGAAAGATACTAAAAAGACATATAACATATCAAAATAATCACAAAAATAAATGCAATCGAGGAAAAATGCAAAATTGTTTGTTTGAATTAATTAAATTGCAACTTAAAATAGGATACCATTACATCTCTCAAAGAAATAAGAAAAATAAAGAAGAGTCCTAAAAATGAATAAAAATCACTTTTGTGAATGAAACTTCATCCAATACAATAGAAAAAAATACTAAATATGAAATTCCAAGTAATTTTGGTATTTCTAAAAATAAGTGAGATAATAGGGTGTTAAGTCATTTTTCTTGCATTCAAATAAAAAGAATGTATTTTCTTTTATCACTTATAAACTAAAATAAATTCTTATAGCTCTATTTAAATCATTTAGGATTTATTGCTATGTATAAATGATATTCTTTTCTTAATAATTTTAATGAAAGTGTTCTAAATATTTTTAAAGTACTTTTACCTTTACAACTTAAGTAAAACATACAAAGAAAAATAGGTAACTAAAACCCTTGATTACAATGTCATTTTATGCACAATGGAATCAAATCTTTCTTTAAAACTAAGACCAATAGCAACTTTTATGCAATTACTCTCTTTATGAATTTATTTACATTTTTATTTTAATTCAAGTAATTATGATTGATTAAATATTGTTGTTTCCAACACCTACACCTAAGTGTAAGGCTTTAACTTGAAAGCTAACTCACATTATTCACTTACATTATGGGTTAATAATCTCACATCTTTAATCATGCTTAAAGTAATCCTAGAACTCAATATTGTATCAAAATAATATGTCTTAGTTTCAATTATGTTTTATAGTTAACTTTGATCTACTACTCAATGAGCTAAAAGCCTATTAACTTAAGATCATTAAGGCGATACAAGTATCTATTGATTGTGTTCCGAGAACATTGTGATTGCTTAACTTAGCATGATAAGTGTTTTACTCAAAAGTTATCCATTTTTCCACTTCAACCTAAAACATGAGTTGTCATAAGAATTAAATGATATCAACCTTAACCATATGTTGTTATTGTACTTTACTTTTATATCTTGTAAGTTAAGTCTTAAGTTATTTGAAGATATATTTGCTTGTGAAGTAAACTTGAAGATAAACCAAATCTTAAATAAATCACCTAAGTTCAACTCATTCAAAATATTAGGGAATTACTTCGGGGTTTTACAAAATGCATGACATTACTTATGCATAACAACATATTGCTTCTTTAAACATTAGTCCTTACCGGACCAATGATGTTGTTTTCAGAGGTTGGAGTTTATATTGTCTTGAAGTCCGTGATTGCATAATCTTGCAATCACAAAGGCAAGTTCACACTTGCTCATGTTTGCAATCTATTATTGTTATCACCTGCATTTCAAAAAGGACGACAAAAAACACTATTTTCATAATTAATGTGAACTATTGGTTACTGATCCAGGGTATATGGCTCTGGGGAAGTCAACTAGATCTTCTTCCTTTCGCATATCAACAGATGCGCAAGTTGTGGCTGTTATCCTTGGACCGTGAGTGTAATATTGAGAGAGGATATACAATAAAAGGATGGGAGCCCACAACATCCCATGGTAGTTCTGGCATCTATAATGGTTTGTACGTTTCATTGCTGTAATACAAAATGTGGGCATGACATACACCAAGAGGGCATGCGGGGTCACGGAGAAGGGAAGTGGTCAGCTTGGGTCCTTATACTGGGGCCCACACCAAGAAAGTATGGACAAGATCGCTACTTGGTTGTGGAACATGGATAAGGATCTATCATGGGTAAATCAACGCACCTCTGCAGAGTGTAAAAAAGTATGACATGTTACTCCCTGTTCCGGGAAGGAACTGCAAATGCTGCAGGAAAGGAACTCCATGAAGCTCTGGTAAACCTCTAAAGGCTGACAGACACTAAAAGCAACCTTCGAAGAAATTTTTATGAAAACCTGCATAACCTACAACCTTTGGTCTATGGTTGTAGATAGTGCATCAAATAATCCTTTTTGTGAACTTGCTGAGTACGCTCATACTCAACTGTACCTTCTTAACCCTTACTAGATCCCGGATCAATCAATGACAAACTTAGGAGAAGAACTAGTTTAAAGGAAAATATCTAGTAGGGATCAACGAAATCGACAACTACATCGGCGGCAATAAAAAGAGAAGCTGGAAAGTAGAATATAGATAAATCTGTAGATACTAGAATCTACTTCTGTAGAGAATTGCTATAGCAGCAATCACAAGCCATAGTTATATATTAATAGTATTATTTTAAAAGAAAATCTTTTTTAAATATCTGACTTCGATAATTAATTAGTTTTGCAAAGGGGTAAGCACGCCAAAAAAACTCCCTGTACAAGTTGTATTAGATGCTTCCGATCAAATATACTCACTCCGTTTAGAAATATAAGACATTTTAGCTTTGTGAAATGGATGTATCTAAGCACGTTTTAGTGTATAGGTTCACTCCAAATCTCTACGAACCTATACACTAAAATACGTCTAGATACATTCGATTTATAAAGCTAAAATATTTTATATTTCTTAACTGACAAAGTGCATGCTTAGTTAAGATCAACGCTGATGGGTCCGTTGCTAAGTCAGATCACAAGGGGTGCAGCTGCTGCAATTTCCCATGATGCTTTTCAATTTTTGGCAACTCTTATTTTCCCCTCCGCTCCCCTGCTCTCCTCTGTAGATGACCTCCCTCCCCTGCGCCTCTTGCCGAGCCAATGCCCTCTCCAACGGTGCTGCCGCTGGAGAGTGGTGCGGCGAGCCCCCCCGTAGTCTAGGTTCCTGGCTTCTCGCCATAGGAGAAATAGGATTAGGTTTAGGTCTTGTGTCTGCCCTAGTGGCATTTGGCGAGATGCCGTCGGTCCTGTCCCCACCGACGCTCCTGCATGGCGTCGGCCGGCCGTCCTAGCGGCGGATTGGTAAACTCCAATGGTTGGAGCTTGCTGATGTTGCTTTCGTGGATGGACGACTTCTGAATAAAGTGCTGCTGCCTCTATATCTGACAGCTGGGGGTGCTCCTTCTCTTCCTGGCCGGTCACGGCAGCGAGGGGGAGAGGAGGTCGTGCTGGTGGCTATGGGAGTCGTGAGGTGGCCGGGGTGCTTGCAGTTCTTTTGGACAGAGCCGCCATCAACTGAAGTTGGTCTGCTCTGCTATAGTGCTCCTTCGGTTGGAGTCAGATCCAACGAGTGGCTCGTCTTCGGAGCCCCCAACCATGAGCTCAGTTGCCTTGGACTACGCAAGCCTGCTTCGGGTGTTCGCTGCTCCTCGCCGGCCGGCCGTGGTGGTGAGGAGAGATGGGGTGACGTGACCTGGAGTGGACCTGTTGCTCTGCCGATCTTGCAGCATCAAGATGCTGTAGTCTGTGAAGCTGTGACCTCAACTCTTCATCAACGTCAGCGAAGTCGCGCTATCATTACCTGTGGCCAGAAGGGCCACACCTCCACTCGGATGAAGCCGAGCTTGATCTTCAACGAATGGCGGAATCTCTTCGTCGCCCTGTGCATGTGGTCCAAAGCCGGCATCACACCAAGTGGCAAGTTCCCCGGAGATGATGCGGGCTCCAGGGCGTCGACATCGACCAGATGCGGTGGAGAAGGGCAAGGACCGGATCACGTTTCCTATCTTTTTGTTAGGGTCCTTTTTGCAAGTGTTGTCCCTTTTCTGTATGGCCCCTTTGTGCCGGGGTTTCTTTGTAACTATACCCACCGCCTTTAATTGGAGAATATCATTTTGTGGCCCGAAAGTTGGGGCGTCCAGGCAACGCGGTACCCAAGTTCCCTGAAATCAGCCGGGATGACTACAGTTGGTGTGCCAAATACTCAGAGGGTCTTTTTTGGCATGAATTCAACTTTACGTTTCAATACAAAAAATCAGGCTAACGGCCGTCAAGTTGCCTCCCCCCTATCAGTTCTTGCCATTATGTCAATACCATTGCTTAGGTGTCAATTAGGCTTGCAGCGTTGGCGCCTACATCCATTACGCGTTTTCTTCTTCCCCGGAGCGGCAATCTGTGGGGCGTCACAGCCATGGCACGGAGCTGGGACATGGACGAACCTGCTCGGCCCAGCTCTCCTCCATGTAGGCTTGCAGCGTTAGCGCCTGCATCCATTACGCATCTTCTTCTTCCCCGGAGCGGCAGTCTGTGGTCGCAGCCATGGCGCAGAGCTGGGACGTGATAAACCTGCTTGACCCCGCTCTCCTCCCCATCCCGAGTCTGAGCTCGCCCTCACCATGGACATACCCATGGCACGATGCGGGGACGAGAATTGGTTCCCGATGAGATCTGTCGCTGTGTCGACCATGCTCGGTCCTGTTTTCCTCCTCTAGAATCCGAGCTCACGGTCGTCGTGGTTGCACCCGCACCAATTCTGCCACCTCTGCCGAGGTCTCTATGGTAGCTCAAGTTCTGTCATGTTGGACCTGTAAGCGAATTCGGAGCTGGGCGGCGGCAACCCGTTGTTGAACCTGCAAGGAATTTGCTGAAGACTACGTGCCGCTCCAAGGTCTTCGGCTGATGCCAACGTCCATCGCCAATGTGAGATCATTTAGTTACTTCAATAAAAAATCGACCAATTTAACTTGTTGATGTATTTCTTGACAATTATAATATAATCGAGCACTAGAAATATTTTGTAGTGTGCATGAGCATGATCAGTAATATAATTGAACACTAAAAATTTTAAGGCACTCCATATAAAGGAGTAGATTAATATAGAAGGTATACCAGAGACACCACGGGTATATTGTCTTACATGCCACACACAGGTAATAATTAACTAAAACAAAATAAAAGCAGGGGCGACAGCAGGAGGCTGGGACACGGAGACGCCTAGCAGGGCAGGGGCATATCAGTAGGAGGCAGCGACAGCCTAATCGATGGCATACAGGCCAGTCCTGACATACTCAAGGAGGAATTTGCCGTAGGCTGCGTGCCGCGCCAAGGTAATCGGCTATGACTTCTGCCTCCGCCTCTGCCAACGCCCTCCGTATGCTGGATCATGCTGTTGAGGTTCACATTGATTGCTCTGCCACAGAATGGGCAAAACAGTCTCCCCCTACGGTGGAAACAGATTAGCCCACACCGTAACCGCCTCAGCACGTAGCGGCTCTTGTTGTCTCTGGATACCTTGCTATCGTCCACTTCATCATCATCCTCCTATTGATTTTTAAGAACATAACTTAGAACTCATACATATGATTGAATTGTATTACAACTCAAGAATTGACAACATGTATATGTAAGACAATATATCCGTGGATATCAAAGATAAAGCATCTCAGCAATAGTTTGATCGGTTCATATATCATTTCATCTCAACATAATGACAAATAATTGCATCAGAGTGTATGTAGAATAAAGATTGCGGCCTCATAAGTTTATTCAGGGACGGCGTGAGTGAATCAAGTAACAATTGCACAACCTATATTGTTCTTGTACATCGCCCCAGGTTCACTAACTCGTTCCTGAATAAATCTGACACCAATGTGTCTGCCTCTCTTTTGGGACAAATTTGAATCATTGGCCACAATAAGAAATTGAAATGTAATCGTACAAAACAATATTCAGGAATATACATAGTCAGGTACAAAAACAAGCCTAAATATTGTAATTATAAATAAAAAAAACCAAACAATTGATCTTCAGGTACATATTAAAAATACTTATGATCAAAACCATTCATTTACATATGCATCATACCAATCATTAAAAGATCAGAAACAATTCAAGGATCATATATGTAGTTCAATATGAGAATAAATCTAGGGCCTCATAATTTGTTTTAGAGATGGAGTTGGCGAACCAAAGTACCAACAGCACAACCTATATTGTTTGTGTGCATTGCTGCCTCAGGTTCACCAACCCATTCCTAAAACACGACACCGTCATACGTGTCTCCCCTTGAACTCTTTTGGGGCAAATTTCAATCATCGGCCTCGGTGACAAACTAAAATGTAATTCTTATACACCATGAATGCATGGAATAGATAATTTGAATATCATAGTTCTACGAATGTAGAATAAAGATTGCGGCCTCATAAGTTTCTACAGGGATGGCATAAGCGAACCAAGTAACACTTTGTAACTACCTCGGTGAATTACGCTCCTAGTTACAAGCCTGGATGAGCAGAAATGGTTGAAATAGTACGGTGGGGCCCAAATGCCACTCACAGGTAGACCTTTTGGCCGTCCCAACCATTTCTAAACATCGGGACAAGAGCAGGCGAATCGGCAAAGCGAAGGATCAACTACATACACAAATGAGTATGTATGCAAGCCACCATACAACAGTACATCGAGCCATTCCATCTAAAAGAAAGGAAAAATATAGCATACATGGCAAGATCCAAATATCCCAGATAGATATAATAGTTTAGGATATCTCCTCATACATCAAACATCAGAGTATCAAGCGGAAGCGGAAGACAAAATCCGAGTACGGATAAGAAGAAAATTGGCATAAGATGCCCCATAAATAAACACATCCCGCCCATAGATCTCACGGATCCCTGTTCCCGGAATCTCTACACCGAATGATTGTTGCCCACATCGTCCGTCTCTTCCACCCAGTATCCATCTTGTGAGTGTACCTGTTCATCTGAACCAATAATTTATCGTGTGAGACCCTAGGGGTACTCAGCAAGTCTTTATGCCGCTAAAGGGGACACAACCTGGGGTGACGCAATTGCAGCAAAAGATAAACCCTAGCAATTCTATAGATACTCGCTAACCATCCGCCTAACCAAAGATAGACGGATGTCCGTGAATTAATAACAACAGTTATAACGGTAATCTTAACAGATCCATCCTCCTCCTCGCTTACCGACGAGGAAGCGGACGAACAACCCCCCATCCGTTGGCAGTTTTATTATCCATTCCATGAGTGTTGCACTATTTACTAGTCAGATACTTAGTCAAGTTAAAAGCGGTACTTTAGTTATTCTTGTCTATGATCGAGAAACTGTGCTCCAAGTCGTCCATAACCGCGGACACGGCTTTCAGAAAGTTTTACCCTGCAGGGGTGCACAAATAGCAACACACACTCGATATGCCTCAGAAAAACCAAATCAAAACCCAACGAGGCAGTCACGACAAAGCAATTACAGGATTCAGAAATATTTCAGGGGGCCACCCCATTAAGCTACCCGCAACTGGCCGGCTCGAGACGGACTCAAGGTTTGCATCAATGGCTGGAACGATCGGGAACCCGAAAATGTGACTGGCTTGTCGACACCACAAAACACTCCGCTTTCCTAAATGCATATGCAAAGTACCTCGCACAATTTAAATAAAGCAGTAAAGCATGGCATAAGTACAGGATAGTAATAAAACCTCAAACTAGTTTGTGGCCCCAAGAAATAAGAATGAATCAAGCTCTGGCTCAGGGGGGTTCATAAGCCTCCCGGATGTGGATAGCGCGAATATTCAAGGAACAGGAATCAAGTACTCGGGGTCCTACGGGACACAAGTGAGCCTGAAAAACCAAATAGCGAATATGGCTCACCGATTCAACTTTCATTAGTTATCCCATTACTACTCAGATTAAGTTGTATAGGTACCTCGTTATCCATCCGACACTCACATACCCTACACATGCTGTTCTACGACTCGCATGGCTCAAGCAACTCCTGTAGTAATGGCTCATGGGATGGAGGAACAAGCTTAGGTGGGGTTTAAAAGTAAAGGCTATGCAATACTTGGGATTCAATTTAATGCAATCGCGACTCAATGATGCAAGAATAAGAAGGAGGCAATAGGTACTATATGTATGCAAGCATGTGGTAGTGCTTGCCTGGCAGCTCAGTTGTAGTGAGAGAAGGATCTGGCTAGTGCTCCTGGTTCTCTTGGTATATCCCCTGCTCAGCGTCTATTCGAAGAAGAACCAAACAAACAAGGGCCAACATAAATAAAGTGCACAAGCATATGAATCAGATGCGACAAGCAAACAATCATGCCATGATGAATGATGCACAATTTGCATGGCAATAAAGTAGCATGGCATGGGTGAGGTGTGGAATACAAGAATAAATCATTTTATTGAGTTTTGGCCCCATTTTAACCTCATATTAGTTGTTGTATACATTATATTTATATGATGCATGCTTAAAAACAGATCATGGAATGCATAAACGGAAAGTTCTCGTCGAGCTAATCATTTTAGACATATTATTTGTTAAATTTGGAGTTATAAAACAAAAGTTATTAATTAATTAAGGCAAAAGGGCATTTTAAAGTAATTTTAATTAACTTGGGAAATAAAGTGTTCAAAATATATTTTGAAGGCTATATTTGAAATCCTCACATTTTTCTGATTTGAAAACATATATTATTTGTATTATTTGGATTTATATTTTAAAAGTTATATTAAAACAGAATTAAATTTGAATTTGAATTAATTTTGAATAAGTTTGATTTAAAACAGATATACAGAAAGTCTTTTTATACTCAGGAACAGCTAACCCCAACCACTGACGGGTGGGGCCAGTGCTGACTGGGACTCCACAGCACACAGAAAACATTTTACACCGCAGCCTAATCTAGCTCAGGCGAATGACATGTAGGGCCACGGCACACGGACCCGCGTGTCAAGTCATGGGCAGTGGGCGCCAGCGGCCGAGCTGGAGCGCGGGTTACGGCCAGAGAAAACAGAGGGCTTTTCTGCAAAACCTCACCGAGACAGACAGATGGGCCAGGCTGGACCGCGGGTTGCACAAGCAAAGCAGCAGGGGGGTATCGGCAAAAAGTGCGGCCGTACTGTTCCTCTTCTCCGCGAGCAGAGGACAGATCGGTGCTCGCACGCGCGGACGCGACGCGCGGATTCGATCCGGGGATCTGGCGTGCACGCGCGGAGGCGGCAGCCACTGGGCTAGGTGGGGGTTGATGTCTGGGAGGTGGGCAAGGACTAGATGGGGCTTACGCGACGCTATGGCGAGGAGAAACGTACGCGACGCCGGCGCACAGAGGCCGTTCGTCAGATTGTCCGGCGCGACCAGGGCAAGGCTGCGATGACGAGGATGTCTGGGGGGTTGGGTAGCTCACCGAGAGTTGGTTGACATGGTCGGATCGGCCTGGGGCGCAGGAAGACGGCGATGACGCAGACGGACCGGAGCTAGGGTTTCACGTCGGCGCGCGTCGGTGTTCAGCGGCCTGGGGCTCCTCCTCCTCGCTGCTGTGTACAGAGGCGACGTCGGGGATCTCCTGTCCTTCCTCGACGACCACAACACCACGCCCGCCTCAGACGCAGGGTGGGCCTTGGCCGACGGTGGCAGCGTTGGTTAGTCCTGGCGATGGAGAAGAGAGGGGAGCGGGCAGGGCGCCTCGGCCAGATCTGGAGATGCAGGAGGACCGTGAGGTGTTGGTAAAGCAGAGGGGGAGAGGGGGTGCCGTGGGGAGATGGGAAAAGGTGGCCTCGGTGCCACCTTTCTCTCCTCCCCTCCTCACGTGCTTGGGTCGGCCAGGACAGGTGCATGGGGGCTTCCAGGCGGGACCAGAGGGCGAGGCCAAGGAGGCAAAGGTGCTCGGCTAGGGGGGCACAAGGTGGAGATAAGAGAGGGAGAGGGAGGAGTAGCCTCGGGTTAGAGCTAGGGTAGGAGGGGAGAGGGGGTATGGCTCGGGCTAGGGCTTGTTTGGGTGGGGTAGCTAGGTGGCATGGTGGGGCCAGCTAGGAAGAGAGAAGAGAGAGGCCGAGAGAGAGGGGGTATAGATAGCATGGGCTCGGTCTAGGGTTAGAGAGGACTCGGATTAGGGTTTGGAGGGATAGGGTAGATCATGGGTTAGGTTTAGGGTTTAGCTAGGTTTAGAGAGAGAGGTTAGAAATAAAAAGGTGGAGAGGTGGTTTTGTAGATGAGCACAAGGTGGTGGTAAGGAGACCACAAAGAGAGAGAGAGAGAGAGAGAGAGAGAGGGGGGATGGTGATGATGGGGTAGGTGATATGAGTGGCATGGTTTAGGGTTTTAGGGAGAGATAGATGGAGTGGCTTTCTTTTGACAAGACCAAGCTAGAACATGACAAGCTCCAACAAGATCAAGGCAAGAAAAAGAGAGGGATGTGGTGATAGGGTTTAAGCAAGATCAAAATAGATCAAGCCAAAAGAAAGGATAGAGATAGAGAGAGAGAGAGATGATGATCCACTCAAGATTCAAATAAAAACCAAATACTAGAAAAGGTGGCACTTGCATGGCCCATGCAAAATATTTAATACCATGTTGATTCTTGTGAAAACAATAATATTAAACATGGCATTGTTCATTTGCATTTCCAAAGGTGGAATAAAGCCAAGCAAAAGAAATGAAAGGATGCCCCATGTGGAGTAGTTGGAGATGGCCATGTTTGAAATAAAATGGGACATGCTAGTGTGTATGTTCCACTAGATGATTACTAGTCCCAAAAATATTCCCACATGAGCATAAATCCATAATAATCCATATGGAAGCTAGGAAAAAGGGTTCCACTCACAAGGCATGCAAAGGTGGCCAAGTGGCTCTCATATATCAATAATGTGAAAACAACATGATGCCAAGATGAGAGCATGTGGATAAAGAATTGGATCCATCCCAACCCACATGAGCTAGAGGTAAACTCAAATAAAGTGCAAAGCTCATATTTAGTTGGATGGTGGAATTATAAGGTGGTGAAAGAAAAGGTGGTGGAGTTAAATAAAAGATATTCCCCCAACTCAACTTGGGCATTTAAACAATATATCCACAACCAAATACAATATCAAGAGGCAAATACAATTAATAATGCATATGAGATAAGAACCAAATGGAAAAGGGTTTTATATGATGCTCAAATGCAAGGTGGCATGATGACATGAGCATGATATAATTATGATGCAACAATTATATATTTGAGGTAGCCACTATATAGACTAGGCTAGTAGCATTGCAATTGTTAGACAATTGGGATGCTACACACTTGCACAGCTTATATTGATCTTGTACATGGCCCTAGGTTCGCTAACTCATCCCTAAAAAAATCTGACACAAATGTGTCTGCCTCTCTTTGGGGCAAATTTGAATCATTGGCCACAATAAGAAATTAAAATGTAATCGTACAAAACAATATTCAGGGATATACATAGTCAGGTACAAAAACAAGCCTAAATATTGTAATTATAAATAAAAAACCAAACAATTAATCTTCAGGTACATATTAAAAATACTTATGATCAAAACCATTCGTATACATATGCATCATACCAATCATTAAGAGATCAGAAACAAATCAAGGATCATATATGTAGTTCCATATGAGAATAAATCAAGGGCCTCATAATTTGTTTTAGCAATGGAGTTGGAGAACCAAAGTACCAACAGCACAACCTATATTGTTTGTGTGCATTGCTGCCTCGGGTTCACCAACCCATCCCTAAAACACGACGCCATCATATGTGTCTCCCCTTGAAAAATTTGGGGCAAATTTCAATCATCGGCCTCGGTGACAAACTAAAATGTAATTCTTATACACTATGAATGCATGGAATAGATAATTCAAATATCATAGTTCTATGAATGTAGAATAAATATTGCGGCATCATAAGTTTCTACAGATATGGCGTAAGAGAACCAAGTAACAATTGCACATCTTATATTGATCTTGTACATGGCCCCAGGTTCGCTCACTCATCCCTGAAAAAATCTGACACCAATGTGTCTGCCTCTCTTTGGGGCAAATTTGAATCATTGGCCACAATAAGAAATTGAAATGTAATCGTACAAAACAATATTCAGGGATATACATATGCATCATACAACGCATTCATAGATCAGAAACAATACAAAGATTATATATATAGGTTCCATATGAGAAAAAAATTAGGGCCTCATTTTTTTCAGCGATGGAGTCGGAGAACCAAAATATCAACAGCGCAACCTATATTGTTTATGTGCATTGCTGCCTGAGGTTTACTAACCATCCCTAAGAAAACGACACCATCAGATGCCCTTGCACTATTTTGGGGCAAAATTGAATCATTGGGCTCAGTAAGGAATAGAAATGTAATGTTATAGGCCTGCTGTGTATCGAAATCAACACTCAACTAGCAAACTCAATAGATGGCAGATTAGCAGATTGGGGTTTTGTGACTAGATGGAAGATGCATCAATCGACCGATCAAACCATATATATACTACCCTACTTCAAGAGCAAAAGAATTTGTACACAATTGAGCAAATCCTATGTATGAATAGTGAAAATTGTGGCTGTGACTAGAGAAGCTAGCAATGTAGTACCTCAGACTCCTCACTAGGGACCTCCTCCTTGAACTCGTCATTCTCCGCGATTGCGTCTAAGATTTCTTGTACGGCGATGGGGTCATTGATGTATAGCACCAGATTGCCTCCGCCTGCCGCCTGCCCCCCATCCAGATCTGCCGTTGGCACCACTACTTTCTCGGCCACGATGTTGTCGGCCACCTGCTGCTCGGTGGCAACGGCTACTGGCTGGACGGATGAGCTCGCACCCTCGACGGCGCAGCGACAAGCGGCGATCGTGTCCGGATAAGACGCCTCCGCCTGCTTGGTGACGAACGAGCCATCTACTGTTGCGCCTTCAACTGGCTTCACCTTCGGCTCGTCTCCACGCGTACGCTTCATGGCGCACCAAGGGAATGAGGTAGTGCAAGAGAGGGAGCTTCGGCATGCACGGTAGGTGTAGATTGGGGTCATGGGACTAGACAGACTGGGGAAAAATGACACGAGCTCATGGAAGAAGAAGGTTGAGGGGGGTTATAAACACCGGACTGTTCATAGTCCTCGAGTGGACACGTGTGGTGGGCGGGAGGCGGGGGGCTACCACGATCTCCACCCTTTTTTTTGGGTTCCCTTTTTTTTGAAGCAGCCACGATCTCCACTTTAGAGCTGCATTAAAAACACGCTCATGGCAGACCTCGATTCCACTGCATGCAAGTGGCGCGGAACCAATTTCTAGCAACGTTAGATCTACTCGAGGGGGGCCCTTGACTCATGGCAATTACTAGCGGTAGGGCCCAGTTGGAAGTGAGATTGAGAGCGCTGCGTAAAAATGGGATATGTCTTATTAAAATCAAGTGGCAATAAATTGCAGCGTCCCGTCGACAACCATGCACTCGATGACCCCGTTGCCCTGTGCATGTGTTGTAGTAGCAGTAGTAGGCTTTTCAGACTTGATTAAATGTGGCATGACCGCTCGACGACTTTTCCATGGACGGCATCGTGTTCCTTCTTGTAGAAGTCTCGCTGAGGGAGACGTCTATGTTGTCTCACGCTGTACTATGAAGGGCACGACGTGTGCAACGATCATCGTTGGATCGCACAGAATAAACGGTTGGTGTGCACGATCCGCGTGACAACTATGACAACCAATTAGGGAGTAGCAGACAGGGTGAGCACAGGTTTGGGCTTCTACGAAAGATAGAGAGAGGGGGGCAAAACTAAGTAGTGCCACATAAAACCAAGGGCAAAACTGAGTAGTATAAAAATGAAAAGTGTCTTGTACAATTAAATACATCGTGGCATACATCAAATTATGCCAAGATAGATCCACTAGAGTTCATTGGATGTATGTTCTTCTCACAAACCACACATGGATCCACCAGTGTGATTGCATGTCTGCTCTTTTCATTAACCACAGTTAGAGTCATTGCATGTCTATTCTTTTCATAAATCACATATCACCAGTGTCATTACATGTGTGTTCTTCTCATGAACCACACATGGATCCACCCAGTGTGATTGCATGTCCTTTCTTTTCACAAACCACATATGGATCCACTAGTGTCATTGCATGTCTGTTCTTTTCATGAACCACACCCAGTGTCATTGCATGTCTGTTCCTCTAAAAAAAACCACATAAGGATCCACCAATGTCATTGCATGTCTGTTCTTTTCATGAACCACACATGGATCCACCAGTTTCATTTCATGTGTGTTCTATTCATGAACCACAGCTAGAGTCATTTCATGTGTGTTCTTCTAAACAAACCACACATGGATCCACCTAGTGTGATCGCATGTCTGTTCTTTTCACAAACCACACATGGATCCACTAGTGTCATTGCATGTGTGTTCTTTTAATGAACCACAGCTAGAGTCATTGCATGTCTGTTCTTTCCGCAAACCAAACATGGATCCACCTAGTGTCATTACATGTCTATTCCTCTAAACAAACCACACAAGGATCCACTAGTGTCATTGCATGTCTGTTCTCCTCATGAACCTCAGCCAGTGTCATTGCATGTCTGTTCTTCTCACAGACCACATAAGGATCCACCAGTGTCACTGGATGTGTGTTCTTCTCATGAACCACACATGGATCCACCCAGTGTCATTGCATGTATGTTCTTTGTTGGAGATATGCCCAAGAGGCAATAATAAAGTGGTTATTATCATATCTTCATACTTATGATAAATGTTTACATACCATGCTATAATTGTATTAACCGGAAACATTAATACTTGTGTGATTTGTAAACTAAAATAAGAGTCCCTAGTAAAGCCTCTTGTTAAACTAGCTTGTTGGTTAATATATGATCATTGTTTCCTGATCGTGAACATAGAGATGTTATTAACAACAGGGTCATATCATTAGGAGAATGATGTGATGGACATACTCCTATAGATAAGCGTAAGCATAAAGATCAAGTCATTTCAATAGTTCAATTGCTATATGCTTTCTGATACATAGTAACCTAATTCCTTCGACCATGAGATCATGCATATCACCTTTACCGGATGGATGCTTTGATGTCATCAAACACCACACCGTAACAGGGTGGTTATAAAGGTGACATTGAGTGTTTGGAAAGTATTGGTTGAGACACATGGATCAAGAGTGGGATTTGTCCATCCACATGACGGATAGATATACTCTGGGCCCTCTCGGTGAAATGTCATCCAATTAGCTTGCAAGCATGTGACTGGCTCACAAGGGATCACATATCAAGGAACGAGAAAAGAGTACTTATCGATAACGAGGTTGAACTAGGTATGCATACCGAAGCGATCATAACCTCGGATAAGTAAACTATCGTGAGACAAAGGGAAATTGGTATCATATGTAAGTGGTTCATTCGATGTAATCGTAGAAATATGTAGCCATATGAATTTCCAGATTCCTCTATGGGTTATTGTTCGGAGAAGTGTCTCGATCATGTCCGCATAATTCACGAACCGTAGGGAGACACACTTAAGGATTCGACGTTGTTTGAGTAGTTATGGTATTATGAGAAAGAGACCGAATGTTGTTCGGAGTCTCGGATGGGATCCGGGATATTACGAGGAGATCCGGAATGGTCCGGAGAATAAGATTCATATAAGGAAAGTCCTGTTTGAATGGCGGAATGATTCCGTGTTTTCATCGGGAACATTCTAGAAGGTCCCGGAATGTCCGGCACTCGAGGAAGGGTACATGAATGTGTCATTGTAAGTTGGAATGATTGCATCATGTACTAAGTGTTCTCGCTGTCCAAAATAAAGGGTTTATTTAAATCCTAAATTGAAAAGTCAAACGGCTAGTTTGAAAGTCAAGCAGCAAGTTTTGGAAAGTGGAAAGAGGAGGAGAAGTGGAACCGAGGTTGGGGAGGATTCCTCCTCCCCAAGTCGGCGCCCCACCTCAAAGCCGACTTGGGGAGGGACTCTCCTCCCCTTGGCCGGCCCTCCCACCTATATAAGGAGGGGCAGGGCTCCCTCCTAGTACACACAAGTTTCCACCTCTAATCTCCGGTTTAGAGCCGTTTTGGTTTAGAGCTTCTAATTGCTTTAGCCAGTTTAGAGCCTTCTAATTGGTTTAGAGCCTTCTAATTGGTGTGTCTAATTACTAGACCACTAATAGCCTCTCTCATAAGCTCCACCATACTGCACTGCTTAAGGCGAAGCCTGGGATCTCCCTCTACTTCGGTACCACGCCGTTGTCTTTGCCGGAATCGCGAGAGAAGTGCTACAACCTCCATTTTCTTTGGAACAAGGAGAGGAAGGTCTTCGTCAGTACGAGCGTGTGACCGATCATGGGCGCTGCGAACGTGGCGCTGGAAGGATCGTCTCTGCCGATCTTGAGATCGGAAGAAATGCGACTACATCACCCACGATAATCTGCTCTCGTTAACCGCTTTGGAATCTTCGAGGGTGAGTTCCTCTATCGACTCATTGCTACAATCTAGTAGATAGATCTTGGCTTGTTTGTTTGTATGCGATAGAAAATTTTTGTTTTCCATGCTCTGAAACCCTACTGGTATCGAGCCGTGTCTATATGTAGATCTGTTGACGAGTAGAACACAATGGTCATTGTGGGCGTTGATGCTTTATTGTAGATTGCTTTTGTGTACTTTGCATCTTGCGGTATGTTGGGATGAAGCGGCCGGGCTAACCTTACATGACATCGTTCATGAGACTTGCTCCACGCTTGACATGCAACTTGTATTGCATAAGTGGCTTTGCGGTGCTGTTTCTCCTAGCATAGTAAAGATCCAATTTACAACGGGTAATCAACAATGCTAGTATCAATGTTGTGGTTCTTGTTCGTAGTTAGAACGACACTTATTGAAAGCCCCAAACCACGTAAAATATGCAAAGAAAGTAGAAGCGTCTAACTTTGTTTTGCAGGGTGTGCGATGATGTGATATGGCCATGATTGTGATTATATTTGATGTATGCAATGTTCCTTATTGTAAGTTGGCAACGGCAGAGCCATATGGTTGTCTTTAATTTTGTTAAGACCTGCGTGTCTATTCAAAGTAGTTGTAATAGTTGAAGCTGGTGGACGACAACCATGAAGAAGCGTCATTGACCTTGATGCTATGCCGGTGATGATGGATATCATGTTCGTGCTTGAAGATGGAGATCGGAAGCACAAAGAAGAAAGGCCATATCATATCACATATTATGAATTGCATGTGATGTTAATCCTTTATGCATCTTGTATTGCTTAGTAGACGACGGTAGCATTATAAGATGATCCCTCATGCACATAAATTTCAAGTTCTAAAGTGTTCACCCTTAGTATGCACCGTTGCCAAAGCTTGCTGCTTCTAAGAACCACGTGTTTATCGGGTGTCTTTGATTCCTCGGGTGAATACAACGTAAGCAAGCCAGATTTGCTTATGCGGTAGCTAAGGTTTGATCTTGACGAGCCTAGCATGTACAGACATGGCCTCAGGAACACGGATTACCGAAAGGTAGAGCATGAGTCATATAGTAGATATGATGAACATATTGATTGTTCGCCATTGAAGCTATATCAACTCTCGTGATGATCGGTTTTGATGTGGTGGATTTGGTTCGTGTGATCACTAAAACAATGTGAGGGATATTGTTTTGAGTGGGAGTTCACCTGGATTAATTTAATTATTAATTAGAACTCAATTTATCATAAATTAAATCAAAGTGTATTTGCATAGTTGTTGTAGTCATTGGCATCCGTTTACCACCTTGCGCTTAGTTTTAATTGAGATGATAGAACTATAGAATTCTGGTTAGTTACTTTACGAACTGGTATCGTATTGTTTTGAAGTGTTAATCTAAAGTTTAAAAGTCCTATTGCAAACTTTCAGTAATTTCCGGTTACTCCATAAAGTTTAATAATTAGTATTAAAACAAGAGTGACAATTCCAAGTGTTAGTGTTTGAGTATCATGTTTGTCTCCATGATTCTTGATATTCAAAGGATTGTCTTAATATCAAGGTTATCTAGGATCTGAAAGAGTTGTTTGAAACCATGATGTGTGGAAGATATTGTGATATCTGAAATGAAGTTTTGGTTACAACATGATAGAGTATAATATGGCAAAGTCATGTTCTCATATTTGATGAGAATTTGCAAAAGGTTGGAGACACTAGTTGTCCTAATCTTCCAAAAGGTTTTGGAGAGCAACATTATACTCGCGATTCACCGTTACAAGTTAAAAGTAGCTAGATCATGGATAAGTCCATGATGAGGGTGAATATTTGATGTAGGTAAAATGTTTACTACACCAAGAGATTACTAAAGAAAGGAATTTGAAAGAACACCAAATATTTGATAATGGTGATCTACTTCAAAGTGCAAGTCCAAAGACATTGGTATTTAACTATACGCTTTGGACTATGTGTCATATGTATGACTCCACTATTGATGTTGATAGATTCTTTCAAGCAGAAAAAAATCTTGAAAGAGAATCTCATAAGTATATGGCAGAAAAGAAAAGACTAGAATTGTTCAGTTTAAAGTATATAGATGATATACGTGTTATGGCTATATTCTTTGCTTATTAAACAATGTGGTTCTTAAGTATTTGATACTGAATTTGTTGGTGTGAATCGTCATACGAAACAACACAATTCATGAACTACAATGGCCTAAGTAACTAGCAAAAGAATATGTGATGATGTTCATCGAAAACAAATAAAGGGTTATTGTGTTGCTCGTTAAACATCAAAGCTTGCCTTCAAGATTTGTTTTATCAGGTATTATGAGAACAAAAGGGTTGTTCAAATAATTGCCGTAATCCATAAAAGATGGATGATTCACAAATCTCGTTGGATAAATCACATCCATAAAACTAGTGCTAAAATTGTCGAAAGACAAATTGATAGAAAGATCACTTAGGAAGTGACATCGCCATTTAAATTATATTGGAAAGAAAACATGAAGAAACTCCATGTGGATGGAATTTTGGAGTCTTTTGATTTTTGATCAAATGACGTTTGTGAAACTTTCCTAGAGATAATTAAAACTTAGTTCATAGGCCCAAAGGGACTGACTGACGAGCTTATTGGAACGGGTGCAGATTGTTGTACGAACTCCATTATGTGTAGTCAAGAGCGATGGATTTCAACTTCATATGCTTTCTCCGAAAATTTGAGTGAATATGTGAATATTTACTTAATAAGGATGAAGTGTGAAATATTTGAAAAGTTCGAAAGATTTTCAAGATGAAGTGCAAAATCATTGTAACAAGAATATAAATAGTTTATGATAAGATCATAAAGGAAGATATTTAAGTTACAAGTTTAGCATAATACCTAAGATTTAAGGAATCGGTCCGTGGATTTGCATTTCCCGAAACACCATAAGAGTATGGAGCGTTCGAGATATGTAATTGAACCTTGTTTGACATGGTAAGATCGAAGGTATAATTCATAAAACTGCTATTATATTTTAAAGATTAAAAGCTTTAGAGACTACCGTTTTCCACTAAAAGAGCTCCATCATAATCCGCTGAAATGACACCATATAAGGTTATGGTTTGGGATAAAACCCAAGTAGTCCTTTCTTAAAACATTGGTATGCTATGCATAAGAAAGATGTGTGCAACCAAAGTCGGATAAACCTGTCTTTGTATAAATGTTAAGTATTCCTCCATAAACACCGGAGACAAAAGTGTTTGTCGCTTAGAACGTCAAGTTTCTTTGAGAAGGAATTTTTCGTGAAAAGTTAAGTGGGAGGACAATAGAACTTTGATAAGGTTAAAGGAACCTTAGCTATATGTGCAGAGTTGCGCAGCACCGAAAAGTGTTCCGGAGGCAGCAACAAAACTCATGGCTCACGTACCTCAAAGGTTGTGGTCACGGAGATCCAAGTTCCTATTGAAATAAGTAGGTCGAATGAACAATCAAATACCAAGATTTGAGGGTTGAATCATTATTTGAGAATAATGAACCTACTACATGCAAAGAAGCGATGATGGGCCCTGACTCCGTCAAATGGCTTGAAGCCATATAATCCGTGATAGTTCCATTCACGTGAAATCTAGTTTTTTACTTGAAGGACCCTCGACAAAGGTTTAAGACCTTGTTGTGTTTGGATCTATAAAGAAGTAGACATGGATGTTTCACATCTATGAAATAGTCGACATGTTGGGAAAAAGTTCACAGCAATGTTCAAAGGTTGACTATGACAAGATTTGATCTTTCATAGTGATATTTAGTCTAGACGGATTAATGTAGCAACCACTACATATAAATTTGTTATATGGTAGTTGAATAAACAAAACAAGTTCTTCTAATAGAATCGTTACCTAGGACATGTGCATAACACGGTCCATAGGGTTTTGTTAATTCAAAGGATGCTAAAAGCATATGCAAACTTCAATGGTTAAAGTGAGCATCGCGGAGTTGGAATCTTCATTATGATGAAACTGTTAAAAGAGTTTAATTTCATCGGAGACAATGAAGATGCTTGCATTTGCAAGAAATTAAGTGGGAGCGCTAAGACATGTTTCTAATACATTATGTGGAAGACATATTGTTGATTGGAAATAATGTATCTTTTATTAACACATATTAAGAATTTCATCCCGATGAAAGACTTAGGCAAAACCCAAATATTTGGCATCAATAGACGCTAATATGGTTGTGCCAGAAGTACATAGACGAGATATTGAATGAATTCAATATAGAAACTACAAGAAAGGTTCTTGTCGCACAGAAAAGATTGAATGAGTTCAATATTGATGATATATTCAAGTGTATTGACATTTGGTAAGTGAAACAAAGATTCAAGTATAGATTGATACTTGATGTATGAAATCACAAAGAGTGTTTATATCAATCATACTGTGATATGTACAAATCCAGATATGTCCTATGCTCTAAATGTTGTGAGCATATACGAATGATTTGTAAGATGATCATTGGACAATAGTAAGGATATTCTTATGATCTTTTGGAAGAACTAAGAGTATATTATTTGTAGAAGTGAAAAATAGATGGTTAGTTCATTGTAAAAGTACTACATTGATACTAGCTTTGTCACAAAGTACAAATTAAGTTTATCTCAATCTAAACTAAGGGTGGCACAATATAATGGAAAGTGAGTTCCATAATAGATTTGGATGAGTTCCAAAATTAAGACATTGTGACAGATACTACAACAAAAGGCTAAGTATATGACTGCTATTATAGCAGCAAAAGAGGGCATTTGTGTCAAGTAGTTTGTTATCAAACTAGGTGTAGTTCACTGAGGATAATACTATGAAGATATATTGTGCGACAATATTATCAACATGTTTTAACCCCAAAGAACTGAAGGTCACACCGAAAGACCAAATCATACAAAGCCATCTCATTAGAGAATGAGTGATGCGTAGAGACGCAAAGACATGCAATTACACACGGACCTGGAAGTGTCAGATCCGGAGATCAGTTAACCACTAGCAATCGTGTACATACAAACACCGGAAAGCCATAGGTGTTGAATACACAAAGGTTTGAAACTAGATTATTGACTCTAGTGCAAGTGGGAGACTGTTGGAGATATGCCCAAGAGGCAATAATAAAGTGGTTATTATCATATCTTCATACTTATGATAAATGTTTACATACCATGCTATAATTGTATTAACCGGAAACATTAATACTTGTGTGATTTGTAAACTAAAATAAGAGTCCCTAGTAAAGCCTCTTGTTAAACTAGCTTGTTGGTTAATATATGATCATTGTTTCCTGATCGTGAACATAGAGATGTTATTAACAACAGGGTCATATCATTAGGAGAATGATGTGATGGACATACTCCTATAGATAAGCGTAAGCATAAAGATCAAGTCATTTCAATAGTTCAATTGCTATATGCTTTCTGATACATAGTAACCTAATTCCTTCGACCATGAGATCATGCATATCACCTTTACCGGATGGATGCTTTGATGTCATCAAACACCACACCGTAACAGGGTGGTTATAAAGGTGACATTGAGTGTTTGGAAAGTATTGGTTGAGACACATGGATCAAGAGTGGGATTTGTCCATCCACATGACGGATAGATATACTCTGGGCCCTCTCGGTGAAATGTCATCCAATTAGCTTGCAAGCATGTGACTGGCTCACAAGGGATCACATATCACGGGAACGAGAAAAGAGTACTTATCGGTAACGAGGTTGAACTAGGTATGCAGAGATACCGACGATCATAACCTCGGATAAGTAAACTATCGTGAGACAAAGGGAAATTGGTATCATATGTAAGTGGTTCATTCGATCGCAATGTAATCGTAGAAATATGTGGGAGCCATATGAATTTCCAGATTCCTCTATTGGTTATTGTTCGGAGAAGTGTCTCGATCATGTCCGCATAATTCACGAACCGTAGGGAGACACACTTAAGGATTCGACGTTGTTTGAGTAGTTATGGTATTATGAGAAAGAGACCGAATGTTGTTCGGAGTCTCGGATGGGATCCGGGATATTACGAGGAGATCCGGAATGGTCCGGAGAATAAGATTCATATAAGGAAAGTCCCGTTTCGGAGTAGCGGAATGATTCCGGTGTTTTCATCGGGAACATTCTAGAAGGTCCCGGAATGTCCGGCACTCCGGAAGGGGAAGGGTACATGAATGTGTCATTGTAAGTTGGAATGATTGCATCATGTACTAAGTGTTCTCGCTGTCCAAAATAAAGGGTTTATTTAAATCCTAAATTGAAAAGTCAAACGGCTAGTTTGAAAGTCAAACGGCAAGTTTTGGAAAGTGGAAAGAGGAGGATAAGTGGAAACGAGTTGGGAGGGATTCCTCCTCCCCAAGCCGGCGCCCACCTCAAAGCCGACTTGGGAGGGACTCTCCTCCTTGGCCAGCCCTCCCACCTATATAAGGAGGCAGGGCTCCCTCCTAGTACACACAAGTTTCCACCTCTAATCTCCGGTTTAGAGCCGTTTTGGTTTAGAGCTTCTAATTGCTTTTGGCCGCGGTTTAGAGCCTTCTAATTGGTTTAGAGCCTTCTAATTGGTGTGTCTAATTTCTAGACCCCAAATAGCCTAACTCATAAGCTCCACCATACTACCGGCTTAAGGCGAAGCCTGCTGGGATCTCCCTCTACTTAGGTACCACGCGTTGTCTTGCGGAATCGCGAGGAGAGTGCTACAACCTCCGCCTGCTGGAACAAGGAGAGGAAGGTCTTCGTCAGTACCGAGCGTGTGACCGACGCTTGAAGCGCTGCGGAGCGTGGCGCTGGAAGGATCGTCTCGCGATCTTGAGATCGGAAAAATACGACTACATCACCCACGAGAATCTGCTCTCGTTAACCGCTTTGGAATCTTCGAGGGTGAGTTCCTCTATCGACTCGTTGCTACAATCTAGTAGATAGATCTTGGCTTGTTTGTTTGTATGCGATAGAAATTTTTTGTTTTCCATGCTACGAAACCCTACATTCTTTTCATCAACCACAGCTGGAGTCATTGCATGTCTATGCTTTCCACAAACCACATATGGATCCACCAGTGTCATTGCATGTCTGTCCTTTTCATGAACCACACCCAGTGTCATTGCATATCTGTTCCTCTAAACAAACAACACATGGATCGACCTAGTGTCATTGCATGTCTGTTCTTTTCACAAACCACACATGGATCCACCAGTGTCATTGCATGTGTGTTCTTTTCATGAACCTCAGCTAGAGTCATTGCATGTGTGTTCTTCTAAACAAACCACATCAGGATCCACCAGTGTCATTGCATGTGTGTTCTTCTCATGAACCACAACCAATGTCATTGGATGTGTGTTCTTCTCATGAACCACACATGGATCCACCAGTGTCATTGCATGTGTGTTCTTTTCATGAACCATAGCTAGAATCATTGCATGTGTGTTCTTCTAAACAAACCACATAAGGATCCACCAGTGTCATTGGATGTGTGTTCTTCTCATGACCCACACCCAGTGTCATTGGATGTGTGCTCTTCTCATGAACCACACATGGATACACCAGTGTCATTGCATGTGTGTTCTTTTCATGAACCACAGCTAGAGTCATTGCATGTGTGTTCTTCTAAACAAACCACATAAGAATCCACCAGTGTCATTGCATGTGTGTTCTTTTCATGAACCACATAAGGATACACCAGTGTCATTGCATGTCTATTCTTTTCACAAACCACATAAGGATCCACCAGTGTCATTGCATGTTTGTTCTTTTCATGAACCATATAAGGGTCCACCAGTGTCATTGCATGCGTGTTCTTCTAAGCAAATCACATAAGGATCCACCAGTGTAATTGCATGTCTGTTCTTTTCATGAACCACACCCAGTGTCATTGCATGTATGTTCCTCTAAACAAACCACATAAGGATCCACCAGTGTCATTGCATGTG
This sequence comes from Avena insularis, assembly GCA_023614405.1. Lineage (NCBI taxonomy): Eukaryota > Viridiplantae > Streptophyta > Magnoliopsida > Poales > Poaceae > Avena > Avena insularis. The sequence continues at coordinate 186,056,930 of CM042692.1, forward strand.
TGTTCTTCTCATGAACCACAGCCAGTGTCATTGCATGTCTGTTCTTCTCACAAACCACATAAGGATCCACCAGTGTCATTGGATGTGTGTTCTTCTCATGAACCACACATTGATCCACCAAGTGTCATTGCATGTCTGTTCTTTTCATGTACCACAGCTATAGTCATTGCATGTCTGTGCTTTCTAGAAACCACATATGGATCCACGAGTGTCATTGCATGTCTGTTCTTTTCATGAACCACACCAAGTGTCATTGCATGTCTGTTCCTCTAAACAAACCACACATGGATCCACCTAGTGTCATAGGATGTGTGTTCTTCTCATGAACCACACATGGATCCACCAGTGTCATTGCATGTGTGTTCTTTTCATGAACCTCAGCTAGAGTCATTGCATGTGTGTTCTTCTAAACAAACCACATAAGGATCCACTAGTGTCATTGCATGTGTGTTCTTTTCACGAACCACACCTAGTGTCATTGCATGTGTGTTCTTCTAAAAAAACACATAAGGATCCACTAGTGCCATTGCATGTTTGTTCTTTTCATGAACCACATAAGGATCCACCAGTGTCATTGGATGTGTGTTCTTCTCATGAACCACACATGGATCCAATAGTGTCATTGCATGTCTTTTCTTTTCATGAACCACAGCTAGATTCATTGCATGTCTGTTACTTCCACAAACCACATATGGATCCACCAGTGTCATTGCATGTCCGTTCTTTTCATGAACCATAGCTAGAGTCATTGCATGTCAGTTCTTCTCACAAACCACATATGGATCCACCCGTGTCAATGCATGTCTGTTCTTTTCATGAACCACAACTAGAGTCGTTGCATGTCAGTTCTTCTCACAAACCACATAAGGATCCACCATTGTCATTCCATGTCTATTCTTATCATGAACCAGACCCAGTGTCATTGCATGTGTGTTCTTCTCATGAACCACACATGGATACACCAGTGTCATTGCATGTGTGATCGTTTCATGAACCACACCTAGAGTCATTGCATGTGTGGTCTTCTTCACAAACGACACATGGATCCACCAGTTTCATTGCATGTGTGTTATTTTCATGAACCACAGCTAGAGTCATTAGATGTTTGTTCTTCTCATGATCCACACATGGATCCACCAGTGTCATTGCATGTATGTTTTTTTCATGAACCACACCCAGTGTCATTGCATGTTTGTTCCTCTAAACAAACCACATAAGGATCCACCAGTGTCATTGCATGTCTGTTCTTTTTATGAACCCCACATGGATCCACCAGTGTCATTGCATGTGTGTTCTTTTCATGAACCATAGCTAGAGTCATTGCACGTGTGTTCTTCTAAACAAACTACACATGGATCCACCTAGTGTGATTGCATGTCTGTTCTTTTCACAAACCATACATGGATCCACCAGTGTCATTGCATGTGTGTTCTTATCATGAACCATAGCTAGAGTCATTGCATGTTTGTTCTTTCCACAAACCGCACATGGATCCACCTATAGTCATTGCATGTGTGTTCTTCTTCACAAACCATACATGGATCCACCAGTGTCATTGCATGTGTGTTCTTCTCATGAACCACAACCAGTGTCATTGCATGTCTGTTCTTCTCTCAAATCACATAAGGATCCACTAGTGTCATTGGATGTGTGTTCTTCTAAACAAACCACATAAGGATCCCCCAGTGTCATTGCATGTGTGTTATTTTCATGAACCATAGCTAGAGTCATTGCATGTGTGTTCTTTTAAACAAACCACATAAGGATCCACCAGTGTCATTGCATGTATGTTCTTTTCATGAAACACACACAGTGTCATTGCATGTTTGTTCCTCTAAACAAACCACACATGGATCCACCTAGAGTCATTGCATGTTAGTTCTTTTCACAAACCACACATGGATCCACCTGTGTCATTGCATGTGTGTTCTTTTCATGAACCACAGCTAGAGTCATTGCATCTGTGTTCTTCTAAACAAACCACATTAGGATCCACCAGTGTCATTGCATGTGTGTTCTTCTCATGAACCACACCCAGCGTCATTGCATGTGTGTTCTTGTCATGAACCATACGTGGATACACCAGTGTCATTGCATGTGTGTTCTTTTCATGAACCACAACTAGAGTCATTGCATGTGTGTTCTTCTAAACAAACCACATAAGGATCCACCAGTGTCATTGCATGTGTGTTCTTTTTATGAACCATAGCTAGAGTCATTGCATGTGTGTTCTTATAAACAAACCACATAAGGATCCACCAGTTTCATTGCATGTCTGTTCTTTTCATGAACCACATAAGGATCCACCAGTGTCATTGGATGTGTGTTCTTCTCATGAACCACACATGGATCCACCAGTGTCATTGCATGTCTATTCTTTTCATAAACCACAGCTAGAGTCATTGCATGTCTGTTACTTCCACAAACCACATATGGATCCACCAGTGTCATTGCATGTATGTTCTTTTCATGAACCACAGCTAGAGTCATTGCATGTGTGTTCTTCTAAACAAACCACATAAGGATCCACTAGTGTCATTGCATGTCTGTTCTATTCATGAACCACAGCTAGAGTCATTGCTTGTCAGTTCTTCTCACAAACCACATAAGGATCCACGAGTGTCAATACATGTCTGTTCTTCTCATGAACCACACCCAGTGTCAATGCATGTGTGTTCTTATCATGAACCACACATGGATACACCAGTCTCATTACATGTGTGTTCTTTTCATGAACCACAGCTAGAGTCATTGCATGTGTGTTTTTCTTCACAAACCACACATGGATCCACACCCAGTGTCATTGCATGTGTGTTCTTTTCATGAACCACAGCTAGAGTTATTGGATGTGTGTTCTTCTCATGAACCACACATGGATCCACCAGTGTAATTGCATGTCTGTTCTTTTCATGAACCACACCCAGTGTTATTGCATGTTTGTTCCTCTAAACAAACCACATAAGGATCCACCAGTGTCATTGCATGTTTGTTCTTTTCATGAACCACACATGGATCCACCAGTGTCATTGCATGTGTGTTCTTTTCATGAACCACAGCTAGAGTCATTGCATGTGTGTTCTTCTAAACAAACCACACATGGATCCACCTAGTGTGATTGCATGTCTGTTCTGTTCACAAACCACACATGGATCCACCAGTGTCATTGCATGTGTGTTCTTTTCATGAACCATAGCTAGAGTCATTGCATGTCTGTTCTTTCCAAAAACACACATGGATCCACCTAGTGTGATTGCATGGATGTTCTTTTCACAAACCACACATGGATCCACCAATGTCATTGCAAGTGTGTTCTTCTCCTGAACCACAGCCAGTGTCATTGCATGTCTGTTCTTCTCACAAACCACATAAGGATCCACCAGTGGCATTGGATGTGTGTTCTTCTAAACAAACCACATAAGGATCCCCTAGTGTCATTGCATGTGTGTTATTTTCATGAACCACAACTAGAGTCATTGCATGTGTGTTCTTCTAATCAAACCACATAAGGATCCACCAGTGTCATTGCATGTCTATTCTTTTCATGAACCACACCCAGTGTCATTGCATGTCTGTTCCTCTAAACAAACCACACATGGATCCACCTAGAGTCATTGCATTTCAGTTCTTTTCACAAACCACACATGGATCCACCAGTGTCATTGCATGTGTGTTCTTTTCATGAACCACAGCTAGAGTCATGGCATATGTTTTCTTCTAAACAAACCACATAAGGATCCACTAGTATCATTGCATGTGTGTTCTTTTCATGAACCACACCCAATGTCATTGCATGTGTGTTCTTCTCATGAACCACACATGGATACTCCAGTGTCATTGCATTTGTCTTCTTTTCATGAACCACAGCTAGAGTCATTGCATGTGTGTTCTTCTAAACAAACCACATATGGATCCACCAGTGTCATTGAATGTGTGTTCTTTTCATAAACCACGGCTAGAGTCATTGCATGTGTGTTCTTCTAAACAAACCACAAAGGGATCCACCAGTGTCATTGGATGTCTATTCTTTTCATGAACCACATAAGGATCCACCAGTGTCATTGGATGTGTGTTCTTCTCATGAACCACACATGGATCCACCAGTGTCATTACATGTCTGTTCTTTTCATGAACCACAGCTAGAGTCATTGCATGTCTGTCACTTCCACAAACCACACATGGATCCACTAGTGTCATTGCATGTCTGTTCTTTTCATGAACCACAGCTAGAGTCATTGCATGTCAGTTATTCTCACAAACCACATATGGATCCACCAGTGTCATTGCATGTCTGTTCTTTTCATGAACCACAGCTAGAGTCATTGCATGTCAGTTCTTCTCACAAACCACATAAGGATCCACCAGTGTCATTGCATGTCTGTTCTTCTAATGAACCACACCCAGTTTCATTGCATGTGTGTTCTTCTCATGAACCACAAATGGATACACCAGTGTCATTGCATGTGTGTTCTTTTCATGAACCACAGCTAGAGTCATTGCATGTGTGTTCTTCTTCACAAACCACACATGGATCCACCAGTGTCATTGCATGTGTGTTCTTTTCATGAACCACATCTAGAGTCATTGGATGTGTGTTCTTCTCATGAACCACACATTGATCCACCAGTGTCATTGCATGTCTGTTCTTTTCATGAACCACACCCAGTGTCATTGCCTGTCTGTACCTCTAAACAAACCACATAAGGATCCACCCAGTGTCATTGCATGTTTGTTCCTCTAAACAAACCACACTTGGATCCAGCTACAGTCATTGCATGTCAGTTCTTTTCACAAACCACACATGGATCCACCAGTGTCATTGCATGTGTGTTCTTTTCAAGAACCGCAGCTAGAGTCATTGCATGTGTGTTCTTCTAAAAAAAACACATAAGGATACACCAGTGTCATTGCATGTGTGTTCTTCTCATGAACCACACCCGGTGTCATTTCATGTGTGTTCTTCTCATGAACCACACTTGGATACACCAGTGTCATTGCATGTGTGTTCTTTTCATGAACCACAGCTAGAGTCATTGCATGTGTGTTCTTCTAAAGAAACCACACCTGGATCCACCTAGTGTGATTGCATGTCTGTTCTTTTCACAAACCACACATGGATCCACCAGTGTCATTGCATGTGTGTTCTTTTCATGAACCACAGCTAGAGTTATTGCATGTGTGTTCTTCTAAACAAACCACATAAGGATCCATCAGTGTCATTGCATGTGTGTTATTTTCATGAACCACAGCTAGAGTCATTGCATGTGTATTCTTCTAAACAAACCACATCAGGATCTACCAGTGTCACTGCATGTCTGTTCGTTTCATGAACCACACCCAGTGTCATTGCATGTGTGTTCTTCTAAACAAACCACATAAGGATCCACTAGTGTCATTGCATGTTTGTTCTTTTCATGAACCACATAAGGATCCACCAGTGTCAATGGGTGTGTGTTCTTCTTATGAACCACACATGGATCCACCAGTTTCATTGCATGTGTGTTCTTTTCATGAACCACAGCTAGAGTCATTGCATGTGTGTTCTTCTAAACAAACCACACATGGATCCACCCAGTGTCATTGCATGTGTGTTCTTCTAAACAAACCACATAAGGATCCACCAGTGTCATTGCATGCCTGTTCTTTTCATGAACCACAGCTAGAGTCATTGCATGTCTGTTCTTTCCACAAACCATACATGGATCCACCTAGTGTGATTGCATTGTTGTTCTTTTCACAAACCACACATGGATCCACCAGTGTTATTGCATGTGTGTTCTTCTCATGAACCACAGCCAGTGTCAATTCATGTCTGTTCTTCTCACAAACCACATAAGGATCCACCAGTGTCATTGAATGTGTGTTCTTCTAAACAAACCATATAACGATCCCCTAGTGTCATTGCATGTGTGTTATTTTCATGAACCACAACTATAGTCATTGCATGTGTGTTCTTCTTAACAAACCACATAAGGATCCACCAGTGTCATTGCATGTCTGTTCTTTTCATGAACCACACCCAGTGTCATTGCATGTCTGTTCCTCTAAACAAACCACATATGGATCCACCTAGAGTCATTGCATGTCAGTTATTTTCACAAACCACACATGGATCCACCAGTGTCATTGCATGTGTGTTCTTTTCATGAACCACAGCTAGAGTCATTGCATGTGTGTTCTTCTAAACAAACCACATAAGGATCCACGAGTATCATTGCATGTGTGTTCTTCTCATGAACCACACCTAGTGTCATTGCATGTGTGTTCTTCTCATCAACCACACATGGATACACCAGTGTCATTGCATGTGTGTTCTTTTCATGAACCACAGCTAGAGTCATTGCATGTGTGTGTTCTTCTAAACAAAACACATAAGGATCCACCAGTGTCATTGCATGTGTTTTTTTCATGAACCACAGCTAGAGTCATTGCATGTGTGTTCTTCTAAATAAACCACAAAAGGATCCACCAGTGTCATTGCATGTATGTTCTTTTCATGAACCACATAAGGATCCACCAGAGTCATTGGATGTGTGTTCTTCTCATGAACCACACATGGATCCACCAGTGTCATAGCATGTCTAGAGGGGCACCTAGAGGGGGGATGAATAGGTGCTACACCAATTTTTAATTCTTTTTCAATTTTAGGCTTAGCACAAAGGTAAATTCTCTAGATAAACTAATGTGTGGAATTTCCCTATATGCAAACCTATCTACTAGCGAGTAAGGAGCGAGTGGGAGAGGAACGAGTGAACCGAAGTGAAGCATGCGGAGACACAGGATTTGTTTGACCGTAGTTCCTTCCTTGTTAAGGGAAGTACGTCTGCGTTGGAGGGGTGGGCGGTACTAAGACCACCACGCCACAAAAGGCCTCACCCTGTTCTCCGATGGATCTCGCCACAACAGGCCTGATCCACCTTCCACTATAGGTACCCTTCGAGGCGGTCACCGGCGCCTTTACACAACTAGCGAGGCAACAACTCCACAACAACTTGGAGGCTCCCGAAGTGACAACAAGCTGCCACAAGAACAAAGTTGTCAAATACAATAACACGATCTAGGTATTAACGAGAATACTAGATCAGGGATTTCTCCAAGTGAATGGAGAGGAGTTGGAGCGCTTGATTCTTGATGTTGATGATGAACTTCTCCTCCTTCAATTCCACCAAAGATCAAGACCTTAGGGTGGTTGAAGTGGGAGATCGAGATTTAGAGCTCTTGCACAGGGTCTGGTCAAATTCGAATGAATCAAGCGTTCTGGATGTTGGGGAAGAAGGGGTACTTATACCCCCTTCCAAAAACCAGCCGTTGCACACTTTGGGGGCCGGATTATCCGATGCAGAAACTCCGCCCCAGACTCAGAATATCTGGCAGAAAATCCGCCCTCTCTCTGAGCGTCGCGCCGAGCTTGCCCTTGATCAACTTCTGGGGGCCGGATTATCCGGCCCTATGCGAAGACTGGATTATCTGGCCTGGGGAAGAAAAACCGCCCCAGTTCAGATTTTCCGGTAGAAAATCCGACCGGATACCGAGCGACATGCCTTGGCTCCTTTTGCTCGAAAACAGGGGCCGGATTATCCGGCCCTTGCGAATCCCGGATTATCCTGCCTGGGGAGGAAAAACCGCCCCAGTTCGGATTTTCCGGGAGAAAATCCGACTGGACATAGAGTGACGCGCCTTGACTTCCTTGAGAGATGAGGTAGGCCGGATTATCCGACCCTTGGAGGGGCGGATTATCCGGCCCCCCTCAAAACTTCCTGCACACTTAGCACACATGAAAAGTCTCCATAGTATTGGTATCTAACACGCAAAACATAGGGAAACATGAAATGTTCTTTCAATCTCCCCCTTTTTGGTGTTAGATGACAATACCAGGATTTGCAGGAGAAAGACACAAGACACACAGAGATCACTATGAAAAGGACTCCCCTCAATGTGTGCATAAAAGAGTTTTGCATTGGAATACAAATGCACACAAATAGGTGAATCTATTCCATAGACAAACGGGCAAAAACACATACCACCGAAGTAGAGAATAGGCATCCTTGACATAAATCACAATTATTATTGGATAACCATTATGATCGCGCGCCTTCCGTGATAAACCTCCAGCAATAGGATATGAATAGATATAACCATGAGCATAATCCATGATATGAAGTCCATAGGTATCATCCAGACAACCACAAAAAGTCTCAACCACAAATCACAAACCACAAATATAAAAGTTCAACGCTAAATGGGCATAACCAAGAAATAACGAATAAAAAGTGCAAGTGCTTATGCCCGACCCATGCAAATCCACGGACATCCTAATAGAACTACTTCTCCCCCTTTGACATCGAGACACGAAAAAGGAAGAAGAGCGATGCTAGCGCCCCATGGGATCACTCATCATAGTCCTCGTCCTCGTCCTCATGCTCTTCCTCATCCTCATCTTCAAGCTCCTCAGTGTCACCTTCCTCATCATCAGCATCAGCAGCAGGCGCAGAGGGGAACAAGTGACGCTCCAGCTCACCATAGTTCAGCCCGGAGGAAGAGTTCCACCGAGCATATGGAGTGGGAGGTGTAGGAGCTGGAGGAGCACCCAAAGCGCCGGACACGTGGTGGAGAATAAGCTGCTGGGAGTGATCCAACTCATGTCGCTGCCTGTAGGCCTCATACTGACCCTTGCGTGTGTCCACACCCATGCAGAGGATGTGACGCTGGAACCAGTTCAGCTGCTTTATCTCGCATGCCACGGAGGAGCCTTTGAGCCTACAGGCATCCCTCATGAGACCCTCAGGAGCAGAGGAGGGGTGAGCAGTCTTCCGAACCTTGTTGTAAATCTTCTTGGCCTTGTGCACCGAGTCAATGTGGAACTCCTCGGCAGGAAGCAGGTGGCGGACGAGCAACATAATGTAGGGCACATAGGGAATGGACAGACGATTGAACATAGCATCACACGGCTCATGGTAAATGAAGTCCATGACATCCAGCCTGTACTGCACTAACTCGTCCTCGCAGGAGGCAACCTCATGAGAAAATTGAAGTAGCTGAACAAGGTGACCACGGATGCTGTCATTGTTGCCCCCACTCGGTGTAATAGAGTCACGGAAGAGACCTACCAATGCAGCATAGATGGGAGCAAGACCAGCCACGGTACCGACAATCCCATTGTCCATAGTGCACGGGGAGAGAGATGCATCCTTGTTGGGCTTCAACTGAGTGATGATGCGGTAGCCACTGGCTCTATCCCTACTGCGGAAGGAGTACCCCAAAACCTCAGCAAACACGTGAAAATCAGCAGTCATGGGCCTGTCATGAGTCATCCACTTCATAGTGCGACGCTCATCACCACAAATCACCAGAGTGGAGAAGAATTGCTTCACCACCTCAGAGTCAAAGGAGCACTGGAGGGAGATGAGATGGTGCAGCCCCATCCTCTCAGCCACATACATCGCACCACAAGATGCGCCTTCTCCAAAGCATCAGCAATAACCAGAGGGTGCATAGGCCTAATGTTCAGCCTGGCATAGATGCCGTCATAAATCCCTTTCTGTTATGCACACCAAAACCGGGTATCCCCCATCTCATCATCACGAGGCAGCTCAGCAAACAAGTCACGGTGACATATGGCAGAGAAGGAGACCGCATCCAGAGCCCTGTAGTTGATCTTGGGCTCCTTGCCCTTCCTCTTGGACACACCCTTCCTAGTCCTCTTGGATTGTTCAGCCATGCGCCTCTCTTTGTTCTTCCTTCTCCGCAATTCAACTTCATCCACTAGGTTACCTTGACCGTCGTCCCGAAAGTACTTGGCACGAGGATGGCGCTTGTAGGTCTTGGGAACACCGGAACCACCTGTGAGGAGAATAAGGCGATATGAGGGATAAGCATACACACAAGTCCGAGAGAGCATGGAACAAGTAGGCAAAAAATTCATAGGTCAAAACTACTCAATACATACACCATAGTGAAACTAAAGCGAGACTTGAATACATCGGGCGGATTATCCGGCCTGGCCAGGGGCGGATAATCCGGCCCTGGCAGAAATTTTCGATTTCACCAAGAATGCATGCAAAAAAGGTAGATCGGGCCTAGAAACTATAAGACTACAAGTTCTATGCAAAAACACATCCTTCTAGACAACGTTCCATCCAACAAGATACACATCTAGCCAAAGATGGGGAGAGAGGGAGTTACCCTCACTCAGTGGAGGAAGAACACGGAGGAGAAGGTACCGAGGCCGGAGAAGAAGATCAGGAAGGCTGGAAAATCCAGTGGCGGAGGCTCAGGGGAGGTGAGGCGGCGGCTGGGGAGAAGGAGAGGGACGGGGGAGAAGTGATGCTCGATATGAGCCCTTCCCCCTGAGCCCTGCCCTTTAAGATCGAATCCGCCAGGGCCGGATTATCCGGCCAACACTTGGGCCAGATTATCCGGCCTAAAATCTAGGATTCTGTTATACACAGAACCAGGCCCGCGTGTCCCCAAACAACACCCCCACAAGGTGTACCCGGGACTTGTGTGCAGAATAGATGTCTTAGGGGTAGGGAAGGCTTAGGATTGAGAATGCCAAACTGAGATGGTACTAGACACTCAAAATTGCAAAATCCAAATCAAATAAAAGCCAAGATTGAGTGTGATTCCCATAAGAACATGAGAGAGCAAATAACATCCAAAAAGATCCAATTCTCCACAAGGGAGAGGGCGGTGGCCGAAGCCACCTTGTTGGAGTGTATGGTGTGACACCGTGAAGATATATCTTGGGTTCACGACCAATACTCATCAATAAGCTCACATATCACAACATGATATTAAGAGAAATGATACACTTGCTATTGGCATTATGGGGGAGGGTTAGCCCAATAACTTAGGACCACACTCCCCCTATATCCATGCCCACACCTATACCAAACAAGGATTGAGACATACGAGTGAGTGCATGGGTAATCAAGACAAACTCCCGGAATCAATGATATTTAGCTCATTCCTCAAATAGCAGAATCTTGCTTCATCAAGTGGCTTTGTAAAGATATCCACCAGTTGGTTCTTCATACTCACAAAAGATAGATCAATATCGCCTCGAGCAACATGGTCACGAATAAAATGATTCTGAATCTCAATATGCTGCGTCCTTGTGTGCTGAACTGGATTGTACGCAATTTTGATAGCACTTTCATTATCACATAAAAGAGGCACTCTGTCACAATTGACACCGTATTCCTTTAAAGTTTGCCTCATCCACAATAATTGAGTACAAGCGCTGGCCACAGCAACATATTCAGCTTCGGCGGTGGAGAGAGATATACAATTCTGCTTTTTGGAGAACCAACATACAAGAGATCTTCCCAAGAATTGACAAGCTCCAGAAGTTGACTTCCGATCATCCTTATCACCAGCCCAATCTGAGTTAGTATAACCACATAAAGAGAAATTGGAGCCCTTGGGATACGGAGACCAAAGTTGGGGAATGAACTAAATATCGAAGATCCTCTTGACCGCCACTAAGTGGCTTTCTTTAGGAGCTGCTTGATACCTTGCACACTCCACACTCAACACAATATCGGGTCTAGATGTGCGAGGTAAAGAAGAGCCGATCATGGACGGTATACCTTTGGTCCACATCTTTACCATGAGGGTTGAGTTCGAGATGACACTTTGTTTGCATCGGAGTAGCGACACCATTTAGATCCGTCATCTTGAATCTCTTGAGCATGTCTTGGATGTACTTTGCTTGATTAATAAAGGTTCCTTCTATTAGTTGCTTGATCTCGAATCCAAGAAAGAACCATAGTTCCCCCATCATAGACATCTCAAACTTGTCAGTCATAAGCTTTGAAAATTCATCGTTAAAAGCTTTGTTAGTAGAACCAAAAATGATATCGTCTACATATAGTTGGCATACGAAGATCTCCCCCTTAACCTTCTTAGTCCAAAGCGTAGGGTCGATTTGCCCCCCTTCGCAGCCACGATCTAACAAAAGCGCTTTAAGGTGCTCATACCACATGCGTGGGGCTTGTTTAAGGCCATAGAGTGCCTTATCGAGTTTGTAGACATGGTTCGGGAAGTTAGGATCCTCAAACCCGGGGTTTTACGATACCAACTCATGTAGAGGACCGTTAAGGAAGGCACTCTTGACGTCCATTTGCTGCAACTTAAAATTGTTATGAGCAGCATAAGCAAGTAGGATATGGATGGACTCAAGGCGAGCCACGGGAGCATAAGTCTGCTTGAAGTTGATGCCCTCAACTTGTGAGTAACCTTGTGCCACAAGTCTTGCCTTGTTCCTCACAACAATGCCATTCTCATCCTGCTTGTTCTTGAAAATCCACTTGGTGCCGATAACATTGCGGCACTCTTTGGGTTTCTCCACTAGTTTCCAGACTTTGTTGCACTTCAAATTATTGAATGATTCATGCATAGCAACAACCTAGTCTGGGTCTTCAAGAGCTTCAAAGACCTTCTTAGGTTCCACCATGGAGATATGAGCTTGATGCTCACCAAAACTGGCCAATTCTCTTCTAGTAGACACCCTTCGTCGAAGATCACCAACAACCTTGTCGAGAGTGTGACCCCTCAACTCAAGGTTACGATCAGCCCGAGCCTTGCGACGAAGTTCAATAAGTTTGTTGTCTCTTGGTGGAGGAGATTCATCACTTGAGTCTTCATTGGAGGCATTTTCTCCGCCTTGATCAGTAGCTGGAACATTAGTAGCAGGTGGTGGAGATGCATGCCCTTGAGGTGAGTCCGTAGCCATAACAGGAGGCTGCAGAACTGGAGAGTCAGGGCCGGATAATTCGGCCGATGAAGTGGCCAGATAATCCGGCCTGGGAGGACTTTCTGCGGCAGCATCGGGAAGCACAGGACTTGCTTGACTGGCGAGGCCGGATAATCCGGTCGGCCAGGAAAATCCGGCCTGGAGCTTGTGTTGATATCTTCACCACCAGGAGCTGCATGGACAGCTGGAGCGGGGTGGCCGGATAATCCGGTATCCACCGGAAAATCCGGCCTGGAGCTTTCTGTATCATCTTGACCTTTAGCAGTTGATGGAGATGGTGTAGAAGTTGCCCCCGTGGTTGGAGCATGTTGCGTATGTGTAGATGAGGGCTCTATATGAGTAGAGCATTGTCCTTCGGTCCCACAAGGGGTTCCTCAATGGGGAAGAATCCGCCCATTCTTCTTATGGCATCTTGGGGTATTTCAACATCTGCATCACAAACACCAACTTGCCCAGGGCAAATCATTTTTCCTCGAACACCACACTACAAGATTCTACAACAGTTCCAAAGAGCTTATTGTAGACTCTATAAGTGTGGGATTCGGCACCATAACCAACAAAAATACCTTCTAGAGTCTTAGATTCAAACTTAGATAAACGAACTACTTTAATAAGCAAGAAACACTTACACCCAAATACCTGAAAGTATGAGATGTTTGGCTTGTTACCGGTAAGTATTTCATACAAAGTCTTGTCCAAAATCTTGCGGAGGTATAACCGGTTGGATGAATGACAAGCGATGAGATTACTTGACCCGAAGTTATATGGAGATTTGAATTGGCCAACATTGATCTTGCCATGTCCATTAGAGTCCGATTCTTCCTATCGGCTACACCATTTTGTTGAGGGTGTCTGCAGCAAAATATCGATGTCTTATCCTCTTCACTTAGGAACTCATTTAAGGTGTAGTTCTTGAACTCGAGTTATCACTTCTTATAGCGAGAATGGGGCGTTGTGTTGACGTTGAACCTCATTGGCGAAGTTGATGACAGTTTGTTGAGTTTCACTCTTCAACTTGAAGAAATAAACCCAAGTGTACACAGGTAATCATCAACAATCACTAGACAATACTTCTTCCCACCGAGGCTTGCATGAGATGGAGGTCGAAGAGGTCCACATGAAGGAGCTCCAAGATCCTTTTGAAGAGATAATGGTTTTTCCTTGATTAGGTGAATCATGCATTTTCCCTTCAACACCGCCCTGCAAACACGATCTTTGGCAAAGAGACATTTTCTTTTAGTCCAAGAATGTGGCCACCCTTGTGGAACTTTGCAAAGTTCTCATATTGGCGTGGGCTAGTCGGCGATGCCATAGCCAACCGCGTCGACCTTTCGAAAGACACATCGGACCTGTAGTGGTTTTCTCGAAAAGTCTACCACGTCTGGTCGTTTTGATTTATATCCACAGCGACTTTTAGAGACTTGCTCCACAAGAGTACCACCAAATTAGCATCAATGTAAACGCAAATCCCATCTTACCAAGAGCACGAACAGAAAGTAAGTTATACCGAGGGTCTCAACAAGCAGCGTCCACGAGAGATATCGTGAGCCACCACAACTTTGCGAGACCCAATACCTCAGATTTTGACTTGTCACCATAGGAGATGGTAATGTGATCAAGGTTTGGTGCATCTCCATGATGATCTCCTTGCTTCTAGTCATATGACTCGTCTGACCTCTATTGAGTACCCATTTAGAACCATAGGAAGCATAGCGCAAGAAAATTACTTCTTGGTTTTAGGTACCCATTTTCAATGGGTCCTCTCATGTTAGTAACAAGGGTCTTGGGAACCCAAATAGACCAAGGAATTTAACAATCATAAGGCCCTACATAACTAGCATAAACATCACCATAAGAATCACAATATAGTTGAAGTTAGGATTGTTGATCCTGTAAAACCATCACAATTAGTCTTGTCATTGGTAATGTTGCTAGTCTTCGATTGAGCAGTCTTGTTCTTCTTCTTGTTGTTTTTCTTGCTCTTTATCTTGGGTATGTAACCAAGACCTTCTTTACTATTGTTTGTCCTTTGCCTGCTCAGTATCTCATCAATAACCCATTACCTTTGTGTTGAGAACTCCTTGCAAGATCTTCTTTTCCAAAGGATGAAGATGAGGTACTTGGTACATTATACCGTTTCAATTGAGTTTGGAGCTGGTCATGAGACTAATTTAGAGTAGAATGATCACTCTTCAATGCCTTGTGAGCACTTTCAAGATCATCAAACCTCTCCAAAAGTCTAGCATGAACAGCCTCAAAATCAATCTTTTCTTTCTTTAGTTTCTTTACCTTGGCAAGGGCATGGTCACGTTCTTTAATGAGCTTAGCTATAGTTTCTTCTTGTGACTCCTCTAGGGATTCGAGTCTTTCTTCCAAAGAAACTCGAGTTTCCTCTTCCTCTTCCAAGGCATTCTTCAAAGAGGCTATCTCCAAAGCATCTTCTCTTTCAATTCTGCCCTTTTCTTCAAGGAGACCTTCAGCTCGAGCAAGTTGACTCATAAGAGTATCAAAATGGAGTTTGTGCTCACCTTGTAGGTTAGTGAAAAAAGTATCCAAGGCAATAACTTCTTCTTTCATTTCAAGACTGTCATGATCATCCATATCCAAAATTATGTTAGTCTTAGAAAATGAGGAGTTAGAAGTCGATACCTCGGATCCTCTTGCCATTAGGCAAGTGGCGTTGTTGTTGATGGCGTTCTCGTTCGGCGAGTCGAAGAGAGAGGAGGGAGTCGATGTGGTGGCTATAGTAGCCACTTCGTGGGAACTATCATCATCCTCTTCATCTTCACTTGCGGAGGAGTATTCCTCTTGAGCTACAAGGACCATCTTGGGTTGCTTCTTGAAAGGACCATTCTTCTTAGCAAATGGCTTCTTATTAGGAACTTTGGATTTCTCTTTGATAATGAGCCTGCCACCATTGTCTTCTCTATTTTCATAGGACACTTTCGGCTACAAAGTGCGTCTATCTCCAGTTGAAGCAAGTTCTCAATCTGGGCCACTTTCTCTTCTTCCATTTGACCGTTCTTGCGCTCAAGTTCAGACTTGGCTTTGTGAGGTCCTTCCAAAAGTTCCTTGCATAGAATGCCATGTACTCACCATGAGCACGTTTGACCTCATCGGGGCAGTCCATGGATATCCTTCCAAATTCTCCTTCATCATCCTCTTGCTCAACAACATTGGCTTTGAGAGCCAGATTGACACCCTTTTGCATTCAATGGCGAGCACGGGCATCTTCAGCATTCTTTGCCGCCACTTTGAATGATGCCATTTCTTGCATGACTTCATTGGATGTCATTTGATGATAGTTGTGTCTACCTTGCAAGCTCTTCAAATCTCGGTTGAAGGCATTAAGGCACTCACATACTTCCTTTTATCCATGCATCATCAATGTGGTGGCCCCATGCTTCGAAATGTTGCGATGCCCTTGAGTCTTCTATACATGTCCTCATGGTTTTCACCATCCAACATGTAGAATCCCTCAGCCGTTACTAAGGGCATCATGCGGTTTCTTCTCATGCTTTCATTTCCAACAAAAGGTCAGTAGAGCATCCGCCTCTTTATCGTGTTGAGATGTTCAATGAGGCATGTCCTTGGGACCCACCCAGTTGTATCATGTGGAGAAGTGGCATTCAACTGGCTATCCACAACTTCCCTTCTTGTTAGATTGGTTTGATCTCCAACATGAAGACCTTCTTCAATGATCCTCCACAATTCAATAGAGGAGCACGCCTCTTTAGCTATGTTGAGATGTTCAATGTGTGGCATGTCCTTGGGACCCACACCCAGCTGTATCATGTGGAGAGCAGTGGCATTCAACTGGCTATCCATAACTTCCCTTCTTGTTAGATTGGTTTGATCTCCAATATGAAGACCTTCTTCAATAATCCTCCACAATTCAATAGAGAGGCATAAACATGAGATTTCATTAGAAATTGCCATTGGTTAAAGTGGATGCAGTGAGCTTGGGTGGATCACCCTATTGTTTATATGAGGATGAGGGATAGGTGGGTCGGGGGTATATATGTGGCGAACCTCACTATATTCCTCTTTACCACTTCCCTTTTTGGAGGTGGAGCCATTTAGTTTTTCACCTTCCACACCATCATCCTTGGATCCGGTGTTACCCTTTTCCTTAGATGATGGTGAGGAGCCTCAGAGGAGGATGGAGATGGGGTTATCGATGGTGTAGGCGAGCAATCATTTGATCCATCTCCTCCATCTTGGCCTCAAAGGATTTCAACAAGGTTGTTTCCAACTTGAGATCATCCATTGTGAACTTATCCACAGCCTCATTTCCATCATCCTTGGTACCCATACTACTCTTAGGCGGTTAAGCCCGAATTAAGAGCTGGGGCTCTGATACCAATTGAAATGGATTGTATGGGCACCTAGAGGGGGGGTGAATAGGTGCTACACCAATTTTAATTCTTTTTCAATTTTAGGCTTAGCACAAGGTAAATTCTCTAGATAAACTAATGTGGAATTTCCCTATATGCAAACCTATCTACTAGAAAGTAAGGAGGCGAGTGGAAGAGGCAGAGTGAACCAAAGTGAAGCACGCGGAGACCACAGGATTTGTTTGACCGGTTCCTTCCTTGTTAAGGAAATGCGATACGTGTTGGAGGGTGGGCGATTTAAGACCACCACGCCACAAAGGACTCACCCTGTTCTCCGATGGATCTCGCCACAACAGGCCTGATCCACCTTACACTATAGGTACCCTTCGAGGCGGGCACCGACGCCTTTACACAACTAGCGGGGCAACAACTCCACAACAACTTGGAGGCTCCTGAAGTGACAACAAGCTGCCACAAGAACAAAGTTGTCAAATACAATAACACGATCTAGGTATTAACGAGAATACTAGATCAGGGATTTATCAAGTGAATGGAGAGGAGTTGGGCGCTTGATTCTTGATGTTGATGATGAACTTCTCCTCCTTCAATTCCACCAAAGATCAAGACCTTATGGTGGTTGAAGTGGGAGATCGAGATTTAGAGCTCTTGCAGTGCAGTCAAATTCGAATGAATCAAGCGTTACGGGCGTTGGGGAAGAAGGGTACTTATACCCTTCCAAAAACCAGCCGTTGCACAATTTGGGGGCCGGATTATCTGGCCCAAGTGAGGGCTGGATTATCCGGTCTGGGGAAACTCCACCCCAGACTCGGAATATCTGGTAGAAAATCCGCCCTCTCTCTGAGCGTCGCGCCGAGCTTGCCTTGATCAACAGGGGCGATTCTCGGCCCTATCGGCGGATTATCCGACCTAGGGAAGAAAAACGATTCGGATTTTCCGGTAGAAAATCCGACGGATACCGAGCGACGCCTTGGCTCCTTTGCTCTCCGGCAGGGGCAAATTATCTGCCCTTGCAAAGCCCGGATTATCCGGCCTGGGAGGAAAAACCCCAATTCGGATTTTCGGGAGAAAATCCGAAGACACGGAGTGACGCGCCTTGGCTTCCTTGAGAGATGAGGTAGGCGGATTATAGGCCCTTGGAAGGACGGATTATCGGCCCCCTCAAACTTCATGCACAATTAGCACACATGAAAAGTCTCCATAGTATTTTTATCTAACATGCAAAACATAGGGAAACATGAAATGTTCTTTCACCAGTGCCATTGCATGTTTGTTCCTCTAAACAAACCACACATGGATCCACCTAGTGTGATTGCATGTATTCTTTTCACAAACCACACATGGATCCACAGTGTCATTGCATGTGTGTTCTTTTCATGACCCTCAGCTAGAGCCATTGCATGTGTGTTCTTCTAAACAAACCACATAAGGATCCACCAGTGTCATTGGATGTGTGTTCTTCTAAGCAAACCACATAAGGATCCCCCAGTGTCATTGCATGTGTGTTCTTTTCATGAACCACAGCTAGATTCATTGCATGTGTGTTCTTCTTCACAAACCACACAGGGATCCACCAGTGTCATTGCATGTGTGTTCTTTTCATGAACCACAGCTAGAGTCATTGGATGTGTGTTCTTCTCATGAACCACACATGGATCCACCAGTGTCATTGCATGTCTACTCTTTTCATGAACCACACCCAGTGTCATTGCATGTCTGTTCCTCTAAACAAACCACATAAGGATCCACAGTGTTGTGCATGTACATTCTTCTCACGAACCACACATGGATCCACCAGTGTCATTGCATGTGTGTTCTTTTCATGAACCACAGCTAGAGTCATTGCATGTGTGTTCTTCTAAACAAACCACACATGGATCCACCTAGTGTGATTGCATGTTTGTTCTTTTCACAAACCACACATGGATCCACCAGTCTCATTGCATGTGTGCTCATTTTATGAACCACGGCTAGAGTCGTTGCATGTGTGTTCTTCTAGACAAACCACATAAGGATCCACCACTGTCATTGCATGTGTGTTCTTTTTCATGAACCACGGCTAGAGTCATTGCATGTGTGTGTTCTTCTAAACAAACCACATAAGGATCCACCAGTGTCATTGCATGTCTGTTTTTTTCATGAACCACACCTAGTGTCATTGCATGTGTGTTCTTCTAAACAAACCACATAAGGATCCACCAGTGTCATTGCATGTCTGTTCTTTTCATGAACCACATCCAGTGTCATTGCATGTGTGTTCTTCTAAACAAACCACATAAGGATCCACCGGTGTCATTGCATGCCTGTTCTTTTCATGAACCACAGCTAGAGTCATTGCATGTCTATTACTTCCACAAACCACATATGGCTCCACCAGTGTCATTGCATGTCTGTTCTTTTCATGAACCACAGCTAAAGTCATTGCATGTCAGTTCTTCTCACAAACCACATATGGATCCACCAGTGTCATTGCATGTACATTCTTTTCATGAACCCGGCTAGAGTCATTGCATGTCCAGTTCTTCTCACAAACCACATAAGGATCCACCAGTGTCATGCATGTCTGTTCTTCTCATAGACCACCCAGTGTCATTGCATGTGTCTTCTTCTCATGAACCACATGGATACAGGTGTCATTGCATGTGTGTTCTTTTCATGAACCACAGCTAGAGTCATTGCATGTGTGTTCTTCTTCACAAACCACATGGATCCACTAGTGTTATTGCATGTGTGTTCTTTTCATGAACCACAGCTAGAGTCATTGCATGTTTGTTCTTTTCACAAACCACATATGGATACACGTGTCATTGAATGTACATTCTTTTTCATAGACCACACCCAGTGTCATTGCATGTTGTTCCTCTAAACAAACCACATACGGATCCACAGTGCCATTGCATGTCTGTTCTTTTCATGAACCACATGGATCCACCAGTGTCATTGCATGTGTGTTCTTCTCATGAACCACAGCTAGAGTCTTTGCATGTCTATTCTTCTCAAAAACCACATAGGATCCACAGTGTCATTGGATGTGTGTTCTTCTCATAGACCACATGGATCCACGATATCATTACATATACGCTCTTTTCATTAACCATAGTTAGAGTCGTTGCATGTCTTTTCTTTTAACAAACCAAATATCACCAGTGTCATTGCACATGTGTTCTTCTCATGAACCACATGGATCCACCAGGTAATTGCATGTACATTCTTTTGACAAACCACATATGGATCCACCGGTGTCATTGCATGTGCTCTTTTCACAAACTACATATGGATCCTAATTAACCTTAGGAAGCCCTAACCTTAGCCCCCAATGGGTGGCTGTTAGACTGAGAATCTTCTAGAAGCCGCGCCTAACACAGTTATTACCTTAACGATTGTTACATACCGTTTGATTAGGCGCTTGGGCGATTAGGATGGTCTTCGTGAAACGATCATGATAGGCTGTTCTGGCATGATAAGCCATGCTTACTCTGGACAAGCAACCGTACCGGCGCTCCCCACATTGCAGTGTCACGACTCACGAGTTGATGTGCCACATCGATGTCACGTCCCCATTACTTCTCCTCCTCGTACTTCTTCCTTCCCTCAAAGCCACTTTCCCCACTTCACTCCCATCCTGCGTAACCGCAATGGTGCAGTGCCTCCATCAATCCCTCTCCGGTAGCCACCTCCTCCCTCGCCATGGGTTCAAGGAAGCGGTGAAAGCATCATGGCAGCGAGGCGATGATTTGATGTGAGTCGTCTCATCTCTATCTCTATCATCTGTGGCGATTATCTATTTTTTGAGCTAGATCTAATCTGTTTACTCATGCGCATTATGATGTATGAAGGCAATGTATGACTCACCATCACGTTTTAGCGGATGAAGACAATCCTCTACTATGTAAACATGGATATGTGCCCGCTAAATTTGTAGCGTTTGAAGGACAAAACGCAGGCAGGAGGTTTCTACGGTGTCAAGGACATCGTGCAATGATGCAAGCGGAAGTTGCGGTGTTGTCAAATGGGTAGATCGAGTGGCCCAAATCGATGCACGCTAGACAAACTATGGGAAATGACTTTTGAGTTGAAAGAATCCGTATTCAGCTCACTTCTTGACAGTGTTGAGATCAAGCTATGGGAACCAGTTGACACGACCAAGCATAAGCGAGATCTCAGGTGGGTGCAAGACAAGGTTAGCAAAGTCAAGAAGGAGAGGGATGCGGTGTTGGCCCTGAAGGCTAAAGCAGGGCAAGAGCTGACTCAAGCAAGGAATGATCTTCACCAGGCCAAAGTCATGTAGTTCACAACTACGAGTATTGAAAAGTGCATGACGAAAAATCAGAGAAACAATTGAAGTTGTGCAAGGAAGATGCTAAAAGGAAGGCAGACGATTCGATCCTTGCTCTCGAGGAAGATCTTGTCGGGCTAAAGATTAGGAAGATCAAGGAGATGTGTGATAACTAGTTCTATTTAGCTTAAGCTCCATGCCTTTTAAGTTGTAATAGTTGTACTTGTTGACCTAGCGGTCTAAACTATTGGCCCCGGAGTCATGGGAGGAAAAAAATTGGTCGCCCGTTAATCTGTCTTAACCCTGCATTACTTCCTTTTGTCTGACCAATGCCCCTTGGATATTCCGCCACTTCGTCCTCGTGTACAAATAGGAGGCGCCACAGTGTCACTTCATCGTCCATTCCTCGTACTCTCCAATATCCATCGATGTCGCCGCTTCGTCGTCCATCAGCTCGCTCCTCTCCAATCTCCACCGCCGCCATGGAGATGCCTAATGAACTTACGAGGGGTGATGTTCGCATTCTCGACATCCTCGCCGGCCTTGACATGTACCCACGGATGGCGATCAGCTATGCGGGGTGCGGTGGCTCTGCTCCACTGGCCGAGCCGAGATGGAGAACAAGTTATACGCGCCGCTCGGACTCCTGCAGGTGTGGAAGAGGGCGTTGCCTCAGTACATGGCGCCAGCCCGTCTTGGCGGCGCTGTTCAAGAAGGGCGGAAGGCCAAGATTGGCAACGCGTCATTTACAAAGCGTCGTGCAGGATCTCCATGTCGAGAAGGGCGGAGAGGTTCTAGTCCATCTGGATGGACCAAGTTACCGTCATCACCGCCGCTCACCACGAAGAGGTGCTCATCTCATGAACAATGCGGAAATCGTGGAGGTTCCGTCGACGACGACGAGGAAGCCGGCTCGGAGGGCGATGGCGTGAGGAAGTGAAATGATGACTAGTGGTTGAATTAATGTAGGATGTAAGCACCTTTGTTTAGAGGAATTTGTGGTTGAATTAATGAAATGCCTTGATTTAGATCTACATCTCGATTAATTTATGGAAGAATTTGTGATTTAGATCAATTTCATCTCGATTTAGATCTCTCCCGGATTGGGAGCGTGATAGTGGACCAAAGACCCCTTTTTTACTAGTGTATTCTGACATTGGTGGTTTGTTTAAACGTAATCTACGTGGATTGTGCCGCATGCAAATAGCACACAACCACAATTTATAAAGTGGAACCAGGTACACCCAGTTACTGGAGATCCGGGAGTTTCGCCAGATCACGAGGATGCAGGAGCGTAGAGGTGGTGAGATAGGCGGGCTCAAGATTAGGCGGAAAAGTGGTACCAATTTCCTTCTCATCACGGGCATTATAGGTTGCCATTGCTGTTTATGTTGCCACGTTGTTGTGCGACATCTGAAATAAGTTGTTGCTTCATGGAGTGTGGCATTAAATAATTTATTTCGTACAACTTACATTATATTTGGAGACCTCCTCCCTCGGCAATCTGGAACCGTGCTGCGTGTTTCAATATAGCAGTGGCACAATCACAATTTCGGATTCAACTGCTGACTCGGGCATTTCCAAACCCTAAGTCACGATACATTTTACTCAGAGAACGTGGGTAGATTGTTTCGGCCAGCAACGTGCCACACAGAGCTTGTAATTTAATAATTACATATAGGTTCAAGTTCAACACATTACTATGCATCTTTATTGCCGGTAGCCTTCTTCCAGCCTTTGGGTGCCAAGCCTTCACGTCTCTCGCTTCTTCATTTCATGCCTCTTCCTCTTCCTCGGTGCCAATTTTCTTAGCTTCACGCATTACTTGATCACGGACAATGGGCACCTAATCGACCAAGATCATTTTCCACTCGTTTTTAATTTCTTGAACAGCAAAATGATCGACCAGCATCATGTTTCTAACCTTATGGCGCTTCCTATCAAAGAAACAAGACTGTTGCATAACTGCCCAATATCCTGAGTAAATAAAATAAAAATTACAATTCAACAAACATGTGAACCCCAAGAGACCTTTGCTTACCGAGAGCTAATTGGGTTGAGCAACCACCTGTCCCGAGAATAGAAGGCGACTCCCGATTGCGGCAGCTTCCACATCAAGATATCACAATTCAGCTCAAACATGCAAGCGAAACATACCTTTTCATCAACCCAATTGGCTCATCACCGTTAGAGGAACCATGATGCCACGTTCATCCATGAAGCTGAACTTTGATACCGCTTCGCCATAATTCATCATGATTACGCAGCGACAACCATACCGATATAGTGCGGATCTACAGCGCTTCTTCCATCGTGATACAATGGTGTCCATACCACTTGCCCTTAGAGTCGTACCTGAAGAGGACTACCGTAACCAGGTAAGGGGGGTCCACGGAGATCCCACTTGATAAAAAACTATGGACAAAATATGTTTGTCAGCGTTGGTAACAAACAATTTAAGGTTCGATAGCCAGCTAGCGATTATAATTAATGCGAATAGCAAAGAGAAGGTAGCTCACCCGCTTGTGGCGAACTTCTTCTTCCTTGGTAGTAGGATATGCCATCCTCCAAGCTGCTCGGCTCGTCGGCGGTGGAGGCAGGCTAGAGTCTCGCAACGGCGACTATGGCATTGCGCCATTGGAGCTTGAGATCAGCGACTGGGCACAGCAAATTGGCGCTGGAAGTCAAATGTCCGAAGGAATCGTCCTGCCTGGAGGGTGGATTCCGACACCGGCGGTGCTAGGGGAAAGGTGGGAATGGATTTGTGATATTAGTTAACGTATCCAATCCTATTAGCTACTCATTTTTCCTAAGAGGTTGCCACGTTGGCGCTCGCGTCACGGTCAGATGACCGACATGAGGGTCCGGACCGTCTACTTCACGGGGCAGTTTAACGGAATGTTTGAATTTTGGCAGGGATGAGATGAGTTTGCCTCGAAATGGTCCCTCTCAGTAGTTGGCGACCCAATATTTGAAATCGGCAATTTCAGACAACTTAGATACCGCCATCGCTCATGCGAACTTTGGTTTTACTGCAGACAGGCCCTTTTAATTGAGCAGCTTCGAGGCCTTCGGACTCTGTCGTTCAAAAATGATGCTTTCAAGGTGATTTTTATTTACGCATCGTATTTAGTTTGCGATGAGAGGTGATGTTTTAACAAACTAACCCATGGTCTCGACTCCAGTGTGCACGAGGTCTACACTATTTGGATTATATGGGCTGAGGCTTTGACTACCATGGTCTTCCTTCTCGTATGCCCCTCGGTTTCTCCTTCCACCTCCGCCTCGGCGTCCTCCTTCCGCCACCGCTCGAGGGCATCTCCCTAATCCACCGAGGCTGTGTTGAGGAGGATCCGGAGAAAGAAGAACGAGAGAAAGGTCGCCTCAAGCTTATATTTGTAAGAGGACTTGCCTTTCACATCGGTTCTACTTTGTATGGTACATTTATATTTATATTCATGCCATACGCTGGTCATATGGTACTAGTACTATTAAATTATTACAGATGTAGATTTGTTGGCATGCCTAAGTTGGTGCATGTGATTTAGCACTTGGATTTTGATGGTGATCACGGTGAATCATACCCCCATGCTCATGCCCCTGTACCATGTCAATTACCTGAAGCTACATTAGGGATTCCATGTTATTCTTTCCGTGGTTCACTCCCCTCCAACAAATTTAAAAATTATTTTTCTAATCTTGCAAAGCACATGTGATACATCTAATTTGGCACCAACATTAACAACATCAGCCTTTCCCAAACAAGTTGAGTAGGCATCTGTTGGCATCATTTGTGATATATCTATGCCGTTGATACTCTCTCTCTCTCTCTCTAGATTAAGAGATATCACTAATTATTTGAAGAACCATTGCAGCTCTCAGCTGGATCCTGATGAGTGCTTAAGATCCGTGAAGTCAACATTAGCGAATATGGCTAATCATCCTCAAAAGTAAGGATTTCTTCTTAATTGAACATCTAGTTAAATGTCTAATATTTCTTTTCTTGAATTGCACATTGTTGTTTTGATTTCCAATTAGTTGGATTAATTCTTTTTTTTTTATGCAAAAATATCTAATAGAACCTATTCAATCCATGAAGTCAACGTTGACTAAGACGATAATTATCCCCAAAAGCACAAGATTTCTTCTTAATTTCATATCTAGTTAAGTGTCAAATATTCTTTTCTTTTGAATACCACACTGTTATTTTTATTTCCCGTTTGTTGCATTAGATTTGTGGAACATATATCTACTAGAGCATAGGTTGTTAGGTTGCTATTAGGATCAACTAGGGTATAGGCTTTATCTATTGTTCATACCGCATGTTGCTGCTAGAAAGAGGAGAAGATAGAGATGGAGACATACCTTCACCTTGGCTCGATGAGCCTGTATACATTATGGCGTTGGCCATGGTATTGATCGCAGCTTTAGAAACGGTAATGGGTGTCGTGCGTACAAAGCGTGGTGGAGCTTCCCCGTTAGCCTCGCGTAACCCTAGACCCAGTATTGGATCTGTCGTTGGGGTGTATGGCGACTGCAGTGAACCTCAGATCATGGGTGCGTCCCGACCTCCACCTCTTTATATAGCTAGCCAAGTGATAGGGCCCACCAACCCGGAAGAAGGGTTGCGTGGCCGATCAGGGCAGCGGAGTCAAAGGGCCCGATTGAGCCGTTGGGCTCAAGCGGGTTAGAGATCAATCTAACATTCTCCCCCTTGATCTCAACTTTGCACCCAACTACTTACTTTGTGCTTTACTAATTTCATCATGGATCGATACATAGAGCATGTTTCATCGTCCTGGCTCAATTGCTTGGAATAGAATCAGACCTGCTTCCATTATATCTCTGTTTCTGAAACAAAATTTTGTTCCTTTTAGGCCCTCTCTCATAGTCGAAGGGAATCATAGACTTTCCACTTAAACCCATGCGGTCATTGTTCCTTGAACATATTGGGTTCGTGTAAGCAACTTTTAGATTCATGAGATCCCGCAAAAAAGCATATCACAGCACTTAGATGCTCGAGAGACTTATGAGTTTGCTGAGTCCTAGATTTGTATCTTTCACAGCGTAATACTTTATCTCTATTGATTTTGGAGAAGTGACATTACCGACTTGTTGTTGGCAACGGAAGGTATAAATCTTTACTGAGCTGATTGTCCATAGTATTACATCTTTAGTGGTTTGTCCAATGCAATCTCTACCACTTTCAAGTCAAGTATAAATTTCTTTAATCTGCTCGCTGCCCGGCCTCATAACATGCTATAAATTCTACATACATGCGTGGATGATGCAACTATTAAACCTGTTTAGACTTCTTCTGAAATAACCCACTTCTAGGAAATAAAGCGTATCAATTAGTGATTTTCTATCATCTCACATCTCCGCCAAATACGCATTTGAAGATACCCTCTTATTTCTAAGAATGAGACATTCTATATATGTTGTTAGCATGGTCGTTGTACCTTGCGCGCATAACATAATCACTCTTACCATCTTCCATTCTATGCCTAAATTTTTCATTATCTGCAGTACATGATGATAAAAGCTAAGTCAGGGAAGCGAAAGTGCACATGACGCATCTTACATAAGCTTCAACAGCGAAGCATAATTTTCATTTGATCGATCTAGTATTGACTCTTGGAACATTGAAAATTTCCCAAAATTGTCTGTAAATATGGGATATTATATTTCTTTAAATTTTCTCTAAAATATGCCTTTTTGTGATAGTCTGGGAGAACATTTTCTTATCTCGATGAAAAATTTCTATGCCCAAAACATGTGAAGCTTCTACAAGATCTCTGTAATTTGGGGAGACCAAGAACTACTGTTTCAGTAGTGAAATTTAACATCCTTGCTAGCAAGCAAGATATCATCCATCACAGAATTGGAAAATGTATTTCGACTTTCAAACTTTGCATAAACAAGGTTATCTTCCAACATTCTCTTTAAATCCAAATTTAATGGTCTCATTAAAGCTTTAGATACCCTTTGTCTAAAAGCTTAACAATCATAAATAGTTTCCTTTACAAACTGACATCCATATTTTCCTCTTTACCTTCCATGACAAAACCCTTGGGTTGTTTTATGTGAACTTTCTTCTAAATCCCCATTTGAAATGTAGATCATCCATCCATTGATGTAGCTCTAAATCAAAATCAATACCATGTGCAAGAAGGTATTATGATTCTGAAGGAATCACCCTTGAGAATGGAAAATGTCTCATTGTAATCTCCTTCTCTTTGTGTAAATCCTTTTGCCACAAATTAAATTCTTTATGCTTTTCTACATTCCCTCTAGAGTCATATTTTGTTGTTTTTGTAAACCATTTGCAGCTTACTGTTTTGACTCTCTTTGTAGAAATTTCCTCTAAGTCTAAACTTAAATTTGGTGCTCATGGAATTTTCATCTCATCTTCCATGGCTTCCTTCACGCCCGATGAAGTGAGTTACTCCTTTGGCTTCTTCATAACATGAAGTGGATCATTCTCCAAATGAACTCTTTACGTATTATAAACTTTATAATCAGTAGAAATGGCTGATCTTTAACTCTTAGAGACCTTCTAGGGCCCTCATATACACAGCATCATGTGTTTCAACATGTGGCGCATCTTCTAGAGGTGTCTCACGCTCCCTTTCTGCTCAACGATATGGGTTCAATGGCTCATGGCAGACAGGTTCGGATCTTCTCATTATTTGCCATGGAATGGAGTTGCAGCAGTGCTTGCACCACAACCTGAGGTTATCGATGCAGAACAGGGTAGTGAAAAATGGCTCCTGAGTCATCGGATTAGGTGCAGCCACCTCTTCTCCCTCAGATCAATTTCCAGCTACCACTTCCCCCTCTCATCATTTAAGTCCTCAAAGACTACATGCTTTGTTTCACCACAAACTTGTGTGTTGTATAGATGATGAAAGCGAAAACCTTTTGATCTTTCAGGATGTGTATTGAAATGGCAACTAATTTGTTTAGCATCTAGCTTTGTAATGTTTGGATTAAACACTTTGGCTTTCGGCTGGGCTCCCCATACCGCAGGTGTTGTAGAGGTACTCTTCTGCACATCCATATCAAATCACGGTGTTTTGAGCTGCGACTTGCTTAAACCTGTGCGAATATAGAATGGTGGTTTTAGCACTCCATCCACAATCCAATGGTAAGGTGGAGTATCATCATGCTATTAGAGATCGACTGGGTAGATCTAATTGGTAGGCTTTATCTATTATTCATACGCATAGATTATTGGTGAACGGAGGAAGATGAAGATGGAGACATACCTTCTTGCTTAACCGATGAGCACAATAGCGTTAGCCATGGTGGTCGACCAGTGAGGCGTGGGTATTAATGGGCAAAGGCGGTGGGGCGGGCTTCCGTCGACTAAGCGCTAACCTAGATCCGGGTGTAGATGTCGTTGAAGATTGTGGCATACGGGGAGGTGAACCTCTGCGTACGCGTCACGGCCGGCCCCACGCCTCTTCTCTCAAAGCGGCGGCGAGGCCCACCAACCACAGAAGGTTTAGGCGCCTCGCGATCAAGCGCCAGGAGTCAAAGAGCTGTTAGACCGTTTGGGCTCAAGCGGTGAAGATCAATCTAACATGGTCTCTTTTTGGGGAGAATCGGCACTTTATTGGTCAGCATGTAACGTAATACAAAGTCTTCGGATACAATCGAATAAATCAGAAATAAACCTAAACTAGAATATCCACGGTCCTATGAGAATGTGTGCTGGAGCTCTCTCATTTAACACCGCCTAACATAACGCGAAAAGTAGCAAATTGAAGCCGCTACCATATACCGATGTCCATCACCATTGAGGCCAACATCAAGCGATCTAAGACTGTATGGGAATTCAGGCGGCTGGATTAGGGCCTAAGACAAGTGTGGGAGGTGAAAGAGATCACCTTCTGCAGAAGCACTTCTTTGTTTTTTGGTGGCCGAAGCTTCGGCAGGCTTATACCATCTGAACTTTCTCATTAAATTTGGGCGATCCTTTACAAAAGCTATTACATCAGGAGGAAGGAACGGGGTACAAGCAAAACATCCAGAACCAAGGAGGCTCATGGCACATACACCAAATTTAGCTTGAGCCAGGTAGAGGCATTACATCTATTAGCCCAGGCGAACGTCCTTCAACGGCTTTTTCTTTTGCCAGGGTTCATCAGATGGGTGAAGACCAAGGCGTTCTACGCTTCCAAATATTCCGGGGGGCCTTTGTCAAGCGCAATATAGACACTGCTTCGAAGGCGAGCATCCCGCCAGTTCAGGGTTGGCAAAAACCTGAATAAGCAAGCTGGCAGCAGCAAGCAGCGTCCCAAGTGATCACGGAACACAGCGCCCTTGAAAGCATGCTCCTACAATCCTCGAAGGTGCAGCATCCGCGGTCAAAACAGGACATCTCACGGCGGCGGCTGGGACACCATTTCTGAGGTGTAGTAGTCTCACGCCTGTTTACTGGTTTTAGTTCTTTGCTGAATTCTGCACATCCTTATCCACATACGCGGTGATTCTCCGCACTAGTGCTGTTAACAAGGACATCTCACGGCGGCGAAGCGGAGACCATTTCTGGTGTACTAGTCTCGCATGTTACAGTTTACAAAGATCATCATTCATATCTGCCGTGACGCCAGAAGGAATCTTCTGGAACTGCATCAACTGATGTACAGAAGTTTCGATGTAAAGAGATCCTCGCAAAAGCTGTACTCGTCCTCGACGTCAGAAAACCAAGTAAGCAGCTGCATGGGATTGAATAGAGGATTTCGCTTTGGGAAGAACTTAAGGAAATATGAGGAGGAAGCTGCCGTATCAACTGGGACAGGTATGCCAGCCAACCTCTTTATTGGCCTCGGCGTGCCATACC